>OX421445.1:29532348-29572348 GCA_949126865.1 Montipora capitata
TCTACTGTTAACGGTTTTCTTGCTTCCGTTTAAACTTAACCATACGTCATAAGACCGGAACCCACGTTTTCTGGGAAAATGGAGTCGATTATCCCAGAGTCTCTCCGGGCGCTCACCCGCTGGCCAAAAAGCCCGAGGACTCTGGGTACGAGATTGCCATTTCCTTCACGAGCCGGTCGCTGATCAGAGCCCGCGTGATTTTGGCCAGCGGGAACCAATAGAAAGAGACAAACTGCGCATGTTTCTTAAGAGCACTTCCCAAGCCCGCAATCCTTTTGTACAAGGAATAAGACATGTGATACCCGATCAAGTTCTCATATAACAGAAACAAAAAGGGAATTCCAAACTTGTGACTTTTTCCTGCAGGGGAGCACGCCTCACCAGGGAAACTAAAATTCTACACCAGGGAGGAATAAATTTCACCAGGGAGTTTTTAAAAAACCACCAGGTGCCAGGGAGGTCAAAATTCACACAGGGCCGGAGGGCAAAATAACTCACCAAGGACGGATTCCACCAGGTCTGCGACAGAGGGGTATAAGAAAGAGCAAGTACGGGCATGAGAAAGCAGACTGAACAGTCGTGACGTAAAACAGCGAAAGGGCTAGCACGGGAAACATAATAATTAATCGCAATGAATGAACTGGCTAGACCACAGGTAACCCAGGCTCACTGTGTGCGTCACGTAGGTATTAAAGTATAGAGAACATATGAGGCGAAGTTTAGGTCTGGAAATTTCCTAGAAAATGGAAATAAAAATCGATGAAACTTACCATTTGGTGAGCTGTTGTTGTCTTTAATACGTACACGAAGTTTCGGGGAAAATGGTCCCCGTTCACCTTCCTTCATAGTATAGTGACAAGGTAGGAGACAGAAGCCAGCTTAAGGACTCCGATTGACCCAAAACAAGCACGATTTTTTTCGTGAAAATCGAATCCAGTCGCTAAATAAACACGCCAGGTTCGTGGAACATGAATTTCTCTAAACCATGAATCCACTGAAGCATCTCCAGGTAGCAACGCGAAGCCACCAGGCTCCGTAGAACTTGTAAGTTGACCTGTAAAATGGCGGCCCGAAAGCGTTGTCCTCGCGAAGTGTCCAATTCAAAATGGCACTGAACTCGGGACGCCTGGTGACGAGTATAATAAGTTCTGGAGGGAGGGGAGCCCCAAATTGCTAAAAACAAAACTCACTGAGCAATCTGGGACTCCCCTCCCTCCAGGGGGACATATATTCCCCTCGTCACCTGGCGTCCCGAGTTCAGTGCCATTTTGAATTGGACACTTCGCGAGGACAACGCTTTCGGGCCGCCATTTTACAGGTCAACTTACAAGTTCTACGGAGCCTGGTGGCTTCGCGTTGCTAGGAGATGCTTCAGTGGATTCATGGTTTAGAGAAATTCGTGTTCCACGAACCTGGCGTGTTTATTTAGCGACTGGATTCGATTTTCACGAAAAAAATCGTGCTTGTTTTGGGTCGATCGGAGTCCTTAAGCTGGCTTCTGTCTCCTACCTTGTCACTATACTATGAAGGAAGGTGAACGGGGACCATTTTTCCCGAAACTTCGTGTACGTATTAAAGACAACAACATGGTAAGTTTTATCGATTTTTATTTCCATTTTTTAGCAAATTTTCAGACCTAAACTTCGCCTCATATGTTCTCTATATTTTAATACCTACGTGTAAGTAAGTAAGTAAACTTTATTTAAACACGGAGAATCATCAGTTAAGCTAAAAAAAAGTAAAAAAAAAAACGCCTTACAACTGTTTTACATGATTGCCGTGTGGGAATCCGATAGGTCAGATACTTGCTTGATTGTGCGTTTGAATTGCCCAATAGAGTCAGCATTTCTTAAGTATTGGGGCAAATTGTTCCACAAACAGGCCCCGCTATAACAAAAACTTCGTTTCAAATAATTAGTATTTGGCTTGGGTAGAGTAAGTTTACCTTCTAAGTTTCTCAAGTTATATTCAGCATCTCGTTGACTGAAAAGGCGTTGAAGGTATTCGTGGCAAGATCGTGAATTGTTTTATACATAATTAGTGCTTTCTGTTTTTTTACGTCGGAAAGAAAGCTTCTCCCACTTAAGACTATCGAGAAGGAGGTTGGAGCTCGTATCAAAGGGTAATTTAGTAATTACCCTAGCTGCGCGATTTTGTAATTTTTGCAGCTTATCACTTGACTGGCCACTTAAGCAGTCCCAGACAGGACTTCAATAATCAAAATGAGGTAATATTAAAGCGTTATAAATTTGAAGCGCAGTATTAGCTGAGATAAAGTGCCGTATTCGTTTTAAGGCTCCTATAGCTGAGGAAACTTTCGGGCATATTTCGTCTACATGATTTGACCAAGAAAGCCGATCATCAATGGTAAGACCGAGGTATTTAGTGCGATCTACTCTCTTGATCATTTCGTCATCAATTCGTATATCAACCTCGTCACATTGAGTGTTTAATCTCTGCCTAGATCCAATTATCATTAACTCGGTCTTAGCCACATTTAAACTCAACCTGTTGGCTCTCAGCCAACAGTTAAGGTTACTGAGTTCAGGAGTTAATGCTAGTTTAAGCTCTGTTAAAGTTTTTGCAGTTAGGGTTATATTGGTATCGTCAGCGAACATTCTCGGGGAAGCCTCCCGGAGGCAGTTAGGAAGATCGTTAATATACATTAAAAATAGCAAGGGACCTAATATGCTGCCTTGCGGAACCCCACAAGTAATAGTGCGAGGAGTTGACAGTCTTCCATTAACATTACATCTTTGGGTCCGATTGCTTAGGTACGATTGAAACCAAGTGATAGTTTCCTGGTCGGCCCCAAAGTATGACATCTTGCGTAAAATGATTTCATGGTCGATAGTGTCGAATGCCTTTTTAAGGTCAATGAAAACGACGCCATTCAGGAAGCCATTGTCGATGTTAACAGACCAGCTATTTGTCGCCTCAAGCAAAGCTGTAATGGTACTGTTTAAGGAACGGAACCCTTACTGGCAACTTGACAGCAGTTTATTATCATTTAGGTAATGGTAAAGTTGGTCATAGACAAGTTTTTCAAGCACTTTCAAGACTACTGGGATAACGGAGATGGGGCGATAGTTATTTATGTCTGATTTTGAGCCTATTTTAAAGATCGGTGTCACCCTAGCCAATTTCCATTCAGTTGGATAGATTCCCGTGAGGATTGATTTCGTAAATACGTCTGTTAGTGAGGGTGCAACAATACTAGCTGCCATTTTTAATAACTTACTCGGGATCTTATCAAGGCCAGTGGTTTTCTTTTCATCGATTTTTTTCAGCAGGTCTAGAACAATGTCGATACTCGGGGGTTTTAGAGAAAACGAATTATCAGAGGGCGACAAGAATGATTCAGCGTCAACTTCTCCAACCGGAATATCACGAGCTAGCATTTTCGCAATGTTAGTGAAGTGCATATTGAAAGCTTCCGCCATATCATCGGCGTTATTTATAGTTCTATTATTAGCTTGGATTTCCAAAATGTTGGACGACTTGCAACTACTCCGTGAGCTAAGCTCGTTAATAAGATCCCAAGTTTTAAGTGGATTGCCTTTGCTAGTTTCCAAGTTTTCAGAAAAATATCGTTTTTTAGCAAGTTTAGTTGCATTATTCACCTGGTTCCTAGCCCGTTTAAACTGCTGCCACATGGCATGATCATTTGTAGAGATTGCTTTCTTTTTAAGAACATCTCTTCTGCGCATTCTGAGCAATAATTCACCCGTTATCCACGGAGACCTATCCCACGCTCTTCCAATATGGCGTCTGATAGTGTTTCGTGGCGACACAACAACTACCGCCTGTAAGCAGGCTATGTCCACGTTAGCCAATCGACGTTTAGCTGAAGATATTGTAGATTAGTGCTGTCAAAATTTAGCAGGCAGCGCTCAGTATCAGCAGTCAAAACAGTTCTATCATCAAAGCAGTTGGATTCTCGGTCGTCCGCCTTGTCACCCGCCTCGTTGGCACACAGTGAGCCTGGGTTACCTGTGGCTAGACTGGTCGTATGGTAAACAGACTAGTTATGAAAATATCTGAAAGCAAAACACAAATTAATAGCAATTGAGTAGCTAATATATATATTAGCTTCAAATCCAGATTTGGAAACCATTAGTGAAAGTACGTCATGTATTGGTCGCCTTTTCAAGGAATCGTGTAAGTTGAAGACACACCGACACGGAGATGAAGACAGTATGGTTCTTCTAATTAACGGAGAAACAAGATTAAATCCACTGAGCATGGGCTAGGTGTCAGATGTAGGTTGATTGGGGATATTATACCTTCTTAACTGACCAATCACATTCCCGGAATGTTAATGATCACGGAAATTGCGACTTTCGTATGACCTTGAAAAAGCGTTCGCAATTTGTTTCAGGGTCCAATGTTTGGCAAGGTTAAAACAAAGCTTCTCCTTATTCCCTCCAAGGAAACTCCTACTCTGGGCAGTAAACAGTTCAATTGCCCAATCACATTACTACATAAATCAAACGACGTCAAAGCGAAATGCCGATCGCTTTCCAGAAAGTTCCATGGAGAGATGACGTTTTTCACATCCGCGTTCGCTAAGCCAATGAAAAATCGAGCTCATTATTTTTTGTTCGAAAAGCTAATTAAATTTTTTGCATTTTTGTTTTGTTTTCAAGGTCATATGAAAGTCGCTCTAACAATAATTCAAGTTATTTGATCAAACAAGGGTTCAGCAGTTTAGTTGGCTTGATAAAATTAAGTGTCTTTATATTAAAAGCTCTAACACTAAGGATTTATACAATCATTTCACTGACCACATTCAAGTGTCTCCCAAAAACGTCAATACGTGAGTTTCCTAGATCAGTTTATTGCTCGGGTGATATTTCCAGTCTGTTGACGACATCCTCAATGACGATTGAAATTAAGGTTCTTAATTCAGCATACAGATGGTATGTGTAGGTGTTTCCTTTACAAAATCAAAGCCATGGATGGTTCTTCTTTGTAGACGTTTTCATGCACGTAATTTTTTGGGCTAAATTCTCATGTTGAACTATATTGAAATAACTGGCCTCTCAATAATACACCGTTTTTAAACCTTGTCTCTAAATATTTTGCAAAGTGAGTTCTCCAGTGTTCCTTTTGATCATTTTAGCCTTTTTTCATTTCCTTTAAAAACCGTCTTCTCTTTATTGATTTCTAATTGTCATTATCTGTCCTTCATCCAGATATTGGTTTCTTGTTTTAGATTACTTATCTTTTTTGGCTTCCTAGTGGCTATCTTGAATTAAACATAGTATTCTCTGTCCGGAATATTAGTTTGAGCTAATAATGTAACTTATCAAAATAAAGTGCTGCGATATTTGGCTTCGAGTAGGTGCCAATCTACAATAAAACGTCAATTCTGGCTCTGGCGATCACTGAAAAATACGTCTAACAGGTTCTACAACTAGTAAAGGATCTATCTTAAAATTTTCATTATTTTATTTGATGTGAAAAGATCGTGTATATTAATAGACCCACATTAAAAACGGCAGGAAATATCCTCATTTGGTTAAATATCTTTTTGTTCCTCCATTTCAGAGCTATTGTTTTTCAGCTATCATCACTAATTGGGTATAACCCACTGTTAAATTTTAGGGGAATTTTTTAAAAATGTTGACAGAAAAATGCTGGCTGTTTTTTCATTATTTTGCCAGCTGTTTAAGCGTTATAACGCGAGGATTGGCATCATTTATCATAATTATCATAATTATGACAACGTTCAGAATTTATGCCTTCAGCCGCCATTTTCGAGTCAGTTCTGACCCGGGATGTTTTCAGCAATTGGAAGAGTTTTGGACGAAGCGAAAGTGAGAAAAAAAGGCCTTATTGAGATTAAATGGACTCGAGATACTTCTCTTTCTTGATGTCATCTTTAAGTTTAATTAACCAATTTTGCCGATCTGGAATTGATCACCATTGGCGTAAGTTATTGCTTCAGCCTTATCATTTTCAATTTGAGAAAAACATTATGGCGACAGGCGTCGACTATAAAACTGAGTTTGTTGATAACAGCGCGGATTAGATCCTTTTTTGCGTCTTCTAGGGGAAGTATCTGAAAAATAAAATATTGTTCTCTCTTTGTGCTTCAGTGTCGGGTTCAGTGTAGGAACAACGTTTAATTAATGGACAGAGAAACAATGGAATTACGGATGGAAGCGGTGAAAAATTCCATTGCAACTTAAAACAAAAACATTCATTATAAAAATAATGACAGAGAGTGTTTAGGTTCACCTATTTGAGACATATCAGGTTTTTTCTACCAAAAGATGAATTCGTTACACTGAAACATCGATCAATCATTTGGAAAAGCTGAGATAGTTTAGTTTTTTCAGGGACTGAAAATCGACATGTTATCAATCCATATAGTTAAAAGCAATGACTTTAATAACCTAAATTATTTATTTGATCAAAATTAGCTTTAATGCCTTTGTGAATGTGAAAATTGGATATTAGCTCTGAAAGTTCTGAAATTCCCTTCCGAAAGAAAGCTGCGGAAGTCTGAGCCTACATATTGCGCATACAAGATACTATTTTATGCTGTCGAATTTTTTCAAATTGACGCAGTCGAGCTAAAAATATAGGTCGAAAACCCCACGCAAAAACAAACATTAAAAATATCACAATTCATTTATTTTTATCGCAGCAAATATAGGTAGTTGCTTTTTGCCATGATAGAGCAAGGATTATGAGAAAGACCACACATACCGCATCTATAACGGTTTTCCTACGATAAGCCTTGAATTGAGGAAGCTCTACTGCATCTCAGTATAAGTGCTGCACTATTTTTTTTCGGTACTATAATTCCTTTCAATAATTGCTTTGCGTTTTTTGTGGTGACCATTAAATTGGCCACAGTGCTATAAAACAGGTGATTTTATGGTATTATTTACTGTAATCAGCGTAATGTGATCTGTTATCGGACGCCTACTAAACAATAAGGTTGTCTTTTGTGAAATTTTAGTTTTGTTGGTTCTGCCCACTACCGAAGACTGAACGGCGTTCAAACACAACGCCACAGACCGACGAATTCTGACGGCGTTCGTGGATTTTCCCAACCAGTCATGTAAGTGAAAGCTCCTTAACTTTGTCTCGTTGACTGATGTGTTGCATATCTCTGCCACAAAGGTAATCACTGTATGGAAAGCAAAATTGCTTATATGACCATGAACGGCCAATTAAACTGCCGTTCTCATTTCGCGTTGGTTCGAAATTCCCCATTCTTTTGAAAATCCCTTCAAGTGCTTTATACATCCTTAAAAAGGCTCTTTAGCTCGTTCAAACGGTCTATTTGTTTAAAATGGAGTTTTGCAGTTGGATTACAAAACAGATTTCAATTTGAGCTGCGTTCGAATTCGATATATTCAAACCACAAACTTCGCCACGGTGAGGCCAATTTATTGTCGATAAGAATTTTTCTGTCATTTCATTAATAGATTGATAACGATTTTTTCCTCCTTGTGCTTTCGTTACATTTTCCATAGAATACATTCTTGCTTCCATTTTTTCCTCTTGAAAATGGTTCGGTTTAAAAATCAATATTTATGTAAATCGATGCCAGTTAATTCCAGTACATTCCTATAAAGGAAGTTGATAAAAATAGTATTGCTAAAAAGTAAAATAAACTAAACTAAACTAAAATAAAATAAAATAACATAAAATAAAATTTAAAAAGACCACTTTCGTCACGCGTGCCGGAAAAGAGAAGTTACAATAAGATTTCCTTTGTGAATGTTGTTTAAAAGAAAAAAACTCCCTAGCTTTCGTTTTCCAAAAATTTGCAAACATTTCGCAGAAACCTGCAAGTTGTACGTATGCCACGTTGCCTGGCAACATTTCTCCCCTTTTTTTCTAGTTTCTAGTTTCTCTCGTTTGAATCTGCAAGGTATAATTTCTATACTGTTGACTTTGCCTTGGCGCTTTGTTCCACCGTTCGACTGCTTTCAGAATGGATTTCAGGCCAACATTTATTTCCGGACTACATAGCGGCCAATTCCAAACCACAAGAGCGAAAGCTACAAGACTCCAAGCATAATTTACTTGCACATGCGAGTCTCACATTAAAGGAAACTGATCATGACAGCGGAAAACGCTCGGCTAAGATGTACACTGAGTTTGGAGGAGGCTACACCCATCTAAGTTAATGTTTTGGCTCATCTTACATTTACACGAAATTACTTAAAAACAAAAACGAACGATTTACGCTTTAGCGGTCAGTTTACTTTGTGTACAATCTTGTTCCTAGGACATTTCCCGACCACCTTTGTTACCAGAAATTATTCGAAACAAGTATTAACCTCGTGCATCCTCTTGCCGGAAAAGTTGGGAATGATAAATATTCTCTTTTCCTTTTTGTTACATTTTCAGGAAGCATATATCTGTCACTTCAACAATCGCCTTGACAGTTGTATCAATTCTGCTTTGTAGCCAAAGAACGCTTGCCAATAGTTCTATTAAGATCAAAACAAACGAAGGCACTCCGTACCACTTAGAACGTAAAGTAATGTGCCGAATCAGCCCATGGAGACTGGAAAGCCTTCTCAACTCTCACTGCGAGAAGAAAAGAAAACGCGTTTTTAGAGGTAAGTTGCAGGCTAAGTTGCCAGAACCTGTGTCTGATATTAATTGTACCTTCCATCCCCACCTCTAGTGCAGGGATGGCGCAGTGGTGAGAGCACTCGCCTCCCACCAACGTGGCCCGGGTTCGATTCCAGGTTCGGCGTCATATGTGGGTTGAGTTTGTTGGTTCTCTTCTCTGTACCGAGATAATTTATCCGGGTACTCCGGTTAATTTTCCCCTTCCCTCAAAAACCAGCATTTGATTTGACTTTCGTTAATTTGTTGATTTCAATTTATAGTTTCCCCAATTAGTGCTCCGGCGCTAGAACGACTAGACGCTTAAATAAAGTTCCTTTCCTTTCCGACTTCTTTACTCATTGATATTTCAATCCTCAGACCTTGATACGTTTGGATTGTCATCTTGTGTCAAAAAAATTATTTATGCACCTGCAAGGTAATTTGCTAACATCGAATGTTGATTGACTTTGTTCACAATTATAGAAATAATTCTAAAAACGGTAATTAGTTATTTACAAGCTTCACGTCATGGGCTCCTAGCATAAGTTATATCAGTTGTTTCTGTTCAGAAGTGTTAAATTTTCTTTTGTTTTTTGTTTGATCCTAAAACAGATCAGAATATATTGCAGTCTTCAGAAAAAGCCCGAAGTTTCCTTCGAAAATCTACGCGGAGATATGGGTTAAATTATGTGTTGTATTGGGAAGAATGTTGCGTTGAAGGATGCAGTGCAGAAGAAGTGTTCGAACATTGTGTGGTAGCATACCGATAAATCAACAATGATTACTGAAAATATAAAGAGACGACGGGAACAATACATTCGAGTTGATTATATAAGTAAAATAGCTCTTTATCCCAAACATGGTTCACAACACCTCTTTTTGATAATAGAGCTACCGTTTGCTTTCGTACGAAAGAATGCTTCAGCATCTGTGCTGCACTTGTCAAGAAAGCGATGTTCGACGGTCCTAGAAATTCGTTTGTGTTTTCCTAAACTGCGGTTTCCAGTGATATTCGTGATTCCTTTTGATTTGCATTCCTGTTCCGATTTGGTGATTAGCTCACGTAAAATTTCGCCATTCATGACTCGCTTACCTTTTCCCCCACCTTTAGCAAGGCGTGTATGTATTTTGCATTACGTCATGATTGGCTCATTTCACTGTCAGCGTGTTATTGACTAAAACAAGAATTGAGTTGATTTGATAAATTGAAAACCACTCGGAAAACGAAATATATGTTGATGTGCTTATAGTTAGGCAAGCAGAATTCCCTGTTTAAAATCGCTAGTACGATTTATGAACAGTGGTTTTTACGATTGCATTAAATTAAATAAATGAATCGAAAACAACGTGATAACTTTTTGGAATTTTATTTGTGCATTAGGTAGCCTTAATCAAAACAGTTTCACTCTTTTGGAACTGCAATATTTAGAAGGATCGACTTTGCAACACGATATCGCGAAATGGGCCCAATACAGTGACGCATTAGGTCTACATTCTTGGACAAAAAGGGTTGAGAATATTAAAAACAGGGTGTTTGCTTTACGCACTATGTCCTCAACATCGCACATTATTTAGCCATCCTCCTCCCCCCTATAACCAATGTTGATAAGCCCAGGTTCGACATGCTTTGTTTCGTCTAGCAACATTGATCAGGGGGGGGGGGGGGGGGGGTGGGGGATGGGCGCAAAAAGAGAGCTTCTTTTTCATACTTGTGATCGGAGATTAGCCCAAAAGCAGAGTTTAACTCAACAATTTTGTCCAAGATTGTAGGATAGCAATCTTAAAACACCCTATGTTTTCAGTTTTGTCTTTAAATGCTTCTACTTAAAAACCCGGTAACCCTTATTTTTAATGATGAAAAGTGATCAGCAAGTTAATTTGAATTCGAAACTCTCTGTAAAAGTGGAAAAAAGTCCCTTGGGAGGATTCACAGGAGGTTTTTTAACTTTGCAGAGAGCTTCATGTATAATTGTTAAATTAGAGAATAAAGAAATAAAAAAAATATGGCAAAATGATTGTAGTTTCCGAATTTCAACTCAATCTATAAAAAAAGCTTTGATAACAGATGAAGGTTTAAACATATGGAGGCAGTGCACGCCATTGGTTAGGGCGCTTGCCTTGAGATCCGGGGATCCCGGGTTCACTCAAGACACTTTCTGACCACTTGCTGAATTTGTTCCTGGTGGTCCCAGGTTCACTTCTCAGCTGCACTTGCAAATACAACCTCGTACCCAGGACGCTTTTCCCTGGCCAGGGAAAAGCGCCCTGGGGACGAGCGCCCCACCCAAAGCCAGGGAAAAGCGCCCTGAGGACGAGGTTGTTGCAAATAGCCATCTAGCTTGCCTCCTGTCAGTTGCGATTCTTACCAGTTGTTGCTGAATGTTCTGTTTTGTCGTGATTGTGTTTCATTGGCCCTGACAAGCTTTTATGTGGAGTGGTCAAATAAGGAGGCTCGAAATAGTTTCTCCTTTTTTGAAACAAATAAACATGTTCTGTCCTTAGATACAGTTAGGGTAATCATATCAAGACAAAATTTGGCCAGGGTATTAACTGCTCATCATAAACTTCTCACATTACATTTTCCTCCAAAATATCGTTACCATGGCAACGATATAAGGCATTTGTTTGAGCCTTAAAATCAACAGATATTGTCTTTTAAAAAAACGGGACGTTGAAATCTTCCCATTCAGCGTTACAAGATAATGCTGAAATAATCTCTAAAACATTTAAAATTCAACAAAATCTGTAGGCCAGTTTTTTCAGAAATACATCCTCTGAAATCAATCTTTGATTGTAGCTCTGAAAAAGCATATCTCTTGTCTTTCTTAAAGAAGTCATGATTCAGTATTAAGAAAGAAGACAAAGAATCAAAACTGCTGTACAATTAACTAGCGATACCGTAAAATCACTGACGCGACATGCTTAACGCAATCAAGTTCACAGACGCCGGTCTCGACCCAGTTTCACCTCGGCTACTTGGCGTCCGTGTTGACAAAAACGTCTCGTGCTTAAGCTCTCTATTAACGTATGCGAGTCCGCGCGCGAGTGGAGCTACTGGCCAACACAAACAAATTTAAGTGACTATTAAACCGTTTGTGTAGAATTTTCGTAGCTTTGGTGAAAAGGAGATGGCTATTTGTATTTCATTTATATAGGAATTAGAAGAAAGTTGAGCGAAATTAGCGGTATTTGTTTATTTCTGATGACCCCTTTTGAACCATGAGCTGATGCGAGAATTGCGTGTGTGGCTTACGCGCGCGCGCTCAGCTGAAAACCCTTTCGAGTCTCCTTACCTGCCCAGGTGTCGCAACTGTCACACGCGTTACTTCATGCATTAACATCTTATGGCGACAAAAACTCCGAGGAAAAATATCCAGGCCGGCAAAAGAATGGCACATTATTTCAAATTCATCACGAAACGTTAAAGAGAAAGGAACGGGCGGCTGGAAAACATCGCCAATCGAATAGTGGCTGAAACTTTAAAAACTCGAGGATGGTTAGCTTTAGTCAGCGACGTTGCGTAAATTTAATGGAGTTGATTTTTTTGAATGTTTTTATTACCCTACGAACTTCTTAGTTCAAAATGAATGCATGTTTTTGAAGTTCTTTTTTTCACTTTTATTAAAATAGAGCAGGATTTTTTTGTCTTCCTGGTCCACTTGAATAGTGCGGACCTGCAAGGAAACAGTCAGAGATTTTATTTCACAAAAACCACACTTCGGAAGATGAGCATGACGGCAATGGAGAGAAATGATACAAACCTCTAACCAAATAAAGTTAACGCGTGCTTGAAACTTCGTTGCTATGCTCGCGAAAGTTTGTTTTTTTGACAAAAACTTTTCATCGATCGATCCTGTCTTGGGTTCCATTCCTTCCCAACAGGTCACGGAAATTCGTGACAAACGAAACATCACATCGATAGACGAGTTCACGCTCTTGATTGCATCATGGGTAATCAGGACAACATGGCGGGAACTTCAAAGCAAAATATACCGTACATGACTCCACTTTATAGACTTTCGCCTTCATAAACCAAACAAATAAGTTCATGTTCACATCTGAGATGAACGAGACTTGGTATCCCTTCTTTGGAAATCCTAAATGCTGCTTTTTTTGTCTCCATACATTCTTTGTAATTTTGTGCCTTTGGAATCACAGGAAATGTATGGCAGAAACTCCTTTTAATAAAATAATTTCTACAATAGCCATTCTCTCCAAATTTATTCTTCCGCACCAGTGAGCGCGTATCTTCTGTTTTGGAAAATAAAAAACCCATTGCATATCATGAACACTTTTCATCGTTTTGAACTTCCTTAAGAAACTTTGAATTTCTCTCCATCTTGCCCTTACCCTCGTCTATTTTACTCGTTTAGATCATCGGTGACCCCTATTTTTTAAGACATCAGTCACTTACTCTTCTTACAATCTACAAAATATGATGAAATGAAACACATAATGTACGAAGTTATCTTTTTAAATTTATTTCTTTCCTTGTGTCCTGAATTTCGGAAGTGGTTACAACGGTTAGCGCTTGCGAAAACGCTCGTTGAGGATTAACTCTAATGTTTACGACATTCCCAGCGGCATGCAATTATCTAAAAAAAAACCCATTCCTATATTTTTATGCACAGAAACCTTCACCCTAACATATTATTTTTATGATTTTCGACGGTTCAGTAGATGAGGCTACATCTCGTTATGATGACCCATCTCTCGAAATTAGCCCATTTTTCCCTTGCCTTTTTCTCCGAAACAAAGTCCGTGACCCCCCATTTTTTTTTTCATTTTTGGAATAAGCCATTTATGACCTAACTTCAGACGAGAAATGAAACAAATTTCAATGTGGGAAGATGTGCCTGAACGTTCTTAAGTATGTATGTAAATACAAAACATGAGAAAATAGACATGCAATAAGTGCAGGGGCTTGACGGGTGACTCCGTAAACCATTGCTTTACAAGTGGAAAGGGGTATCGGTTACATAAAATTCAAGGTATCAGTAATGACGGTTTGTCGCTGGGACATTAGGCACTCAAAGTAATATATATATTCCATGAGCCCGAGTTGGATATGAAGTGATAAAATAACCAACGAGCGCGTAGCGCGAGTTGGTTATAATCACTTCATATCCAACTAGGGCGAATGGAATAATTGTTTTAGTAAATTCTCAAACCGGGTTTTGCCGCCGATTTTTATTTCCACAATTTTACAAAGCGTCCGGAAAGAGCATCTTGGCGCACTATTTTCCATATGACGTAAAACTTCGACTATTGGCTCATAGTCGGAGTTTTTTAGCCAATCAAAAAGCTAGAAATGCAATAGTCGGAGCTGAAAATTTACTAAGAACAGTTAATTCAATGTGTCAGTTCGTTGAAGGAAGGTACATCCTTTATGAGCTCCTTGCTTGGGAAGCAACAAATGGCATTTTTTGCATGAAATAAGGATTGTTACCAACGTTGATAAAGCAAAAAAAGAAAGAAATGCAAACTACGTCTTGGTTCTTTCTCGGGTAAGGCACGGAATCGTACTAAGGGATTGGGAGGGCTTCCAGGTAGGGTTCGCTTTTTCATTATCACCTGAATGCAAGTTGGGTGCTGGATGGTAGAGATAGCAGTTGACCATAACCATCGTCACATCCAACAAGCGCAAATGGAATAATTGTTTTGTTAAATTTTGATTAAATTAATTCTGAACGCTTGGATACTTTAAAATTTCAATTTGCGATAAAAAAATTTCAGCCTGGCAACACTTTACGCGAGACAATAAGAAAGCTAGAAACGTGATATCCAAGACAGAAAATTCAATAATAAAAAATTCTTCACCTAGGCTGAGACGATTAATCCGTCCAGACGAATTACGTGTCACTGTCCCTTTTATTCGTCAAATTTAATGGGATGAAGTAGGAGAAATCTATAATCCGCCTGGGAACAGCTTTCATTTGTGCGACAACAGGGAAAAATTTACCTTGTGTTCTCGGAAGAATTAGTTTTGACATTTAGCGTAAAGGATCAGCTAGCATTTTTGGGAAGGCAATTGCTTTCTGGGAAGTTGGTAGTACTTAAGGGGGGGGGGGGGGGGGAGGGGAAGGGGAAATAAATTTTATCAACTCAATTCCGGAAGCGAAATATTTCATTCCCTCAAATTTTCGCGTTCTTTACTTGAATATTTCAGCTTTCAAAATACTTTAACGTCTTTATCCCTGACAAGGTGCCTCAGCACAGGATTTTATTGAATTCTTAGCGCGATCAAATCGGACAAAGTAAATTTAGTCATTGCGAAAGTTAATCCAACAACTTGGGCTTGCCGCATCTTTTCCAAGTAATGTAATAAAGGAGTATTCTGTCAATTTTCTTAAGAAGTCATTATATTGTGGATTGAAAAGCAATCGGGTAATGACAAATCTAACTCAAACTACCGAAAGAGTGACTCCGGAAGAACGCTTGAAATGCTCCGCAAATTTTAGTAGTAAATTGAGAACACACGCAGTGTCTTTCAGACAGACACCATCCCGTATCGTCTTCCAACAATCCTTAAATATTTAAATTAATCTCTCTTAAGTAGACATAATCATCCGGTTAGTAAACATGGCAACAGTAGGACCAAAATTGCTCATCCTACTGAAAAAATGGTCGGCTGCTTTAATAACGTTTTCAGGATTGTTTCCGACGCTCATCTCTCCATTCAGGGCCACCCGGTTTCTCCTATTGGTGAGTAAGAATCCTACTATGTATTTTTTAAACTTCAATTCCAACTGACATAAAAATCGGAGCAGTATTAATTTAAGTTGGTGGTCTCCACTCGTGACTTTTTTCCTTGCTTTGAAGTTAATCCGCTTCAGTGAAAAGCCCTGGGAACGAAGTTGACCAACTCGGTCACGTTTTTATAGTTTTAGTCTCTCAACAGAAGATTCTCACGGCTTTGGAGTGTTAGGTGCAGGTCTAACTTAAACGTCATGCACTTGCTTTTGCGTTTTGTTCAAATCAGAAACAAAAAGTGAACACCCGTAGGACAAATTCCAAAAAAAAAAAAAAAATGGAAAGGTCAAAACTTACTTATGTTTAAATACTGTAGGAAACAGATAACTTTTTTAAAAGACATATTTCGGCATGCTTATGCCATCATCAGTTTAATGAGTTCCCAAGTGTGAACAGTTATAAAGTCTACGGGTAGATGAAAAAATTATTACAACATGACGTAATAACAAAAGCGGGTACTATTTACAGCGTGACAGCAAACATCAAGGTGTAAACTAAAACGTGAGAAAAGTGTTGTAATGCTGCAATTGTTTGTTAAGTTCCGGTTTGATCTTATTTATATAAATTATTATACTCCTGACCGTTGTTCAATGATGATTGCAAGGCTATTTTTTAAATTTAAAAAAGGATCCGATCATCTATTGAAGCTCATAACCTGAAGAATCCGATTCATCGATTTCAGTCTTTACTAACATTCGTATCCAGAGCTCTGACTCGTATCACTGTGTTTGATTCCTTATATGATCATGTGGCTCTGTTTGAAACCCGTTCCCCTAGTGACCATTTTGCTTGGCACACACGCTCGCCTAACTGGATCTGTAAAACAATCTCATTTCAAAGTGTGCTGGACTCGGGGTCAATATGGGGATATTTTGGAGACGCAATGCCCTTTTCTTTTTACTGCGTGTAAAAGGAGCGTGGTTGTAGATGGTGTTAGGTGATTCCATGTTTTAGTATTTACGTTTCTGTGTATTGAAATCGATTATTAGAAACAAAGGATGCAATCATCGTTTTTTATTTGACTTCATAGTAATCAACAAGATTGAAAGCGGAGCAAATAGCCCACTCCGAGATTTAAAACCATTGTAATGGCCATGAATGATGTATTAATTTAATTGTAAACGTGACTTGGTGGCGTTTACGTGAGACGCTGCTATTTGTGTAAAGGTGAAGCTTTATTGCAAATGTCACGGATTGCTGAAGCCAACTGAGAGTCACAAGGGAAGTGGAAAAAGCGCTTATAAGGAAGGTTAAGTGTGATGAGAATCGGACATTTCCTTTGTGATCACATTTGTATGTGCTAACATTCAATAAAAGCAATTTTAATTATTTATTTACGGTGTAAACCGGAAATAGTGGCAAGAGGTGTAATATTCTCGCATTGATCGCTGTTCTATCGCACTTGATTGACAAAATCGATTTCAAAGGAGGCTTAGGAGGTTGCTTCTCCTAAAATTCAGTCTGAGAAAGTAATTCGAAGAAAGTGGTGTGTGGGTTGAGAAGTCCGTGTGAGCTCTTACGGTGACCTTTCGTCAGAAAAAATAAAAAGATACATGCATATTGTTTGTCCGACATGACAGTATCAAGCCGGCTTGTCTTGAAAACAAAGATCCCTAAGACCCGAAAACGAAGAAAGTAACCCCAAACCCTCAATTTGGCTAACCCCAGGCCTACCTAAAGTTGGTTTTAGGCCTAGGGTTAGCAAATTGAGGGTTTTGGGTTACTTTCTTCGTTTCTGAGTGTTACGGTCTTAGGGGTCTTTGGGGTCTTCGTCCTCAAGACACCCGTATCAAGCCAAGAGTTTAAAACGACTCTCAAGGCAAATTGTAAACGTGGTCTGCCACAGGCCTCCCACGTAATGGAAGTTTTATGATCATAAAATTCTGATGGAGAACTGGGTAGCAGTCTTTTTGGTCCCGTCGCTTCCTGTCACGAAGTTAGGAAGTGGCAAAAAAAACTTGGGAAGTTTTCTGTCAGCTTAGCGCCCTAATTTACATGTGATACTTCTTTCGCGACGACATTTCTTCTGTGTAATTGGACACTTCGTGTGCGTAGGCCGCGTTGGCCTCAAATAGCGGACGTCACGAAACATCGTCAATATTGTGCGTGATTTATAGAAGTGATATTTATAATTCTTCAGGGCTTTATCAAGAGCTGGTGTGTTTTGCTTCGGTTGCGTATCTGCCGTGATTAGTGATAAATCGGAAGCGCTTTTTCATTGTTGATTCTTCAACTGGACGACAACTGGAGCAAGACCTGAGGGACAGGCTTGCTTTGCCTCGTAAAAGAATTTTCTGCGGTTCTATGCAAAATACTGGCCTTCATTAATATAAAATGAGCTGACTCAAGATACATTTCACACGGTGGTGGCATTAACAGAAGCTTACTTACACAAGTTCAAGTTTGAAATTGCTGCAATTGTTTTGTTAAGTTTCTCTTCATGGCAAACGTTATGACGGAGGCGTTGTCTGATTCGAATTTCCTGTGTCCCGAAGCATCGAGATTCAAACGAACTTCAAGCGAACCTGATGTATCTGGGGCAGGTTTTCGACCAAGAACATGTAGTAATGCCTCACAGCTGCAATACAATAGAACAAGAGAAAGATCAAGGGTTTCGGCGACAAATAAACAACGATCGGATTCTCCCCCACCATCCGGTCTTTTGAACGCGAGAGATGCGGATGTCTTCATGGTAGTGGATGGCACGGAAAGGTACGACAAACACCTGACAAGCATTTAAGGTCTACTTGTTTATATATGTATAATCGTTTTAAACCGATTTCAATCGTATGCCTGCAAAATACACGATCATGTAGGATATTACTTTTTGCCGTCATCATATTTGTAGAAGTGCTTGACTTGTCGTGATCTGATGTTACAGAGAGGGTCGCTATTTTGACTGGCGGAAGTACTATAAAGCTCTCAACATTCTGGTCATTTCTTGTTGATGTTGTTGTTAAAAATTGCCATGTTTAAAAATTTTCCAAACTAGTTTGTGTTTTACTTTCCTTTGTTTCAGATTATGATTAAATGTCTGTAAGACAAAAGAAAGATGGGTAAAAAACAAACTAGTCTGAAAATTTTTTAGCCAAGAACAGATCTTAACTACAACATTCAAGTTCTTTCCAGAATGAATTATTTTAAGGTTGTTGTCTGGGTTTTTCCATATTTGTTGTTCAGTATTTTTTACATTCATTTTCAATAATTTATTGCCTCCTGAATGTGTTTTACGTTACCTGACATTAATTTTTTTATTTTTTGTTTAATCATTGTTGTTTCTTTATGTTATGGGTTATGGCTTGCCTTGTTGATACTAACTAGGAAATTTGTAACACTTTTAGTTTACCATTTCGTTAACAAATTTCTGGCATCATATCATTAAATTCAAATATTTGTTCAGTAATTTTTACATTCATTTTCAATAATTCATTGCCTCCAGTGAATGTGTTTTACCTGACATTAATTTTTTTATTTTGTTGTTTAATCATTGTTGTTTCTTTATGTTATGGGTTATGGCTTGCCTTGTCGATACTAACTAGGAAATTTGTAACACTTTTAGTTTACCATTTCTTAAACAAATTTCTGGCATCATATCATTAAATGCAAATATTTGATTTTTTAAACAAAAGTGATATTACATGTAGATTGTCGTGAAAATACAAAAGAAGATGCCCAGCCTCTTATTTGCACATGAATGGCGTGTATTGTAAAGTTATATACCTTGTTCTTCAAACAATGCCGCTAATACAACACAGTACGGCCGGGTATTCTAGAGTTACTAAAGAAAAAGGATTATTGGCCCCATGTTATCCTTATCAACCAATATTAGTGGTTTGCTGATGGAAATAGTAATAATTTATTATTGTTGATGTCACCAATGCATCATAAAAGAAACATAACATGAACGTCAAAACAGATGAATACAGCTTTAATGTGGAGAAATAAATAGCATAATAGTTGTAATAGTTTGTAGTCAAAATTGAAAGTTTGTTTTACAAGCACCGGTAGATTATAGTTCAAGTATTTGAGGAGATACAAATCATGTGGTAGTGTTGTTGGTCTTTCCACAGTTTGCACAATAATTATTGTTAGTGAAGTCACTGAATCAGTAATTATTATTATTATATGGCTTGTGTTTGTAGCCGATATAACGCATGCTCTGATTGGCTAATTGTGACTGAATTGTAGGGCATTATTCTCCCGTAATGCCCATGGGCCGATTACGGGGCTTGCAAAAACAAAGCAAAAGGTAGTTAAAAAGCCATATAATAAACTACTTAATAACCGAGCTACAACAAGTTGCAAAAATAGTGGAGACACTTCACCTTCTTGGGGTGTAATTAATTTCCCTATTATCTCTCACACTGCAGCCCCCCTCCCCCCCTTATCAGTGTTGCTAGCAAGACAAAAAAATGTTGGAAACTTAAGCAGTCAACATTGAAAGGGGGAGAGGGGAGAGGAAGTGGAAAAGGTTTAAATTCTAGATTCGGCGAGTATTGGAAGCTAGAAAAGGTGTTTTTTAATGAAAGTGTCTCAACAATTTTGCAACTTGTTGTAGCTCGAGCCGTACTGGGGAATATTGGCCCTCGGTCGTTTTTGTATGGACCTCGCTGCGCTCAGTCCGTACTGCCACAACCTCGGGCCAATATTCCCCAGTACGGCCCTCTCGCTCGGTTAGTAGGAAGTTATTAATAATAATAATAACTGACATCAGTCCAATTTGTAGGTAAAGAATAAAAATAATAGGAGGTAATGCTAAATAATATTCATCCCAACAAAATGATATATGAAATGAAGCATAATTATATTGAATCAAGAGCAGCCTGAAAAATTCAGGACTTCAATGGGGTTTCAGGTGGCTCAAACCAGTTTCAATGCTTCCAAGTGACGCTCTTAGATCTGCACCACAATGTTGTGTCATGTATTAGCAAAATTGTAGTACCAAATGTCAACTCGAATTATTGCTGAACAAAATACAGTCATTATTGTGACGTAATATGTCACTGTGGCAACAGGCAAGCCTTGCAAAAACACCCGTTATTTTGTCTTCAGTTGCTTCTATCTTAAAGACAAACTTGGTGACCCCCCTTTTTTATTTCTGAAAAGTTATTCAGAAGGGCAAGATGAAACTTTCTGCAAAGTTTAAAAAAAATTCTGTCAAGCTGATTCAGAGCCACCTTAATTGATCTTTTAAAGGTGGCTCTGAATCTGCTAGACAGATTTTTTTAAAACTTTGTGCAAAAATGATTTCCATCATGGCCTCCCAGTCACTTTTCAGCAATAAAAAATGGGGGTCACCAAGTTCGTCTGTCAAGCAGATTAGAGCCACCTTTAAAAAATCAATTAAGGTGGCGCTGAATCGGCTTGACAGAATTTTATTAAACTTTGCAGAAAGTTTCATCTTGCCCTCTGATTACTTTTCAGCAATAAAAAAGTGGGGTCACCAAGTTCGTTTTTGAGATACCGTTAAGACTCTTGTGTAAGCCGCACCTTTTTGCTTAAGTTTTGAGCCAAAAATCGCGGATGCAGCTTATACATGAGACCATTGCTTTCAGAGGGAGTAAACTGCCTTGTAGGGGTCACAAATTGAACTGAAAACCTTCAGTAACTAAAGATTAAACATAGTGAAACCTGTTGTTGATCACTGCTTTCAGTAGAAGTGGTGGCTCCCAAAGGAGCCATTTGTTTGCATCTTTAGCTTCTAAATACAAATCTTGCTTGCCAGTAGTTCTTTCAAGCATTTCATTTGCACTTTGTTTGAGCAGTTAAACTCTTATTGGCGTGGAATCTCCATTCCTCTGCATAGATGCTTACGTTGTCATCTACGACCGATCATCTCAACACTGATTTCTCCACTACGTGCGAGAAAATATCACGCTATTCGGGAGAACTTGCGAGGCAAATGGCCGACGGTTTCATTGCCCTTCACTACTTTTATCATGGCATGTTTGTCTATGGGGTTGTTAACCTCTCGTTTAGCAACAAGTTTTTCTCCGATAGATGGGTTCCATACGTCTTGATATGCGAACATTTCCATGTCCAGACTTCCCTTGGTTACCAAGCAATCGTTCTCCTAGGCCTGCACTTTTTTCTTGCAAATTATATTGTTTTCATTTCGACTGTGGGCTTAAGCAATGAAGAGAATTGTTGTCAGTCACAAGGAAAAGGGAAATTGATTAAAAAGAAGCTTTTAAAAAGTATTTTCAGAGTTGATTAACTTATATTGTTAATATCTGCGAACAAACGACCAACTTTTTTACAAGAGGGCTTTTTTGGAGTTCTTGTTTTTTCGAAATTCATGCTTGAAAGTTGGGGGTGCTGCTTATACATGAGTCTTTACGGTACATGTATGAGTACAACTAAATCCAAAATATAGGTTGTTTTTGCTGGGCTTTCCCGTTGCCATGGTCACTTATTATATCCCAATATTAAATGATCACATCTTGTTTGGAAATAATTGGTATTTCATATGGTACCATAACATTGCTGTTACGTGATAGAGTGTTGTGGGCATTACTAAACTGCAAAACACTGAAACACCGAAACAGTGAAACGAAGCATCAAAACACCATGTGTGACCCCACCATTCGGCTACTACGTGGTGTAAGCCTCGCACAAATGAGAGCGCACAAAACGTCCCAAGAGCTGTCTTAAAACTTTTGTTTATGCCTAATTAGGCCTAAGGTTAGCTTAGGATACTTTCTGTATTCTTATTAGGCCTAAACAAAAGTTTTAAGACAGCCCTCGGGATGTTTTGTGCGCTCTCGTTTTGTGTGAGGCTTACACCACGTAGTAGTCCACCATTCATTGAATACTAACCGACAAAGGTTGGATTTAAATATAGTTTTAGGCCTAAAATGTTATTGCTCCTAATTCATTGAGATTAAGATTAGGATTCAGATTTAGTCTGAGATTAGGAGCAATAACATTAAAAATAGTGTCTTCTAGGTGTTGAAACCCTTTCAAGCCTCCTTAAACCTGCGATCTTTGTGATGCTGGTGCAATGCTGTAACCAACCCGAGCTATGAAGCCAATGTTGGGAGCTGTTCATCATTTGCGGGTTCAAATGTTTCTGTGATGAATTCATTAATCACAGGCATATAATTTTCGCACCAGCATTGCGAGGACACAGTTTCAAACCCTTTGGAAGTCCTGTTTTCAGGCCTCTGCCCAATTTCTAAAAGTGCCTTCACAACTGCGAGTATCATAGCTTCACCTAGTACATTTGTGTAAATATTCATCCTGAGGACTTCTCTAGTAGGTGAAATGCAACTGAGATGTCAAGACATTATTATTCCCACTCTAAAAAGTGGCACAGTATTCTGAAATCATACTAAGTTGTCTAGCCCAGTGACTGTCATAAGAGTTTTCCCAAAGAAGTAACCTTCCTACTGTTGCTTGGGAACCCTAGTAGAATATGTATTATAACAAGACATCAGAGGTGGTGTTTGACATAATAAAAATAAGTTTCGATCGATGTTGCTCTTGGAAACGTTTTCCCAACATTTACACTGTAACTGCACCAAGGCTTGGCCTTTTTATTTGAGACCATGTTTTCTCATCTTAGCTTCCTCTGCAGACATTCTTTTGGCTTGCCATGCCACCTTTTGGTAGTCTTTGTGGCAGAGGAATGCATGTCTAAGACCAAAGAAAGTCTACTTGGGAGCCGGCTTAACTCCCCCTTAAGAAATAATATAATTTATTTTTCTTTGGTTAAAATTTGTTGTGCATCTCTAGTAAACCCAGTATGGGTTACATCTCATCCCAGTATGGGTTACATTATGTTATGGGTTACAATACACTATGTATGACCCCACCTACTAATGTTGGAATGACAGTTTTTTCTATGCAGGATTTACATTTTTATGTTTTGTCTAAGACAAAAACAAGTTTACTCCCAGTGCATGGGCTTGTGAAGAGATAAATATTATGTCAACAAAATTATGAGGACTCTTATAGGTGGTTTTCAAGTATAAAAACCATTTCAGTCTCTTCTTATCTATTTTAACACTGGAGTTTGTTGGTTTATGACCGCGAGGGATGGAGATAAGAGAGACATCACTGTGGGTTTCATTTAACACATTAACCTTTTCAATGAACATTGCTGGTGCACAGTTTTATAATTTCATTGTTCCATTATTTTTTTCAGATTTTTTTGTTTCATCTGACTTAACGTTGTGTAATACTGACATCATCATATTTTTGTTTAACAACCTCAAAATGTAAAATTATTATTTATTTTTCTCAGTGCGCAACCAGGCGGAATTCTGCAAATCCTGCAATCTGATTGGCTCTGGGAGCGGGCGTCATTTTTCTATCTTGCCCGCCAACCCAGGCGGAATCCTAGCCCTGTTTGGGCGAGCTTGTGTGAATCATGAGCCAAAAATAGATTTTTTTGAGGCCTTTTAAATTTTTTAAAAAGTAAACAGTCTTGAGTTACAAATTAATAAATATTGTGAACAGAATCAACCGATCATTGCAGTATTGCCTCACATTAAATATTAATTTTTCTCTTTTGGTACCGTAATAAGCATCGCAGGCTGGAATGATTGGTTGATTCTGTTCACAATATTTATTAATTTGTAACTCAAGACTGTTTACTTTTTAAAAAATTTAAAAGGCCTCAAAAAAATCTATTTTTGGCTCATGATTCACTGTGCACGGGTGGGCTCAGTTGGTTGAGCACCGGGCTGTCACGCGGGAGGTCGTGAGTTCAACTCCGGCCGGACCAACACTCAGGGTCTTTAAATAACTGAGGAGAAAGTGCTGCCTTTGTAATTACATCTGCAAATGGTTAGACTCTCTAGTCTTCTCGGATAAGGACGATAAGCCGGAGGTCCCGTCTCACAACCCTTGTTCATCAACTCTGTGGGACGTTAAAGATCCCACACACTATTCAAAAAGAGTAGGGGACAGTGTTCCCGGTGTTGTGGTCTGACCTTTCCAGCATGTGGTCGGCTTGGCAGGATTAGCTTGAAGGGCTTCTGTGTGAATGAGACCACAATTGTGTATAACAGCCAGAAGTCAGGCTACTTAGCCAAGTGCTGGAGCCTCACTCAAATTCAAGCTCAAGGCCAGCCTTAAGGAATGATTCCCAGGCAGCATATATTTTTAGGAAAAAAATATAAATATTAGGTTATTCACTGGCCTTGAGTACGGCCCTTGGCCTGCGGTTTTAGGCTGTACTCGAGACCTCTGGGCACAGTTTTTTCCTATATGGACCTCCTGGCTTGTGAATAACATAATGTATCTGGAACAAGAGGGAAGGGAAAGATAGTTTAAAAACGAAGATTCAAGTTTTCATTTTCTCGAAAGGTTTTTTTTTGAAATAAGCAAAGGGAACTTTTGTAGTAAAATAAAAGGCACTAACAAAGTTACAAAAACTTCTTTTTGGTCAGATCACTAAATGAGTCACAGTGTAGCATTACCAGTGAAGAAATTGTCACAGTCTTCAGAGAGCGGGCACCAACCTCCCCAAGTCGAGAAGAAGTGAAAGCACAAGCTTTTGAACGATTGCAAGAAGAGCTGAAGAAGGCTCAAGAGGTGGGTAGTTCTAAATGATGTTGGAGGAGTTTTAATCTTCGATTTTGTTGTGGAGAGAATGTGATGTCTCAACAAGAAATTCTGTAGTCTTAAGGCTTGTCCTCCTGATGAAATCTCATAAATGTGAACACAAGGTTGAAGTGAAACAAAGTAAAGTGTTTAAGTTGACCCCTGAATTCTTGCTTCAAATGCCACAGGGATGTTTTTGGTATCATTACACAAGTTTTTGTGGCTTTATTTCTTGTAATGCCAATTTTAAAACCACAACTGCCTGGGATGTGCTTAAGCGACTGAATGAGCATGCCCCTGTGCGAAATCCTGCTTACCGCTCTTTGATGATCGACTGGCCCATACCACTACGGTAACTGCTCTTTATTGTTAACTTAAATTGTTACATTGCATTTACTGTAACCAGTGGCGAATCTAGGGGAGGGGCCTGGGGGGCCCGGGCCCCCCTTTATTTTGGCAAAAAAAATTCCTTAAGTATATATTCTGGTAAAAATTGAGGCTAAAATTTTTTTGGGGTTCACACACTCAAAAAAACCGGCCCCCCGCCCCCTTAGCTCAAGGTCTGGATCCTCCTCTGGTAACTGCATCAATTTATTATTATTAAAATCTTTACTTGTATTTTAACATGCACCATATCACACAGGAACTCAAGTTAAAAGATGAACAATGCGAAAAGCTGTCTAGAGTAAGAAATGAGTTGGAGTCTGAGTTGGAAGAATTAACAGCAAGTTTGTTTCAGGTTTGTTTCAAAAGAAAATAACATTCTAACATACTTGTAAATATATAGTCACTATATAAATATCTATTTTTTATTATTATTATTATTATTATTATTATTATTATTATTATTATTATTATTATTATTATTATTATTATTATAATATAAAGGACACGTATAGTTTACAAAGGTGGTTGGCATCCAACCAGCTGCTAACAGGCTACAGAGTCACTGAAATACTGTCATGTACATGTCTTCCTTTCTTATTTCAAAATGATGCTCAAGTCACCCAACCAATGAACACCAAAACAAATACATGCACCATTATTTTCCTTGTTCTAATTAATTTTATCTGTTATTGTGACTATAGCCTCTTTGTTCTTTTACCTGCTGTTTACATGTACAATGTGGAGCCACCCAGCCACTTAAGCTATCCTAAGCTGAACTGAAGAAAAATTTTAAGAAAGTGTTTTTCAACCTTTACCAAAAGGTGCCTGGAACTTTCATTTCTTATGGTCCTTAATTAAGCAATAATGTGAAATGAATTCAATGTTTTTTTTACACATCTTGGCTTTGAGCTGCTAATGATTGACATTGTTATATTTTACTCAGGAAGCACACGCTATGGTTAGGGAGGCAAAAGTAAAACAGGCAGCAGCAGAAAAGAGATTAAAAGAGGCAAACAACAAGGTATTTTAACAGATAGTTGTTTAAGTTTAAAGACAAAAGGGAAACATTAATTCCCACTTGCTGCAGGGTTTTCAATAAAATTTTGAGTAGGTGTCTCCCAGTAATGAGAGTAGGGGGTCTCCTAGGGGATCCTGGGGGGTCTAGGAGGGGGTCTGGGGGCATGCTCCCCCAGAAAATTTTGACATCTACATGTAGAAGGAAGGGGTAGTTTCTAAAGAAACTGTGGTGCTGCGTCGGTGGGGAAGTAGTATACAGAGATAGTACAGAGATTCTAAAAGCTGACATTTCGAGCGTTAGCCCTTCGTCAGAGCGAATCGGATTCGCTCTGACGAATCGAAACGTCAGCTTTTAGAATCAAAATGTCAGCTTTTAGAATCTCTGTACGTCAGCTTTTAGAATCTCTGTACGGTGGCCAATTTACATTATCAACTCCGTTGATAAAACCAAATTTTTGTATACATGTAGAAGGCTTGGCTTAGAAATACGATTTGCTGATTTCTGGGCTTCAAAATTAGCTAAGGTAATGACAAAATACTGTATTTAGTCAAAAGGAACAGTATTTTTAATTTTTACAAGACTTTCACTTCTTTCGAAGGCAATGAAAGAGTTATTAAAAATAAACAAATAACACTAACCAATTCAGACATGTTATCTTGATAATTTTAATACATAATGTCGTGAATGAGTTCAAGTTATAATAACAACAACGATAATAATAATAATAATAATAATAATAATAATAATAATAATAATTCTGTTATAGTGCTATTTACAATAAAGAGGAATATCAATAGCACTTTACAGGAATAATTAATAATGATAGATATTTACAAAGAATAAACGGTAAGTACTAAATTACAATTTAAGAATCGCAGTGAGTGAGCCTAAAGCGAACGAACAAGGCAGCTCTCCAATTGAGGAATTAAGTTGGACAGTCAGATCAACAGAAACTTGCATCCACAGCTTTTTGCTGCGCAGTAAAGCAATCGCTGTTGAAGAAAGGGTCTGTAAAACATGTTTTTTTTAAAGGAACCTTTCGATACTTGCAATGAGAGTTTTCAAAGACTACAAGTAATTAGAACATCCTTCAATTCTTCCTGAAATGTAATCATTGTTTCTAAAATAATGGAGGCCAGAATTGTCAACAAATGTTTCACTTGTCATGCCTAGAATACAACCAAATTTTTGTTTACTGTTCAAAATCATTGTATAAGCTGGGTTCGGGATTAATTTCATGACCATAACTGCAATTAACCTGTGTTCAGTGCGGCATTGCTAAAACGAGGGTAAGGGTAAGACCAAGGGTCACAGTAAGGGTAAGGATACGAATACAGAAAGTATCCTAAAAATGCACAAAGTCAAAAGCTAACCTTAAACTTTTGTTTAGCCCTAATTAGGCCTAAGGTTAGCTTTTATGCATGTTTAGGATACTTTTTGTATTCGTATCCTTACCCTTACCCTAACCCTTGGTCTTACCCTTACCCTCGTTTTAGAAACGCCAGTGTTCAGTGTAATGTTATTCTGATACAACTCAACTAAAACTTTCTTCTTTGATTCAGCGAGCTGAATTATTTTCTGTGTGTTGCTTTTGAATCACCGCGGCACTTAGCTAACTAGCAGAAGCGGAAGTTACAACGGAATTCTCAAGTTTTTCACAATGCTCGGTTCCTTTAAACTTGATTTATATTTTCCAAATTTTAATGCCAAGGTACTTTGCAAGAGCAAAGGGAGACAAAAACATCTCTTCTCTGCCAAAAAGGTACATTTAATTACTGAGGTTGTATACAACCTTGTTCCCAGGGTCTCTCTCTTCTCTGCCTCGAGCTCCATGGAGCCAGAAAAGAGAGACCCTGGGAATGAGTTTGGGTCAGATACTGGGCAGCAATCAAAATCAGATTCTGCAGTTTCGGATACAAAGGTAAACATTCTTGGCTTTAACTTACTGTGAAAAAGAAGTTGAAGTGAACTCGGAAGTGGTCACTGACATTCTCGATGCGAATGTTGCGCGATTGTATTTTTCCCTTGTATATCTCTCAGGGTTTTGTATTTTACTTGTAACTACATGTCCTCTCAGGGGACTATTTACGTTGTATTGTTGCGTAGTTATTTTGACTGCAACTTATACCTTTTTAGAAAATTAAACAGATCACATATACTTATGATTCAGAGTCTACTCAAGGGCAAAGGATATACATGTACACTGTAACTTCAATGAGTCACATGAATCATAGCTAGTACTTGGCGCATATTAAAATCATACTTGTATCCTCAAACTGTTTAGGGTCCTGTTTGTTCTGACCCTGCTCAAGATCTATTAAAATTTCCCTTGAACTCCACTCACGAACTGTTGTTAAATTACTGCAAGTATACTAGAACATCTCCCTTCCCCTCGGCAGCATTTCTACCATTTAGGTAAATTAGTAAATAAATAAAAGCAATCAAATCTAAAAATAATAGATCAGCTACAGGTGGGAGGAGAACATAGCATAGCCATCTGAATACACCATTTTAGCTTGTACATTTCTTTGGAAAGAATACAAACAATCCAGTCTGGCCACGCTTGGCAGCTATCTTTGCATTCGTCAAAACAGAGCAACGTGTTTGCGAACTAGCTTCTTTTTAACAAATTGTGTTGTTGGAACATGTACGTAAAAAGGTGACAAAGCCAACTGCATTTTTGCTCATAATGTTATTGTCTTCTAGCCTTCGAGCTTCTCAGTTTTTGTTTGTCTGCTGGACGTGAAAGTGGTATCATTGTGCAGTTACAGTGTCCCACCTTTGTATTCCCAGTTACGTTTTATTATTGGCTTCATCCACTGTTACAATGTATCTTGTAGTTATTATTTTTTCCTTGTCACTAAATGTTAGAGGAAGTTAAAAAATGTTAATTAAGTCACCATTTAGATTGCTTAATTAATTTGGTGCTGGTAATGCTCTTTTGATAGGTTGACGTTCTTCAGGGAGAGGTTACAGCCTTGAAGCATTTGGTTTTAACCTCCACATCACCACACGGTCATTCCAAAGGAATGGGATTTAGACGGCACAGTACAGATCATCTTAGTCCGTGCACACAGTGTGGGTCATATGACTGTGATGCTGCTGTGATAAGGTTTGATGGGTCCTGCCATGAAAATTCTCGTCATCAAAAGGATACCCTGGCTGATGAACCAGAGGTTAGTATAGTTGAGTTGGAATGGATATGTGGGTTCAAAGGCCATTTAATTACCATTGATTAGTAATTTGATTGATTTTAATCTTTAAAACATTACATAACGGTTATTGGTAGGAAGGTACCGGTACTCAAATAAAGAAAATATTTGAGGACAAGGGTATATATACAGAAACCTGATTAGACACCCTCATTACAATACATTGTATGAAAATTTCTAGTCAATGGGCCAGGGGTACACAGATAAAATATGCCATACAAAACACAAAACAACTTACAAATTAAAGGAAAAGGAGAATATGACATGTAAAGGTATACATTGTGGTCCAATTTTTTATTGGTTTAAAATTTTTCAAACCACTTCAATTTTAATTTTTCTTTGTCTAATATTCAATATCATCATCTGAAACAAAGGAAAAATCAAATTTAAACTACATGTAGTTTGAAAATGTTGACACCATTGACACCTAGGAATGAGACTTGATAGATCTTACTCTGCCTAACGCCAAATGATTTTACTCGTCAATGGGGGATGGGACCATTCAGGAGTCAATTAAGCTCATGCACTTTTTGCAGGTACATGTATCATTTTAGAAGCCACCAAGTGTTTTATGTTTTCACTTTTCTTTCTAGGTGGATGTTATTCTTTTCCGTGAGTTTCTTCAGTGGATGGATGAGCGTTCTGTTTCACATGATCAGCCATTTTTGGCCAGAATATACCAGGAAGATGTAGCCCCTTGCTTGAACTTCCCTAACAAAGAGGTAAAAGTTGGGATTGTACATGTAGTAATCCTGGGTTCCAACAAGTCATGGAAGTCTGCTTGGTTATTGAATTTAAGAAAATCTGACTCCGACTGAAATTGGATCTTGCTACTCCTTCAATAAATCACCCACTCCAAGGATAATCCAGTAGGTTTTGAAAGTGCATTATCTGCCGTAATCTTGTATATTTGGCCCCACTTGTTAGAATGGTGGAAAATGGTATGTAATAGAAAAAAATCACTGTCTAGTGGATAACTCAAATCGTAATTTTCTGCCAGATAGCTATGTAGTGTATATTGGAGTTTGTGGTCCTCATCGCCAATATAACGATGTTGTCAAACTTGGAGTCAGGAGTTGATAGAAACGTTGTTTATTTCATGCTTAACAAATTAAAACTGACTCTCTTACTGTCTGGCCTCGTGTTCTAACATCCGGGTCCTTATAATTTTATTAGTACATTGTATCGCCAAATTAGGTAACAACATTACATTGGGTAATCTACTCTCCTAGGATTTTGATAGATTATCTTTTATATATTAACCTTCTAAACATTACTTATAGGCTAGATCTAAAAAGTCACAGACTTTGAAAAAATGGACAAATTTGTGGTATGCAATAAGGAACTTATAATAAATGGCTTGCGAGGATAACAAGCCAGTTTTAAATACGCTATGAAATTATTAGTCTAGTTTCAACTCAGCGTGGCTGTCACAAATTTGATTACAAAAGGGAAGTAAGAGATTTAAGAAACTGGTGTGCATCATTTCATTAACTTTCTGTTGTTTAGCACATCCTGGTAAATTCGAAACTGGACTTCTTCCTCAAAGATGGTACAATTTTTGAATGCAGTAATATAAAGCATTATTATAGACAATGGAAAGTGTGCAACATGATACATGTACATGCTTGCTTAATGCATGAAGGTCTCTGTTTATATGCATATTGCATGCTTTGCACAACATGGGACTGTGGCTTAATCATTGATTCCACCAATGGCATTGTTGAATTTTGCTTGGATTTGTAACTAATTGACCTATCTATTGTGTTCTTTTAGCTTGCTTTAGCAGTGCACAGTGCAATTGAAAACAACACACTGATGATGGAGACATCTACGGGCAAACCAGCTTTCAGGTACAGTGTGTACATGTTAAGTGTGGTAGCTTACCATTCATTGCTTTAACTGTATCCTGACACAGTCCACTATACCTCTGTTACATCTACATACCCTCTTAAATTGACAATCGGGATGATGTTGATGACAACATTATTTTGGTGATGGTGTTTAAAGTGACTCGTAATACGTTGCTTTTCGTTTTTTTAGCTTTTCATCTACCTTTTCATCTACCTTTTCATCTACCTCAGAATTTGCATTTTAATTCATTGTTTGTTTGTTTGTTTGTTTGTTTGTTGTTTTCAGGAAATGTGCATTAACGGGCATGTCTCGGCCATGTTTTCATCGTGTAAAGTTATCGGAGAAAGGAGACTGGTATAACCTTAGTAGAAACAGTAGAGTAAGGGTAAGTAGCCAAAGTGGATACAAATGAGAGAACTGATCCTCGCACACAATTTAGGCAATTTTTGCTTTATAGACACCTGGCCTCGGTTGTTCAAAAGGTGGATAGCGCTATCCACCGGATAAATCACTATCCAGCGGATAAAACACAAGAAAAACCAATTGAGTTTATATCCAGTGGGTGATAGTGCTATCCACCCTTCGAACAACTGAGGCCTGAAAAATTCAGGTGACTCCAACGGGATTCAATGCCGGTGCAGTACAACTGAGCTACGAAACCACACAGTTGGGAGCAGGTCAAACAACATTATTTGAAATGGACCCATATCGCTCTTGCCTTAATTTAAGCCAGGGTTTTCCATAGCTTTTCAAAGTACCGGATTTAATAATGAAAGTGCCGGACATGGTTTCGTTTCCGTTGTAAGGTTGATTGCAAGTGCCTTGGGAGAGAACACTCAAGGAGGTCTGGGTCCCCTGTAAATTACTATAAAATGCTGTTTGCATTCTTGAGTTTGCGGGAAAAAAAGAAAACTAAACTTATCGCGTTAATGCGATAAAGTAAGGTGATGAGGCTTCTTGTTAGTTTGTGTTTCTTTAGCCCATGGATTCTTGAGATTCCTAAGTCCAAAAAGAAAACAAAAAGAAAAAGGGAAAAAAAGCCAACAAGTCAAAAAACCCGGACGTGAAGTGGTAAACAACCGGACGAAACGTCCGGCCTCCGGTGTGAAACGAGAACCCTGCATTTGACTCCAAGTACATGTATAATGCAATCTTTACTTTGTAATGGCAACAAAAGATTTTTCTTGGTTTGCACCCACGTGACACGGCGGCCATGTTGGATGGCAATACAATACGATTTTTTTTCCCAGAGTTTAGTTCCCAGCGGAGAGACAGTTTATTGTTCTTGCCATCCAACATGGCCACCGTGACATGAGATACAAACCATCAATTCTCCAGACTTCCCGACATTAGGATTTAATAATAATGCCCGACCTGCTAAACGCTCTTACTCGCAGTGGGAGACTAAATTGCTAAGGGCGCGGCTCGACGAGGTCGGACCGAAGGAGCTGTGCTGCCGGCTGGGCGCTCGGCCCCTGAACACGACCTGGGAGTCGATTTACCGGGTTTTGCATTAATTTCTTTTCAGATAGTAGCAGTTTGTGATTTTTACACATACGTACGTTACATTCAGCAAGGATTGGTCAAGGCCGATGGTATGTGATCCTTTCAGCGTCAAATTGTAAAGCACTTTGAAAAAAGTAAAGATATGATGAGTATGAAACTTAAGAAAAGCGATGATGATGACGGTCAGGCGAATCTTGCTTTCATAATTTCATAACCAGTATTGCTCAATTGAACATACCCAATCCCATGCACACACAGCTGCTGACGACCTAGCTCACTTTCTGGACAAGATATTTTTTGCTTCTTATCGTTGTTTCCATAGATTATCAAATCATCCATAAACAATGAGAGGCCATGATGACTCAGTTGCCGCAACCGAGATCATAGCAGCCTTAACCTTCTTCAAAACCCTGTCATTAGGATCAGTGACTTAACAAACAGGGGAGGAAATAAGTTGTCACTTTGAAATATCCCACGTCTGATGTTGACCTCACCTAGTCGTATGCCTTGAGCTGACTTTATTGTCTGTTGTAGAAATTCATCAGGCTACTGTAGATAAGTCCGCGATAAGTTAATATACTGGTTTAAGTACTGGTTCATATAATAAGCTCAGTAATGCACACAATTTGATTGGTTCTCATCTATGATCTGTTAGAGGGAACCATAAAAAATGTTTAATTTTTTATTATATATATTCCAAGTTAACGTGCGCTTATTCAGTAATTGAGCACAGAAGACGTTGAAATGTGGCAAGAACATCAGTGATACGTGGCTCCACGTTTTGTTCGTACCACATTTTGGTGACATCTTTGATCGCTTACTGAACAGGCGCATGGCAACATGGAATCTATTTGTTAATCTTTTAACATCGCCCAAGAGAAAGTCTCGATGACTCTCAGCCATCTTTATAAAAACTGTGTTAGTTTTTACAAATCACTTTATTTTGGGCTACAATGTATGTTAAAAGAAGCAGTAAAATTATTTGTCAGTTCTGTCCTCCTCTTATTTGGAACTCGAAGTTTAAGTCTTCCTTAAAAGTCATGCAAGCCACTCCCAAGCCCGTCGATCTTCTCTTACAGTTCTTTAAAATCATTATGTCGACCAAAAGTTGGTCCATTGTTCTCCTAACATTCTTCCTCACGCATCAAACCCCAACTTTCTCGATGTTGATACAACTGATCTGCCAAGATACTGCTAGGAAGTTTCCACGCCAAGGGGAGACATGACGTTGGTCCGAAATTGGTCGCAACTGATCCCATCCGCTGATGTCATCCAATTTGGAACTTAGTTTTGTTGGATCGATGGAAGCAGTCCTCCAGCTGATCGGCTATGTCCTCTTTTTTTCTTGTGAGTCCTAGTGGTCCATTAGGGCCAGGGAATTTCCATTTCGCAGTTTTCCGCAGTTGTTTTTCGACGCTGACTACAATAATCTTGACATCGTCTTCACGGTTTCTCTAGGCTTTTCAACTCCTTATTGTGCCCTACACTCTTCCCCCATACCTCACTCCAAAGTGCCCTACTTTTCTGAGAATCTGGCATTGTGACCCTCTTCTTCCAACTCTTCAAGTAACCTTTTTTACCGAGGTACGGGAAAAGGCCTAGGTAAACGGCTTAAACTTCCGTTCGAATCTTGTAGAACAACGGTGTTGAAACCGCCCCAATCCCACCCCCCCACCCCCGTTGAATTGCAGTCAAATCGATGTTGAATGAATTTAAGAGCATTTTTGTTATCGCGAACGTTGAATGAAGTTGAAGCCGTTTCCTTACCCCCCCCCCCCCCTCTCTTAACAACTTTTTTGTATGGGCGTGCGCACTAATCAGTCTCTCGATGACGTTCCATCTCCGTATCCATAGTAACACCCGCGGTTGCAGCCTGGGACTGAATACCAGGCCCCTCTTGAAGCTTTATTGAATCCAATGTTCATGTGTTGAAATATTTGCCCACCCCAGCAGTCAGCATCGTTCAACATCATTCAACAAAATCGAACGGGTGTTGAAGTAAACGTTAAAGCCTTTTGCCCGGGCCTTAACGCTCGACGGAAGCGCCAGCTTACAAATCTTTCTTTACCTTTATCAACTCTTTCGGATAAAACCAGATTATTGTGGATAAAACCTTAGAATTTCGACGTTCAAATTGAATACTGGAGTGATGCTTACAAAATTGTTTTCTTTTTAGTGGCCGAGATTTACTGGGAGCTAATGAGACTAAGGGGACAAATGGCGCTTGCCCGGTTGGGAATGGAAACTACACACAAGCTGCAAAAGTGCAGCGGACAATGCTAACGACGCATGCTCTGTGGATGTAGTGAGTTGAGGACACTTTGAACTCGAGCGAAATTTTTACATTTCTAATTACGCGAGGGGAATATTGTGAAAATGTGATAGAAACCTCGTGTTATGAATTTAAGGAGCATATTACGGGTTTTTGTGCCATTTTTAATTATTGCTATTTAAATAGTGTTTATAAATCATGCCGGGACGAAGTTCAAAACGTGTTCAAGTTTCGTTTCCCTTTTTATATTTCCTTATATCCATTCATGGGTTGGGTGGGCTCGGATTGACAGCGCCTTACAGCACCGCTTAAACATGCTTATTTCTGATTTCCAAAGAATGAACTTGTGGAAAGGCACATTTGATTATAGAACATTCTAAGTAACGTTACCATTAAATATATCCTTTGACTTTGTCAGAGGCACAAAACGTACGTTTCCAGGACCCGATCACCCGGAGCCTTAATCTCCCTTATAAACCCTTGGAGACAACCTTTGCCCGTATCTTTTTATTTTTAGACGTTCTAATGCATTATGCTGTCCAATCAGAACAAAGTTATTGTATTACGTCACAAGCAGTCACGCACCAGTAATCGCGTTCGTCTCACAAAATATTCTAAAAATAAAAAGATACGGGCAAAGGTTGACTCAAGGATATAGTCTGGATGGAGGCTCCGTGTGATGGGCTCCTGGCGTTTCGGATCTACAGCGGCTGCTAGGAAGCGTCGGAAACTAATTTTGTGTGGTGTTTTGTCGTTTCCATGTTGACACGTTATGCGCTAACGTTTTACCACTTTTACAACCGTCCCGCTGCAGAGCGAAACGAGCGATTTTTAACTGTAAAGTTTAGGTGTCATGTTTTGGTGGAACACAGGAAGATATCATTTTAATATATGAAATTCCGGGCTGTAATTGATTCATTCAACTAAAATCCCGGTCCTTGTACATAAGTTGTTCGCTGTTGTATACTTCAGCGGTTGCAAGAGGTTTAAAAGAGATTCAATATGAGCTTGCTCCCGTAATTAGCAGAAACTTAATATTTTGGGTTACCGAAGATAGGATGGAATTCGAAAGGCACCAGTATCGCCCAAAGTGCTAAGACAAAATTTTGGAATTTCCAATTACTTTTGATTTGTTGGTGTTTGGGTATTAGTTAAAGTGATTGAACGAAGCAAATGTTTGTGGTAAATTCGAAAATCAGAAACCAGGAAAAGTAGATTATTTGAATTGTTTGCGCATCGTAGACATGTACGTTAAATGAGACCTTGTTGTCAATAATTCTTAACTTTGGGTCAAACATTGTTATTGGAAGTAACACTGCTTCTTTCGAGTAGTGTTACATTTTTGCACCGGTAACTAGCTAGGTAAAGTATTTCTATAGTTTTATTTCGGTAATTATCTTTGTCATATGGAGGAAGGGAGTAAAAAATAACTCCATTCCTTGAAATTCTGAGAACGTTTTCGCCATGGTTTTTTTCCTATTTATGGGAAGGAGTCTGTTTCCTGCTTCCAACATTTGGGAATTTCTCAATTTCAAAAAAAATATTGGAAAAATTTCTTTCCATCCTTATTGTGCTTGAAATATTTTAAATGATGGAGCGAAATAAAATATTTGGGGTTATTGCTTGTTTTAATCTTTTAGCAGTGTTTGGTCGACTAAATAATGTACATAATGTAGATTGAGGAATTTTAGTTTATATTTTTGTATTAGATACTATTTTTCTTAGATTTGTACAGTGGCTTTTGATCAGCTAGAATGCAATAAACGCTGTACTTTAATGTAGTTGGTTTCGACTCCTTCTTCCCGGGTTAACAAATTTTGCGAAAAATGGGCTCCTGGCGAAAAAATAACAATAAAAATGTGGTCTTTTGGAAGATTCCACCGGTAAAGTTGACCCAGTGGGGTCTTAGGGGGCATGTCTGACCTTGGTTTTGAGTATCCCGCGGGGAGGGGGGTGAGGGTTAGGGGCGGGGGTTTCCGCTAAGAACAATATCTGCCCCCTCATTAGATTGCGTTTTTTTTTTACCAGCACGTTGTGAGGTTCTAATGCAGTCCACGTTTTGCTAGTCTGCACACAGGCTGTCCGTGCGTCGAATGGCACGCGGTCAACAGCTGGGAGAGTGGAGCGGTCGACGCACGGAGAGCCTGTCTGCAGGCTATCGTTTTGCAAGGCCGAGAAGTCTTCAATTTCTATATTCATGTATTGAGTTAATCGTTGTCTTGTCTTGAAAAGTTTTAAGAATAATTATTTATGCCCGTACTTCTCTTTGAATAGCGTCATATTGATCTTTAGACATTTGATCTTTTATGAATATATTAATTAAAAAATCGATATAAAGATATGTGATAAAAAGAAGGTGAGAAAATCTCGAAAGAACGTTCAAATTACTTAAATGATAGAAGACGATACAAAAGAGAAACAGCAATATTTAAGCCATCGTTAAGACCATTAGCTGCCGATTTTCGCTAAAATATACGTGCGGCTGCTCGTGCTGGAAAAAGATTTTGAAATATTCGTGTAAATATTGATCGAGTTTTTTTCCTAATCGAAAGGGAATAAACTGCTAAGACTAGCCTGAAATAGTTATTACGGTTTGCGCACTTGTGCCTTTTATCTGCCGAGAAGCGAGAACTTTTATTTTCAAGGTGTGTGTGTGCTTTTAAAGCTTTTTGTAGCATTCTTTTAGAATAGTATTAAGAAGAATAAATTATTTATGAATATTGGCGTCGTCCTAATAAGCAACAATTTGTAACGTCGTCTTGAAATAAACATTTGGCGTTTTTATTTTCAAAAGTCACAAAAGACGACTTTGTATGTAGTAACAAATTGAACATCCTGTGGAATTAACTTTCTGTTCCAAAGTCGGCTTTAATTTCATTTAAAAAAAGCAGATGATTGAAATTCTGATTATTTTTTTTTAATCCCCTTCGATGACGTCACGTTTTTTAGAACTCACCCCTCTCTTCAATTGTGCAAGATACCCTGCCGTCAAAAATCAAAATTGCTATTGACCCCAAAAAAATCAACCGCTTTGCTTCCCAACTTGACGCAATAGGAAACAATTTTTGTGGAATCGATAAAAAGTACTGAACCTCGTTTAATATTTCTGATATGTTTTGACTAAACACACCGCTTGTTTAGCTGGTTTCAAGTTAGCTAACCGCATTAGCAAACATCCCGCATTCCTTTTTTTGCATGTAATTAAAAAGGCTGAAGGGTTGGCTCGGAAAAAGAGAAGCTCCAGTTTTAAGCTCTTCTTTCAGGAAAACACTCCAGGTTGTCTTAATTCAGGAGACCTATATTTTCATTTTCATGAATCTCAGTTGTATTTTCATTATACTAATACATCCGTCATGGGTGTTCCAAGATTCATCAAATTATAAAAGAAATTTCTAGCTCTTTTCTATTGTACATATTAAATGTGTTTAGTAATGTATCTTAAGTACCTTTTGGAAAACCAAAGGGGCCTCAAAAACTTAGACTGGCTCAACATTTTGCGAAGGCAGATGTTTTGTACCAAACGTGCTCCAATAAAAAATCACTCTTTTTTACACGCTGATAATGCAAATATCATTCCTCGGAAGTTAAAAGGAAACTTGTCAGCCTGGAGAATTTCCATACAAAACGCCATATGTTAATGCAACTTGTTAACTTTAGTGTAAAACGTTTTTTTTAAGTTAGAAAAGTAATTCTTAGAAGATAACGGGAAGAGTGGAAACGGAGATCCGAGGAAAGAACTCCGCGGGTAGGAATAATAGCTTCCTTTTATTCTCCAACCCTTTTGGAAAATCAACCAATCGCAGGCAACGCCATTTATCTCAGTCGGCTTGTAAAGACAATAACGATTTCGTAATTTGTTTGCAGGTGATCTTGTCTTCACTTTCAATTTAAATGTTGCTAGCACGAAAAGAAGCCAAGAACTCGATGCCAAACCGCAAAATGTCGCGAGTGACTTATTTGGAGTGAGCTTGAGGTTGGCCCTCTGTTTGGCACTCGCGTCCTATTTAAGATGAATTTAAACGAGACTTCCAGAGACTTGGATCTCACTTCTGGATTTAAAATATCTGCGATAATCTTTCTAACTTTGGAACTAATCCTTGGTGTCGTCTCTAGCACCACGGTCCTGCTTATCTACTGGAACAAAAGACATATCCGAAACGTTGCTTCGAAATTCATCGCGAATCTTGCTGTAATTGATTTCGCTATTTGTTGCGTTTGTATACCGCTAACCATCGTTCGTTTGGCGAGATTTCCTCGGGTTTCAGCGCTACTGTGCTTATGTCACGAAGCTTCAAGTTCAGGCTTGAGAAATTCTTCGTTTGCAACTCTTCTACTTATATGCTACGATCGTTACAAATCTATCACAAGTCCCTTTGTGTTGAGGTTAAATCATCGAAGCGCTAAGCGTGTGTTAATACTCGCTTGGTTCTTAACTATTCCGAGCTTTGTATTACCTTTCATAGAGTGGACAAAAACCGAAAATCTGCGGCCTTCAGCATGCATTGCATTGTTCTGCAAGTCGCAGCAACCTTTTTACCTACGTTTGTACTATTTGCCTTTGTTTTTGTGTGGCTGCACAATCCTACTCCCCGCGTACTTGCGCATTTCAAGAGCCGCTCTTTCTCGAGTTCACATTCAAAGTTTAATGGTACGGACGTCTGTCGTCATCCCGGCATGTAACGCTCAAAGGTGGAACCCTTCAACCGTTCGACAAAGAGAATTCAAAATAGCTAAGATGACTGGAGCCGTTGTCTGTTCTATTTGTTTGTTGTGGCTTCCATACACGGCCTTAACATTCACCGCGTATTTCGTAAAACCCTCTGATCTCGTCGCACACTTGGAATTTGTATTTTTAGC
>OX421445.1:29577348-29584848 GCA_949126865.1 Montipora capitata
GAATGTTGTGAATGAAAAAGGTGCATTGGAAGGCCGTCTAGCGTTTTGTTTATTCTGTGAATAATTTAACTCCCCGCACACAACAAACCAATATTGTTATGCAATGGAGAACCGCAACGTCTCTTGCTGCACGATCAGTTTTGAGCCATTTAATGTATTTTCTGTTGAATATAGTGTAGTCTTGTGGTTAAAAATTCGCTCAAATTTATTAAGTTCGTTTGTTCCGTCCTAATATTTATTAAAGATACAAATATTTAATATACTCTCACTGCAAATAATGTACCAAGCGGAGAAGAACAAAGAGGAATCAAGTCACAATTAGATTGTTTCCAAAATTGGTTCAGCGGCAGCCCCTGAATTAAGATTCGGACAGCAGCGATGCCAAAATAAAGACAACTTTTCATTAGTTCGGTGTTGGTGTCTTTAACGCCCTAAACTAACTACGAGGCACGAGTCCTAGTGTAGAAGCGCAATTGAAGTGAAATCGAAAGGTGAGAAATTTATCTACTTGGGAAAGTCATCGAAGGTTAGTTTCGTCTCACATTGAAAAGTGAAGATTCCATATCTATCAGAAAAGCTGTAAGAAATAAAGAATAAGTCAGTTTAAAAAAACAAACAATTAGAAGAATCTGTTCTTTATGGTATTCAATTGTTTCCTTAAAGGTGAAAAAGGAACATTAATTAGCCAACGCAGTTTGAATATTGCAGCGTCATATTAAGTTTGCGCTCCAATGTATCATTATCAATTTCAATGAAGGGGCATTCTCGTGGTTTCTCTGACGTCTGCCGAACAGCTCTCACGCGCAAATTTCGTGAGCCTGAAAGGACACGACATACAGAAAGGAGCCGTCTATTATAATAATTTATAAGAACAATGACCAGCTTTGTCAAATTTTAATCCAACTGCATCTTTATTATGGCGAAAATGCCTTTCGTTGGGAAATATGGTTCTTGGTATCAAAACCATAATTTTTTGTTATCTGTCCATAAAAGACGCAGACCCAAGCTTTTCGGTTAAGTCTATGGGAGTTTCTTTTTCACTGGTAATATGTTTGCAAGGCCTTTTTCAGTTGAGAGCGGAAAACGAAGTCTGCGTGGGGAATTGAATATGCTCGATTCACTTCTGCGTTAATCAGTCATTTCTTTTTTCTGAATTTCCGATGTTAAAATTAAGGAGAGTATCTCGAAAATTCTTGGGGTGGCCCGAATTGTCCATTTGACTAGACTTCTGATTAAAACCAGACAAAAACAGACGAATTGTCAATTTATGAAAGTCAATAGTCATACTCCGGGCACCCAACGTCAATTTTCGGAAAATATCTGTTCGGAAGACGATTTGAGATCTAGAAGTTTCGGAACATTTGTCATAAAATTTCTTGCTTGCCTGCCTGTCCTAGGATTTTCAAACATCTAAAAAATGTATAATTGCCCATTTTTAACGGATTTTCACCTAGAATTTTCGGGAGCCTTTCTGGCTGAAATTTTCGAAAAGGTAAGTTTTGATCCCTATAATTTCGGATCACTAGACTTTCAGCTAGGGAATCCGAACAGATGAAAATTTTTTAGGGGATAAAAATATACCTATATCTACCGTTTAATACTAAAATACGTTTAACAATGCCATGTTTAAGTGATTTTGAACTATATTCTCGTTGGGTGCCCCTGATACTCAACGACATAACTGTCTCTAGGCTAACAAAAGACGTTAAAGCGTTTCTTGAAACCCTCCTTGTACGTACTAGATTTTCCTTTACTAGAATAAAACTAATAGCTCAGGGTTCAGTTTCAACGGTTTGACAGATTGATCTTTGATGAAATGATATATGAACTGCGGATTTGAAATCAAGTGAAGCTATGATCTTCGCAGTTATGAACGCAATTTTGCGTAAAGAAGCCTGAAAAATTCAGGCCACGGGTTGAAACCCCGTTGAAATCCTGAATTTTTCAGGCTTCTTTACGCAATTGCAAAAATTGCGTTCGTAACTGCGAAGATCATAGCTTCACTAGATTGATCTTTGTTGGCACGACTGATATTATCTCGCCATTTTCTGATTCAAGTAAATAAAATTCTAGCGTTACAAATTAAAACCATCACTTGAAGTTTTTTTCTAGAATATAAAGGAATCTGTTTTGCTATCAGCGTTTATTTGCAACGTAACTATTACGAATGAGCGTTAACGGACCATAAAACTTCTTGTTTGGAATCACTGTTGCGTTTTATGTTGGGACTGATAATTACAAAGAGTAAATATTTTTCCTCTTATCTTTTTTTTTTGTTTTTTGTCATCCGTGGTAGTTGCCAAAATTGAAGGCCCAACAGCCAATGGATTAATTGATTCACAGTTTACGGTGTCTTCCGGTTTACTGTAGATGATAGGTATCCACAATCTGGAGGGTTTTAAAGTTCACGATACCTTGCTGTTGACGTCATCGTGGACGATTACTTAAAGTGCCCAAAGTGATGTCTCTATGATTATAGGTGCTAAATATGTGCTAAGGAAGGGCAAAAAGGCTGTTGATTACCCTTCTTGAAAACGTGTTCTCTTTTCCATCTTGCTCCGTAAAGAGCGTACCATTGTAGCAGTTACCCTGGAAAAACAGCCTCACTTTCTACTGCAATCGGTTTCATTCTTATAGTTTTATGAATGAGGTGATGTAAATAACCTGTTGCTGATGCTGTTGTTGCAAGCGAAGTACAAAAATATTAAAGATTAAGCGTGCGTTCGCACATTAGGTCACAATCAAACTAGTGACTGCTAATACAACGAAAGGTCTGTTTTTGTAAACGTTGCCCGTGTAGCACTTATATTTCAACTGATTTAACTATTGGAGGGTAAGTTAAAGTGCTATTTTCTACTCATGTAAACCATGTGAGCGTTCGGCCTACTAATGGAATTGGGCTCACGCAAGGAGAGAGAAACTCTAACTAGGGTGGGAATTGAACCTACGACCTTCAAGTTAGATCGCCGCTGTTCTATCGACTGAGCTACAAGGTCAGAAGGCAGGAACTTGTAGGAATTTATGATGGCAATTTCACCCGTGGCAATGAATATGTACAAGAACAAGGAAAGGTTACGTTCTTGCAAACAGCTTTGATTTTCAAATAAATCAGCTCGAATTATTTTCAACTATTTTCTCTCATAACTCTTAATCACCTTAGCTTTTATTTCTTTTTTACATGGAAAGAAAATAGTAATTCACATTACCCTCCCACAGTCAATTCTAGTGACTGCGAATACCTTGGGTTGGCTCCTTCAGTTTTTTAACCATGTGCACCATTAAAGCGTGATTCTTTACTCAATAACTAATTGAGTATTGGTAATCAAAGAGCAGGAAGAGCCGGGCTCGTCTTCCGGATCCTTTGATTATTTCACAGTTGCTGAGGTTTTAAAATTAAAGACCCGTCACGCATTTCAGTTTTGTCGAATTTGGAGCCTTTAAAAAGCTTTGACTTTCAAATAAGTCAGCTCTAATTAGTCAACTATTTTCTGTCATAACTCTTTATCACCTTTACTTTTCTTTCTTTCTTTAGCTGAGCCAATTTATCATTATGCTCCTGGTCCGTATGGCAACCGGTACGAAGGAAGGTAAGTTGAAAGGCCTTGCAAGGGTTAAAACTAATACTGAGTTTAGTAGTTATCAGAGATTAGATAAACACTGAAGCGATCTACGGAGATGTGGTGGCATAGTTCTCTTTCAGAATCAATTATAAAGGTAATTTACCGTACTAAGAAATTCCAGGAAAACACTTTGAGGATTAACACAAATATGTGAACGCACGCAATAACGGAAACGACCAAGATCATAGGAATATAGTTCCAGACGTTTTATTCTCTACTGTAATTAAAGCTGATGATCCTTAACTTGCTTGATATAGTTGAATCTATCCAGAATTTGTACCACGTGGACTAACGTAAAATGTGAACAGTTAACTAAAAGGACAAAATGATGACAAGACGACAAAGCCCAGGGCTTGGGCTTCGACTTCAACCTTCAAAAGCTCAGTTATGCGTTAAGCAATCTTAAGCAACAGAAAAATTACTACTGACATTCTAGTGTCTGATGCCCGTTCATCTGTCCACATTTTGGTTTTAATTACTGCTATACCTGCAAAGAAATTCCTTGGTTTCAAATGGATTTAAACGACAACATTATTATACAGGCAGGATGAGTGACCCGCTCTTCCGTTAATTAAGGGACATGTTAAACTCTGACGTTTTCGCCTCTTAGGTACACCGATAACCAGTTGGCCCAAGACGCTATGAATCTGACGTTTTTCCACTGGGGTATTCATGGTTGGATTGTTTACGTAGTAGTTGGACTTCTCCTGGCTTTTGTATGCTATAGGCAAGGTCTTCCAATGACCGTCCGTTCGTGCTTCTACCCACTCATTGGGGACAAAGTCTATGGGTGGATGGGCGATGTCATCGACATTCTTTCCATTTGTGGTACCATGTTCGGCGTCTGCACCAGTCTTGGATTGGGTGCAATTCAACTTAATGCAGGTAACCGCCGGGACTGGGAGGCAGAGTCATGTCAGCAGCTCATTGTCACTAAGATAAGATCAATTTTCCCTTTTTTCAATGTACGTTCACTACAGAAAGATGAGACTAAGACGTAGCAACTTTCACTTATTTTATCCTTCAACTTCAATCACCAAATATCCTTAAACCTCTGTGGTTTATCATTGGAAAGACTGCTAATAATTATACTTGACATTTCTTTTGCCACAGGTATTCATCGTCTGAACCCAAGCATCGAGATTTCATCCACCAACCAGATAATCATCATCTGGTGCGTGACAGCCTGTGCCACTGTGTCTGTTATTACTGGCCTCAAGCTCGGAATACGACGTCTAAGCGAAATATGCTTTGGCATCGGCATGCTTCTCATGCTTGTTGTATTCTTCCACGACGATACCTGGTTCCTGCTTAACTTGTACACGCAGAGTGTGGGCTACTACCTGCAATGGATCATACAGCTTGGTTTCCACACAGACGCCTTTGCCCAAATGGGGAATTCCAAGGACAAACATGAAGTGGTAAATTGGATGAACGACTGGACAATCTTTTACTGGGGATGGTGGATCGCCTGGAGCCCTTTTGTCGGAATGTTCATTGCCAAAATTTCCCGAGGTCGCACCATCAAGCAGTTTATTAATGCCACCATGACTGCTCCCATTGTGTACTCCTTCATGTGGCTGACGATCTTTGGCGGAGCTGGTATCAGGATGGAGCGTTTAGCGTTCCACGCTAACGTTTCCTGTGACTCTCGTCTCGGGGGGAAGATGTCCACTGAGAGCTTCAACGGATTGTACCGTCTGTCCTGTCGCAGCAGCGATGACATGTGGTTTGATCTAGTGGAGCAATATGGCGACATTGGATCAGTGCTGTCCATTATATCCTTAGCCGGCATCATCCTGTACTTTGTAACCAGTTCTGATAGTGGCTCTCTCGTCATTGACTGTCTCTCAGCAAATGGTGATCCTGATCCCCCAATCCTTCAGCGTATCTTCTGGGCACTAACAGAGGGAGCTACCGCCACAGCACTGCTATTTGCTGGCGGTCCCCAGGCTTTGACAGCTCTGCAAACGGTGTCCATAGCAGCTGGAGTTCCCTACACCATATTGTTATGTTTCATGTGCGTTGCATTATGGCGTGCTGTCCACATTGAAGGTGGGGCCCTTGATCCTAATGGTCCAGCTTTCAATGTCGACCTTCTTGAAGTCCTTAGTAATCCCACTCTCAATTCCTTGGGCAGAGTTGCTTTTGCCATTTTTTGTCCATGGTATCCCATGGGAAAAGCTGCCTGGAGGCTTGATGGCGGCAAAGGAAGTCCAATAAGCTACTATATGTCCATTGCAATTCCATTCTATCTCTGGGTCATCGGTATGGCCTTGGAACCAGTTGTCGAGGGCTTGAGTTACCTGGCCTGGGCAATACTGTTCGCATTTTTCGCGTACGGCACTGCGATCCGTATTGGCATCCGTGAGAAATTTGGCATCAATGGTAACATGGTGGAGGACTTCTTCGCTGTGATGCTTCTCTACCCGTTTGCAGCCTACCAGATGGATCACTTTATGGAAAACCCTCCCTTTTCACCCTTACATGGTGCCTACAACGTCGACGCTTATGGGAATGGCAAAGGCGTGGCATACGAGAACAAGGGTGTTGATGATGTCCCTCTCGAAAAAGTAGACACTGCGTTCTGAAGAAGCATTTCATTTCTTACAGACTTAATTAATGTAACCATTCATGAAAATTTTTTACAAATAGCACTTTCGCGTGAAAAAAACCTTTGGCATTGAGCTGAGAATTTGAAGTGGTGTTTAGTAGACGCAACACGGGATTACCAGTATCACTTCAGTGCGCAAATGATTTAATGTATGGCAGGCTTTATTCCTAATGAAGATCGAGTACTTTTTTGCATTTAATTGCATGCTCCTAGCATAGTTTTTATTTCGGTGTATCCAGTGTTTGTGAGATATGTCCAGGTTTGACCCTAATTAGATGCACGCGGATTTCAATAAGCGGCACGAAGTGTCCCCTTGCTCTTCTAGCCAACTTCAACATCACTTGTGTCTCAGAATACAGACAATTTATGTCACAAAGTGTCCCCCAAATGCTGCTCTTTAATTCTCAAACTCATTAATTATTCATAAGGCTGTAAGCCAATAGGATTATTGCATTTGGTCAGGTGCAATGGTTTGGATACCCAGTGAAACCCTTATGGCACTGCAAGCAGTGTTTGAAATTTGTTGAAACACTCCTAATCTGCATATTCATTAATCATGGTAAGCAGTGCATTCCAGAGTGCGCAAATACCAGAAAAAACAATTGATTCCATTTCATTCGTTTGAGAAGTTATTCCAAACACTCATTCTGCGTGTTTCATTGCGATGACAAACAACTCGAAAACAATAAAACACTCGGGCCCGGAGGCCCTCGTGTTTGAATAGTTTTCTCGTTGTTTGAAATCGCAATGAAACACTTGAATTCGTGTTTGAAATATAACGTGAAGATTAACTGCTGCATTTACCCAAAGCTAAAAATAACGCTAACCTTTACCCTTACCTTATTGTTGAAAATAGGTAGCAAATGTCAAAATTGGGCGTGCATCTAATTAGGGTCAAACCTGGACATAAGTGGTGTTTGTGGGGCAGCATTCATTTCCAGGAGAGGTTTGGGGAGAAGGGGCTTAGAGAAACTTGAATGCTAGCTTTGTAAAAAAAAATAGCTCATTGAAAAAAAAAGGTGAATGTCATTTTGTCACAGAACGTTACGAAACTCTTATTTCGACTTCCAGTCAAAAAAGAAATGTTGCTCTGGTTAGCAACTCTCGTAAACAGGCTTGTCTACCAGGGAAGCTTCTTTATCCCGGTTGTTCTCTGATAAAAATCATGTTCCAAATAAAGGATTGGCATTGTACTCAAACTTGTCAAAGCTGTCTGCTTTATTTTTGTTCCAAATCTATAATCACACGAGCAATGTTAACATACTA
>OX421445.1:29589848-29594848 GCA_949126865.1 Montipora capitata
ATAAACTAATACACAAGCGGTTGACCAAATTAAAGAGCGTGGGAGCAAATCTTGGACATCTTGCCTAAATTTTGGACTGATAAATGATGCATTACTGTTCATTACTAGTTGCCAGTGATGTAAATCCTTTGATAATTATTTTGTCAGTTATCCCTTCTCCTGAAAACTCCTAACAGGGCATCTGAGGTGAATAGTGGCAGAATATATACTGATCTGCAAAGAATTATTGTGTTAGTATATACACACTAGGAGATCTCAGCGACACTTGAGCTCAACATTTGCAGAAAAAAAAATCGATTTAATTGACATCTCAATTCAACTAGCAAAAATTAATGGTCATTAAACACCGTTGAAATCAGCAACCTAAATCGACAGTCTCCTGGTTAAAACATTTTCACTGTTCGATCAAAGTTTAAGAAGCTCATTTGAAATGGAAATTGAAAGCAATAATATGGAAAACAAAGTTAACACTGGTCGGCAAAAATATGAAGTCTTCTCGTAAGTTTGAAAACTTTTAGGCCAACTTTTGTGGCTCTCTTTGTATTCTCAGCAATATTCAGAAATATTGGCAAAATGCAAGTTTACGCCGGCCATCTTGATGCATTATGTGACATTTCACATAAATTAGAGTGCGTATAGTTGACTGCAAGTCTTTTTTAAAGTTTATGTTCTGCTACCATGGGAATTGCAGAAAAAACAGGAGCAGGAATTTATTCATTGAAACGAAGTGGACTGTTCATTATTTCCTAGTTGTACACTTCACACATGTGACTTGCATTAGCCTCCCATGCAGACGTTTGTAGCGCTTCATCACATGCTCCTCCCCCACAACTTTTCGTTTCAGCAGATGGTCATGGGGAAGAAACGTGTGACAAAGCCCTAAGAACGTCTTTGTGGGAGGCTAGACTTGTATGGGCTTTTACAATATCGTTGTCACCCTTCCAAAATTTGAACAAGACACCCATACTGTAAGGGTATATCCATGGGATGCACAAACAGTTAACACAAATTGCTCCGCAGTTAAGGTGAACTACGGGTAAACTTCGGAAAAAGGGGAGAGATTTTCCAGAAAGATACATCTGTAATTTAACTAGAAGGTATTTGTTGTTAAAACAGAAATAGAGGTTATCTCTGATTAGTAGTTATCTTCTAAATTTGCAAATGGAAACAATGAGGGCCCCATTAGGGGTTATCAGAATACAGGATATTTAGGTAAAAAATTATAGGGATATGGGACATTCGAGGGGAAAATTAACAGGTTACAGGATATTTAAAGGAGAACTGAAGATAAAAATGGAATATTTTTTCCTTTGCCAAATTTGTAGTGCCTGGCTTAGGACGCGTTCGATTGACCATATTCCGGAATAGGAATACATGGAATAGAAGTTATAAATCCTTCGTTTTTACGGAGATTCACATTAAAATTATCAAACACTGGCTAAAATGCTATTTTAACGTATCTTTATTATCCCTGTTGCTTCAAAAGCGCCAGATATACCGTTTTAAATCATCACTCCACGTATTCTTATTCCGGAATAGGGTCAATCGAACGCACCCTTAGTTAAAGGGAATGTTCGAATATTTGAGGGGTTCCTTGCATTTTGACGTCTTTATGAGGCCAGAAAGATCAGTGTTGATCACTCGATGGAAGTCCTCCATTTTGGCTGTACTATAGCAGGCTTGGGCGCTAAGCGTGACGTCATTACGCACACTTGCTTGAACGCGGGAAACTTGAAAAATGGTTCAGTGCGTTATTGTGGGGTGTTCTAATAGAACTCTCAGACACCAAAAGAGTTATAAGTTTTCATCGTTTCCCTGTTTAAAATGAAGTCCTTCTCAAAGAATGGATCATCCGAATTTACAGTAGAAGGAAAAACTTGCCAAATATCTAGCACTGTCACATCTGTTCGGATCATTTCAAACCCTCCTGTTTTGAAGGTATCTTGGCCACAGCGGTCGATGTGACAGTTGCATATAATTGATGAAATGTTAACTGTGTGACTCCATCGATTCCATTTATACCTAGTGGGTAAGCTATGTTTTCTTTATTCGGGAGATTTCAGTAGAAAACCTGGCGCGGGAGAAGTGAACCGAAAAGTTGTTTTGGTAAGCAACTCAGATGTAAACTAATCGATAAGCCAACGACCAATATTGATTTTTTTTGAAGATATACCACTTTGTCACTCAATTGAATTCAAATTGATATGGCAGCGAACAATATTGATTTTCTGACGTTTCACTTTTTGAAGTAATGCCGCAACGTAATATGTTGAAATATCCTTCGACTTTTCTTCATTTCGATGGGATTGATACTCGTTGCAGTCGTCAGCATGTGTCACCGAGCCATTGCTTGGTGAAAGACTTGAGGTGCCATGTGTGTTGAAATGAATGCGAAGAGACATTTGCTTGTCGATCCGCCAAGTTCACAGGTCCACTTGTATTTGGAAAGGAACAGGCTGTGAGATTGCCGTGGACAGTAACAACTGTGTTCACCTACATGTATTAAAGGCCGCAAGCTACTGCTCTTTTAGTTTGTTATTATTATGTCATCATTCTATTGGTTATATTCAATACCTATAAGGTATACTTATAACATATTTAAACGCTAAAGGTAAAAGGTGCTTAAATGTAAAAGACAGGATTCAAACCACTTGATAGTTGTTTTTAAAAAGTTGAGAAATATCCAGATGTTTTCGATATCATTTTGTTGTAGTTGAACAGTGAAGCATTCCTTTACGATAAGAATCAAATACAAATTCATTCTTTCCTAGCTAAATGGCTATCCTCTGGTACTTCATAGGCTTTTTTAAACTTTGTAAAAAGTTTAAAGGAGCCGAAAACACCGTCTCCTGATTATTTTCACCTGGTTCTTTTGCATCTATAAAATGCAACTAAATACTTGTACAGCATGTTTCCTGATCCGTTCCAGGTTGAAAAGTTTTGGAAACAATCCTTGTTTTTACTTATCTCAAACTGAGGCATTCATATGAGCTGTTTACATAGTTGAGGACCCTTCTGATATTTAAAATGACCTGGTGTAGCCTGCCAATGATGATGCAATTCTTTTTAGATAAAAATCAAACACTAATTCAGTCATTATTTCCCAACAAGATCAGAAAGCAACTGATCGCAACATAACTCTCATTTTGTAAGCAATGTATCCTCAACTTCTTCACAGTTCTCCTTTGACTTCCATTTTATAGAGTTCCAGGTGCAAGGCATTGACAGTTGGCAAAAAATGTACCGGTACTTTAAAAGTTTGACTGTTAAATTAATTTTTTTTGTTCTACTGCTACACAGTATCAAGATCACTGGATGACGCCATCAGAATTTGAAGCTCGCTGTGGAAGAGCATCTTCAAAGGATTGGAAGCGTAGCATTCGATATGGTGGACGTACGCTACAATCTCTGATTGAAGATGGTGTGCTTGTTCCGCATGCTATATCCTGCACGTGTGCAACCTGTTGTGATGATGACACATTGGTGAGAAAAAGAACTTAGTATTTCCCTTTTTATACATGTACCTTTATCAAGTTTTGATATGCATTGCAAAGTATTCCCTTTCTCTTCTGCTCAATTTAAGCATCATGTCCTGATTATAAAGTTGATAATGTTTCCCTAGTTCCCTTCAGAAGGCTCACCACACATGCGACAAAAGCTAAGTGGATGGATGTTGAACTTCTTCCTTCTTTCGTTAGCCCTTGTGTATGCGGTGGCGAGATTTTTCTTTCGGCTTGGAGTTATCAGAACTTCGTGGTCTAAGCTTACATGGAACAACAAATGTAACAGCGAAGACCAATTGTTATCAAATGACGATGTGATTGCTATTTCATAGGGGTACAGTAATATTAGAAAATGACTGAAATTTAATACCTTTCTTGTTGATACATTACTGTCTTTACTGGGAACTGTTTAAGCTATTTTTTAACTAACAAAAGGGCTAGCTCATATATACTAAATAGCCCAGATATTGGTGGTTACTTGCATTTGTTCCTTTTCTGTAAACGCATTAAAAATGCACCGACAAAGCTAAATATTTGGTATGTTAAAATGTTGAATTAAAGTACACGTATACACATGTATGGATATGAAAGCTAGCACAATTTCTGATTTGGCAGATGCTCAAGGAGCAGTTTTGTGTTAGTGACACTAACCTTTATCACTAGAAGCCTTTGAACTCTAACTTTCTCTTCATCACTCTCTCCAAACAGACTCCACATCTTTTCTTGCATCATCCTGTCATTACCAAATTCTTCTTTGTGGAAAGTCATAAAATTCTTATTTCTCTTCGGTTTCCTTGCACAGAAAGTTATCTTCAGTAGTGTCCGGTCACATTTCTGGAAATACACGTATTTTCTTGAATGATCACATTACCATCTCCAATAGAAGATCAAGTCATGCTTCGAAGACTCAGGAACATACTGTACAGTTTCCAATGAAGCTACTTATACCCAGATATCAATTTTTCAACGAGTCAGCCTTTAAAGGGCTTGTTTAACTTAGCGGAAGACCTTTTTAATGGTTTGGATGATTTCACGGAAATTTCACAGCACTTTCTCTAATTTAATTGTTAAAATCGCAATAAGTTCAATCACTGTAGTTGTGTGCATAAATTACAATGTTGCAGTTGTGCAACTGCAGACCAACTCTGTATGTCGCATTTGTTAGTGGAGGGCTTGATCTTAAAGTGAAGTAAGGTTGATTTAGACAACGTAAATAATTATTACATGTAGAGGGAGAATTCAACAATGTAGATGGCACTTGGTGCCAGTGCTGTTCCTTTTTCTTTTACTGTTAAAGTGTAGGTGGTAAATTTTCAAAAGTGACTATAGAGTTATCCGCTGCATGGTGGTAGTGGTAATAATAATTCATCCAGGAAGTGCAGGTGTACATGTAGCATTGTACACCTTTTTGTAGTTTTGATATCTAATAGTATAATCTTTTTTTCTTTAACAAAATATTTCTGTCAATCACATTTTACCAGGCTGGCCCTATCAGGT
>OX421445.1:29597348-29614848 GCA_949126865.1 Montipora capitata
ACCATTGATTAATAATTAAAGTTTGCAATTGTAGGTTTTTGTTTTGACAAGCAGTTGCAAAAAAGTTGAGACACTGAATCGAACATTCACCTCTTCTTCCTACGTTGTACAGCCCCTCTTCCTCCCTCCCCTCTGCCCTTTTCCAATGTTGATATCCTTTAGTTTGAATGCCAGATGGAGATGGAAACAACTTTGCTTGGGGGGGGAAGAGGGCTTGGGGATGTGCTGACTTGAATGACACGAATTGTACGGTAATTAACAGTGAGTGTCTCAACTCTTTTTGCAAATGTGGCCAGTAATAATTAAATTTTGCAATTGCAGTTCTTGTTTTGATGTAATTGATATTATTTTGATGTTACTTACAGTGTTGATTCAGCATCTGGAGCTTTCGCATCTAATGAAGAACATACTGTTATGGATGCAGCAGGTAAAATTGGCTGTGGAACACCTAAGAGCTTTCTCATCTCTATGACTAGATTAGAGCACATGTACTTTGTTTACCAGTGGCGTTTTGGATGCATCTACTTGTACATCTATGTACATGATTGTATGTCAATATGCATATGTGTATGGTCTTATACTCATGTTAGACACATTTTACTGCTATAGTTTGGTTCAGTGCTGTGTACTTGATCAATGTTGATCAATGACAAAGTCATCTCAAGTGATGTACATGTAATATGGTTCAAATACACGTTCAGGGCTTCTATATGATTTTGTATATGTACAGCTATATGTGACATGTGTACTGGTGCATTTCATAGGGTTAACTTACAAATGTAGCTCTCAGTCGTGGAGGTACAGTGTACACAATTGGCAGGTTGGCCCTTCTACAATGTATTTCAGTTGAGCTGCACTCAATCTTGTTTTGTCATGCAATCAAGAGAAATGGCTGAATTTAAAGGCTCTCTTGATTGCGTGACAAATTAAAACACAATATACTCAACAAGTGTACAGCTTGATTAATATAATTTAAGGGACTGCTGGAGGCTTGTTTCTTTGTAAAACAAGTGGTAGATGAATGAAATTTATACCAATTTTATCAAAGGGGAATAAACAAGAATTTTTATTGTGGAGGATTGTTCATTGGGAAGGTTACATGTATGTGAGTTCTTCTCTATTCAGTACTGCACACTGCCTCTGTTTATATAATTATTTTCTTTGTCTGACTTACTGGCAGCCCTTGAAAATAAGCAACATGTTTTTTCTGCTTTGTCTTCTCTTCAGAATTGCCTGGTGGTCTTGTGACTGTAAGTAGCTGTGTGACTAGTGTTGTACCACCACATACACCTGCCACTCCTCTCACACCCATGATGACTACCTGTCCCCCAGCGATGTCACAAGCTGTTCGGCCTGAAAGTCAGACTATTACTGTAACATTGCCGATTACTCCCCTTGTATCGGCAGATGGAATGGCTGACCAGAGAAGACACTGGTGGCACATTGAGGAGGCAAGAAACCTTCTTTATATGATTTTTCCACCTCATTATGTATTGAATACGGCATATCGGCATCTAACCCTTATGCTCAACATAACATCACTTACTCATTTTTGTCAGAAAATTACAAACGAAAATTTAATGCCATTGATAAGCATTTAACAATAATTATCCTGCGGAATTGCGGGGAATATTGCCTGATACTTAGCCGACGAGGCCTACCGTCGGCTAAAATCAGGCAATATTCAGCAAGATTGAGCAGGATAATGGTTTTATTATTCAACACATTGAAGACAAAGCACAATTTCCTATGTTTATTGGGAAAAAAAAGCTGGAAAAACTACCACTTTTCTCTGCGACACACAAAATTACGTATAATTATCGCAGGTATCTGTTGAGTACACACGACGAATATTCCGCACGCTATGACCATATTTGGGGATTGTCACAATGCGTTGAATAATAATTCAAAATTTCAACCAGGGATCCACATTCGCAGTCGTCCAGTCGTCCCAGACGAGTAAAAACCTGTCTGGGTGAGTATAATGACTCCAAAGGTCGTCCGTTGGATGAGAAAAGTTTAAAATCATGGTTTTCAAGAATGCCATCAAATGTTATAATATGGAATGTATTTTCGTTCCGATCTCTTTTCGTTCAATGGAAACTTCCAGAAAATAAGGAATAAAGGTGCAGCTTTCCTCAGCAATAAAATCTCAAGTTTGGGTGCCATCTTTGACCACGCATTATTTTCCATGAAACGATTGGGGGCTCAATTTTCATGTATCTAACCGCTGGCATGGTGTTAGCAAGTCGAGCAAAGGGTGACTCATGGTCTCAGCTGATAATGTGGGGTTAGTGGCAAGGTGTTTCAGGTGTTTCGCCAGCTCCCGGCAAAAAGGAAAACAAGTGAAGCAGAACCTGCTGCTTACGAACAGGATAAGCACAAAATCTTGGTAGCATATAAAAGGAAGACACTAGACAGGAGCGTTGAAACTTTTGGTCTTTGAATAGTAACTTTGTAAGCTACATTCAAGTACGTTTTGCCGTGGCAGATATGGACCTGTAAATCGGGTTCCCACGTTGCAAATAACATCATACTCCAGAGTCAAAATTCGTAATTTCTGACGAGAGCATAAAGTAAAATGCGAATGCTCAAGTTACAAGTAATTTTATCAACCATTTTCTATACTTCCGCATTTTTGCCCGGGCAACCCAAAATGATTTATCCGGGAAAGTATATCATAAGATGGACGTACATACAGTGTATTTGCCCCGCTGATGAGTTTGAGAAAAAAAGAATGTGGAATTGCTTGCTTCAAAACGTGCTGCACTCTTAATTTGATACATGATTTGGACTAGAATGAAAGCTTTGTATTTTAAGAGCTTGCATTTGGTGGTGGAGGTGACGTTTTTGAACTACTGCTCTTGTAGTCAACTGCAAAAAACTCCTGTGCAGAATGTTCCATCAAAATCTTTTCAGTTTACAAAGGGCATGAAAGGATGGTTGTATTTATTATATCCATTTTCAATGTAGAATTCAGTCTTGTAATCTTATTGTATTTTTTTGGTCTCACTGAATGTACTTGCAGATGGTGAACTCGTTACTGAATACCGCTCAGCAGTTAAAGGGAATGATTGAACATGCTAAGATACAGGCTGAGGCAGCCAAAGATGCTGCTATAACACAAGTGAAACTACAGGCTGAAGCTGAAAAGAAAGAGGTCAGGCAGCATGCCCATTTTTTATTTCCCTTTTAAAAAATAACCAGGTAAATATTGTGAAGAACAAATAAATTTCAGAACTTAAAGAACCTACAGTGTATGACTAACTGGCTTTTTGGTTGCATGTACATAAGATTGATGCAATTATGTGAAGATACCCAGAATATTCAGTCGTCCTCTACAGTTCACTTGTTTCCCAGCACTGTAACGACCTCTATTTCTAGGCCCCAGAGGCATACTGTACAGAAGCATTAAATGTTTTAGTGTGGAAAGAAGGTTACTGTGTTGTTTATCTGATAGACAAAATTTTATCTAAACTTTTTGCGTTTGGTGAAGGAGAACGCTTGTTAATCATGCCGTTTGTCGAAAGACATGTTAGTCACCCAGGTATCAGTCGATTTCATTCGAGCCAGTTCACATTTTGGCAGCCAACTAGGGACATCTGTCTATTATACACCTCTTTCACAATGGTGGCCGAATAAAATATTCGTCTGTCTTAATGCTAATAAGTCTTTCTAGCCTTGCTACAACCAGCAAATTTCAAAAGAATGTTTGTTTCAAAGGTGGGCAGTTGGTCTAACTAACATAAATACAAATGAGCACCTTTTGTGGGATAAAAATTCTCATTATTTTGAAGCATCTTAGTTTTTCTAATAATTGTCAGGATAATTGTGATGTTTCTTGCTTCAAAATTATTGATAATGCTACTTCTTTCTATCAATTCAAAATCAAGGAGAGCTTCCATATTAGCGGTTGAAACCCGAACTCAACAAACAAGTTGATCATGTCAGTTTAGCATTACACTACTAAACTTTTACCGTTATGTCAGTTGTGTTCTCTAGAATATTGTTGGTTCATTTGAATTTTACCTACTTGTAACGAACATTTAGTCTACAAAGAATCGTTGTATTGATAGTTATATATACTGTATATACATATAACTGATGAATGGACGACCACGAAACAGGCTTGTAGGGATTAACTTGTAGTTTTACTTGTTTTTTTTGTTCAATATATACTTCGCTCTACTTCTATGTATTGAGCACTGTTTTGCGAAACTTGTTCCTTAAACTCAAAAGTGTGGTTGTATTTTAAAAATATTACTAACACTTGTGCTATCCAGACCATTTGGAAATACAAAAGAATGTAAAAAGGTGGTTGCCATTAATTTTATGAAAGTTGTCTATGTACAGGGTGTATCTTGAGCGCTTCACCTCAATCTTATGTGAATGCAAATGAGGACAAATTGCTCTGGAAATGAGTGCATGTGCAAAGTGGCTGTTTATGTTATCTCTTATGTAACTGAAGTGTGATAATGTAATAAGATTTCTATCGTACAAAAAGACAGGTGATCATTTATGCGCAGGTGATGATATATATTCATGAAACCTGCGCAATATAAATGCAAATTATTATTATTAATTATGAAAGAATTGTGAAATTGTGCAGTCTTTTATTTTACATGTAAGTTTAGGGCCAACACTTCTTTGAATATAAATATGTTACGTTGTTTCACCTTTTTACAGCAGTGCACCATGATTTTTTTCAGGGCGTCAAGTTCCGATTTTTTCCTATTGTTTTCTATTTTTTGGCCTCTGTCTTTCCTATTTTCCTTTTTCCTGAGTGTTATTTGTCACTTGACGCCCTGTTTTTTTTAAGATGTGCATAATCTATCTCACGGCTTATCGCTTGAATTTTTCTCATAGGCATTAGCACAAGCTCGTATGAACTCGCTAATGCAGTTGTCTCGGGCGCTGAATGATGCTCGACTGGAGAAAGAAGCTGCTGTTGCACAGGCAGTAGCCAATGCCAAAGCAGAGAAAATGGAGGCTGCTGCTGATGAACGCCAGGAGCAATTGATCAAGGTATACATATACAATGAAGCAGTTCATGCTTCTTCCTTTATTGTTTTATTTGCAAGGACCGTTGCAGTAAATGGCTACATGGCAATCTCAAGTAGTTGGAAAAGAGCCGATAAAGCCAAAAAAAGTCCAGGCTTCAGTAAAACTTGAACCCGTGGCCAACGCAACAGATACAATACAGGCCAGAGATAAGCGGCCGCGTTTACGCGTTTTTAAAGCGTTTATAAAAAAGGCAAGGCTTTTCTCTCTCTCACACACACATACCTTGTAGACAAATTCTGTGATCGCTTTATCTAGTCATTGAAATTGCAAATTGCATCTTTTTAATTGTAATCTTCAAACTTTTGTCCTCAAATTCTCGATGATGATTCTAATCTGTATTGCTTTGTATTTTTCTTAGTCACTTAATGGTGGTGAAGGTGAAATACCCATGGAGGAAGCACCCACGGTTGCAGAGGAAGTCGAGAAGAATGGAGTTGATTAGAAGCCTGCTCATCAGGTGCCATTGAACTGTACTGTGGATCTGCTTACTTCAGATACACATTAAACAATTAAGAGAGGTTACTCTCCCTCCCAGCTATACTGCCGTGAATGTAGTCGGCAGTGGACGTGTATTTGCTGTCTGGTCTCTCTCTCTCTCTCTCTCTCTTGTATCGTATTCCCAACGTTTTCAGTGTCCCTTTCTGTTTGGTTTGTCTTCGTTGTGGTTTTGTCAAACAGGTAACAGTACAATGTACAGTCAAAGACGTTTCATATTATACTTTTGTCTCATCATCTGTTCATCATGGATGAAATTTTTACTCCAGACAGTAGATTTTGAAATTTCAAACCAGGCACAAGAGACTGGTGTTCTTAATGGCCCCATCTTTCAAAAGTGACTAGGGCAAATGTTTTTGAACTCGCTGGAACTTTGTCATACGGAGACTGCTACATTGTCGTGAAATTGGCTCAATGCTAACTTTGTAAAATAAACATTCTTTTTGTTTTCATTTGACTTCGAGTGCTTTTTTTAAACCTTGCTTGCATACTCCGATATCACGTTCCGCCATCTTGAATTGCGTGTTACACCAAAACGAGGCTGGACGGGCATGTTATTTCCCACGTTTGCTTTGTCAATATGGCGGAAAGTTCATCATCAGCGGCGTGGTCGAAATCTCTCAAGAATATTTCCTATTTCGACTCGTCTTTCATCGAAAAATGGCTGGAGAAGGACGGAAAAGTCCCAAAGAAAGTAATTTCTCGCGGTATAGCAATTTTTGCGAAGGATATATCTTTGATGTCGAAGGTAAGTTTCAGTCTTGTCGTGTTGTGGCTTTTGTTCCAGGAGAGAAATTTAATTGTAGTCAAACCTGTCGAGCAGTGATGCGATTCACATAATTTCTGTTTTTTTGGGTACCGCATGTATTTTTTTTCGATGATGCCGCTATTCGAAGATAGAAATCCCCTGTGATTTAAGCCACAGTGTTCTAAACTTCCATGTTCACAATTTCCTTCTAGTAAAACCTCAAGACGCAGGAGTTCTCGTAAGAGCGAAAAGCTATAAATCGCAGCGAAAAAACGAAGAGCCATGGAAGCTACAGGTAATTACAGTACCTTATTGTTCGATCTCAGTTCAAGCTAATCCAACAAAAAGTATGTTAAGTTTCCTTTCAGGTTTCTTTTTTTTTCTTTTTGCTTAAGTTAATTGAACTGCTGAGCAATGAAACAAAAACATTATTGAGTGCAGAAGTTAAAAAAGCACACACACATTTCAAATCAGAAAAAGACCTATTTTAATTTTTTTCTTTAGGTTGAAATATCAAAGGCTGCAGAAGTCAAAATAACCAGTACCTCATGCAGCTGTGAGGCAGGAGCAGGGCTCTGCAATCATGCAATAGGGCTGGTATACCTCATTGAGCACTACAGAAAACTTGGTTTGAGAAGTGTTCCTCCTGCCATGTCCAAAACAAGTCTTCCACAGACATGGCATGTCCCACAAAGGACAGCAGGAATCAATCCCCGCAATGTGCAAGAGGTGCTAGTGCAGCAGGTAAAACCTCCAAGCAGTGATGCTCCCACAAAAAAGAAAGTACGCAGGATAGATGGTGTACAGTCCACTCTGTACAACCCCATTCCAGAACATTTTGGGGAACCCAAAATTATTGACTCCCTGAAAGACATATTTAAAGAGTATGAAGACATGCAAATCAACAGCATTATTCCCGAAACTAACACATTAGACTTTGTGGATAGTAAACTGGGAAAAGTAGCTTGTGGCTCAGTTATTTCATACCAACAGCACCAAAACACAACAAATGATTCCAAAATTCACATGAATATTGATGGGCCAGACAATCCACCAGCTTTTGATGTGCCATCACTTGGAAACAATTATTTATTTGTTCCCACTTTGGCAGAAATAACCTTTGTCGAAGGACTCAGTGTATCACTAGCACAATCTTGCTTATACGAGGAAGAGACCAGGGAGCAATCTGACACACAGAAGTGGCATGACTTAAGGGCACAGAGATTATCTTCCAGCAAATTTAAAGAGGTGTGTACACGACGGGGTGACTTTGAATCACTAGCAGTCAAGCAACTGAAGAAGACCGTGCAAACTGCAGCAATGAAGCATGGCATAAATACTGAAGAAGAGGCAGCTTCTGCTTATGCTGACAGCGAAGACTGCAATGTTTTCCCTGCTGGGATTGTTATCAATCCATCTTGCCCACACCTTGCTGCCTCTCCGGATCGAAGAGTCTATGATCCCTCTGAAAACAATCCCTGGGGTCTGCTGGAAATCAAGTGCCCTATCAAGGATTCAATCTCTGAGTTGAATTATCTGAAATGTGTAAATGGAGTTTATAAACTTAAGAAAACACATAGCTACTACTACCAGGTCATGGGACAGATGTTGTTGACTGGCTGTGAATGGGTAGATTTTTATGTTTATTGTAAATCTGACTTTCATTTAGAAAGAGTGAGGTTTGATGCAGACTTTTGTTCAGAGATGAAGATGAAATTAGATACGTTTTACTTTGAATACCTCCTCCCTGAACTGTTAAAAAAAACAGGGGCATAATCTGCATTTTTTAAGAATATGAAGAACCTGCACCCCAAATGTCCACCTTTGTAGAGGAAGAGGTGTAAAATTGTAACCATGAAATGTAGATAACGTTCATCAATGAACTTTAGTTGGTTTATTTGGTACTTGTTTGTAAGTATCTTGTGAACTGTAACAATTTGCAAGTGCATTAGTGACCCAAGCTTTGCTGAGAAATGTGAAAAATTATTCCTTAAAATGTCCATACTTCCCCCATAGAAGGGATTGTATATCTCTGGTGTTGAAGGGGAGGTAGGTGGCATTGAGGGAGGTATGGATATTTTGTAGATCAACATAATACTTATAGGCAAGTTATAGATTCAATATAATGGACCCCTAAAGTTTGTGAGAAGACAGCAAATGGTCCATATTTGGTTTACTGAACCAGCCAACGAAAGTGGCAAAACTTTGTCAAAAATTTGGTATTCTTTGATTCGTCGAATTGCCCGTTCAACATGTATACGAAGGCGGGCAATCTGTTGTGTTTCTGTAACCTCTTTTGAGGTGAACTGAAGAGACCTTGATCTAGACAAGAAAGGAGGGATTGTCAAAGTAGCTTTTTTGGGTTCTAATAAATCCTGAATCAGGAAACCCTTATCTGCCATCACCTCATCTTCTTCTTCAAGTAGTGACAGAATTCCACTGCGTCTTGTAATTTCTTTGTCTGATATACTACCCTGATAAAGGGAACTTACAAATGTTACAGAACCATGAGGAGCAATACCAACTAGGCACTTTAAGGTGGTATGAGACTTGTAGGCAGAGTAAAATTCTGAGTTCAGAACCTTAGAGCTAGGCCTTTGGACCTTGATTTCAGTGCAGTCTATGATGACTCTGGTTTTAGGGTAGATGGTTTTGAAGCACTCAGGCATACTATTTTTTATCTGAGCAGTAGTGGGCCAAATTGGCACTTGGCCAAGCATTGTATACAGGAAATTCGCCCAAGTTAAAATAATTCTGCTAACTGTACTTGTGCTAATATTAAATCTTACTCCTAAGTCTGTCTCCAGCAATCCTAATCTTAGTCTTATCATAAACAGAAACAATTGGTCATAGAGTGACAATGCAAAATTACCACTGCTACGCCTTCGCTTGTAGTTTTCTTTTCCTCGTTCACGCTGAATCTGGGACCATTTTATCATAGTTTTGGCATATGGTTCAACCCAGCTGTAAAAGCTATCGAATCGTTCCTTTGATACAAAGCCTGTGTAAAATGAGAGCAATTCAGAATTCTTGGAAATATTTTCAGCCCCAAACTTTGATTCTTTGAGATATTCCACCTCCTCCTCTAATTCTTTGATTTTGGCTTTAAGGATTTTAATTTGTTCGTCTGAACTCAGCTCGGCAGGCTGAATGTTTTCGTTTTCCACTTCATCTGTGGCCGTTTCTCCTATCGCCTGTATTGGCTGATCACCAGCACTGGCTTCCACCGCTGCTGATTCAGTCACTTCGTCTAATTCGAGATCCTGTCGCAATGAATGAGCAAAAGATTGTCGTCGCTCCTCCTGTGCTTGCTTTTCGTTCACACTTTTTAAAATTTGTAGTTTATTTTGAGGGCGTTCTCGAGTGCTCTTGGTCCATGCAAACTGTGATGGCACTGCTCCTGCTTTCAGACGTGTAAGCCCTGTTATAGTCCTATACATGTTGCTTGGCTTGAAGTGAGCAGAACACACCACAGTAGAGCCTTTCTTGAGCTAGGAAACAAGTTTTACAGTCCAAATTAAAATGCTGAAAACAAGAGGAGAATTTCATAGAATATCAATTACCATTTCCGAGTCAATGAAAACAAACAAACCGGCGGTTCCACGTGGACCAACTGCGTTTGACAGCTCCGGCCAAAAAACGCTTCAGTCGAATAATCTAGGCTTCATAATTGACTTCATCTTTTCTAGATATATATCGAGTAATTATTTCCTGATTAAGAAGCGAGCTAATTGAGTCGTACATCGAGAAACTCGCAATATCGGTCACAAACAAAACATGTGGGTTTGACAGCTCGCTCTTCATGACTCGTCGTACTCACCTTAAATAGCGGCCCTTCATCTCGCTTTATTGCGGCAATCCACTGTAATCTCTGTGTCTTGTTTGAGGGAAAGTTGAAAAAAGACAAATCCTTTCCACTTTCGTTTCGTTTGTCGTTCGTACAGAAATTTACACAGCAATGATCGTTTGCCATATTTGCGTGGTATCTCACTCAAAACCCTTGTCACACAACACTTCAATGAAAGGATGCCCGTCCAGCCTCGTTTGGGTGCCGCTCGCAAACCAACATGGCGGAACGTGATATCGGAGTATTCTCGTTATAAATTACGCCTTGCTGATTAATCAGCTGGGTCAAACGTTAGACAGAGTACCGAGTAGGCCATTTGCACTCCGTAGCACTCCGCTAGTGTTAACGTTCCCTCTGGACTTTGAACACGTTGAATAAAGGAAGCGTTCAATCGTTCACGGCAACTTCAGTACCAGGGTCCTCTTCGTGCTCGCGGTCTCGGCACATTTCCAACATCCGATGCCGAAAAGGGGACGGTCTTACTCCAAATGTCGATATTGTAGACATATTTATACAGCGGGGACATAAATACTTCAATATTTCTGAAGTGGTTTCTCGTATGACATTACTGGGTTGCCATAGGCAACACAGTCAGAAAATGAGTTAAATTTATCCGTTCTCGTGTCAAGAAAATGGGTTGCGCAATAGGTCTTTCCTGCCACTCCCCTGCAAAGTAGTGTCTTTGTGCGTAGAGTCTTCTGCGCGTATTTTGGGTAGGTTTCAGGGAGTAGTAGAAATGCGTAGATTTTATCCGGTTTAATTAACCTGCAATGGGCGTCGAAGTCATTGTAACGCGAATGGCGTTTTGGTGGATCTTCAAACAAAATATACCCTTATGGAGCTCAAGAATGAAACGTCAATTGGATAAACAAGAAAGGCGGTGTAAAATAGATATCTGGAATCTTATAAGCGACGAGTAATGGACTTCGACAACAATTACATATTTCAAGTAAAGCTATGATCCTCGCAGTTGTGGACGCAATTTTAGCAATTGCTTAGAGAAGCCTGAAAAATTCAGGACTTCAACGGGGTTTGAACCTGTGACCTCGCGATACCGGTGCGTCGCTCTAACCAACTGAGCTATAAAGTCACTGATTTTCCCGGTTACTGTAGATAGTTTTATGAGAGTCAAGTAGACTATTGCACTGCTGATAAAACAACGCGAAAATGGTATTTTGTAACGATATTTTGGCTGGCCAATACTAGCCTTCATCAGGTTTATTTGGAGATCGTTGTGTAAAAGGCTGCTATTGGCCAGCCGAAATATCGTTAAAAATTACATTTACGCGTTGTTTTATCAGTCGTGCAGTAGTCTACTTGACTTTCATAAATATCTTAAAATCAATTTTGACTGATCACGATCTTCTCTGATCCAACGCTGTGCAAGTCGTATCGTCCACGGTTTTTGCAAAAGCGTTACCACGAAAACCGCTGATCTGTGGAATGGGCCCGAATTATTGAGTCACTGCCCCGCCCACTTTAGTTAAACATTTTGATGAAATTCCTTTCGCAGGGTGTGAGCAGTAGCCAGCTTTCGCCGTCAAGGTGTACCGGAACAACCGCAACAATGGAAAGATACGTTTTCAAAATCATGAATCCTGGGGAAAATGAATAAAATTATTCTTGTCCAGCGATGAGGTTGCAAGTGTAACCATGAACTCGCTGTTACTTTGAGTGCAAGGAAGGTTCCCTGGCCTGAAAAGTAGCGTCGAACACAACACCTCTCAAGAATTTGAACTATTAACAAGCGAGAGTAGGCGGGGCCTTAGGGCCCATTCCACAGATCGGTGGTTTTTGTAGTAAAACCTCAACTTTACTGTAGATGGCATTCGTATGAAGTACACTGTAGTTTATGGAGTCAGGGTGGTTTAGCGGTTATCAACCGCACCACTTTTTTGACCCGGGTTCAACCCTGGCCTCGGGTCGTATGTACTCTGAGTTTCAGTCGATCTCAGTCTGATTGTGAGAGTTTTTCTCCGCGTTCTCCGGATTTCCTCCCTCATCAAAATCGACACTCAGCCAAATACATCCGGCCGCGGGCGGATACCCTCGATAGGTACAACCTCTGGTATCCTTGCCTTTCAATAAATTAAAATGAACAAAGTTGCTATTAAAAAAACCTGCGAATACGTGCATGGCACTCCATTCAGCAGTTAAGCTTTGAATTTTGCTGATGTATTCTGTGAAGAATTGATGCAACATTCTTCGTACGACGGTTGTTTGATATAACAAGTCACCCCCTGTTTGGTAGAAAGGATTGATGCACTTTAATGCCAAATACTTGAGGGTACATTTCGTTTCTTCAGGCAGATTCCTCTCCGAAGGCGTTTGCAAAAAAATATGTCGTAGAAGAGCACGAAAAGTTACCAAAACACACGAATATCTAAGAGAATTTTTTCTTTCGTGTTCAAAACAACTTTATTTGTTCTCTGTTATGGTCGGAAACATCATTTCTGAAAATCTATTTGATAGTATACAGTGGGTAAAATGGCCTACAAAGTATATGGTGCAATCAGTCAAGCGCTGGGAAGTCGTGAATTCTCGATGCCTGTGCAGTGGCACTGTGCAGCGGTCATACGCAATGTGAGTTCTCCGGTTTACAGAGCCATATATTGTGCACTCCATCAAGCATGTTCTTTTTTTTCTCGTCAAGCAACATAACCTGCCAAAAGAAGTATACGTTAAAAATGTGAACGCTTACTCGCACTCTTTCTAAAACATTAGATAACAAGGTCTGGGAAAGCTAAACCTTGAAATTATGGGCTTTGTTTAAGGTGAAATTTTATTCAACAAATTGGTCTATTTTAAGGGTGGTATTGGAGAAATTCATAGACCGTCGGAGCTCCCATATTAAATCACATCCTTATCTTAAGTGTGTCTTGTCTTGGTGGAGGTAGTGTTAAGTTTCGCATTCTTAGGGAACTATTTTTAGTGCTATGACGAAATTCGCATCTTTCTTATCTAAGCCATTTTAAGACATAGACATGTAGTCTGTACGCGAAGAAGAATGCTGTTTACTATTTTGAAATAGCTCTTTTTTTTTCCAGAGATGTTCACGTTTGTAAGATATGCAAATTAGCGAAGTGATGACGTCATTAACTCAACCGAATTTTGATCGAATATGATAAAAAAGATATCTCAGCCAATTTGTATCAGAAATGCTTGATTCTGCGCCGTAAGATTCTAGTAGATGTGCTCCACAATGAGTATACCACTTTTGTTATTACTCATGCGCAGTAAGCGCATACTCATGCGCAGTAAGCGCATGAGGTATAAAATGCCCTCCGTTTCTTGTTTTCCGTGTCACATTTGTGCGTGGAAATTTATGCTTGCATACATTTACAGACTGTAACTTTACGTTGGGCGTGGGGGTAGGGGATTATTCAAAACAATTAATAGCTGCTGAAAAATGTATTGTTGAGTCAGAAAAATTAATAGAAAGACTTGGAAAGAAGTATTAGAGTCTTAAAATGTATGTATGCTTGGAATATCAGTCCATAAACAGTGCGTGTTTGAAGAAATCAACCATCCCTCTCGTGTTTCAAGCCCTTAAGTAGACTTGCCACAATTCCACCTCACGAGAATCCCGGGAGAAAATGTTTTGGCGGGTGAAGCGTGATTTTTCGGACGCGAATCTACACGAGACGAAGGACTTTTGAAAGTTTAGCCCTTAAGATGTGTCATTTTCTCTTGGATGTGCATGGTCGCGCCCGAATCATCGCATCTTGACTGTTCAAACTTTGTGATTGCAGTCGCGGTCGTACGGCCCGGGTCGTACGGATCGAGCTGTTAGAATAAATCTTTTTCGATTGTGGAGCCAAAGGTAAGTTGTTGACATTAAAGACAAAATTATATATTTTTTCTAATTTGTTTTACAAATAAACACTTTGCATGAGAGCGGGGATCGACATAAAGGTCATTCAAACTGATCTCCATCAACTTCATGCCGGTCATCTCAGCTAGCTCCTATAGTGATCTTTGAGAACCTTAGAGCAGCTTTGAGCGAAACTGAGAATACCTGAGAAAAACTGATCCGACTTTTAGCAATCTGAACTGTTCTTAGAACTACTGTTATTGTCAGTATGGGCATGCGACGAAGTCAAAATGGGGAATTCTTTCAACAATACAGACTAGTCGTTGATATGCATTCTGTTTATTTGGTGGCAAAGGAATTTAGAGGATGCTTCAAGGGAAAATTCTGGTTTTCTGTCTTACTTTTGTTTTACTTAGAGGCCATTTATTTGCCATTATTGAAACGTTTGGTTCACATTTATGAAATGTTACAAATTAATCATCTGTGGCTTTACAAAGATCTATTTGTATCGCTTTTACATTCCTGAGTTAATTCGACTCGCAAATGACGTACAAACAACCCAGGTCTAGGAACTGTTGATCCAACTAAAACTATTGCCGCACCATACAGTCAAGGTAATGTTGAAGTATTTGGTACGTCAAATGCAGACACAACGCGTGGCAATGTCTCTGTCGGCACTTGTTTAAAATTTCAGGAATCCAATAACCTCTTCAGTTGACTTGGTTCAAATTATAAACATTGGGAATAATATGTATTCAGCTTTGTCACAATCATGCAAACAGGGACTCCTATTTTTGACAGATTTGCCTGTTATGGTTATAACTTAAGCTACCTTAATTATCAGTTGACATACAGTGATATTTATAGTGGTTTGCTAAATAGTGCACTTCCTATAATTTCAGACTTTCCTTATGTTAATTATCAATGTTAGCTGCCTTAATGGGAGGTGTAAAATGTACTCTCATGGCAGAGATTTATTAGGTATGGGACCCATTTGCAACATGTACTTCAATTGAAATAGATTCATTAATGAATTTGGTACAACATTTTCAGAATATATGTGCACAAACATCTGTTACTTATGAGATTAAAATGTGTTAACATTATTAAAATGTAAAGCAACAGTGGAAGCATTGTTCATTCATTATATGTTCGAAACTAAACTTTTAGACCCTAGGAGCACTTAAATGATGTTTATCTTTGTTCTTGCAAATAATGTTCTGCTGTGTCATTTTATTCTATTTGTTTTTCCACCTCAAACGTCTTGTAACTATTGCACCTCTCAAACAGTTGATACTGTATCATTGAGAATGGAAGAGCAATTTATCAGAAATGTTACTCCAGCAAAATATGTTTTATTTCTGATTTTCTAAAGACATTAGACGTAGGCCGCTGGCCATGTAAAAGTTATTCATAGAGCAAGATGTCAGGGAAATTTATCTTGTAATGTGGTTCCCAGTAAACAACAGCTTAAAACTGCCATTTTGGATAATAAGGAAAGCAGCACAGGCTTTTTGATGTGAATTTCTAGCTACTGCATTAGTTGTGTTTTCCAGTGGTATGCAAAGCAAAAGATGAGTTACCACGTTTCTGTATACAATGGTTCTGAACCAAAAAATGTAGCAAAAGTATTTTCAAATGTAGGTAGATTCTGTTATTGATCTGTTTTGTTCTATTATTCAAAGTAAATTTAATTGTTTTGAAACAAACTATAAGGTTGCAATTCTTAGATGTTTATGTGAATTATCAAATATAGAAAGGAAACAAATAATAAGAAAGCATACTTCAGAAATTGCAGCAAACTGGAAGAAAGAGGAGAGAAATTTACATTTCAATGGACCCAGAGAAAAAATAAGAACTTCCTTCAAATTGTTTTGAAAAGTACAGGTCTATGGACCCATCGAAAAAAAAACAGACTCTTTCAAATAAAGATGCAAAGTATAGGTCAATGATCTCACATGATAAAGAGCAACTTCTCTCAAATAGATTCTTGTAACACCCATATACCTTTTTTTGTGGTGTACTATTAAGTTATTATAATAATAATAATAATAATAATAATAATAATAATAATAATAATAATAATAATAATAATAATAATAATTATTATTATTATCATTATTATTAGTATTATTATTATTAAACTGTCAACGAAAGTACAAATAACCTGGCAGCGCATGAGTATAGGCTACTTAGAGCCTCTTGTTTTATTATAAAAGGTTTGCTGGCCACCTTTGGCGCTCTATTTTGATATTTGCCAATGGTGCCTCATTTGCATGAGCCTGCAAACAATAAATATGCTACAATAGGTCGAGTTTGTGGCCTTGTTAAATGTTTTTCTAGCTTATAAGATCACAAAAAATATTGAAATCAGGTTGGAGGGTTGGAGGGGACTGGAAAAGAGTGAGTTGCCATTTCTTAAATTCCTGGGGCCGGTTGCTCGAAGGCTGGTTAGCACTAACCGTTGGTTAAGAGGTATCATAACCTATACGTTTCCATGGTATTTAACGCTGGTTAGCGCTAACCATACTTCGAGCAACCCGGGCCTGGCTGTCAACGGTTATGATAAGATCCCATGTGGGATTAAATCGCGTCGGATCTGGAAAATAACCACACAGGAAGGAAGCTATCCACGATGGCAATAAGGTTAGGCTTTTTAACTGAGATTTTTTTCATATAATTATCTTCCTAAGCTTTTTATCGGGATTCTCATACAAATCCTTATACTTTTGTCGGGCACGCTCACACTAAGCTTGGGGCGCCTGTGCGTCAACTTACCATTTTTCTGAGCCATGCCCATCTGTAGACTTCCTTGTCCGTATCCCATTTTCTCGTTCATCCTTCGCACCCTATGGTGTCAAAAAAGGGAAGAGGTCATTTACCACCTGGGGGAACTTGAAAACAGCCTAGCAAATCCGCAATTCAAAGCAACGATAATACAAAATGGTCAATATCTGCCGATATAGAGCATTTTCATTGCTTGGTTAGTTTTATATTTGTACATTTGATTTCTTTATGTATGTAATTATTTATTAGTTATTATGTAGAATTAAGCACAGGGTTTTCCCTGGGGAGAAATATTCAGTCAAGTCTCATCCCGGGAGCTCAGACTTCCAGCACTTTATTAATAATTGTTATTACTATAAGTATTAGTATTAGTATTATTTTAACTATAATAGTGTAAGTATTACAGAAAATCGAAAACTTTTGGGAAGAAGTTCCGTGTGCCTATCTGATTCTCCCTCGTTGAACAGCTTGCTTTATTTGCCAGTAATATTTAACAACTTTTCTCTCAACAATTTTCTGCACACGTATAACTCTAATTCTTTGGTTCGCTAAACTTTCTCCCTCAAAGTCACTCACGGTCTTAGAGGTTCTTGGAAAGTGGAAAAACTGATTGTAATGTGATTTACGACCGCGCAATACCGGGTTGACGTCACACTCTGCATTGCATTTTGATAGTTGTTTGAAAACAGCGATGGAAAGTAATTTGTGACGTCAACCCGGTATCCAACCATTGCCCTTCATTGCT
>OX421445.1:29619848-29627348 GCA_949126865.1 Montipora capitata
TGATAAATTTACAAAAGTCGGAAATTTCACAGAAATATTTTCCACCGAAACATTTATTGAAACAAGCAACATATTTGCTATAAGAGGCAAGAAACCCTTCCTATTTCAGTTGCGTGCGTGCAAGCGAAACACACAATCACAAAGCATATGCAATTAAATAAATTTCTGACAGTTCACATTCAACCCTTTTCGCAAGAAAACCGTAAATAATAAAGCACAAAAGAGACAACAAGCTTTCATTCAAGTAATTTTCCCTGTCACATTTACAATTTTTTTTAACCTTTGCAGAGTTGAGTACAAAATGAATGTTACTTGCCAGACAAACAGGCAAACTTTAAATAGATGCGACTTCAGTAAACACTGTGAGACACAACAGAGATCACAGATCTACTTGTGGTGTTCGATTCCTTCTCAGTCTTTGTTGAACCCGTAAGTTACCAGAGAAATTTCCATTTGGTTTCAGTGTTGTACGTAACACCACCTTGGCGAAATATTAGAAGTACAGCATATTTTGATTTCGGCTCGACGGGCGAAAGATTCACGCTGTCGAAGTCCATTACTCGTCGCTTTTTTAAGATTCCAGATCTTTATGTTTCACCGCCTGTCTTGACGTTCCATTCTTGAGCTCCATGTGGGTATATTTTCGGTTGTTCGAAACCCGATTACCTTAATCCAGGATTAGCATAAACTTTTGTTTCATGTTTTCAACTTTTTGGTAAAAGTTTCCTTTGCTTATTTTTGTTTTTTAGTATTGACTTCTTCTAATGTAAAGTTTTACCGAATATCAGCCTTAAATAGCATTTGGGAGTAGAGAATAAAAATCCTTTGTTTATTTTTAACCTGAGATTAGCGTTAATCGGCTTTTGAACAACTGGACCCAGATCTTTATGTTTCACCGCCTGTCTTGACGTTCCATTCTTGAGCTCCATGTGGGTATATTTTCTTTAAAGATGTACTAAAAAGCCATTCGCGTTACAATGACTTTCGACGCCATTACAGGTTAATTGTGCAGAGCAAGCTACGCATTACCCCAGCCCCCTCAAACCTAACAAAATACGCGCAGAAGACTCTATGCACAAAGACACCACTTAGCAGGGGAGTGACAGGCAAGACTTTTACCGACACGGAAAAAAATACTAAAAAAAATAAAACGGAAATCTACCCATTTTCCGACTGGGTTTGGCAACCCAGTAATAATTACTGGGTTGCCCTATGGGAAACCCAGTCGGAAAATAGGTAGATTTCCGTTTTAGTATTTTTTTCCGTGTCGGTAAAAGTCTTGCCTGTTACTCCCCGGGTGAGTGGTGCCTTTGTGCATAGAGCCTTCTGCGCGTATTTTCTTAGGATCGAGAGGGTAGTGGAAATGCGTAGATTTCTCTGGTGGACACAGGAGAATCCTTAACTTAGCCTGTAATGGCGTCGAAAGTCATGAAACGCGAATGGCGTTTTAGTGGATCCTTAAACAAAATATACCCTTATGGAGCTCAATAATGGAAAGTCAGTTGGATAAACTAGGCAGGCGATGAAAACCCAACACCTGGGATCTCAAAAGCGACGAGTAATGGACTTCGACAACAAGCTATCGCCCGTCGAGCCGAAATCAAAGTGAGCTTTGCTTTATTTCTAAAATAATATTTCACCAAGTGTGCTGTTATGTAGAACACTGAAACCAAATGGAAAATTCTCTGGTAACTTATGGGTTCTACAAAGACAGAGAACGAATCGAACACACAGTAGAATCATTAACTTAGCCTGCAATGGCGTCGAAAGTCATGCAACGCGAATGGCGTTTTAGTGGATCCTTAAACAAAATATACCCTTGTGGAGCTCAATAATGGAAAGTCAGTTGGATAAACTAGGCATGAATCTCAAAAGCGACGAGTACTGGACTTCGACAACAATCTATCGCCCGTCGAGACGAAATCAAAGTGAGCAGTATTTACCTGAAGTACATGGTAATTTGACACAATTGAGTTTCTTGTCTTCACGCACGCAATGAAATAGGAAGAGGTTTTCGCCTCTAAGAGCAAATATGTTGTTTGTTTCAATAAAATTTTCGCTGGAAAAGGATTCTGTGGTATTTTCTGCCTTTGTGAATTATAATATCATGTTGTGTATTGAATTTTCGAGCTTAAGGTTGAAATGTGATATGGGAGAAGTTTTTTAGTATTGCTCTGTAAGCAGGAAGGGTTCACAGGCCTGTTGGAAGCGTGCTTGAGTTTCAACAAAATGAGCCCCAAAATCAGTGAAAACTTGTGACGCAGATGAATAATAAAGTAGCTGCTATAATTACCTGGTGATAAATAACGTCATACGCGTCTTGGAGAGTAAATTTTGACTTTGCATAAACAAGAGTTGGGCGATTGTGATCTTTGTTTTGACTTCGCTCATTTCATTGTCAAACTTTATAACACTTGACAGAAATCAAAAACCCGGTATCTTGCCATCATTTGACACAGATGCTTCACTGTTTGGCGAGTAAACATGCCGCGGTAACTTAATCACGGCGCCCGCTGAATTCCGGCCATGTCACTTTCGATTTTGCAATTTACTTGAACGTAGCAAAAATCTCCCAAAATGTTTGTCGCTGATCGTAACTTTTTATATTCTATATTCACGGTTCAAAATTAATGTTGTTTTCATGTCGTAAATATTTTATTCTCGATCGACCGTCCGGGAAACTTCCTTCTGCTCTTTCTGAAAACTGTGTATCAATAGTTATTTGCTTTTTCATCAATATTTGTTTTGCATAAAGCAAGCTAACAGAATCTGTACCTTGCTGAGTTCGCATTTGTTAGCGTTAATAGTATTTTCGGTCAGATCATTCTGTTTTTTACGAGGGGTTTATTGTTTTGGTCTCCCATCCTAACACTAACCCCGCGAAACAGGGCTTGACTTCAGTGAAGTTTAGTATTACAAATCTGTCAGATGCTCAGAGGGCACACTTGTGGTGCAAAGAAGTTGTGAGGGAACTTGAAAATTATCAACATGTCAGCCCAGAAGCCAATGTTTCTCGTTTCTCTTTTATTTGTTATTCTTCAGAGACTGGAATGCTGTATTTCAATACCACACAATTCAGTGCCTTCTGATTTTCTGTAGCACTTACCACAGGCAACCCAGTGTATGCTTCACAGAAGCATCTCGTTGGCCTTAAAAATTAACGGTGTCTGTCCGAACATATACTTATAGGGACGATATTTTTTCCCTTATGAATAACATTGCAAAAAAACCATCAAATCTGTTTTTACTCTTTTCAGGAATAGTGTAAGTTGTGAACTGAGATCGTCAGGCACAAAACCGTGTTTAATTTTGTGAAGTTAGCCTCTCCTGGAGGACAGATTCTTGAGTTCTTGCCAACGCTCGTGGCGACATCTTGAGATCTCGCGGTGTAGCATTGCAGTGGACCAACGTCATATTTGACGCAAAATACATAGCTACTGAGAACTTTTTCCTCAAGGAAATTTAGTTTCTGTGTATGGTTTTCTCCTCTTTTCAAAATGAGTATAAGAGACATGATGTTGCCGATAAATCCGTACGCGGGCGACAGACATCAGACTTGAGATACGCAACAACGAGACAACATGTTCAGTTGACATTTATTTTGGTATGAGTGGTCAAGTGAACAGTTTCTTCCCTACCTTCGGAAATAAAAAAAGCAAACCTGTATTACTTGTGTATATTTAAAGTTCACCTAAACTCAAACTTTTTTTGTTCCAAATATAAAACTCCCCATGCAAAGAAAATGTATGCCATCATTGTTACGCAGAATTTGGCCTTTTTCTGTGCCGTGCAAACCACGTAAACTTGGCAGAACTGGCCGTAATTTGGACTGGCGTGACCGTGATGTGAGAGGGGCGTGGGTCCAAATTACTGCTATAGTAGTTTTGATGACTTTGCGTGTCCTGCCTGACAGATAAAAGCCAAATTTTGAGGTAAGAAACGTCAAACATGTTTGCTTTCAGTGGGGAGATCAATATTGTGGACTAAAAATATTTGGGTTTGGGTGCACTTTAAAGCCACATTGCAGGTCCTTGACGAATATTGGTTGGCCCCTGCTGGGAGTTGAAACGACGTACGTTTCACTTTACTGTTATAATATCAGGAAAGAAATGATACCTCGTTATCAGTTTCATTACGGCATGAAAACACGGTTAACTAAATCGACTGGAATTCAGTTAATATTTTGTCACTAACACTATGTTCCTTATCATGCCAGGCATCGATAGTTAGTTGATATCTCCAATACCGTTATCGCTTAAGCCGGATATAGTCTCGTAGAATTCAGTCTTTTTTCTTGTTTCACCTTCATGTAACTTTTCTGCTGAATGAAGGTTTCCAGCGCACTTTTTGTTTCGTTGCGCTGGCTGATACTGTTTGCCTTAAACGCAGAGGAAATGCTTTTGACGTACTTAAAGGTCGCTTTGCGGTGAGATATCTCGAAAGCTTCTCGGGTCTATTTTGGCATAAAACTTTGCGACTATTCAATTTTCTTTTGCTTGTCTTAAAACATGCTAAAGACCAAATTTTTTTAGAATAAAGGAGTTCGTAATTACAGAAATACGTTTCTGGGGACAAGATAAGATTTCGGGACAATCCAAGCCCCAACAATGAAACGAATTCTTGTTAAATAAAACACAACAGCTTGTGTTACTTTGGTCGCTCTAATGCCGTATCCGCGTTTGCTAAAACGGAAACGCTGTAGGCGTTCAAAATAGATATGTGTACTTAAACTCGCAATTTTGAGAAACCAACTGGTGCAGAAGAAAGCCGCAAACACATTTAGAGGGTGACATGAAAGTTAGGACATGAGAGTACTTCTCTGATGAGAAAGGCTTAATAAACCTTGGCAATATCCTCGAAAATCGTTGCAGTAAAAACATTTATCAACTAGCGGTATAAGCTTTGTTTTGCAGGCAATCCAATTGTTTGGCTATGCTAAATTGAGTTTTAATATCGCTCTTCTTTTGGGGGCCATTAAAAATTCACTGTTATTTCGTTTGATTAAAATTGAAATGGGAAAAAAACTCGCCCTGCCGCTCCATGGTGGATTGTTTATTTTGCGAAAAGCCACAAAATGTGTTCATTTTGAGTATTATTTCTACAAGACAAATCAGTTTCCTCTTGGACTCATAAACTTTAAATTCTTTGCCCCTCAGCCATCGTACCGTTAAGAGGAAGTTGAAGCAACTTGTCTTGAGTTAAGTCCTAGTTACTAATTCCTTTAAGTGAGTGATAATTGTAATATGAATCCAGAAGTAAGGTGGCACACGTATCCGAAATATTTTAAGCGTTTACTGAAACACTGGATGTTTCTGTGGAGAATGCAATATCAGTAATGATCATTTTTCCTTCACGCGTACTCGTATCTTTCGAACAAGAAGGAAACTCAATTTGAGAAAAAAAATATATTCCGCTTAATTTCGTTGCCAGCGAATCATCACTTGCCAACGAAATGCAAGAATCACATAAAAAAAGGAATATGAAGTTTTTAGTGTCATTCTTAGTAAAAGTGATAGTATTTTTTTGCTACTGGCTAGAAAAATCCGGAGGGATGATGAAGGATTTCATACTTTTTACTTACTGTTTTACTGGATGGGATCCTGCTATCTCACGGTTGCTAGCTCTTAGAAAGTGGGTGTTCTATCAGTAAGCCTGTCCTTATGCCTAATGTTCTTGTTTACAGCTAGCAACTATTCATAATAATATATATCAGACCCCCCACGTAACCAAAACAGTAACCCTGATCGGTTGTTCAAATCTTCTAGAGCAAACATACGTCTTTGCTGATACTTATAGTTCACTTTGATGCACAAAGCTGACCGGGGACGCATGCCTAAGTGCATTTCGCTTTATTCGATGAACATTCAGTCAACAATAAAATTTCGGAAAGCTTTTTCCGTGAGCTTTTCTCATCGTGACCAAGTCACATCACAGAAAAGACAAATACCCGGCATGGGTTCGGTAAAGGTCTTTCAGTAGCTTATGTTTTGCCAAGTCACTGTACGCTCTGCTTAGCAAGAACTTGATTTGACGAGGTTTCTTGACCTCTTGACAATTACATTTCCTTCTGCATTGTTTTAATCAACAACGACGGTGTTGCTAAGACAATTGGTCGCCAACCACTTGTTTTAAAAAGGTCTGCCAAAATTGCTTTTCTGACAACAGAGAGGAAAATTGCAGAGTCATTGATACAGTTGAGTTGTCAGACCGCAACTCTACTCCCGAATACCATTGTCGATAAAGATTTCGTATTCCTTTGAAAAACGTGAACATTCCACTGAAGGGCTCAAACGTTTTACAGTGGAAATTACTTTATTTCATTAGACGAGACTCCAGATTTGTACGTAGAAGATGAAAGTAGTTCAAATTTGGGAATAAAATAAGATTATTTTGGCGTCCAAACAGCAAAAAATGCAAAAGCAAAAAAAAAAAAAAACGCTGAAAAGAGAGGTTTCCTTAAGAGACTGAGGTGTCCTTTAGGTTTTCTTTGTTGTTCACGATGTTTTGGTCTAAAATTAAATAACCCTGTGTTTTCTCTTTTGGTTCCAGGCAAAATGGACGGAAATGGAAAAACGCGAAGTTTTCCCCGTGGTCTTTTTTCCTGTTCTCGTTGTTTAAGGGAGAACTGTTTTGCGCAGTCATGGCTTGCATGTGGACAGATATGCAAGGCGTCGACGTCGAATGTGTCTCAAGATCGCTAACTATGAGAATTTCTGTCAGAGCTTTTTGAGAAGGTCATGATCTAAGCTAACAGTTTTGAGTCGGTTTTTAAATGTAGCTATAGGGCAGAAACCTGTTTTCTATTATTGCTGAAAGTTTTATTTGTGAATCTTGAGTGATTTGGGAGGTTGCTTTGGTGGCATGAAACCAAAATTGATAGATAGTTGTAAAATCGCAGTGGTTCGACTGGCGGAATGGGTCGTCATTACCTCAGTATTAAATTATTTCCTAGATTTAAAGCAATTTTGTTTCCCGTTTCAAGCATTTTCTTCGCGGCGGTTATATTGTCGGCAAACAAAACTACCGTATCTGAGAGGGGATTTTGTAAACTGATATTACTGCATTCGGAGGGAAAAATTTCTCAGTGTCAAGGAAAGATACCTTCTCAATACAGTTACCCGCATATGCAGTATGCAGTTCTCTTTGCGAAACGTTTCTTGAAAAGATGAGGGAGTTCTTTATCGTAGAGGGAAGCCACTGCCTCTTTCGTGCGGTTAATTTATCTTAGGCCGGACTTGTAACGAAAGCTGATACTGATTAGCCTCGTGGTTTTTCAGTTTTTTAGGCTTCGCCGCCGCAAATTTCCCTTTCGTAAACGGTCGTTGCCATTTCTCAGAACGGTCGTTGCCATTTGAAACGGTCGATGCCATTTATAACGGTCGACTACACACTTCACTTCAAAGAAAATTAAAAGAAACAAACCAAGAAAGAATATTAACATAAATTAAGACAGAAAAGGAAAAAAAAACATTTATAAAAGAAAAACTGGAGGAAAAAAAC
>OX421445.1:29637348-29672348 GCA_949126865.1 Montipora capitata
AACGTGTGCAAACTAGGTAAGGGAGCCGAAGGGAGATAAAAGGCACTACACAAACCCGGTGTTTGTGAGGCGAAGCACACAAAAACATGACAAATAAGCTTAAAACGTGTGGAAACTGAGGAAGGGGCCGCGGGGAAATAAAAAGCACTACAGAAACCCGGAGCTTGCGAAGAAAGAAGAAAACGGTACTAGCAAACGGCCACGCGGAATAACAAGGCGAAGAGGAATCGGGGAAAAACCAAAGCAGTAGAGCGAGCAAATAACAAGAAATGAAATTAACACCTGCAAAGGAGCAGGGTCTTGTTGAGGATTGTCAACATGAGCTGGAGCAGCTGGAGGCTGAACAAGAGCTTGGGCGGCTGGAACTGCAGCTTGAATAGGAACTTGAGCGTCAGCCATAACACTGTTCTGCACAAGAAGGATTCTAACGCGAACTGGGCCGAAATGATATGCGGAGCTCTTATTTATACTCGCACTGCAAGGGACTGGCGCGAATAGACTTGATCAATTCACTATCCAACTACGTGATACGTGAATTCCCCAAAAAAGTTACTTACGTGATTTGCGAATTTTGGGAAAATTAACCCTTGTTTCTGGAATTTTCCCTGATGAGTGGAAACTTTCGAAAGTCATCCCCTTGTTCAAACAGGGTAATCGTTCAGATCTAAATAATTACCACCCAATTTCAGGAATTCCAGTTGTAGCTAAAGTCTTTGAGAGAATCATCTATGATCAACTACACACAAATTCATTTCAAGACACCAATCCGGATTTCGACCTCTTCATTCCACTGTTACTGCATTACTTGAAGCTACCGATAGTTGGGCTTACAACATTGACCAGGGTAATGTAAACGCAGTCGTTTTCTTGGATTTAAAGAAAGCCTTTGACACCGTCGATCACGATATTCTCTTGTCTAAACTTATGAGATATGGTGTCCATGGCACTTCATACAATTGGTTTAGATCATACTTGGGCTATCGCAAACAACGATGTTTTATAAATGGTTCTCTCTCTGGGGGCCATTTCCTTACTTGTGGTATACCTCAAGGTACAATTCTGGGTCCACTCCTTTTTATAATATATATTTTAACGACTTACCTAACTGTCTATTAAACTCTGAACCTCGAATGTATGCTGATGACACACACTTAACCTTTGCTAGTAATAACATCCAAAATATTAACACTGTTTTAAATGACGATCTTGCTAGAGTTGAAAAATGGCTAACTGCTATCAAGCTTACTCTTAACGCATCTAAAACTGAGTTTATGTTGATCGGAGCGAGGCAAAGGCTAAGCACGTTTCACAACCCTCCGTCACTTATGATTGACGGTGCACCTATAACTCAAGTTACTTCTACGAAATCTCTAGGTGTTTATATTGATGAGACATTATCCTGGAATGTTCATGTTGAGATTTTATGTAAGAAAATCGCGTCTGGTATTGGAGCGTTGAAGACAGTGAGGTCTTTCGTTCCACATGAGACACTCCGATCAATCTTCATGTCTTTACTACAGCCTCACTTTGATTACTGCGATCCTGTCTGGGGATGTTGCGGCAAAACCCTAGCCAGTAAACTTACAAAACTTCAAAATCGCGCTGCGCGTATACTCACTTAGTCGAACTATGATGCCAACGCTGATAACCTTATCCAAAAACTTGGATGGATAAAACTTGATTCTCAACGAAAAATCCATAAGGCTGTGATGGTTTATAAGTCGCTTAATGGTCATACTCCCGATTACCTTAGTAGCGTCTCTAGTTACTCCTTAAGGGACACAGAGGGCAAACTAGCTATCCCACAGCCACACACAAACTATATGAAAAATAGCTTCAGCTACGCTGGAGCAGTTCTTTGTAATAATTTACCAATCGAATTGCGGCAGGCTGACTCCCTTAGAGCGTTCCGGGCTGGCTGCGAGCGTTTCTTTTCATCAAGTTAATCTACAATTCTATACACGGCACTCATGTAAAGCAGGTTTTTATTTTGTCATTTAATATTATAGTTACATTTATTGAACATTTAGAGCAATTTTGAATAATGTAGTTGTAGTCGTTGTATAATTTGTAATAATTCTGGTAATTAATTAGGTTTTTATAGTTGTGACTGATGAGTTTACAGTGTCTAAATAAAGTTATCCAATCCAATCCAATTCGAGATCCAGACCCCCCTCCCCCCCCCTCCTTCTATTCAGATTAGCGTTCAGACTAACCGTGCTGCACTTTCATCGCTATGGGCTCTGCAGCTCCACTCATCTTGTTGACCCTAAAATGTGAGGAGATAACACTTTGTCGTTTTATTAGTTGCTGCACGACGACAATAATAACGTACAGTCTGATCAACACTGAAACGGTCCACGTTTTTATTTAATGTTTTCTTTAATGTTTAATGGATTCGCCCTGACGAGGGGTAACGCTCGAAACGTCAGCTTTTAGAATCTCTGTACGGTGGCCAATTTACATTATCAACTCCGTTGATAAAACCAAATTCATGTTTAATGTTGTCTAGGAAGGAGAACCAACCACTACTACAATCGGTCGGTCAATGCAAAAATCAGTCCTCCCATCAATTGAAGAACTCATCTTTTTCATGCACCTTTATACAGATGCAAATTTGTCACATTTGCCGCGGCAGTTAGCCGATCGGTAAAAATCAGCCCATGGCATCGCTAATATGCGAGCCATTAATTCGTTCCTCATCAGTAATTGATTGGTCCGAAAAACGAACCGTTCGCAGTAAAACTGACACATTTCTTTTAAGGCACCCAATTTAAGAATGTCGATTTTTGTTTTTTAGGAAGCAAGACATTTAACTCAGCACCCCTTCGATAAAAATAAACTGAATGGTAAGCACACAAGTTCACAATACTCTCACCTTTTCTTCAATTTGATGAACAGAATCAAAAGCACGATACAGAAAACAGTCAGGACAAAGATGAAGACACCATACATCAGGAAGGTTTCCTGATTGGTCAAGATCTCGGGGAACAAGGTCATTGGTTCCGGGTTGGCCGTCGGATTACCTTCTGGTTCAGTTGTGGACATTTTTGCACGTCACGAGGTGGTCTACCTGAATTAAGTGAGAACGGTTTGAGGAGTGAGTTATCGTAACAGGGACCGCGCAGAGGGAGGGGCTGGAGGGGGGGGGGGGGGGTTGGGTTTGCTTTTTTGCAAGAATAAAAATAAATTAAACAAAAAATAATTTAACAAAAGTAACGGAGTGAATACACCTCACACGATATTCAAAATGAAGTAATTACCATCATGGCGAATCATGTCATCCGTGATCTGGTATCGGAAATCAGGGGTGGCTTTTTCTCAATCATATGCGACGAGTACACAGATATCAGTAACAAGGAACAACTAACCAACTGCATTCGATGGATTGACAAAGAGCTAATTAGAGGCCCACGTAGATTTCCTCGGGTTTTACAATGTACCTGACATCGGCGCGGAGACTATAGTGTCGGCTATAAAAGATGTGTTATTAAAACTACAGTTAACATTAGTTAATTGTAGGGGACAATGCTATGATGGAGCCAGCAACATGATGGGACATAAAACTGGTGTGGCGAAAAGAATCCAGGACCTCCAACCAAAGGCTTATCCTACTCACTGTCATGGACACTCAGTCAACTTAAGTGTAAAGGACACCACGAAAAACTGTAAGTTGTTATCAGACACTATGGACACAGCAAAAGAATCATTTCCCTCATAAAGTTTTCACCAAAACGAGAAAATCTCCTGAGGGAAATAAAAGAAAACCTAGAAGGCCCTGAATCTGAAGCCAAGGTCATACTTGAGCTTTGCCCCACTAGATGGACAGTACGCGCAAGCTGCTTTCAGCGAATCCTAGACAATTATGCAGCTCTTGTTCAGGAGTGGACAATTTCCCTTGATGAGACTCCAGTCCGATATACATGGAAGGATCATTGGATGCCAAGCGCAAATGAACACTTTTGACTTCTTCTTCGGGTTGAATTTAGGACAGCGGCTGTTTTCTCACACAGATAACTTATCAAGAACCTTACAGCATACAAAGATGTCAGCTCTAAGTGGCAAACAAGTAGCTTGTTTTACAAAAGACGTTCTGCAGAAGATGCGAAACGATACGAGCTTCAGATCATTTTATGATGTAGTTTTACTGAAAAGTAAAAGCTATCCCTCCATGAGTGGACCGATGTTACCAAGGAGAACTCGCGCGCCAAGAAGAATTGAAATTGGCACTGGAGAGCCAACATATCCTGTGACCGCACAAGACTATTACAGGCGAATATACTTTGAAGCTATTCTTGGATTTCACATGACGTCACGGCCGCCATATTGGTGTCCCCAAACAATGAAATGGCGGCCATGTTGGTGTCCCGATCCAATCCTCCGGGAATTGAAAGCTATTATTATGCTAACATCTTCTCTTGTTTTCGTTGAAAAACATGGCTGTTGATCACGTGAGTGAAACCCAAGAATTTCGTCGAAGTTAATTGAGTCAAACGTCGGGCTTGTCATGAGCTTAATTGGTTCTGTTTACTTAGTCTTATACGTAGTTCGACATTCCGCTCGGCCTCACTTTTATCGGCAGCTAGTTTCATACAACTATATTTCCCTGTTTTATTCACCAACCGACGAAGCCGCGCATCACAGTTTCCAATTCCCAGTTCTTAAGCTCTCACGCTCTCCTAAACCAGATAGAGGATTACAACAATTAAATTTGACTAGTTCATGGGATACGCCGCAACTTAAGAAGTTACCGGGTGAGGAAAGCCTTAACGGGGTTCCAACCCATGACCCATCGCACGGTCATGGGTTTAGCCGTTTTATTCCCAAGATCGAAGCGTTCATTCTCCTAACTAGTACCATAGATTCCTTTTTTGGGTAGTCATGAGAATTTGGTGTCATATCAAGATCACACCTCTTAAACTGATAAATATTTTTATTCTCAATGCCTGTCTTACTGGCATTTCATTGCAATTGTGAAGAAAATTTAGATACTGATCAGTCCAGGGAGTCACAGGGTCTTAAGCGAAGTTTAATTCTGAATAATTTCCATCATTTCTTCGTGAAGTTACTGCTTGAGAGCGACTATCTCCATCTCTCATGTATTTCAATTTCAACAGTTTAAATATATGAATATTCTCTATAAAATAATTAGGATAGAACGCGCATTCTCATTGGTCAATAGCTGTGTTTAGGTGAGGGTATGTAAACAAGGCTGTGACATCACACGAATATTGGTTATGTGTTGTCAGCCGCCCGTTTTGATTGGCTGGTAGGAAATATGAGCGTCTATCAAGAAAATCTGTTTCATTTAGGAAATAGAAAACATGTTCCGTGTTTCTATCGAGTTATAGAAACACGAGTGAAAGTTTGGGAGAACCGAGAAATGCTGTGGGAACACGAGCCGTAGGCGAGCTTTTCCACCGCTTTTTCGAGTTCTCCCAAACTTTCACGAGTGTTTCTATAATTCGATAGAAACACGGAGTACATGTTTTCTATTTCTTTTAGAAAACAACGCGACGAGAAAAAGGAAAACAGCTTGTTAACTCTAATTATCAAAATGTAAATTATCTTTGCTCGCGCCATCACTACGTCAACAGCTCGTTCTAGTTCTGTGTCTCCATCGAGTTATAGAAACACGATTTTTAACCAATCAGAGCGCGTATTTTCTTAGGACTGTTTTTTAATCAAGAAATAAGGAAAAAATAGCATCTTCCTTCATTTGTCGAATTATTTTTGAGAAATATTTTATAAAAGCAATAGAGGAATTTTTTCGTGTTTACATAGCCTCATCTAAAGTTGGAATAATTCTCTACTGCGTGTTGGGTTTACATAACTGTCTCGAATTTCGTCAACTGCCACTCGTGTTTAGATGAGGCTATTTAAACACAGGAGAAGTCCTCTACTGCTTAAATATATTCTATATCATTCACAAATTTTACGGTAGTTTGAATCCACTATGTTCAATTTATGGAAAACTGGTCACCAATTTTTTTCCAAATTTCAATACATCGTCTTTTCAATCCTTAGCTCCAGAAAACAATAAATACCTTTAGTGCAATAATGTGGTTCTTGGAAATGAAACTATAGCACTCTTTTGTCTCCCTTGATACAAAGACATTTCATAGTTTTTACAAAGAAGCTGTGTTAGCGTGAAAAGCGTTGAAAATGTCAATGCAGGTGGGTCATGCACACGCCTCCCAAATGGAATTTCCCATGAATTTCACAAAAGCTCTCTTTATCAGTAACCCAATGCTTTTTCTTTTTAAATTAATGTTTAAAACAGTAATACCTCTCTGGAAAAAATCATGTGCAAAATTAAGCATTCAAGAAAAAACACTGAACAAGAAGAACTTGAGATTGAAACAACTTACTACGAAGGTTGTTTGACACTTGAATTCGTAAAATGTTTATGGAAGACGGGCGCAACGAACAAATCCTCGTGACAAAATGTAACCTAGAAGACACTAGATACGGAGCTGTTTGACTTGACCTTTTTTCAGTGCCTGTTTGCGGATGCCTTGCTTACGTTTAAGCTGTCTGCACCAAAATTCGTGTCTTTAATAATTCTCGACAAGTGGGCTATAAGTTTACTTTTAATAGGGACAGCTGTTTATTGCAGCCATGGCAGATGACAGCAGAAGCGTACGACATTATTAAGTGAAATGTATTTAAAGGACAAATATTTTGATATTGAAGGATATCGATATGAAATTAATCACAAAAGAAAAACTGGTTGCCCACATTCAGAAGAGACTGTGAACTAAGCATAACTTAGGGTTAGGCCTTTTATAGGACAAACACGCCTACAGCTTTTCCTCTCGTGTCGGAAAGCCGATATTTTTTTGTTACTTTCTAATAAAAGTTATTACATTCAGGCTTCCCTTTGTCGCTTTGCTCCCAGCCCATACATCGTGGTTGTTGTTGCATCGCTGCAACCTCTTTCAGCCACGATACAATGAAAGAAAGTAAGATCTGTACATACCCTTTCACGATTACAAACTGAAGCTAAGATGCGCTCGTTTGATTATAATGTAGTTTTCTGTACAATGGTCAGCTCCTTACTACTGACGCTCACTCTCTTGAATATTAAATCAGTATAGCAATCAGTATACACAATTATCATTATGAAAGCACCAATGGTGTCTTAGAGGTCGACGGTTCATTGCAAACTCGATGTATTTCATGCAGTCCAAAATCAATTCGCCGAGAACATGCGAATGATTCTCCATTTATTGCGAAATTAGGGATCCATACCGGCAAAAAGAAGATGCACTATAAAAGTGTTTTTCTGGTTTATCATATATTTTGGTACCCAAAAAATAAGATTTATCTCGTGATATTTTTTAACACCTGCTCTTCACAGGAAACTGTAGTGCATAGAATCCATAGCAAACAAAGTGTAATTTACATAAAACGAAACCTGAAATATCAAAAAAATAAAACCGCGACATTAATTTAACCTGTAATGAATTAATGGAAGACTTACAGATAACTTATGGATAACTTTCCATAGGCTAGTCGGACCTTCAAGTAATACCGATATTTATTTAAAAATTCCGTTGTTACTAATGTTTTAACATATCATATGTTGAAATTTAAATCTCATTACTTTTCTTGCTGCTGAATTTGACGTCACATCAAATCATATAGGGTATGCTCTGTCGCCTACAGAGCATACGCACGTGATGTGCACGGGATTGTATGAAAGAAAGATGAAACATGAAGAAGAAAGAGTGAGAAAATCGTTGGGAAAGATTTGCCTTGGTTGGTAAGGAGACTTTGAAGGCAAACTGCTAAACAAATTATTGGATTTACGGCTGGTCAGGAAAGACTTCTGTAGATTCCGACAAAATGTCGCCGGATGAAAACTATAACTCGAAGCTTGACGTCCTACATTCTCTTAATTAATGTATTGTTTAATTTATCCTTTTCCCATACCCCCTTCGTGGAACCCCTTGGGAGAGGTTTTCAGGCTTTCATATCGGGAAAAGTTTTTAGTTTCTAAAGGGTGGAAGGGTGGTGGTTGGTATGACCTTATATCTCAGTCGGTAGAGCAGCGGTGATCTAACCCGAAGGTCGTGGGTTCAATTCCCACCCTGGTCAGAGTTTTTCTCTGTCCTTGTGTTGGCCCATTTCCATTAGTAGGGCTAACGCTCACATGGTTCATATGGGGTACAAAAACTAGCACTTCACATTACAATCTAATCAGTTAAGTCTTTCGCATTGTATGTCCCTTTCACATTTCACCGTTGGTTTTAGCGATTCGACATTCGAGTTTCACAATTCTATAATCGAGTTTCGCTTTGCGACATTACTTTCGGAAGTAGATTTCCCGCTCGACAAGAATCCCGTATGATACAACCGGAACCATCGCGCCTCGAACTCGGGCCACGCGCCCCCGGAGCGAGTAAGTTCCCACTGAGCCATCGAAGCAACTCTGATAACGTGATGGTTAGCTATATTTACCTTCTTCCTAGTCACAAATGTGCCCCAGAGATGTTAAATTAAGCCCCGCTTCGTGATTACAATTTTATTCCTTTTTAGTATTTCCAAACTCCCGTACGGCGGTTAGAAATCTCACTTTTCTCTCTTCTTCTCTGAGCGCGCGCTAGACCACTCTTTGCTCACAATGTAAGCTTTAGCAAATCCTTTCCGCCCGCGATGATTGAACCTCACATCTGAAGGTATTTGATCAAATGGACAGATGATTTTTCCTTGAGAACGGGAAGCTTATATATATATATATATATATATATATTAATTTACATTGTTTCATCTCCCCGAGAGGTAGGAGATGAAAGACTGTAAATTAATATATATGTAATCGGTTATGTAAACAAAATAAATCGTGAAAAGAACCATAGAAGTGGCCCAGAGCGCTCACAAGACCCACTTAGCAACGGCACTGCTTGGGGATTCCCTCGCCATTCCTCCAAGTACCAAGAATTCGAAGTTTAAAAGATACCAGATTAGAAGTCTTCTACGGGGACAACACTCAGTGGTCTCTCTCATATCCAACGCGCTCTCGTGGAATAATTGTTACATAGACACTTAGCCTAACATGAGATTTAATGGTATGTGATGGGTCAAATCAATGACATTCGACAACAAAAAATAAATCAATTCCTCCTAGTACAGGAATCAAAAACGTGAAAAGAATATTGGTTAAAAAGCCTTAAACAACCAAGCCTGGTGAGGTTTGCAACGAGTTAATTAACAGGCGAGGACGACGGATTCAGAGGTAATGGAATTCGCTCCCCAGTTTGATACACAGCGTCGTGGAAGACCACAATTTGACACCAGGGAAAACAAATATACCTGTACATCTACATGCTCTCGCACTGAGTAACGTCCTCTTTGACTTATGACTGGTTTTGCTTGCGAGGTCTCATACATCATAAGCCTTTTTGAAACATCGCTACCAACCCTGCCACATATTTGGTGGAGAATTAAGACCAGACCACAACACCGGGATATCCATACCCTTCTCTTTTTCGAATAGTGTGTGGAAGATTATAAACAAGGGTTGTGATATGGGGTCTACGGTATATAGATCTTCATAGTCCTTGTCCAAGAAGACTCGAAATCGTAGCCATTTGTGGATGTAATTACAAAGGAAAGGCAGCGCCTTCTCTCCAGTTATTTAAAGACTCTGAGTGTTGGTCCGGCCGTAATTGAACTCACGACCTCCCGCACGACCCGATGCTCAACAGGGCCAAATGACGGTTAGCCAACCGCAGTCGGCGGTGCAACGTGTAATTGACATTTTTGCAGATGCGGCGGCCATTTTGATGTCTATTGTTTCAAATAGTTATTATGGGATGCCCAGGGGGCAAATACATATTAATTTGCCCCCTGAGCATCCCATAATGTCTTTCGAAACAATAGAAATCAAAATGACCGCCGTATCAAGGCTCCAAAAGAGGTCTATTATGGGAATTTCGAATCCCTTGTCGAGAAGAAGAGATAACTACTCTTCCCTTAGTCAAATTGTAGTCTTTCACGGCACTGTTTATAAAATTGGGGAGCAAACTCCATGACTGTTGGTCCTCTTGATTGAGCCTCCGCCTATTAACTCCTTGCAAACTTCACCAAGCTGGCGGATCATTTCATCTATTTGCCGATGATCGCTGTAACGGCCGCAGAAATTTTCCATTATTTGCTTTTTCTTAACCGCGTTTGATCAAACCCTTTCTCTATAAAAAAGTTGAAATTTTCCAGAAACATCCCAAAACTAATCCATCAACCTGCAGGGCAGTAAGTATCTGATTCTAACTGCGTTACGAATTTTCCGCTCCCGCGTATGTACAGCGGTTTTCCTTTCGAGAGGTAAAATAACTCATGCATATCTGATTGCATAAAATGATCAAACGGACATAAAATGGTAAGACTTGCATGTTGAACGATGAATGAGCAGTAGCGCTTCCGAGAGTAATGTACTAGTCACATTGAAGCTTCAACATCCCCCCCCCCGGGCAACCCCTCGGGCATTTGAATTTTTGAGAACTTTTTGTTCAAATGCCCCCCTCCCCGGACCTAAAAGCTGTTCAAATGCCTCATCATAGGTCCATTTCAGGTGATCAAATGCCCCCACCCCCTGGAAAATTACCAGATTACTGTTGTAACTTTTCAGTAGCTTCTATTATGCTTCTGAAGCTGTGTATGTAAACATGGTTTAATAAACAACACCAAGGAGAACCAGGGCCCTACATGGCACATGGCACGAGGCACAAGGAGAACAGGTAACAGGTATAAATATCTCTTTCTGACATGATTTTCGCAATAAACTCCTTACCATTGGCAAATTAACCTCTAATTCATTATTAGTAACACTTGACGTCTCATCTTTATACACCAATATTCCACATAATGAAGGTATTAATGCTTGTGATTATTTTTTACGTGCTGATCCTCACAACACCATTCCTACTGGCACCATTTGCCACCTCATCTGCACGATTCTAACCATGAATAACTTCACTTTTAATGATAGCCACTACCTTCAAATCCACGGCACAGCTATGGGCACTAAAATGGCCCCCTCTTTTGCTAACCTTTTCATTGGGCATTTCGAAAAAAAATGCTTTAAGGAACGCCCCATTTCAACCCCATACTTGGTTGAGATATATCGATGACATTTTTATGATCTGGACTGAAAGTCCCGAGAACCTGAAAATTTTCATCGATTATCTCAACAGCATTCACCCTAACATAAAATTCACCAGCTCACGCTCTCCCACCAATGTTCCTTTCCTTGACGTTAACGTCTCACTAACTAGTGACGGAAGCATAAATACAGACCTATAAACGAAACCTATGGACAAACACCAACATTTACATTATTCTTCTTGTCATCCTCTACACACAAAAAAGCCATGCATTCCTTTCATTTTAGCACTCCGCCTACGACGAATTTGTTCTACCGACGAAACGTTCAAGACTGAAGATTCGCACTATTGAACTAACGACATACCTTCACGCGACTTTGTTACCAAACAAATAAAACGCGCCGCAGAAATTCCCCGCATACACTACAACATAAACAGATAAACAAACCTGAACGCATACCTTTCATAACGACCTATATAATCCATCACTTTCTTCCATCTTCAACGTAATATAAAAAACAATACGATCTAATTCTTTCCTCTGACCGCTGCAAAAATGGTCAGACTCCTACACTTACCGGTTGTGGCTTTCAGACGCTCCCTTGACCTTCGAGACCTCCTAGTAACCGCTAAGCTGTCCCCCAATGTAACTCATTCTAATTCCGCACTTCCTTCCGGTTCTTTTCGTTGTGGCAAAAACTGCGCTACCTGTCCTTACATTTTCCATGGACTAACCAACTGCACATTCTTCTCTACTGGCGAAACACGCTCCATCAATTCCCACATAACTTGCGAAACTAAAAACCTTATCTACATGATTCAATGTAACAGATGCCATCTGCAGTACATAGGAGAAACTAAACGACGTTTAAAAGACCGTTTTAATGAACACCGCCGCACTTTAGATAACGCTAACACCAGATCCAAACCTATTACAGTCGCAGTACTTTTCCTCTCCTCTCCCCACACCATTTCTAAGGACATGCAATTAATTCCTATCGAAAAAATATTTTCCAACAGATGCCAAGAAACCAAAATATCCGCGAGGAAACGTGTTAGGTTTCAGTTTATCATTTACAGTCACTTCCGGTATTTTCCGTTCCTCAGGGGCACCCAACGAGAATATAGTTCAAAACGACTTAAACATAGCATTGTTAAACGTATGTTAGTATTTAAACGGTAGATATGGGCAGATTTTTATCCCCTAAAAGTTTTTCATCTGTTCGGATTCCCTAGCTGAAAGTCTAGTGATCCGAAAATTATAGGGATTAAAACTTACCTTTTCGAAAATTTCAGCCAGAAAAAAGGCTCCCGAAAATTCTAGGTGACCTTGTTAGGGTAAAAATCCGTTAAAAGTGGGCAATTATACAATGTTTTAGATGTTCGAAAATCCTAGGACAGGCAGGCAAGCAAGGAATTTTAAGACAAATGTTCCGAAAATTCCAGATCTCAAATCGTCTTCCGAACAGATATTTTCAGAAAATTGACGTTGGGTGTCCCTGGTTACTCAGTATTTGAATTCAAATTTGTTGTAACTACCATATTTTATCACATTTTCCCCAGTATTACGTCAATATCCATTTACTATATATATGTACGTAGAAGCAATGCAATGTAAACTCTCATTGTACCTGAAGATCGAAGGCTGGTTTGGCCAGCCGAAACATAGTACACCACTAAAATCAAATCTACGTTGTATCGGCTCTTGCTCAAAATATTTAGCTTCTCAATTTGTAATTCCACCAATCCGATCAATCCACTAATCTAACGTACACCGACAGGAAGATTGTCCACAGTTGCTTGCCTCAAAACTCTCTCTGTAGGCCTTTGCTCTTCAACCAATCAACCACGAATGCGGAATCTTTATCTTTGAATGCATCTATGTTTGTCTCCGCCATGATTTATCAACCCACGTGGAAACGTAACATGAAATCGAGGCTACCGATCAAATGAATGAGTTGTCAGTAGGACATTTGTATGATGACGCCATTTGACTAAAAGTTCCAGAATCCTTCAGGTTTCGCTTGTCTCATGTTAATTAGAGCTATTGTTATTTTTAGCCCACTGGGAATACAAAAATTTAAATATGAAAAGAAAAACAAACTGAATTGTGGTAGTTGTAGTCAAATGACGCCATCGTGAAAATTGCCCATTGGATCCATGCCTTATACGCAAAGGGTTCTGGGATCGTCAGGGGGCAAACATTGCAAGTTGTTGTGAGAAAATGTATGACGACAAGTTATTCGACGTTCAAAAACGATTTTGGAGAGAGATCAACGCTTTTCTCGACACAGTTTTATCAGAAATCGATTTGGGCAATGTTGACACGTAGCAAGTGTAAGTTTTTGTTTGAATAACCGAGAAATGTGAGACAAAATTTGCTGATTAACTTCCTTAGTTGCGTAAAATTTGTTGTGAAACGGTCTCAAAGTATTGCAAAATTAGGAATAAATTTGGAGGAAATGACTCAATAAAGCCTTTTCAGTTGTATTTACGTGTGTATGGGCTGGCTTTTGGACTATTTCTAAACTCAGCAATTCAAGTAATATTGGAAATATGCCTAGTGGCGATCATTGTGCTGTGCGGGGTTGTGACAATAGGGAGCTTAAGCAACGACAACGGCGACGGCAACGAGAACGTCATCTCAAAATATAAATTTGCGTTATTTTAATCGCTTCGTGACTATGTCAACGTTTTTAATATGACAAGGGTGTGGTAATTCCTCAAAGATGACACCAGTCGGAACGGCACTCCATTTTAGGAGAGAAAATGAAAATTTATCCTCAAGTGCTGACGTTCTTCATAAAACCAAAAACTTGGCTATTTCACGTTGTTGTTTTGCTGACGACGGCAACGAAATGAACAAAAGTGAAAAACGCACGTGCAGGGCGTGCAAAGCTATTGTTTTTACCCACTAAATATGCAAATTTGTGACGTTCTCGATGCCGTCGCCGTTGTCGTTGCTTAAGCTTCCTAATGATCGAAGGTACGCAGAGAAGCAAAAGATTCTTCCCCACGTTGGATTATTTAGATTTTACTCAACCAGGAATAACAATGATGTTTTGTCGTTGGCTAAAAGCTATTAATCGTGACCAATTCAAGGTTTCTATGAGTACAAAGGTCTGTCGAAATAATTTTGTACGAGGTTACAGAACCTCTGAATGTCCCACACCAACTTTCTACACAAGAGAGTATGATCGCGGGTGTACTAAAACCTCAAAGACCTGCTCCAAAGATGAGATCTACAGAGAACTAGTATATGAAGATGTCGCTCTTTTATTGGACGAAGTCATAGTGGAGCTTGACCAGTTTGGTTAGATCCAGTGACTTTACATGTAGATAGTAGTTTGACAGAAGAAAAGGTTTGTTTACGTGTAACAGCTGGGGCATATCAGATATGAATTCCCAGTGTTATCTAAATCCATCGAAACTGAGACTGCTGTATTTATGGAAGAGGAGCATTAAATCACCTATCTCGAGGCAGAAGGAGATTGAAATGATTTACTTGAGCAGAATCATCGTACTACATTAAAGTGATTGGATTCTTACAGAGTTTGTTGGAAATTGTAGCGGCTTGAAAACTGTTGGATTTTTCTCAATCAAACAAGATCTTAACCTATGGATTTCCTCATGTTTCTCATCGCTCATTTCATCCCTCTAAAGAGCAATAGCTCTGTAAAAAGAATTTCCATTTCCTCTGACAACGACTTCTCTCCATTGAGGAGGTATATTTCCAGAAGCCATAATTCGTTTACGCAAGCCTAGACACACGTAAACACAACTAACAGGGATTTAATGTGTTATTTCCTCCAGATTTGTACCTAACGTTGTAATATTTTGAGACCATGACGAGATGTCAATTTCACAATAAACAGCAATAAACCTTACGGATCCTCACGCGAGCAAGGTTAACCCAAGTAAATTTTATCTCATATTTTACGGTTATTCAAACAAAAACTTACATTTGCCATGTATCAACATTGTCCAAATCGATTTCGGATAATTATATAAAATCTGTGTCGAAAAAAGCGTTGATCTCTCTCTAAAATCATTTTTTGGACGTCGACATAAGTTTCCGCCATACATTTTCTTATAGCGACTTCCAATGTTTGTCCCCTGGCGATCCCAGAACCCTCTGCGTATAAACTGGGATCCGATAACTGGCAACTCATTCATTCCCCACCCACTATGAGTGGTGATCAAATGGCCCGGCCCCGGGAAGACTAAGATGATCAAATTCCTTCCGCGGCCTGGCAGGAAAAGGAGTCAAATGCCCGGGGTATGCTTGGTACATAATGTCGCAAAGCGAAGCTCGAATGCAGAATCTCGAATGTCGAATCGCTAAGACCAACGATGAAAGGTGAAACAAACTTAAAATGCGAAAGTTGAATTTTTGCGGGGCCATAGGGAATAGCTAATGGCAGAGTTTTAGCTCTTCGTTCTTCTTGTAAAATACCTACGCCACCTCACTTTTGAAATAATAATAGCACTACCTTGAATTAATTAATGCTCCGACGTAAGTCTTAAAAAATGAAACTGAATTCGACATTTGTTTCTACGTTGTATAAGCTATCGGAATATATAACGACAAGTCTACTTGACGACATTATCTTGTGGAATGAATTACCCTTAACATTATTTCCCATCTTACACGTGACCGTGGGATAATGTTACTAATAAATCAAGGAATGTGATAGGACTGTGAAGCAGCCAGATTTCTACGAAGGAGTCGATAAAGCGGACTGCAGATGTATCAAAAACACAAATTACTCTTCCAGAAATTTAGCGAGAAATTTTGGAATATGCAGCACTTCACTAGGGGGATGTTTGTTTGGATAGGTTTAAAGTTTTTACTCAAAGACAAACCGATTGAGTACAACTTTAGTAATCGATCTTTCAACTTTCGTGATTTTTTGTAATAATCCAAAGAGATTACAAGTATCACTTTCTACGGCGCTTAAACACTTTCTGCCAAATGTAGGAGAGATTCCACGTAGACTTGTTACTGAAACAAGAGAATACATCACCCCGGTTTAGTTACAAGGGCACTTCAAACTCTGTCAGATATTGAATGTTCGGTGACTTTTTTGATTAACCTTGGATGGTAGGTTGATCAGTGGTTGATGTTCCATAATCATAGAGCGTGAATATGCTGAAGCTATCTCACATAATCATTACTCCGATACGGCCAATATGTGTTCATCTTAATAATTGAACTAAAATGCTTCGAAGAGTAAACAAACAAACCTCACAACTGACAAGGCAGATTTGAGAGCGAGAAATCTCAGAGCAATCGCAGTAGCAGATTATCGACAGCGAACCGCAATTTATCCCGTATGGGTATTTTTATTCGTCCCGGGTGAATATCATTGCTAAGTGTGACCTCACTCAGTTGAATTGCAGAATTTTAGACAACCCTGGATTTGGAAATTTGAGAGAGGCTTTCCCTCACATTGCATTAATAAGTCGCACTGTTCCCTGATCTTCAGTTACCACTCCCTTTCGATCTACTCACCTAAAGGCTGACAACTGCACTACTTTCGGCGGGATTTGGATATGCAAGCAGATTGCAAATTACTGTTTCCTTGGGTAAACTGAGCTTTCACGAAATGTTGACCTAAGGATACCACGTATAAACAACAACTTGTCTTTGTGCCGGTGACGTAGTTATGTGACAAATATCAAAACGCCAACAGCCCACAATGAAATGAACTGTCGTTTTGTCTTTTCATTAAATTACTTTTTATTTACAGCAAATGTAAATATTTAAAGCGCGCAAAGGAAAAGAGCTTAGCGCTTACTCATGACATCCCATTTTGGCAAGGGGTGAACAGCGAGTGTCGTAAAGGTGCATCGTGACTGGATTTCTACCTTGTCAACTCAAAAACAAAAGGTGAACAATTTAATCAATGACTATTTGGAGTTAACAATAGAAGCTGATGTAATATTAATTAAGCTACGTAGCTAACGAGAGCTGGTACACTGCCCGGAGTTTCAGCTTGACCGTAGACGGTAATTTTCGGGTCCAGAGCCGAACGATTTTGAAAAGGACCTAAAATTATAATCTCTTTCTCATCGTTCGAATCCTTAGAGGCTTCTTTTTTCTTCTCCGCGCTGGCCGGGGGACAAGAATGCATCCCGGGTTGGAGGAGGAGCTAAGAATGCGTATCGATATTGTGTTTAGGCTTTTTATTTCAATTTCTCGATTGGGCAAGACAAAAATATTGGTAGATTTCCCCCATCCCCAAAGAAAATAATAATAATAATAATAATAATAATAATAATAATAATAATAATAATAATAATAATAATAATAATAATAATAATAATAATAGTAATAGTAATAGTAATAGTAATAGTAATAGTAGTAGTATTTTGATTATGCATAGTAATAATAATATGGTACAACCCCTGGAAGAAGATTCACAGTACAAGTTTTTGGGAATTCTCGAGGATGTACGTCAAGAAAAGAGAACGTTGGAGTGTGCTGAAAAGACATATCTACAACGTTTGTCATTAATTTGGTCGAGTCCACTATCAGATGCCAATCGTATGGCTGCTTCTAATCAGTGTGCACTAGGGGTCCTTAAGTACCCCATGTGGACGCAGCATTGGCCGCTGACAGAACTAAGAAGGATTGATCGAGAAGCGCGGAAAATCATGGTAACAAACGGAGGGAAACACTTAGCGTCATCGACCGCCCTATTGTACGTGTCGAGAAAGAAAGGTGGACGTAGCCTGCAGTTAGTAGAGGGAGAGTACAAGATCACGAAGATAACGGCAGCAATGAAATTTTTCTCTAACAGTCACCATAGCATGAAAATGGTGAGAGAGTTTGAAGAGCGTTCTGCTGTTTTGGGATATCAGTCACTGATTACAAAGGCCCTGAGGTATAGTGAAGAACTTGGACTGACGCTGAGGCTTGCCTACCCGGAACCAACGGTATGTGAAGCTGCTGGATAGGAGGTGATTGCGACAAAGGCAAAGCAACTGCTGAGATCAAAGTACGAAGAACAGTTGTTAAAGACAATACGTGATGAAGCATGGCAGGGAAAGTTGCATACAGCAAGACGGAATAATGATAGCATGAGCACTAAGAACTGCTTCTCATGGCTAAGCGAATTGACGTCATGCCTAAGGTATGTTGTGGCCGGTATGTATGAGTTATACGAACAGCTCCTACCAACGAAGTTATACCAAGTTAAGAAGATTAAGATATCACAGTCACGTAATGTGTCCTGTCGTATGTGTAATAAGGCGTCAGAAAGCGTAGCTCACGTCCTATCGGGATGCTAAGTCCTTTCCCAAAACAAGTATTTGGCAAGACACAACAATGCGCTGAAAGTTTTATATTTTGAGCTGCTACGAAAGTTCCAACTGGTCGAAAGTCCTCTTGCATGGTATTCATTAATGAAGCCTAAGCCAGAATACGTCTCGGAGGATATCCAAGCATTGTAGGACATACCAACTTATGGGGAGAACCATGAATTGCAAGCTAACAGAATCGGTGCAAAGATAGTGAACCATAAAAGTAAGGAAGTAGTAGTCTTGGAGATGAGTTGTCCGTGGATCGAGAATAGAGAAAAGAAAGATGAAGAGAAGTTAGTAAAGTATGGCCCATTACCATGGGAGTTACAAGAACGATACCCTGGATATACAGTCCACCAGTACAATTTTATCATGGACGTGCTTGGGGGTTGGTCAAGAACTATGGAAGAAGGATTACGGAAGTTGCTGGGAAAAAAAGACAAAAGATGTGCTACGAAACATGCAGAAGTCGGTAGTGTCAAGTACGTTGAATATTGCAAGGGTGTTTTAAGATGATAACATGAACAGTAAAATTATAGAAGAAACTCTCGAAAGGCTGAACATTATAATATTCCAATTTTGTTTATAGTTATATAGTTTCATTTTATTGTACTTAGTCATTTAGGGACGCTTTTGACATGTTATATAATATCTATCAAAATTTAAAAAAAAACTAGTACTAGACTTAAGACATTACTCATCAGGGATAGAAATTAGAATTAATATTTTAAGGAAAAAAAAACAAGGATTATTTAGCTTTTATAAACTACATTTTTAGGATTTTAGGATTTATAATTTTTGATTATTTTGATCTAGATAGATTCAATTAAGATTTTTAAGGTTTTTAAGAGCTACTTGGGATTTTTTTAAATTAATTAATTAATTTTTTTAAAAAGAGATCTCCAGCGATTGGTCACGTGATCTCACGCCCAATCACTATAGTTACCTTAGGCATTCATGCGTATCTACTGCCATAATAATAATTCAGTTATTATTGTCGGACGTACCGCGAAAAGCGTAACAAAATTATTGAATGTTTCTGTTCGCCGTATATTGTAATAGATTCCTACAAATTCCTAGGGATTCCTGCAATGATGTCATATTTGTCCTGCAACGATAAACACGTGGTCACCAAGGCATTTTTCCGAACAATGGCGGAAAGCGAGGAAAGTTTGTCTTTGGTTGACAAATGTTTGTGGAGTGCGGTTTAGAGGTGAATTGCAGAAATGATCGAACTTGACCGTGGCTTCATAGCTCAGTTGATAAGAGAATCCCGGGCCGTTAGAATCACCCGAATTCTTCAGGTGTCTATAAAGAGACAATAAATAACAATAAAAGCAAGTGACACATGCTAACACCAACCCGGTGTGGCCAACACATCACGCATGCGCACAAGCATTTTACCCGGTCAATTAGCAGCCATGGACAGCTGTTTTGGCCTTTTGGGCCTCGTCAGCATGGCGTAACTAACACACCAGGCGGGTGTCACCTTGCTTTTATTGTTCTTAATTAATAGTAGTTTTGTCTAATAAACTGAAAAAAGCAAACTGTAAATGATCATTCAACAAAAATAAAGCTACACTATTTAATTGTCTTATTACTGTAGAATTCCTGCAGGCCCGCGTGGATTCGTGAAAATTCCTACAAGCGCGTGGATTCAAGCGCAATAATCGTTCATTCATTTTGTGGTCAGCAGCGATACCTACTAGTTCCAGTAGCTATCGATCAGTCGCGAAGGAAGGCCTGGCAGGAACTGTTGTCAATGGTTGTCAATTATTTCGATCGATTTCACGGTTGTAGAATTTGGAATTGATGAGAAGGTCACTTCTGATCTCGTTCACATTTGGGCTTTCAAAACTATTGTGGCGAAAGGTTGGTGTGCTCTTGTGACATTTTGTGTTTGTTGGGTAATTACTGGCCGACAACACCAATATAAAATTAGCTGTGAAATGAGAACTGTTTCATTGCTTCATCATAAACCGTGAGTTTGGTTTCAGTTTTTAAAAGCTTTTTCCAACAGAATCATACGAAATGGACCCAAATAAGACTAAGTTCGCTACAGACCATGGTTGCGTGACTAATACATCAATGACCTTTGAGGCCGGATGAGCCGTAGATTAAAATGGTGGAAACACGAGCAAAAGTTCGGTTAAATGAACAGATGGTGCTTTGGATGTAATTCTTGGGAAAGAAAACGTAAGTAATCGTTTTATTTCACGTGAAACGTAAACAGTTCATTTTATTCTCCCTGAAATGTGAAACAACTATATTGTTTTCCCCGTGAAATATGTTCCAACGACACCAATACTGCACTTCAAGTTGCTGGGACATATTGCATATGACTAAGCAAGCAACAATCTTTATTTATCCATACATTGTGCATCAATTATTATATATCCAAATTATAAAGAAATGAAATAATTTGATTTCCGCATTATTTTAACCACAGTTAAAGTTATATTACCACAATTTAATCAAAACATTTCAAACACAATGCGAAAACTATAGAGGTCTATACAACACATTTTGGTTCTCCTACATGGATCTTTACTTAATACTTATGCCTTTTCTATTTTGACATACAAAGCGTTCTAAGACAGGGAATACATTTTAATGTCAAGAACAACTTCTTACCAGAAGTTCTTTTATAAAACCCTACAAATCTATACATAGCACCAGGAAAGGCACCCTGCTAGGAGAGCCTTTCTTTTGCTTGCTCAATTTTGGCGTTCTCGAGAAAGACTCTGCACGAATCGAGTAAGATCTTTATTGAGTATGTGCTTCATGTTGCCAGGATACAGCCTCGAACTCAAGCCTGATATGCCAGATCTCGCTGTCATCTTTGTTTTTCATAGTACAGCCGGCTAAATTATAACCATCCGTTTTATAACTTAATTATATAGCTGATAGTTAATCCGCAATTGTCGGCATAGCTATTATTCTTTAGTTCTGTAAAACTGTCCAATTTAGGATAAATTTGGATAGTTTCTGATAGGGTTTTCCTCTAAAAACAGGCAAACTGTCCAATTTATAAAATATAGGATAGTTTGTCTAAGCCAATGAAATCCCAGAAAATGCAATAGGTAATAGAATCTAGCCAATCAGCACAAAGCATAGCGTCAGCTCTGTGGTAGTTGACAATGGCGGAATTTAGCCACGGAGATTTGCCAAAGTTTTTCCATTTCTCAGGACTTTTTCAGCGATATCACTGCAAATGAGAGATTTCCTACGTTGCCAGAAGAAGATCTTGCCAACCTGAGAGGTAAAAACCAAAACTAAAACACCTCCAAGAGTAGAAAAACTTGGCTAAATGTTTTCAGAGTCGAAGATGCAGCGTAACGAAGCGAGAAAGTTGGAAGATATCCCTCGTCATGATCTAGATGCAGTTCTTTGCCGTTTTTTCGCTGAAATTAGAAAAAAGGACGGTCACGAATACGAAACAGAACGTTTGGCTGTCATGCAGTGCTAGTTGGACCGTCATTTAAAAAAAATGTGGCAGAAACTACAGTATTTTGCGAGATCGTGAATTTGCAAATTCACTGAGGCAACAACTTGAACCGAAGGCAGGGTTACGGAAAGCGAGAAATGTCTCTCGTGCTTTAAGCGAAGCAGACGAAGAATTCCTGTGGAGTTCAGGTAATATTTTGGAAATAGGAATAATTCACAATATTTTAGTTTGCCTTTCTTAAGGGGCTATGTCACCCAATTTTAGGCAATTTCAGCACTGATCGAATGGTCATAGAATTAACTAAAATATCAAAATAACTGTTCAAAACTATAGAAGAACTCTAACAAAACACAGGGAAGCCAAGAAGGGACATGGATGGACAAAACTGGAGAGGATTGAAATGGATTGAATTTGGGTAAATTTGAAAAACGTCGGCCCACCTTTTTTCAAATTTTTATCAGTCTTTATCAAAATGTCATTTACAAAGCTGGAAAATCATTCTCAGTTGATATGTGGCCGTGATTTTGCAAATGAAAGACTCTTGCTCTGCCAATTTGACGTTTAGAGCTCATAATTAACAAAATTAAACAAAATTACCTAAAATAGCGTTACCTAGCCCCTTTATAATAGCCTGACTGAGTAATGCCCAATTACCACTGACTAGCTACATAATTAACAGGACTACATGCTTGTCCAATTTGGAAATAATGGGATCAAAAAAATTCCTCAGACTGCCAAATTGGACTCGGCCTACAGCCTCGTCCAATTTTGGCAGTCCTCAGAATTTTTCTCATCCAATTATTTCCAAATTGGACAACATGCAGGAAAAATCAGTTTGACGAGAGACAACAAGATTGACTAGTCCAGAAGTTCGGGCTGCGGTGGCTTCAAAGAGTTTAAAGCGATTCAGGCAGATCCTCTTTTTCTCCTCTTCATTAAAGAAAGAGACGAAAGGAGGCTCTGCTCGCAGGATGCTGGAAAGTCTGCAACACATTTAAGAAATCATCTACTCAATTATTTTATCTGCAAGTCACAATTCTCTGCATGAAATTTGCTGTTATCTCCAAAGAAGAGTTTTTATTACTGATTGAAACAGCTTACTATCCAAAGTTCCCAAAGGAATGACAGAAGTAGCAATTTGTGCAGGTTATATGAAACAAGGGTTTGTTATAAACAGATACTGACCAAATGCAAAAATGGCCACCCATAAATTATTCTTTTGTCTTTGTGTTAATCGGCCTTACAGGCCTCGTTAGCACGTGCAAAATTCAAAGAAAGTTGGCTGTAAAACGAGGCTCGTCAGGCTAATTTGCACAAATTAAGATAAAATATTAATTTACTGGCGGCCATTTTTGCATTCGGTCATAACTTGTTTCATGGAAGATAAAAGTGTATTACTATACAGTATTTTTACCACAGTCATTCCTTCAAGGTTCCTGATTTGATACTAGATTTGTTCGCAAGATTTTGCAAGAATTTCTGCAACAACTTAAGTGACTTCAATTATCTAGGATAATTATTTCTTAAATTCATTTTATGCTTCATAAAGAAACTCATATGATCAAAAAAGACTTTCTTAACAGAATTCCAGCATTCTTGTCATATTCTGGCTCAAAAGTTTAATTTTGTGCTCAATGTTCTTTGAAAAAAAAAAAGAAATATTTTTTAAATCATTTATACGGACTGGGGTTTCTACATCACAGATTAATAGTATATTGCTGGATTGCATAAGTAGGACTGCTAAATCAACTTAACTGAAGATGTATTTATAAGGTGTTCATGGCGATGGTGGAGCCATTTTTTGTCGTGTAATCCCCAGACCGACGTGGAGAATCATTCTCGTTATTGAACAATGACATGGAACGTCGCTTTCTTTGGGTTGCTTTGCGTAGTGTGCGGAACATCCCCTTCGCCTCTTTCCTCAGTTTCTCACTGAAGGAAATGAATAGCCACGGGTGAATTGCAGCATTTGCGTGGGCCAGCCAAATAAAAAGCCACTGGAGAATTGATGGAATGGCGTCGTAGGCATCAGTGTAGAATTCCGACATGATGTGGGTAATGTGAACTGGAAGCCAACAAAATGCAAACACCGTCACAACGGCGATCATCATTTTGATGACGACTCGACGTTTTTTGGTTTTCTTGACGTAAGCCCGCTCGTTGACGTTTCCTGGTGGTTTGTGGCTCCACAGGAAATATGCAATCATCGAATACAAAACTGCCATGATGGCAAGTGGAATAGCATAGGTGACGACAACACGAACAATCATTTCTGCCTTGTAAAAGAGGGTAGAGGTATCCAAATCCTCGTTCCATTCATGGTAACAGATTGTTTGTCCATCTTCGATTTCTTCCGTGTTGAATTTGTACAGTTGGCCGCTGAATAACAGCCCCGCGGACAGCCAAACGATGACGATACAGCGCACTTTTGACTTCGATGACAAGGGTTTTCTGCCGATGCACACAATGGCCAGATATCGGTCAACTGCGATGATTGTCAAGGTCCAAACTGAGACGCAAATAGCCACGACCAACAAAAATGGGATGAGCTTACAGAAGATTTTTCCTACCACTCCTGATATCCAGCAGTCTTCACAAACAAAGAACGGAAGTATGAAGGCACAAGCTGTTACCACGTCTACGAGATCGGCAGCGGCCGTGTTGACCAGGAGCCAGTTGAACGAGTTCTTCCGAATGTCATCTCGCGTCCGGATTATGTGAATGACAAGTGAATTGCCCACCAAGGCGAACAGGAAGATCGTAACATACAGAATGATCATAACCGTGTTTGCCACTTCATCGACGTCGTCAGTTAAGAGCTCATCCTCTCCGGACCCTTCAAAGTAAAAATCAGTTGCGTTATCTGGTTCATCATCCATTGTTGGTAACATCACACCTGAGAGAAAATAAATCAACAAACTCAATATGTCAAATTTCATTTTTCGCAAGACTTAATCATCCAATCATCCACCGGATTTGTTTACAGACAAAATAGTTTTTTTTTTCAAAAACCTAGACCACTCTCTGGTACAAAACTTTATCCGAGTTTTTCCTTGTGTAGAAATTTCAAAGAGCCAGTTCCATAAGTATTTGGTCAAGAGATAGTAAAAAGAAAAGAAATAACAAGCCTTCATTCCTGGAAACTACTTAGTTTTTAAGATTTCATGAAAGTTGTGTTACGCGTAAGCCTTCGGTGGCCCTGGCAAACACAGAACGGGGCCCGAGGAGTAGTTTCATATCGTCGCTGTTAATTGGAGTAGATGAAGATGATTTCCCTCGCATAAATAAAGAGCCCATTCCATGACTAGAGCGAACAACTAGCGAGGACGTGATAAATCTTTACCCTTTTACATTTGGTTTCTGATCACTGCTCTACAAGCTCCGCTTTTTACGTTGAACAAATGAAGAAGGTAACGTGCTTATACTGGAGAGAAATAATGTGGTCATGCCGGAGGAAACTTGAGAGGTTAATTCAATCTGAAATTATCAATGACTTCAATAAATAACTCTGCCACTGGTTTGCTTGAGGAAAAGCCGGAGTAGAAGCAAACGAATTTTAAGTTCTACTTTGCTTGGGCGGATAAAGTCAAAAGATGACAAAGGGGAGCCGGGAGAGAGCATATATCTCATTTCCACATTTTAAGCAAAATGATGGCGAGCCAAGATCATACAATTGTTTTTAGACCAAATAACAATCCGTTTTGTTAGCGAAACAGACGCCCTTGATCAAAATTTATCTCGCGAGCAGCGAACCTTTTCTAAAAAAATGAGCTTTTAGGCGAATGTTTGAACTCTCCACTTGTAAAAACAGTGGCTATAGTGATTTTATTTTTATGTTTTTTTAGTGTAAAACAAGTAAGAAGGCTAACTCTTCTCGATACTCGACATATAATAGTCACCGTCGTGCTGATTTCAATCAATTTTCGGCGCAATTAAGCAATTATTTTTACCAGGATCCGAGCATGCAATGTTTTCGGCACATTAGAAAACGACTACTCGTTGAAATGTCAGTGTTGCGAGCTAATCGAGTAAAAGCTTCGAGCTCTGCGCTTAAATTTTTAAGGGACCGTTGAATACCTCTGATTCTGTTTTCATCCTTTGGGTTTATTTACCCGAGGAACATCGCGTAACCAACAAATGGACGGCTGTGGTGCAAGGTTGTCATCTTAAAGTTTATAGTTTTCATGTTTAACCTGGAAGATGACCACGGAGGAGGAGTTGCTCATTTACTTGTGCATATCAATTGAGGGCTTTCAGTTGCTGAATGCCTTGATATGCATACAATCATCAACAAGAATAACTTACCAAACATAATCGGCACTTGAGTGAGCGAAAACGGAAGGAGAATTGAGTTAGTTCTGTCTTCCACTTGTTCAAGGTTTTGTTATATTAAAGGCTCGTCCTTTATTTGAACAAGAGAATCGAATTTCGTCTCTTTTTACCCGGGTTGTAGATAAGTTGTCTCGTTTGAACTTCATCTTACTAAGGCCGTTTCCAATATTCCCAGGTGGACATTGAGGTTACCGTATACCTTCATATGAGGGGTGTCTCGCGTCCGAGCGATGTAACGCGTCCGGTTTAAACTGTAGATACCTAAACCTCTATATCAAATTAAAGCTTATAGAGCTGACTATCAAACTATATAAAGAATTTTGAAATGAAATGAATTGTTGAATTTTTCACCTCTAAATGCGAGCGTCCCAATCACCTTTTCAAAGCTACAAGTCAAAGCAGATTCTGCTGTTCGCTATTTTATTTTGTTCTTCCGTTTCCCGATCCAAAACGCTAATACTCAGTTGCAGTGAAAAGTTACAGAACGTTTTCGAAATAGTATGAAAAAAATGTGAAGTGTTCGTACAAAAATCGCTCTCAGAGAAAAATTTATTTTGAAATAAAAAACTCGCAGACACTTTTTTGTTGTTTATATGTTAATCTAGCCACTGTCAAAATTTGGAGGCAATCGAACAAATTCCCTGTGAGTTTTAGCTATTTAAAGTGTCCGCTTCAAGTGAAAGAAATGATTCAAGAAAACAGCGCTAAGACTGTCAATCAGACGGGTAATTTTTACTTTCGGCTAAAACGTAAACCGTCATTTCTCCGCCAATATTTGATATTTTTGAATGATTTCTTTTTTACATTAGAATTACTTTAACCGAAAAATTCAAATTTGAAGAAAATTGCCGATCTGAAGTATACGGTAACCTTAATAAAATTGTTAATTGTTTACATAGCTCAAAAACTCCTTTTCCTTTCTTGCTTGTAATTTGATGCTGCGGCTCATGTCTTGGCAACGAAAGACTTGAAACATGTCCTTTTCTTCTATTCAAAGATCTCCAAGTAAGTGAAATTACTATAGTATATTGTTTTCGCTCCATCATGCATTTGCCAGGCAAGTTTTCGATTAGTTTTGAAATCAGGATTCATTTGGTGTTCGTGCCTTTATTGCTTGTTTTCAAAATGCGGCAAAAAATCCTGACCACGTTTTCGTCTTTTACGATCTCGTAATTTCCGCTTCTTTTCTTTTACTCTCTGTTTATTTTTCGTGAGACATTTTGCCTTTGTTGTTGGCATTGGTTGCTTTTGTCTTGGCCGAAATTTAGTATAACACCCATTTTGGGAAACTTCCACTTAACTTATTGAATTTAAGTTGACAAAACGTCAATAACTTGAAATGATCGCAAGGTGCCAACTGATCCAGTGGCTGTTTCTCAAAAAAGAATAAATGGTTTACAGGCTTCAACGCATCCCTCCTTGTCCGTAATTATCTAAGACTGGCTTTTAAAGATAAATTATCTTAAAAGCTAACTTTCCTGAGGCAAGCCGAACTAGTTTTCGTCAGTAAGAGCCAATAATTAAAATGAAGAGCACCTGGTTACTTGAAAGGAACTTCAGCAAGACTGTTTTTTTTAACTGAACTGTCAAATGGACACCAAGCTTCCATGGACAGCGTATTCTTTAATGCATTAAACCCTAACTTACCAAGCAAATACTGATGTCTTTCTCAATCAATATATTTGTAAAATTTAACGAACTCTGCAGTTAACTTGCGGTCATTCGAGTTAAAAATAATATAAAGAAAGATAGCTCAGCCTCTTTTGAAAAGTTAACGTTATACTGAAGTGCTGACGATTTTTTCTGGCTACTAAAGTTTTAACTTCTGAAAAACATTGAGTTTTTGAACCTTACTCGAGGCCGGTTGAGCAAAGAATAAGAACTGATCACTTTTCTTACTAAAAATTGACGCAAAACTTACCTAAGAATTGAACTGGATGGGAGTTCCAATATATTTTCATGCAAGCATTTCGGACTAACTTCTGTTGTGGTCATGTGACCGAAACATATGGGATACATGGAACCCGCCTTTACAACATCCCATTAAAAGCGAATACTGGACGTTGCTGCTATTCTTGTGAAGTGATAAAAACGAATTTTACTTTACCATTTTGTCCAATCAGCGTGTGTAAGTTTGTTTGACTGTGTTGGCCACCGTGAGTCTAAAGTTGACCTCTTGAACAGGCAAGTACTTTGACGATTCTTTGAAGTACCGCGTCTCTTTTTTTTTTCTTTTCAAATATAGGTGTGTGAAACACAAGTAATTCAAAAATGTCCGATGGTAAACACCTTCCAGATCCCACGTTTTGAGATGATAACAGTTTAGGATGCTGTGATGGCTACCACATGAAAACAAGGCAAGTTGTAGCCACGTGCGTGCAATCTGGTTCCTTCCGTGCTAAGTTATTTACATAATCATAAAAGAAACAAAAGGTCGATTACATGGTATTCCCATTTTGTTCTTTCAGTTCAATGTACACAGAAAGAGTCACTTTGCTTTGATAATGATGATGATAGTATTATCGAAACGTCGGACAGTCGAGGTCTTCTTTTCAGCAAACTTCACAGGAAATTAAAGAAATGTCGACCCTTAATTTAGAAGCAACTAGCGATCATGAAAAACCTCCTTGCCTTTTTGTGTTTTGCGTGAATCAATGCTTGTTTTATTAAATTACTTCCTTCTTCTATTCTGATCGTTAAACAGCAAATAATTTAAGTAAAGTTCTGTTTGCTTCATAAGTGGCCTTTTTTGCGACCTATTGTGCCACATTATTTGTTTGATGTTATCGGCACTAAATGTCTTTGCCACGCGCGAGGGTTATTAGAAGAGAGATCAAAACGGCACCATCTGCTACGATACGCATTTCCATCGTCTTCCGTCGTGGTGTGTATTTGGCTAGATGCCATTGCTTTACCTGAAATCAAGTGTCAAGCAGCTTGCAGAAAAGTTCTGTCCTGAAAGCCGTTTGATTTTCTTATCCATGAAGTAATTATCATTTACAATTGGCTCTACTTTGGAATCGAAGATATACAGCCGCATTGCGCAAAGTAAGTCCATATGTTCCATTGAAAAACAGTAACACAATAGGCTGTTCTCAGTACTAGTTGTATAACATTGCGATAAAAATCGTATCTTCAGTTTCTTATGAGGGTTTTATATTTACTGTGATATGCATCCATTTTTAATTCAAAATTTGCCATTTGGCTAGATAATTCATTTGATAAAGGCAGAGAATTCATGTGGTAAATAATTATTGTTTTGACAGTAGAGTTCATTTCCCTTAAAATTAGTTTAACAACATGGTTGCCTTGACGTCCATGCATACGCTCTGACAGTTTTATCAGTCTGTTTACGAACAACTTCAAAATCCTTTGTATTCCAAAAACCCAAACAAACAAAACAAACAATTACTGTCCTAATTGTTATTCGCTCTGATGAATGCATGGTTAAGGGTGGAATTCTCAGCTCACGAATATATTTTTTACTGTGCCGGTTAATTAGCGTTATCAACTTGTTTCAAAATTTCGAGTTTCACTGCGTATCGGCGCAGCATTACAGTCAGTTCTTTAGAAACGAGCCACACTGTTCCCATTGGTTAAGATGCCCTTTTGCGTGAACTCGGTGGCTCCTGCGTGCATAAGGTTGTTGAATGAGAGACGTTTTTTTTTTTTCTGGGAGCTGTTCCGAGTATTTTCAATGAATAATAAAATCACTACTTTAATTTCCATAATACTTATGTCATACTTTGCTGATAAATTGGTCTTGAACATATGAACTCGCAGTGCTGCACCATTTGAGAACAACCTCGCGTTTTTTATGCCTTTATTATATGTTGAGCAAAACTGGTGTATGATATGGATATCAAGCTCGGTCAGTAAACTTCCACGAAACGACATTAAAAAGGCTTAAACTTGAATAAGCAAATTTGAAATAAATAACCTGTTGGTAAGGACATGAGAAAACCATCTAGAGCAAATGGGAGTGGCCATATTGATTTTATTTTTTCGACTTAATTATTGACGTTTTGTTAAAAAAATTGTCTTCAAATTATCAGAACATCAGTATTCATAACCATTTGTGATAAAGCTGGCTACATTTTGTTTCGATCTACGGAACGTTTATTCAGGGGTGCGCAAAGATGGTTTCGTGCTGAATGCTCTAAAAAGCAGAATATATTATGCTATTTACAGTGCATTTAAGGTTCAATATACATAAATTTCAAGGAGCGCTGTGAGAATTTCATCTGCTCGACCACTCGAGGGGAGTCAAATGATGTATCGTAAAAATGCAAGCTCGCCGCCCCATGGTTCTTTCTCTTGGCCATAATTCATAAGGGGTTCCTTTTTTGCTCCTACCCATTGTATTGAAAACTCAATGTTAATATCCACTGTTATACCTGACGATGCAAACCTAACTGGCGCTAACGTCAGCTACCACATCACCCAGACATTTGTTTTTAGGAACTGTCGACGGATCTTGCTAGCCGAGTAATAAAAACCTTAACCTGCCCGGCCAAGTGGTATTCCAGTAACAATAATGGGAACTTAGGTAACAAGAGGCTACGGGTAGCCTACCCTTTGTTCGAAAGATTTTAGCCGACTTCCTCTAGTTCACAGTATTTTCCAATATCTTGGTAAATATCCAGTTTCAATTCCGTAGTCAGAAGTCCACAGTCCACATTCCGTAACCCAATGATAGGGTTAAGTGCGATCGTGGATATTTGTTTACATTTAAAACTGAAAACTGTTGTTAACAGCATTGATTCCCATCAAAACCAGAAAACAGATGCTTATTTAATACTTTTTCTTAACAACAATGGAAGAATCATAAAATTACGATATCTGTTACGTTGTCATACGATCACCGGATATTGCATTGCGTGCAACGAAAACACAAAAACTCGTTTCCGGTCAAGCACACCGTTCTTTAATACATATTTCCCCCATAATCTTTCGCGTGGTTTAGTGGTCATCGCGATTGCCTCTGAAGGAAAAAATACCGAGTTCGAATACCACTTGAAGTGCCTTCTACGAGACAGAGAAATCTTACGCTTGCGCAGTCAGAGCGCGACCCGGAAAAAGAAAAAAGCCGCTCCGTGGTACCTGTCGTACGTGTTACTCAAAAGCAAAAGGCGCTCAGTTAGGTGGTATAGAACTGCAGCGTTCCAGTTACTTTTTTCAAGTGGGGGGTCATTAAGACCGTTTGAGGGGTCACCGAGACGTCGTGCCAGCAGAGGCCCTTTGGCTCACACGTTCACACGTTTAATTATTTTGTAATGTCCTGTCCCATTTTGAGGTCTTTTAGTTCCTTAAGGTTTGGTAATAAATTCAGCTTAAAGATAACAAAACACGCCATTGAGTAAAACTCACTCGTTTCTTCTTTAAACAGTCTGCAAAAAACTAACTGCAAATTGCTCTGACGGATGTTTTCCTGCATGCCATGCATGTGTTGCAGTTGCACTAAGCAAACTTTTATTCCGCACACTTAGGAAGGTCTGAAGATGTTGTTTTCACTTCATAATTGCTTTTCTTCTCAGTCTAATCTGATGCCAGGTGAAAAAATTATATTGTCTTTTTTTACGTTTGCACCAAAAAGTACCATAAAGGCTGGGAGTTAACATGTAAAAGACAAGTCGAAAGACATGAAGAAAAAAATAACATAGTTTCTTTATACAACTGTGAATCGAATTCTCATCGAAAGATCGTAAAAACACAAAAAATGTCGGGTTCCTGAGAAACGTACCATTTTGACTTCACGGTGAACTTATTTACACAATCATGAGGTTGGGGGCCAATCAAAACAGAAATTGTAATTGAAAATCTAAACATTTATGTGATACAAAACAGACTTGCGAATTATCACAAATCACAATGCTGACAAGCACAAAAGGAAAGAAATGGTTAATAAATGTAGAGTTTTTGGTAGTAGCCAAAACGCGGGGCCGGGGCCGGGGCCGGGGTCGGGGTCGGGGTGTCTTTTTTTGTTTCAAATTTTGTCATTCAATTCTCCTGTACTGTTATTTTCGAGTGACCGGCATTTGCCCTTCATTTATGGTAAACAAAAGAAATAAAATTAAGGAACCTACGGAAGCTATGAAAGCTTTTAAGCGACATCCTAGTATTTTTTCTAAATCGGACTTTCTTTTTTGGGTTTTAAAGTCGAAGTTGGTTTTTGCGAGCATCTGAGTTTGTCTTTCCGAAAAATCGGAGTTTGTACAGCTCACTTTGATTACGGCTCGACGGGCGAAAGATTGTTGTGGAAGTCCATTTATACTCGTCGCTTTTAAGATTCCAGATATTTATTTTTCACCGCCTGTCTTGTTTATCCAATAGGCCATTTTCGAAATATCAAATAATCAGCTTGATATTGAGGCAGTGAGGACAAAAACAATAGAAACACATTGGAATGAATGTGAAAAATATTAGCATATCACCACTTTCCTTTGTCTTTGTCCTCAAACCTCTTTTTCAAGCTGGATTTTAATATGTCGTAAAAGGCCTATTGATTTTTGAGCTCCATAAATGTATATTTTGTTTAAAGACCCACCAAAACGCCATTTGCGTTTCAATGACTTCGACGCCATTGCAGGTTAATTAAATATTCTCCTGTGCCCACCAGAGAAATTTACGCATTTCCACTACCCCCTCAAACCTAACAAAATACGCGCAGAAGAGTCTGACTCTATGCACAAAGACAATACTTCGCAGGGGAGTGACGGGAAAGACTTTTACCGACACGGAAAAAAAACCATACTTTCTTCTTCGAACAAAGTAATCATGATTTCAGACTGTGGGCAATTTCCAGTCGGCTTCGGAAAAAGAAAATCCAAATTTATCAAAATCTACCGTAGCTGCTTTTAAGGGTATCAGTGAACAGTACTTTTATGTAAAGAATTCCAGTATTAGGTATAGCATAAGTAATTTCACGTTTGGCCTATTTTCAGTAAAAGTTCAAGGAAAAGAACGTTGTTGCATTAAAAACCCGACATGACGAACTAATTTCCCCTGGTCCTTCCCCTGCTGCACTTCGTTTAAGTTTCTTTTAAATCATGGTATTTCGTTTCGTTTTCAACGTATGATTCAGTGAAATGATGAAATTGAGCCAACTGCATCATTCGGCAAAGCTAAAAGCTGGGCATTCGCTTGAAAGTCCTTCAATATGTGACTTCACTGTGCTTAATGGGTGAGCAAAAACAATACCAGTTTGTACGCTTTTACCTATAAATTCCACGGTTTAAGGCACCATTAGAAACCGTTTTTCGAAAACAAATAAATTTAAGCTTTAAAGAGAAATTTGAAAAAAAAACTTACCAATGAATGGCCTTGTAGAAACGATTACGTGAAATTTGTATTGCCGCTTTCGTGATCTTTACACCACGTCTTCGAGGATGTTCTGCTCGCAATTAGCGTGTCAATGTCAGTGGCTTGAGCTTAGCTACCGTTAATTAATGCAATAATTTTATCAGGTTGGAAGTGAGCAATAGAGTTTTACCTTCTCTTTTTAATGAGGAGAAGAATAGTAAAAACAAATACATTGTATTCTAAGTACGGGTTCAATGTTAATTTTAACCTGAGTGAAAATGACATGCTCAACTGCAAATTTGTTGCACATCCTATGCTTTCATAGATGATCAATTCGCATGATGTTTTAGCAACCTTTATGGTTCCAAAACCCTTGAAAAGTGAGGGGTCTCCGGTAGATATATAAGTACTCTCCTTTGTTCATTGTTCAGTAACAAATTGGATTAGGTCTAATTAAGAAAAAGGACTTGTGACGCGCCCGGTTTCGGAAAGCACAAGCTGCACTTTGTTTAAATAATCGACCCTTTTTCGTCAACAAAAGCAAAACCCAAGATTTCAGCTCCTAAATGAAGGAAAAACTTCTAGTAGTATTTTAAACTCGGACTTTTATGTATTTATCCTAGTTTGCCGGTTAAAGACATACAACTACTTTGTTGAGCTTGGCATTGGAAATATTAAACAACTCGCGATGACAGCTTGATTTATTTGGCAATCAAAGTCAGCATTTGGTGAGAGCAGAAAAAATACAATTGTACGACGCTGTGTGAAAAAAGTCAAACCTGACACACAAAAAAAACGTTTCCCAGACCGAAAAGTACCCAATATCTCTCTGAGATCAAGCTGGGAGTCATTAGCAATCGATCCATGGTTTCTGTACTTTTAGATTTTTCAAAAGAAAGCTTTTGTTTCTCTTCCTCTTTGTTCGTTTCTCTATTTTCTTTGCCTCTTTTCGTAGGTATGTTTACCTGTTTGGCGGAAAATCTAGAACCTGATTATGCGCAATTCCGCTCAACTAAAACAGCGACAGGCTATATGCTAAAGCAGAAACTCCTGACATCGAAGCGTGTAACTCGCAACTCTTTTCCTTGGAGCAAAGCTGGGGATTTTAATTAGGACACCAATCTTATGCCCAAATATGGTCAAAAATAAGATCGAAGCTACACGCGCGGGAAAATGCACGAGCTACGTACGTTACATCCAAATAAGGAAATTAACCCCAGCTCTGAACCAGAAATAAACGCTTCAAGGTCATGAACTTCTGCTAAAGATAAAGACTTACCGAGTGGAGAAATACATACATGTATTTATTTTTGTACGAGTTTTTATTACGAAATGCTGGTTTTTTTACCAAAACATGACCTATTTAACCCTCCTCCCCCCTTTTTGTGTGTGTGCAAAACCGGAAGACCGGGGAGACGAAGATCGAAGACCTCCAGAAAACAAATAACAAACAAATATCAAACAGTAAATGGCAAAAACACACAATTTGGATTCTTTAGTTT
>OX421445.1:29687348-29694848 GCA_949126865.1 Montipora capitata
CAAATGGAAGGTCCAGCTTAAGGTCAGTGGTAAGCCTGTGGTGTTTAAAATTGATACAGGTGCAGATATTACCGCCATTTCAAAGTCTACCTTTGATAGTTTACCAAATCAGCCCAAGTTACATGCATCGAAGATAGCCCTTTTCAGTCCAGGAGGCAAGTTGCAGTGCGCTGGGCAGTTTACAACAACAGTGACACATTGCAACAAGAAGTACCAACTCAATGTTTTTGTAATCAGTGGAGAACATGCAAGTAACTTGCTGGGTCGAGAAGCAGCTTGTGAAATGGGTTTAGTTGCGAGATTAGAAGAGGTGGATGCTGAGTTGTTTGGAGATATAGGCTTGTTCAAGTGTGAGCCAGTTAAGATCCAACTGGATGAGAATGCCCAACCCTACTGTATCAACACAGAAAGAAGAATAGCTTTTCCCTTAATGCCAAAAGTAGAAGAGGAACTCAAGCGGATGGAAGAAGCTGGTATCATCGAAAGAGTAACAGAGCCGACAGAATGGTGTGCACCCATGGTACCAGTACAGAAAAGTAATGGTAAGCTCAGGATCTGTGTCGATCTAAGAAGGCTGAACAGTGCAGTAAAACGCTCAAGATTCGTACTTCCTACCTTGGAGGATATCGCGCCCAAACTTGCTGGTGCCCAGTACTTTTCGAAACTTGACGCGTCCAGTGGATTTTGGCAGATCCCTCTACATCCAGATAGTGCCAAGTTGACCACGTTTATGACTCCGTTTGGTAGGTTCTCTTTTAAAAGACTTCCATTCGGAATCACGTCTGCCCCAGACATTTTCCAGTCTCTAATGAGTAATCTGTTAAAGAACAGAGAAGGTTGTGAAGCGATTATGGATGACATTATTCTGTATGGAAAGTCTGCCGAAGAACATGATGAGAACTTACAGAACACGTTTCAAGTCATTAAGGAGTCAGGACTGAAACTGAACAAAGAGAAGTGCGAGATCAAGAAAAACAAGCTAACATACTTTCGACATGTTCTCAGTGCCGAGGGTGTAAGTCCAGACCCAGAGAAGGTGAAGGCGATTACGGAGCTCAAAGCGCCAGCCAATGTTCCAGAACTACGCAGACTGATTGGCATGATTAACTACCTTAGGAGGTTTATTCCCAACCTTGCTTCAGTAATGCGTCCAATGAGCGAACTACTAAAGTCAGATACTGCTTGGACTTGGGGACCTCCCCAGCAAACTGAATTTACCAAGGTCAAAGAAATCATTTCAAGCGATACAGTGTTAGCATTCTATGATCCTAAGATACCCACTGTTGTTTGTGCAGATGCTAGTAGTTATGGGATTGGCGGGGTTCTGATGCAAGGTCCCAGTGACCAACTCCGCCCAGTTGGTTTTTGTAGTAGAACACTCACAGAGACTGAAGTCAGATATGCTCAAATTGAGAAAGAGTGCCTGGCAGCAGTGTGGACATGTGAGAGACTATCACGTTATCTAGTGGGGCTTCCAAGTTTCTAGCTCTTGACAGATGACAAACCTCTGGTACCACTGATCAACCAGAGAGATCTTGATAAAACACCATTAAGATGCCAGAGACTTCTAATGCGCCTTATGCGGTTCAATCCTCAAGCAGAACATGTACCTGGCAAGCAGATGGTGGTGGCAGATACTCTGTCTAGAAGCCCTTGTAAGTTAGGACAGGAACCCAACACGGTAGAAGATGGTCAGGCATTTGTAGACTTGGTTGAATCTACAAGGCCAGCCACAAGTGATCAGCTTAAGAGAATCCGAGAAGCGAGTGCAAAGGCTGCCCAGCTCCTGAAAGTGATGGGATTCACACTAAGGGTGGCCAACCCGTGTGGAAAACGTTCCCCTCCAGATACGAGAGTTTTTTGATTCTCGTGGACACTTGTCAATGAACAACGGTTTATTAACATATGATGATCGAATAGTGATCCCTGCAGACATGCGAGAGGAGATACTGGAGCGCATTCACACAGGTCACCAGGGTATAACAAAGTGCCGCGAACGTGCTAACCTTTCTGTGTGGTGGCCGGGTATTTCAAAGGAGATCAAGGCAAAGGTGGAGTCATGCCAATTCTGTCAGGAAAACCAACCATCACAAAGAAAGGAACCACTGATGACCACAGACCTACCTGATAGACCGTGGCAGAAGGTGTCCACCGATTTGTTTGAGCTAGCCAGTCAGAAGTACCTAGTAGTGATGGACTATTATTCAAGGTTCATTGAGATATTAAGCCTAGTTGAGACAACAAGCCAAGTTGTCATCCAAAAGCTGAAGTCAGTGTTTGCAAGATGGGGAATTCCGGAGGAACTAATAAGTGACAATGGTACACAGTTTAAGTCACTACACTTTGATGAGTTCAAAGCAAAGTATGGATTCAAACACCCCACGTCAAGCACGCATCATCCCCAGGCAAATGGTACTGCAGAAAGTGGCGTGCGAATCGCTAAGAGAATTTTGAAACAGGAAGATCCATTCCTTGCCCTTATGGCCTATCGGGCAACTCCAACCCCAGCAACTGGAAAGACGCCATCAGAGCTGATCATGGGAAGACTGATACGTACTACACTTCCAACACTGACCAAAGTTTTAGAGTCAAAGCTTCCAAACCATACAGCAATCATAAGAGCTGATATCAAAGCCAAACGGGGCTACAAGGCGTCCTTTGACAAAAGGAATGGTGCGAGAGAATTACCAAAGCTACAGCCTGGAGACCGGGTCAGAGCCAAGCTGGATAATGAGAAGCAGTGGACCACAGAAGCTAAGGTCGTCCGTGAAGACCAGAGTCCCAGGTCATACGTCATAGACACTGGTGGTAGAAGATTGCGAAGAAATCGTAGGCATCTTAGAAAGGTACCTACACCCACTTGTTATGACACATCAGGGGACGACTCCCAAATTCCGGATATCAACAGTGAGCCTACTCCCAACGTCGTCCAGGTGGAGGATACCGACGTTCCTGAAAGCAGCAACGCCAGTCCTGATGCAAGCGATCCGAACGCGATTCCAGAACAGAGACCCTCAAGTGGTAGATGTGTTAGGAAACCTATTCGTTATAGAGAGGACATTTAGTACTATTGATTATTATTATTATTTTTTGTTTTTTGTTAACTGTGAACTTTGAACATTGAGCAGTCGTTGGTCTTCCCGTAGGACCACTTATGCTTAGGGCTCTCCTTGGTTAGATTCCAGAACATGCTTAAGCATCGTATTCAACCGATTCATTTTGTTATGTTTTTCCTTAAAAAAAAAGGGGGATTTTTTCCTTAAAAAAAAAAGGGGAGATATGTCGATATTTCATGGTTGCTTAGTAACGCTAGCGACATGCGCATTAAGGATAGGCTCGCCATGTGCACTTGCCAAATGGTTGACGTTGTACATCAAGTTTGTTTGTTGTTATAAATAAATTCTGTTGAGATTTCAAGACATATATTAATGGGCTGAGTTTGAGTTTGCTGTTCCTACACGTATTTAAATTTATTATGGCTCTTAAGATTTTTAAATCTTTGCAGAATATATTATGGCTTGGCACGTGATGAACTGAAGACACTAAAATCATGTGTACTGGTTGATGAATTCGAAAGAAGTTTAAAAAGCAGTTTAACCTTTGTTTCCTTCTCGATCATAGAATTTCTTAATTTCACCACATGTAATCACGTTTTCCACGAAGTGAGCTTTCAGTAGTTAAAGATCTACCTGAAATTGTCTTGAATATCGCGCTAAAATGATCGTTAGCCCACATCGAATTGTAGCTCGTCTTTCCCAAAACCGAATAAAGTAAAATAAACGTAAATCGTAGTTGGAGCCGAGGAAACAGAAATAGTTTACGGGGTAATGCCTTTGTTTACTTTTTACTCACCTTACCACAATGAAAATAAGCAAGCAGTTTTACTCAAACTGGATCCCCTTTTTTGCGTTTACTACCGCAAAGGTCTTCAGTCATACCTGGTATCATACGTGGTAAGTCATTTAGGTAATGATTCATCCACCAAAAAAAGATTCCCAGCAATATTTCCGTAGTGTGTTCCGCCGGAAGTTCGCCGGAAGGTCCGCAGGAAAAGTGCCAATCTCGTTCCCAGAGTCTTCGTTCCCCTTGACCAGCGGGTCGGGTTACGAGAGACTCTGGGATAATCCGTTTCGAATGACAAGATTCTTGTCATGAACACCATTGCGCAGGCGTAGGCGTAACGCCAAAATGGCGGAGAGAGTGGACGATTTGTTTCACGATGGCATGCAATTTTCTTTAGCAAAATTAGGATATCCCAACCTAGAACTGAAAAAGGAACAATATGACGTGTTGGAGCGAAATGCCTGGACAAAAATCTGTGCTGAATGTTACCAACGGGCTGTGTTGTCAAGTGGTGCCTGGGATTTTCGATTAGAATTTGTGTAACGTGGAAATGTAAAGCAGATTGTGTCGCTGCTGAATGCACTGATCCGGGATTTAGTTTCAAATGTTAAAAGACTGTCTTTGTTTTGTATCGTGGAAGATGAAAGAGAGCGAAACACCAGACTCTAACACAGATCCTTTCCAAAAGAATAAATCATTCTTTTAATCATAAAACTATGTCTTGTTGAAGGATCTTTCAAGTTAGATTCTTCGTCGCCAGAGAAGGTTTAGGATTCTTTTCAAAAGAAGATGAGTTTTTTGGGTAACAGTTTCCTTGCTGTTCTAAAGAAGTAGAGGTCTTGAGGGAAGTATCATTTTGCTGCTTTTCATTATTTTGTATAAACAGAAAATGACTGTTCTCCACCAAATAATGAGAATTCTTGAATAGAGATGTATACCTCTAGTTGGATAAACATGTTGATTTTTAGAATAATATTCTTCCATGAACATATAATGTGCTTTCCAAATTTAGGAAGTATGTATACAGTGTATATACATACACAAGGCTATACATACAAGCCATAATAACAAAAACAACTCTGTTAAATTTCAGTAAAATAATTAATGTTGCAGAACAAATATAAGTTTCTGAAACTTAAACGCCCAAAAACAGTAATGATTTTGAAAAATCTATGCGGCATGAAAAAATCAGCCAAACTATTTAGCGAATGAGATAAGTCCCTGGAAATTAAAACAGCTTGTAAGCACAAACTAACATGCAAAAGAAATTCTCTTGAGGGGATGGTGTAGATCTTAAAGTGAGTGAAATTAAATAAATGAAAAGTGTTACACAAAAACAATTTTTGTAATTAAAATCTATCACTGTCCATTTTCCTTATATCACTTCTATCCCAACAAAAAAATTTAGCCGATCTGGAACTAATTCAAAGCATACACCCAAAAAACCAGCATTAAACAGGGCTGTCATTAAATTTTCACCTGCAATATATCAAAAACTGATTCTAGTTTTCATTTCCTTCACAATGTGAGCTCAGGGTTAACAACTGGTACAGGTGAATGTCCTTTACGGCAGCCCTGTGAAAACTTTCCAGTGTGACAATTTAATTGACCACATTAGTAATAGTACAAATTACTACATAACATAACATGGTATGAGTTAATTGCCTGACCATTGCCTGACATGGTCATGTTCTGTACTATTTCTCGCCTGTTGTGCGACAAATCAAGAAATGGACTCAAGTGTGTTAACGTATCAGGGTTTCCATTAAGTTTTAAAGTAGAAGGGACCTTGTGACAGAGTGAGCGGGGACCCCTTATATGTAGTCTGGCTTTTGATCTTGAGACCTGCTTTGAGCAATGGCAGGTACTGTACTCAGTGTTGACGGGTGCTAGTACCCAGGTCCCAGCTTCTAATAAAACCCCTGTATGTAGGTTAGTTCAAGCTCCTGTGGTGGTGCAACTGATAATACTTGTAATAAGAGGCTATTAACTTTAAGCTAAAAGAGTAGAGACACCTTTTCTATACTATATATTCTATTTTTTTTTTGACGAATGCTGAATACATACTCTCAAGAAACTCAGTGCAGACATGTTGGCCTTCTTGGATACTCTAGGTTAACCATGTAATGTACCTCAAACAGAGCAGAAAGACTGTATGTATGAACGTACTTCCAGAGGAACCTCATTGTCAACAATAATGAAAAGTTGTTGTTCATAATCGTCGGTCTCTGGGGACAGCACATGAACATCCCCACTTAAACATGTTTAATTCATATAATCGTTAAAGTAACGTTGTCAAATTCCTTTGGGAGAGCAGAGAGATGCACACCGAAAGGTCAATGAAATTATGTAGCAAGCATTATAAAAACTCCAAAAGCCAAAAGTTCTTAAGGTTAAGACTAGCCATCCTTAATGCACTTTATATTCCATTTTTCCATATGAGCAGAGGTCAGTACTTATTTTGAACCATCAAACTTGACAGATTGGATGTAACAATATTATATATACATTTTATATTATCCTGAGAATGTTCATTTCCCATCTTACCCCCAAAATAATGTAATCCCTTCCTCACTGTCAAAGGCTTTCTGTAGGGTGGCCAGCACCATACAAGTTTTGAAATGGTACTTTTCTCTTCAACTCACTGACTAGCAATACACAAAAGCCTAAGGCTGTTGATTTTAACACTCCAAACAGGAACGGATACTTGTCTACAAACCTTGAACCTAAACATTTCTTTTGTTGGCATAAAAAAATTACATTAGAAACTGTTGACAACTGTACATACCAACATGAAGAAGTCAGTCTGACTTCAAAATAGACAGTACAATTTACTGACAACTTAACCGTCAACTGACAAAATTTAAGTTGAGGGGATGTGTGGAATACGTTCTCAATTGACTAGAAATACTGCACAGTCTTCAATGCTACCTTCTCCTTTGTTTCACAAAATAATTAAAATTTATCGGAAATATAGGCTGCTGTAAAGTTGCTCCCAAACACACTATAAAACCATAAAGTCTGTGTCTAGATAATGAAACTAAATGAGCCAGGTAGTTCATTGATGGCAGCACTTAGCTCTGTTTTCTGTAGAGTAACAAGGGGTATCACTGATCCCCTTTAACCCATTGACCCCTGGGAGTGAGACTTGACAGATTTTACTCTGTCTAATGCCAGGGAGATTCTAGTCGTCAACTAGGGTTATCCTAGGGCGTTTGAGAAGTCAATGGGTTAAGCAGTCAAAAACTTGTTTCCTTCCATTAAATGGGATGCTAACCAATCACAGAATTTGTTACAAAGTCTATCAAACATTTGTCAGTATTAAGTTGTATGCGGGTACTTATAGAGGCAACATGGATTAAAGTTAGAGAAAACTGAGAGATGATCAAGACCAACCTTGTTCCCAGGGTCTCTTTTCTCTGCCTCCTTTGTCCTCAACGACAAAGGAGGCAGAGAAGAGAGGTTGGATAAAGACCTGGCCTCAGTTGTTCAAAAAGTGGATAGTGCTATCCACCAGGCCCCAGTTGCTCAAATGATGGATAGTGCTAACAGCCGGATAAACACTACCAAAACCAATTGAGTTATCCAGTAGATAGTGATTTATCCAGTGGATAGCACTATCCACCCTTCAAACAACTGGGGCCAGAATTCATACAG
>OX421445.1:29699848-29712348 GCA_949126865.1 Montipora capitata
TGCGTCGAAAATTATGCTACGTAATCTTCTTGTGCGCGGGTCAGTACTAGGAATATCTGCTTTCTGTCGTTATTGCACGGACATCGCTGCGTTCGGTCGGTATGTCAATACCTACGGCCATGCAATGTTCTTCAGCGCGGCCTTCGCGCTCACTTAGGGAGAGAAAAATTTAAATGATTTTTTTTAAAAAGTGGCTTTTGTTCAAGAAGATGAATAATACAAGTAGTAATCATTTTAAAAAGTAATGGTTTAGTTTCATTTTTATTTCGATGGCGGAGGGATCATAGTACGCAAGCCTTGAAGTAATGTTGATCAAATAAGGACGTATGGAACGAGTATGCGTAAAACGTTTAAAAAGGCTATAATAAAATATAAAATAGATAGCTGTTAATAACTGATCAACGAAGAAAACAACGTGAAACATGAAGAGGCTGCAAAGTTACGTTCTCTATGTTACCTGGAAGTTCGGCACTTTTCGTGTCATACGAGTATTTATTAAGTACCAAATATTTGCAATTTGGCTTTCTTTCACATCTTGGTCACATAACTCATAACTGGTGAACTTGAAGCTAGGGCTTTATAAATTCCAGAAATGGAAAGACCGTGTTTGACTTAGCCAGAATATTTAAAACACTCGAAAATTCCATACTTTTATTCACGAACGAAAAGCTGTTGCCCTCCAGTGGAATTAAGCGCCAAAAAGAGGGCTAAGATTCCTATTTTTACCAAGGGTCAAATAAGCGAGAATAAACTGAAAACTCAGGAAAATACAAGGATTTGTATGAAAATCATTGAAGCGTGACTGGAGGGCAACGCGTCCTTTTCCCATCCTTATAATTTCTTTCATCTGTGAAAAAAACACCAGTTTAAACGACATACTTACGAAAATCGGCATGGTAGCATGTTGGGAGAATTCTCGACAGTTATGCAAACCCAAGACGCTGCTCTTTTTAATAATTTCATGTACTCAGCAGAATCATCGTGTTTTGTGAAAACTGAAGAGGTCACGTGACCAATTGTTGCAAAAGGCCTATTGCAACGGCAGTCATTTTTCCCATAACTTTTTCGTATTAAATTGAACTGGAAAAAAGGCAAGGAGAAATAACTTACAACACAGCTCAAAAAATAAACGTAAGTTCGACATTGTCTGTCTATCATTTTGTAATGAAATCGAGTGCAAACTAAAGTATACCATGAAGTCGAGTACAGGTGCATACCATACAATTTAGTGCGGTCGGCCACATTGACCAATCATAGCACGATATCCAATGTAATAGGTTGTACGATCAGCCAAAACTCACGATAATTATTGTGAGTGACATTTCTGGTAAGGCACAAATTTATCACACACCGTGGAGTCATTTTAAGCCATGGGTAACTTGGAAAGCAGAAGCCTTTGTAAATTAATGCACAAGACCAGGTTAGACTGCGAGCCGTTTCCTCTAGTTTTTCGTGGCAGGTGCAAGTAGCAAAGAGGCGTGTTGATGCTCTCCGATCCAAGGCCTGTGCATACAATCACAAAACAACAAAAGCAACATTCCTTATTTCATTCATCACGTGTCAGTACAACTTAATACAAATAATAAAGCAGCTAACATTTGCTTATCATAAAAAGTTATAGGAGAATGAAGTATTTTGCTCAAAAAGTGACAGGCAGCTAAATAAACCTGGTGGTTTTTCGAGTTGTCGAGTTTTTAGTTTTTAGTTGGAATTAAGGATAAAGCAGAAGTAAATACCTATAGCGTTACATTAACAAATGAAAACGAAGTTTCAAATAAAACTTAGAGATTCGAGATTTACATTAATCATTCATTGGCATTGCATTGACATAAATTTATGTTTGATTTTTACCGGAAAATAGGGACATTTAGAATGATCGTTTTAATAACAAGGGACGTTTTGCCAAAAATGTATTGTCTAGTTAGACAACACTGGCTGAGTTTGTTCGAATTTGGAATGTTTCATCTTCGATACCATACCTAGGTCGTGGGTTACTCAGGCCACAAAATTATTTTGTTTGAGCTTTTTCATTTATCTTTTAAATACATTGTTTGTTCAGTTGCCGTCGCAAAATGCATACATTTACTTAATTTGAACATTCAATTATACCTTGTTTTTAAGAAAGTCTTGTCTCTTTCTCCAATTCATGTTACTAGTTACGTAAAAGAAAAATCCTTATGATTACACGATTCTTTTTATTCTTTGAGATAGGGTAGATTGAAGATAAGATCAAAGAAAATCCAAGGCCCATATTAAAATATAGATAGCAATAGCTTTGGATGATGTAATAATAAAAATCAAATAATAAAAATCAAATAAAAACAAAAAAAACAAAAAAAAAACAAAAAAAAAAAAGCTTTGGATGATGTAGCAGTGATCCATCTTGGATTAAGGGAAAATCCAGCCACGAGGGCAATGATACTCCATACCTACCCTCGCAAACAAGAAATATCCTTTATGGAGCGTACATCTTTTTTTCCGATCCACTTATTTTCTTACCATCGACAGTAATCACAGATGATCCCTTTAATGAATGATCTTCTTTTCGTTTGTCATTTGTCTGGTACATACTTTCATATTGTGAAATACTGAGCGCTTTTCTTACGGGAACAGTTTTCTTTGGGCGTTTAGGAATATTACTACTATCACAATGGACCAATTCAGTATTGAAGACAAAAAATGAGTACTTACCAAGTGAAACTCCCTTATACGTATCAGGCTACAGAAATGATTTAAGAGCTTTCGTTTAGACAGATGTAGTTGACACTCCTAGATTTTAGCAATTTTCCGCCCTCCGTCTGTCACTTAAATTACCTGGTACTATTTTGATGGACGTTGTCCCACCTCTCTGCATGTCGTTGGTTTGAATAATTTAGTAAACGTCTACACTTTCACAAGAGGATGTTGATGTATTGACTCTGTGTGGACTTCAGTAATCAACAAGATCAAAAAAATCTGTTTTTTAATTTGTTATCATCTTCTTGCCTCGTTTAACTGTTTTTGTTGATAGAGGTCCAATTTTAGTACAGTATTACTAGTAAGTTTAGAGTGAATGTAATGGTCGAATTGCGCCTGTCTCAGACTGAAGCTGCGTTTAAGTGTGAATTTTGTGGATGAATACTATGAAGTCTTAACACTAAAGAAAGGGGGAAAACAGCTAGATTCATTGTTAAATATCTTGGTTCTATCCCTGTCTTCTAATTGACGATGTTTTCCTGCAATTTGAATATACGTTGAGAACGTAGAGGCCTCTTTATTTTGAATTCACTTTTCACTAAAGCAGAGCAGTAGTGTTGCAAAATGTCTGAATGCCGAATTGTCCGCTGTTGTTTGGAAAAAGACTATTCCGGGAAAAGTGCATTATTCAAGTTTAACTTTTTCCAGTTTCTTTCTTGAAAGAAATCATACGCTCTATTCTTCTTTTTGCCCGTCATTCCATCAAATCACGAATCGAATGAGTAGATGGCGCTTGGAGGTGCATCAGTTATTTACGTCGAGAATTATGCTACGTAATCTTCTTGTGCGCGGGTCAGTACTAGGAATATCTGCTCTCTGTTGTTATTGCACGGACCTCGCTGCGTTGGGTCGGTATGTCAATACCTACGGCCATGCAATGTTCTTCAGCGCGGCCTTCGCGCTCACTTAGGGAGAGAAAAATTTAAATGATTTTTTTTAAAAAGTGGCTTTTGTTCAAGTAGATGAATAATACAAGTAGTAATCATTTTAAAAAGTAATGGTTTAGTTTCATTTTTATTTCGATGGCGGAGGGATCATAGTACGCAAGCCTTGAAGTAATGTTGATCAAATAAGGACGTATGGAACGAGTATGCGTTAAACGTTTAAAAAGGCTATAATAAAATATAAAATAGATAGCTGTTAATAACTGATCGACGAAGAAAACAACGTGAAACATGAAGAGGCTGCAAAGTTACGTTCTCTATGTTACCTGGAAGTTCGGCACTTTTCGTGTCATACGAGTATTTATTAAGTACCAAATATTTGCAATTTGGCTTTCTTTCACATCTTGGTCACATAACTCATAACTGGTGAACTTGAAGCTAGGGCTTTTAAATTCCAGAAATGGAAAGACCGTGTTTGACTTAGCCAGAATATTTAAAACACTCGAAAATTCCATACTTTTATTCACGAACGAAAAGCTGTTGCCCTCCAGTGGAATTAAGCGCCAAAAACAGGGCTAAGATTCCTATTTTTACCAAGGGTCAAATAAGCGAGAATAAACTGAAAACTCAGGAAAATACAAGGATTTGTATGAAAATCATTGAAGCGTGACTGGAGGGCAAAGCGTCCTTTTCCCATCCTTATAATTTCTTTCATCTGTAAAAAAAACACCAGTTTAAACGACATACTTACGAAAATCGGCATGATAGCATGTTGGGAGAATTCTCGACAGTTATGCAAACCCAAGACGCTGCTCTTTTTAATAATTTCATGTACTCAGCAGAATCATCGTGTTTTGTGAAAAAGAGGTCACGTGACCAATTGTTGCAAAAGGCCTATTGCAACGGCAGTCATTTTTCCCATAACTTTTTCGTATTAAATTGAACTGGAAAAAAGGCAAGGAGAAATAACTTACAACACAGCTCAAAAAATAAACGTAAGTTCGACATTGTCTGTCTATCATTTTGTAATGAAATTGAGTGCAAACTAAAGTATACCATGAAGTCGAGTACAGGTGCATGCCATACAATTTAGTGCGGTCGGCCACATTGACCAATCATAGCACGATATCCAATGTAATAGGTTGTACGATCAGCCAAAACTCACGATAATTATTGTGAGTGACATTTCTGGTAAGGCACAAATTTATCACACACCGTGGAGTCATTTTAAGCCATGGGTAACTTGGAAAGCAGAAGCCTTTGTAAATTAATGCACAAGACCAGGTTAGACTGCGAGCCGTTTCCTCTAGTTTTTCGTGGCAGGTGCAAGTAGCAAAGAGGCGTGTTGATGCTCTCCGATCCAAGGCCTGTGCATACAATCACAAAACAACAAAAGCAACATTCCTTATTTTATTCATCACGTGTCAGTACAACTTAATACAAATAATAAAGCAGCTAACATTTGCTTATCATAAAAAGTTATAGGAGAATGAAGTATTTTGCTCAAAAAGTGACAGGCAGCTAAATAAACCTGGTGGTTTTTCGAGTTGTCGAGTTTTTAGTTTTTAGTTGGAATTAAGGATAAAGCAGAAGTAAATACCTATAGCGTTACATTAACAAATGAAAACGAAGTTTCAAATAAAACTTAGAGATTCGAGATTTACATTAATCATTCATTGGCATTGCATTGACATAAATTTATGTTTGATTTTTACCGGAAAATAGGGACATTTAGAATGATCGTTTTAATAACAAGGGACGTTTTGCCAAAAATGTATTGTCTAGTTAGACAACACTGGCTGAGTTTGTTCGAATTTGGAATGTTTCATCTTCGATACCATACCTAGGTCGTGGGTTACTCAGGCCACAAAATTATTTTGTTTGAGCTTTTTCATTTATCTTTTAAATACATTGTTTGTTCAGTTGCCGTCGCAAAATGCATACATTTACTTAATTTGAACATTCAATTATACCTTGTTTTTAAGAAAGTCTTGTCTCTTTCTCCAATTCATGTTACTAGTTACGTAAAAGAAAAATCCTTATGATTACACGATTCTTTTTATTCTTTGAGATAGGGTAGATTGAAGATAAGATCAAAGAAAATCCAAGGCCCATATTAAAATATAGATAGCAATAGCTTTGGATGATGTAATAATAAAAATCAAATAATAAAAATCAAATAAAAACAAAAAAAACAAAAAAAAAACAAAAAAAAAAAAGCTTTGGATGATGTAGCAGTGATCCATCTTGGATTAAGGGAAAATCCAGCCACGAGGGCAATGATACTCCATACCTACCCTCGCAAACAAGAAATATCCTTTATGGAGCGTACATCTTTTTTTCCGATCCACTTATTTTCTTACCATCGACAGTAATCACAGATGATCCCTTTAATGAATGATCTTCTTTTCGTTTGTCATTTGTCTGGTACATACTTTCATATTGTGAAATACTGAGCGCTTTTCTTACGGGAACAGTTTTCTTTGGGCGTTTAGGAATATTACTACTATCACAATGGACCAATTCAGTATTGAAGACAAAAAATGAGTACTTACCAAGTGAAACTCCCTTATACGTATCAGGCTACAGAAATGATTTAAGAGCTTTCGTTTAGACAGATGTAGTTGACACTCCTAGATTTTAGCAATTTTCCGCCCTCCGTCTGTCACTTAAATTACCTGGTACTATTTTGATGGACGTTGTCCCACCTCTCTGCATGTCGTTGGTTTGAATAATTTAGTAAACGTCTACACTTTCACAAGAGGATGTTGATGTATTGACTCTGTGTGGACTTCAGTAATCAACAAGATCAAAAAAATCTGTTTTTTAATTTGTTATCATCTTCTTGCCTCGTTTAACTGTTTTTGTTGATAGAGGTCCAATTTTAGTACAGTATTACTAGTAAGTTTAGAGTGAATGTAATGGTCGAATTGCGCCTGTCTCAGACTGAAGCTGCGTTTAAGTGTGAATTTTGTGGATGAATACTATGAAGTCTTAACACTAAAGAAAGGGGGAAAACAGCTAGATTCATTGTTAAATATCTTGGTTCTATCCCTGTCTTCTAATTGACGATGTTTTCCTGCAATTTGAATATACGTTGAGAACGTAGAGGCCTCTTTATTTTGAATTCACTTTTCACTAAAGCAGAGCAGTAGTGTTGCAAAATGTCTGAATGCCGAATTGTCCGCTGTTGTTTGGAAAAAGACTATTCCGGGAAAAGTGCATTATTCAAGTTTAACTTTTTCCAGTTTCTTTCTTGAAAGAAATCATACGCTCTATTCTTCTTTTTGCCCGTCATTCCATCAAATCACGAATCGAATGAGTAGATGGCGCTTGGAGGTGCATCAGTTATTTACGTCGAGAATTATGCTACGTAATCTTCTTGTGCGCGGGTCAGTACTAGGAATATCTGCTCTCTGTTGTTATTGCACGGACCTCGCTGCGTTGGGTCGGTATGTCAATACCTACGGCCATGCAATGTTCTTCAGCGCGGCCTTCGCGCTCACTTAGGGAGAGAAAAATTTAAATGATTTTTTTTAAAAAGTGGCTTTTGTTCAAGTAGATGAATAATACAAGTAGTAATCATTTTAAAAAGTAATGGTTTAGTTTCATTTTTATTTCGATGGCGGAGGGATCATAGTACGCAAGCCTTGAAGTAATGTTGATCAAATAAGGACGTATGGAACGAGTATGCGTTAAACGTTTAAAAAGGCTATAATAAAATATAAAATAGATAGCTGTTAATAACTGATCGACGAAGAAAACAACGTGAAACATGAAGAGGCTGCAAAGTTACGTTCTCTATGTTACCTGGAAGTTCGGCACTTTTCGTGTCATACGAGTATTTATTAAGTACCAAATATTTGCAATTTGGCTTTCTTTCACATCTTGGTCACATAACTCATAACTGGTGAACTTGAAGCTAGGGCTTTTAAATTCCAGAAATGGAAAGACCGTGTTTGACTTAGCCAGAATATTTAAAACACTCGAAAATTCCATACTTTTATTCACGAACGAAAAGCTGTTGCCCTCCAGTGGAATTAAGCGCCAAAAACAGGGCTAAGATTCCTATTTTTACCAAGGGTCAAATAAGCGAGAATAAACTGAAAACTCAGGAAAATACAAGGATTTGTATGAAAATCATTGAAGCGTGACTGGAGGGCAAAGCGTCCTTTTCCCATCCTTATAATTTCTTTCATCTGTAAAAAAAACACCAGTTTAAACGACATACTTACGAAAATCGGCATGATAGCATGTTGGGAGAATTCTCGACAGTTATGCAAACCCAAGACGCTGCTCTTTTTAATAATTTCATGTACTCAGCAGAATCATCGTGTTTTGTGAAAAAGAGGTCACGTGACCAATTGTTGCAAAAGGCCTATTGCAACGGCAGTCATTTTTCCCATAACTTTTTCGTATTAAATTGAACTGGAAAAAAGGCAAGGAGAAATAACTTACAACACAGCTCAAAAAATAAACGTAAGTTCGACATTGTCTGTCTATCATTTTGTAATGAAATTGAGTGCAAACTAAAGTATACCATGAAGTCGAGTACAGGTGCATGCCATACAATTTAGTGCGGTCGGCCACATTGACCAATCATAGCACGATATCCAATGTAATAGGTTGTACGATCAGCCAAAACTCACGATAATTATTGTGAGTGACATTTCTGGTAAGGCACAAATTTATCACACACCGTGGAGTCATTTTAAGCCATGGGTAACTTGGAAAGCAGAAGCCTTTGTAAATTAATGCACAAGACCAGGTTAGACTGCGAGCCGTTTCCTCTAGTTTTTCGTGGCAGGTGCAAGTAGCAAAGAGGCGTGTTGATGCTCTCCGATCCAAGGCCTGTGCATACAATCACAAAACAACAAAAGCAACATTCCTTATTTTATTCATCACGTGTCAGTACAACTTAATACAAATAATAAAGCAGCTAACATTTGCTTATCATAAAAAGTTATAGGAGAATGAAGTATTTTGCTCAAAAAGTGACAGGCAGCTAAATAAACCTGGTGGTTTTTCGAGTTGTCGAGTTTTTAGTTTTTAGTTGGAATTAAGGATAAAGCAGAAGTAAATACCTATAGCGTTACATTAACAAATGAAAACGAAGTTTCAAATAAAACTTAGAGATTCGAGATTTACATTAATCATTCATTGGCATTGCATTGACATAAATTTATGTTTGATTTTTACCGGAAAATAGGGACATTTAGAATGATCGTTTTAATAACAAGGGACGTTTTGCCAAAAATGTATTGTCTAGTTAGACAACACTGGCTGAGTTTGTTCGAATTTGGAATGTTTCATCTTCGATACCATACCTAGGTCGTGGGTTACTCAGGCCACAAAATTATTTTGTTTGAGCTTTTTCATTTATCTTTTAAATACATTGTTTGTTCAGTTGCCGTCGCAAAATGCATGCATTTACTTAATTAGAACATTCAATTATACCTTGTTTTTAAGAAAGTCTTGTCTCTTTCTCCAATTCATGTTAGGAGTTACGTAAAAGAAAAATCCTTATGATTAAACGATTCTTTTTATTCTTTGAGATAGGGTAGATTGAAGATAAGATCAAAGAAAATCCAAGGCCCATATTAAAATATAGATAGCAATAGCTTTGGATGATGTAATAATAAAAATCAAATAATAAAAATCAATTAAAAACAAATAAAACAAAAAAAAAAACAAAAAAAAAAAAAAAGCTTTGGATGATGTAGCAGTGATCCATCTTGGATTAAGGGAAAATGCAGCCACGAGTCCAATGATACTCCATACCTACCCTCGCAAACAAGAAATATCCTTTATGGAGCGTACATCTTTTTTTCCGATCCACTTATTAGAGAGCTTTAGATTCTACGACGAGGACGAGAACGAGTACGAGTTTTGACTGCCCGTTTATAGCGAATATACTAAGGAAATTTATAACCCGTAGGCTTAATCTTACTCTTTGTTAGCAGTATAGGTTGCTCAGTTATTCTTATTGCTGGTAACTGAGCCTTTTTGCTCATCAAAAAATGCCAAAATTGCTACCGTGTTGTTGACTTGTTTTGATTCGACGACATTTTTGCAAACTCTCGTACTAAAATGACGACCGCATCACGTTTTTCCCGCCAAAATGACGCTGGTTTGCGCGCGCTCACTGTTGGTCTGTGAGAAAATCTCGTACTCGTAGTCGTTCTCGTACTAGAATCTAAAGCTCTCTATTTTCTTACCATCGACAGTAATCACAGATGATCCCTTTAATGAATGATCTTCTTTTCGTTTGTCATTTGTCTGGTACATACTTTCATATTGTGAAATACTGAGCGCTTTTCTTACGGGAACAGTTTTCTTTGGGCGTTTAGGAATATTACTACTATCACAATGGACCAATTCAGTATTGAAGACAAAAAATGAGTACTTACAAGTGAAACTCCCTTATACTTATCAGGCTACAGAAATGATTTAAGAGCTTTCGTTTAGACAGATGTAGTTGACACTCCTAGATTTTAGCAATTTTCCGCCCTCCGTCTGTCACTTAAATTACCTGATACTATTTTGATGGACGTTGTCCCACCTCTCTGCATGTCGTTGGTTTGAATAATTTAGTAAACGTCTACACTTTCACAAGAGGATGTTGATGTATTGACTCTGTGTGGACTTCAGTAATCAACAAGATCAAAAAAATCTGTTTTTTAATTTGTTATCATCTTCTTGCCTCGTTTAACTGTTTTTGTTGATAGAGGTCCAATTTTAGTACAGTATTACTAGTAAGTTTAGAGTGAATGTAATGGTCGAATCGCGCCTGTCTCAGACTGAAGCTGCGTTTAAGTGTGAATTTTGTGGATGGATACTATGAAGTCTTAACACTAACTAAAGGGGGAAAACAGCTAGATTCATTGTTAAATATCTTGGTTCTATCCCTGTCTTCTAATTGACGATGTTTTCCTGCAATTTGAATATACGTTGAGAACGTTGAGGCCTCTTTATTTTGAATTCACTTTTCACTAAAGCAGAGCAGTAGTGTTGCAAAATGTCTGAATGCAGAATTGTCCGCTCTTGTTTGGAAAAAGACTATTCCGGGAAAAGTGCATTATTCAAGTTTAACTTTTTCCAGTTTCTTTCTTGAAAGAAATCATACGCTCTATTCTTCTTTTTGCGCGTCATTCCATCAAATCACGAATCGAATGATTAGATGGCGCTTGGAGGTGCATCAGTTATTTACGTCGAAAATTATGCTACGTAATCTTCTTGTGCGCGGGTCAGTACTAGGAATATCTGCTTTCTGTCGTTATTGCACGGACATCGCTGCGTTCGGTCGGTATGTCAATACCTACGGCCATGCAATGTTCTTCAGCGCGGCCTTCGCGCTCACTTAGGGAGAGAAAAATTTAAATGATTTTTTTTAAAAAGTGGCTTTTGTTCAGGAAGATGAATAATACAAGTAGTAATCATTTTAAAAAGTAATGTTGCCCTCCAGTGGAATTAAGCACCAAAAACAGGGCTAAGATTCCTATTTTTACCAAGGGTCAAATAAGCGAGAATAAACTGAAAACTCAGGAAAATACAAGGATTTGTATGAAAATCATTGAAGCGTGACTGGAGGGCAACGCGTCCTTTTCCCATCCTTATAATTTCTTTCATCTGTGAAAAAAACACCAGTTTAAACGACATACTTACGAAAATCGGAATGGTAGCATGTTGGGAGAATTCTCGACAGTTATGCAAACCCAAGACGCTGCTCTTTTTAATAATTTCATGTACTCAGCAGAATCATCGTGTTTTGTGAAAACTGAAGAGGTCACGTGACCAATTGTTGCAAAAGGCCTATTGCAACGGCAGTCATTTTTCCCATAACTTTTTCGTATTAAATTGAACTGGAAAAAAGGCAAGGAGAAATAACTTACAACACAGCTCAAAAAATAAACGTAAGTTCGACATTGTCTGTCTATCATTTTGTAATGAAATCGAGTGCAAACTAAAGTATACCATGAAGTCGAGTACATGTACATGCCATACAATTTAGTGCGGTCGGCCACATTGACCAATCATAGCACGATATCCAATGTAATAGGTTGTACGATTAGCCAAAACTCACGATAATTATTGTGAGTGACATTTCTGGTAAGGCACAAATTTATCACACACCGTGGAGTCATTTTAAGCCATGGGTAACATGGAAAGCAGAAGCCTTTGGAAATTACTGCACAAGACTAGGTTAGACTGCGAGCCGTTTTCTCTAGTTTTTCGTTGCAGGTGCGAGCAGCAAAGAGGCGGGAAATTTGCAAGAAAATTGGACCGGCAAAAAGGAGAGCGTGCCTCACGGAGGACATGATCCCAAGCAAACACGCCGGGAGACGTCGCTATTTCAATGAAATACAGCGAGTGAATATGCCAAGTTAGATTTCTAGGAAACGTACAGAAAACAAAGAAAATCGGCCCAATTGTCTGGAGAGCCAATTCAGTGAGAATTCCTCGTTTATGGGATCAACAAAAAACAAAAATGGTCTGGCGGTTTCAATTTAATATTATATTGCTCTGAAAGTTGACAAGTTTCCAAAGAAAACGAGACCGAGACCGAGAATTCCATAGTTAGTGGACTAACTATGAGAAGTCTTAGCCTCAAAAGTAGCAAAGAGACCTTTCCCAAAGCTCAATCTAGTGATCAATCATCGGTGACTAGTTCTTAACATGCAGTCCTAATGTGGAGGCCTAATGACATGAGGAAAATGCATAAAGTGAAACATGATATTTATGCATAATGGGCAAAAACTGCTAAGGTTCTAGGGAAGAGGAAGGGAGGAAAGGGGGTAGGGGGGGGGGGGAGGGGGGAGGGAAGGATGGGGCGTAAGAGGCGTGTTGATGCTCTCCGATCCAAGGCCTGTGCATACAATC
>OX421445.1:29717348-29729848 GCA_949126865.1 Montipora capitata
TCAAACAAAAGGGTACGGCGTAGAAAAAAACGAAGTATGCCACGACCTCGTACCGATAGATGCTGAGGTTGGTTTCGAGATTGTCGCTCCAAATCCCATAGCAAAGGTACTTTCCGTCGTGTTTCTCGCTCTTGAACTTTATGAGAGTAGTTGAAACCATAAAAGAAGAGAAGATCCAGAGAAAAAGAAGGGCAAGCTTAACCTTTCTTTTCGACAGTGGCTCTCTGAGAACATGAACAATCGCCAAGTACCTTTCCACAGATATGGCCGCAAGAGCGGACACGGAAGCAGCCAGTGAGAGAGCAGACAGAAAACTCAAAAGTTTGCAGGTTATGTTGCCGATCAAGCCGCCAAACCAGAGTTCGCCGAAATAGAAGGACGTCACCATTTTTGGTACTGCGATAAGACCGTCCAGAATATCAGCGACTGCCATGGAGATGATGAAAAAATTAAAGGCCACCTTACGGACTCGCTTTTTTGTTTTGGCAATAAGTATGATGGCGCAGTTTCCAAACAGCGCGACAGTACCTATAATAACATAGATAACAGTGAGGGTCGTCTTAGTCGCCATGTCCGGAGGACTCAGTCTACAAGACATTTGGGCTCTTCTTGATACTTCGTCTGTTACAGTGGAGTTGTTCATTTCTGAAAAAAAAAAGAAACGTTTGGAATTGAATAACTGTTCCTTGCATAATGCTATCTGGATTGGATTCTTAAGGCTGTGGTACAACAATGCTCGTATTTAAAGGGGCACTGTCACGCTAAATTTGCTGTTTTTTGGTCAAAACTGGGTAAAAATCTAACTAGTGCTCTAATTCCACCAGTGTTACACAATCTAAATGGGTAATACCCATATAATCTAAATTTAGATCAGTGGGTGCAAGCCATCTCAGATGATCATCCGAGTCATCCAACCATGCATGCACCGTAATTAGACGGTCTAAGCACCCATTTTGAATAGTGCTGATAAACTGTGTTTAAGTCTAAACGCCCATTCTAAGTAAGCACCCATCTTAAATCGATTAGCTTTCAATATTGGTAATGGGTCTCTATTTAAATATTATAAAAATTCGCTTTCATTCAACAGCGTGCTTCGATGCGATGGTGTGGTGGTTATCGATGATTCCTTAAAGCGTGGCTAACGGACTAGGTTCAACCTTTTTGTCATCCATGTCCGTCGATCATCTTAAACAAAAAATTTCCTTTTTTTCCTTTTTTTTTTTCCTTTTTTTTCCTGACGAGAAAATTTCTAAATATAGGGTAAACTTCATGTAATTGAAGTGAAAGAGGAAACGCATATTTAATGAGCTACTTGGATGACTCGGATGATCATCTGAGATGGCTTGCACCAACTGATCTAAATTTAGATTATATGGGTATTACCCATTTAGATTGTGTAACACGGGTGCTAATTCACACGGACAACATTTCTGGAAACCCACTGAGAAGATATGAAATATATTTATTGCAACAAAAGCTGTTTGTATTTAATTTTTGGCAACTTTCTGAAGACACCATCTCCAAGAAAACTATAGCATTATTTTTTGGTCTTGATTGATGAAAAGACGTCTTTTTGTATTTTGAACTTTGACTAAAATAGCGTGACACTGCCCCTTTAAATTAAGCTTCGATACTTAGTATACAGCAAAAGTTAAACGCAAATAATGGAAACAGCGTCCAGGACTAAGCTTATAATAGAGTCATCAACATGACACTGAATGTTTCCCAAAATAGCTCGTGAAGGCTAAGCTTCTTGACTTTTTTAAACTCAAAATCAGATCATAGAATGATTTCATCACAAATGATGAAGTGCTGGATCGAGCCAATACAGACATTGAGATTATGCTAACCGGGAAAGGATTTCTCTGCATGGGTCTCGTCTCGCGAATGTCCAATGAGCGACGCGATGAGGCCTTCCTTTTTGGCGAACTTACAGAGGCTCCGAGAAGAGTCGGTCGTCCTCTCCTAACATTCAAAGACACTCTGAAGAGCATCCTCAAGTGTGGAAGGGTGCTTGAGACATGGAAAGATGTCATAGAAATATTCAAGTGAAGCGGCGACTTCTATCAAGTGTCTGTTTAACAAATAGATTTCATGTTGCCGTGCGTCTGTTCGGTAATAGATCACAGATGACGTCAAAATGTGGTAAGAACAAAAGAGTGGCACACCAGGCGATAGCCGAGTGAGTCACTGATGTTCTTACCATATTTTGACGTCTTCTGTGATCTATTACTAAACAGACGCACGGCAACATGGAATCTATTTGTTTTATATAATAAACAATTAAACTTTATTCGCATAAAAGCTGATGGCGACGTCAATCGTGCGTCTGTCCTCTAATAGATCCCAGGCAAGAACCAATCAAAATACGAGAATAACTTGGGTTGCTATATTAATAAAGACGGACAATGAAAGACAGAATACTAAAAGAGAGAGAAGGGCAAAGGGCTCTTGGTTTGGCAGTTCTTTTTCCACACACTCAGGCCGTTATCAACTAATGTAGAAAACGAATACCAAAAACGGATATTCTCAGAAACAAATTACATATAAGACAGTAAATGGAAACACATGGAATTCATTTCAGGTGAATTATCTGGGGTCTTCGTTTTCCCCCTTCGTTTCTTCCTGGCTTTGGAAGTTCACCTGAAATGACTCGCCAGCCATTGCAAACAACAAGATGACAACAGGAATGATGTGTTTTGCTTTTTGTTAAGCTATGTTGTCTGGGTGGTCTTGGTTTGTCGGGTCTCCGATCCTCGTTTCTCCGGTAGGCCTTTCTTTTCCACGCAGCCCCGCTCACTATCACCATCCTTTTGTGGGCAGTGAGAATTTCCAAAGACAAAATTGCTAGGGTTAGAACTTGCTTTTTTTTGTAAAATCAGATAAGAAAATTTATTGTTGGCGGATACGTTTTGTTAGTTTAAAGAGGGTCAGATTCTGTCAGTTGCAGTAGTCTTAACTACGAGGCCTGTTTTCTGTTTGTAGTTTGAATTCAACGCAGTTTCACCTTCGATACCAAACAGAGGTCGTGGCTTACTCAGCCGACAAAATTGCTTTGTTTAAGCTTTTTCATGTATCTTCTAAATATATCGTTTGTTCAGTTGCCGTGGCAAAATGCACCCAGTTACTTAATTTGAACATTCAATTATTCCTTGTTTTCTCTGGGATAAGGTAGATTGAAGATAAAATCAAGGAAAATCCAAGGCCCATATTAAAATCTAGATAGTAATAGCTTTGGATGATGCTAGCAGTGATCCATCTTGGATTAAGGGAAAATGCAGCCACGAGGACAATGATACTCCGTTATGGAGCTTACGTCTTTTTTTGCGATCCACTTCTTTTATCACCACCGAGAAAAAATCACACATGATCCCTTTAGTAAATGACCTTCTTTTCGTTTGTCATTTGTCTGGTGTGTAAGTTCATATTGTGAAATACTGAGCGCTTTTCTTACAGGAACAGTTTTCTTTGGGTGTTAAGGATATTACTACTATCTGTTACAGCGAATCATGTTAATTACGTTTTTTGATTTCTTTAGTCTTTATTTTTTCCCTTATTAGGTGTTTTTTTTTTGGGTGCCTAACACTACTTTATTAATGATGAAATGGTATATGAAATGAACCATATATGAACTGCAGATATAAAAACAAGTGAAGCTATGATCTTCGCAGTTATCAGCGCAATTTTTGCAATTGCGTAGAGAAGCCTGAAAAATTCAGGACTTCAACGGGGTTTGAACCCGTGACCTCGCGATTCCGGTGCGACGCTCTAACCAACTGAGCTATGAAGCCACTGACGTTGGGAGCTGGTCATTTGTGGGTTCTAATGGTTCCCTGAGGAATGAATCAATGATGAAATGGTACATGAAATTAATCATATATGAACTGCGGATATGAAATCAAGTGAAGCTATGATCTTCGCAGTTATGAGCGCAATTTTTGCAATTGCGTAGAGAAGCCTGAAAAATTCAGGACTTCAACGGTGTTTGAACTCGTGACCTCGCGATTCCGGTGCGACGCTCTAACCAACTGAGCTATGAAGCCACTGACGTTGGGAGCTGGTCATTTGTGGGTTCTAATGGTCCCGTGACTGCGAAGATCAGAGCTACACTTGATTTCATATCCGCAGTTCATATATGATTCATTTCATATACCATTTCATCATTGATTCATTCCTCACGGGACCATTAGCACCCAAGTCCTGAATTTTTCAGGCTTCTCTACGCAATTGCAAAAATTGCGCTCATAACTGCGAAGATCATAGCTTCACTTGACTACCTTATTAGTCGGTAGTATTTGTTATTGTCCCGTTTCACTGTTTGCAGCTCACTGTTATTCTTGTTACTCATTTGTATAGTTGCGACATTATTTGTCAAGTTTTTTAGAATAAATAGGACCTAAATCGACGTTTTTTATGTCAATATTTCGAAGTTTTTATAAGCAGCAAGTTTTATTTCGTTGAGTCAGGACACCGTTAAGGTAAATCTTTCTTCGTGTTATCCGTTTCTTTTCCTCATTTGTTAGCTATCGTTTTCGCAAGTTTCGTTTACTAATTCTTCCATTTTTTTCTGGATTATATGTAGTACCATAGTGTGGATGTTTTAATAAAGACCAGCGAACACGAATACGCGTAACTTCGGTTACGATCACAATGGAGCAATTCAGTATTGAAGACAAAGAATGAATACTTACCAAGTGAAACTCCCTTATACTTATCCGGTACAGAAGTTATTTAAGCGCTTTCGTTTAGGCAGATGTAGGTGACACTCCTAGATGTTGGCAAATTTTCCGCCCTCCGTCTGTCACTTAAATTACCTGGTACTATTTTGATGGACGTTGTCCCACCTCTCTGCATGCCGTTGATTTGAATAATTTAGTAAACGTATACGCTTCACAAAAGGATGTTCATGTATTGACTCTGGGTGGACTTCAGTAATCAACAAGATCAAAAAATCTGTTTTTTAATTTGTTATCATTGACGAAATTACAGATTAGGCCATTTACAACTTCTTGCTTGTTTAACTGGTTTGTTTATAGAGGTCCAATTTTAGTACAGTATTACTAGTAAGTTTAGGGTGAATTTAATGGCCGAATCGCGCCTGTCTGTCAGACTGAAGAAACCTTTAGCTGCGTTTAAGTGTGAATTTTGTGAATGGATACTATGAAGTCTTTTCTCAGCAGCAACGGTGAATTGGTCTTTTCTGATTTTAAAGTTTTTAAGTTTTATACTTATGGAACTCGATACAGTTTGAGGAATAAAACTCAACAGCTACTACACCTTCGAACATCTGCTTACCTAATTATTCTCCAGTTAACTGACATGAAACGTTAGTGATGTATTGGTGTATTAATTTAAACACCGGCAAATTATTTCTTAACTTTCAGGCTACCGAGAGCAACTTGTTTTGCCTGGCATACACTTTTCTTAACAGCAACGGTGAATTGGTTCTTTTCTGATTTTAAAGAAAATCATTTTTAAGTTTTATACTTATGGAACTCGATATTTGAGGAATAAAACTCAACAGCTATTACACCTTCGCACATCTGCTTCCCTAATTTTCCGGTTAAACATGAAACTCTTTGACTTGGACCATTTTAGTTTCAAAAGGAATAAAACGCAAACAGCGGTTACAAACATTTGCTTGAACTGCATAACTTTTATAAACTTAACGTTTCGTATGTTACAACATACATCATCAGAAGTGATTATTATTCAGTTACAGATAAATTTAATTTCAAAAATACAACTGTACGGACTGGGAACTAACGAAATTGATTGACATAAAACGACAAGAATACGCTAATAATAGAGATGAAGTTTCTCACTGCCAACGTTTTCATTTAACGCTGGCTTTAGATCACGGATCAACAGAGACTCTTTAATTTTGCAATGCATGTCTGATCGACCAGTTGCTAATATTTCAAAATGATCCCACTTAATTCTATGGTTGGTTAAGAAAACATGATCAGCAATTGCAGATTCGTGACAATTTGTAGTTAGAGCTTTAAAATGTTCTGTTTTTCTGTCACGCAGTCGACGTTTCGTTTCGTTTCGTAATCGGCGTTTGGTTTCGGTGGCGTTTGTTCGTCACCCCGATTGTTACAGTCTGCCCTAGATAGCCATTAAGTAACAAAATCCTCTTGAGGTGTTATCATATGAATGATGTCATTGAGAAACATCAAAATAAGCCAAAAGATCCTGTACAAACAGTTAAGAAAAAAGAAGTTCTTATCGTTCTACCTTTCTTAGGTCATCACAGCAAACACCTCACAAAACAGCTGAGGTCTTGTATAAACAAATTCTATGGTATTTTCAACGTCACAATAGTTTTTCAGAACACCCGAAGAATCAAATCTTTTTTCCCTTACAAAGATAAACTAGCTCCTCCTTCAGGTCAAAAGTAGTGTACAGAGCAAATTGCTGGGATTGCAATGATTTCTACATAGGGAAAACGAAACGCCGATTACGTGACAGCAAAACAGAACATTTTAAAGCCCTAACTACAAATTGTCACGAATCTGCAATTGCTGATCATGTTTTCTTAACCAACCATAGAATTAAGTGGGATCATTTTGAAATATCAGCAACTGGTCGATGAGACATGCATTGCAAAATTAAAGAGTCTCTGTTGATCCGTGATCTAAAGCCAGCGTTAAATGAAAACGTTGGCAGTGAGAAACTTCATCTCTATTATTAGCATATTCTTGTCGTTTTATGTCAATCAATTTCGTTAGTTCCCAGTCCGTACAGTTGTATTTTTGAATTTAAATTTGTCTGTAACTGAATAATAATCACTTCTGATGGTTTTTGTTGTAACATACGAAACGTTAAGTTTATGAAAGTTATGCAGTTCAAGCAAATGTTTGTAACCGCTGTTTGCGTTTTATTCCTATTTATTATATAGATACTGATGAAATACCAGGATTTCTCCTTTTACTAAAAAATCATATCTTCACCGTGCGCAGTGAACGTATCATTTTTATCTTTCACATGTGAGGATATAGCTGTCGTCATGGTAACGAACACGATTAGCCAATAAAACGCGAGCTTCCTCTTCATTGTACGATGCTTTTGTGCTTTAATTTAATTCTTCTCTACTACATTAACATTTTTATTGCAAATTTTACATTATCATGATTTGTTTTTCATAACTTTCATATCTTGTTTCATGTTACACGACATGCGTGTTTTAGTGGTTGGTGAACACTTTTTCATCATTTCGCAAATGAATAAAACAAGTTGTTTTAAATCTAGACATTTCATCAATATCTATATAATAAACAGCTTCGCTCACTCGTGAGAGATACTTTCAGCACTCGAAGATAAAATTCGTATCCCCGCGCGGCCATGTAATATCCTCTATTTAAACACGAAACGTTAGTGATGTATTCATGTATTTGTTAATTTAAACACAGGCAAATTATTTCTTAACTTTCAGGCTACCGAGATGCAACTTGGTTTGCCTGGCATACACTTTTCTCAACAGTGTATCATTTTTACTGGGTTGCCATAGGCAATCCAGTTAGAAAATGCGTTTGTTTGTTTGTTAGTTTTCCTTTTTTTTTTCCGTGTCATGAAAAGTCTTGCCTGTCACTCCCCTGCTAAGTGGTGTCTTTGTGCATAGAGTCTTCTCTGCGTAGTTGTTAAGTTTGAGGGGGCTGGGGTAATGCGTAGATTTCTCTGGTGCTCATAGGAGAACATTTAATTATTAACCTGCAATGGCGCCGAAAGTCATTGTAACGCGAATGACGTTATAGTGTATCTTTAAACAAAATATACCCTTATGGAGCTCAAGAATGGAACGTCATTTGGAGTAAACAAGGCAGACGGTGAAAAATAAATATCTGGAATCTTAAAACCGACGAGTAATGGACTTTGACAACAATCTATCGCCCGTCGAGCCGAAATCAAAGTGAGCTGTATTTCTAATATTTTACCAAGTGTGCTTTTTTGTAGAACACTGAAACCAAATGGAAAATTTTCTGGTAACTTATGGGTTCAACAAAGATAGAACGAATCGAACACCTTAAGTGTATCTGTGATCTCTGTTGTCTGGCTTTTGTATAATTTTATTTGTACTCAACTCTGCACAGTCTTCAGGTAAAAAAAGTAATTGGAAATGTGACAGCCAAGATTTATTTGAAAGAAAGCTTGTCGTCTATTTTGTGCTTCATTAATCAAGGAAAAGGTTCTTCATGGAATCATGGAAACGGTTTGAGCCTGAAATTTATTACTGGGTTGCCGTAGGCAATCCAGTTAGAAAATGCGTTTGTTTGTTAGTTTTCTTTTTACTGGGTTGCCAAACCCAGTCGGAATCTGCATTTCATTTCTCCGTATTTTTTTTCTGAGTCGGTAAAAGTGTTGCCTGTCACTCCCCTGCTAAGTGATGTCTGTGTGCATAGAGTCTTCTGTGCGTATTTTGTTAGGTTCGAGTGGGCTGGGGTAATGCGTAGATTTCCCTGGTTCACATAGGGGAACATTTAAGTATTAAACTTGCAATGGCGTCGAAAGTCATTGTAACACGCGGTGCGTTTTAGTGCATCTTTAAACAAAATACACTCTTTTGGAGCTCAAGAATGGAACGTCAATTGGATAAATAAAACAGGCGGTGAAAAATAAATATCTGGAATCTTAAAAGCGACGAGTAATGGATTTCGACAACAACTATCGCCCGTCGAGCCGAAACCAAAGTGAGCTGTATTTCTAATAAGTGTGCTGTTATGTAGAACACTGAAACCAAATGGAAAATTCTCTGGTAACTTATGGGTTCAACAAAGACAGAGAAGGAATCTAACACCTTAAGTGGATCTGTGATCTCTGTTCTCTGCACAGTCTTCAGGTAAAAAAAATAATTGGAAATGTGACAGCCAAGAATTTTTTGAAAGAAAGATTGCAGGCTAATAGCAAATATGTTGTTTGTTTAAAAAAATATTTCGCTGGAAAAGGTGGCCTTTACGAATAGACCATATTCGTATTCTCGGTATTGGACTGGAACTAGCTTGCAATGGAGGCTAATGCGGGGGAATCTTTTCAAATGCAAATACTTTCTAATATATTCCCCCGCATTAGCCTCCATTGCAAGCTAGTTCCAGTCCAATACCGAGAATACGAATATGGTCTATTCATCGTGTTTTGTAATATCGAGCTTAACTGGATAGTTTTTATGGCAACAGTAAAGCATTTTCGTGTCAAAATGAGGTTAGCGTCTTTCTGCTGTGTTAACTTAATTTATCGTCTGCCGTAAACTTGATTTCCACTTGCAAAATTACCTCCAGAACCTACTTTTTGCGCAGAATAAGCTTTTAGAATGATGTTCTTGCCTTCTGTGGTGATACTTGACGATTCGGGAACATTTTGTGAAAAAATATTTATAACGGGTCACACGCGCAACTTGATCGCCCGAACTTGCCCGATTATGCATAACAACCACTTGGCCTTTTGACATCCCATTGAAAAAGACTCGTAAAATATTCGCAGACCGGTCGATTTCTCTGAAATTTGAAAGGATGATTGCTAACGAATTGAGAACGATTTTCCACAATAACTAAAAATTCCTGTGTTAAGCATGAGAATTCGACGAAGAGGTAAATGTGACTAAATTTGTTGCGTGCGTTTCTATTTTTGTTTTGATTGTTGTGCAAATTTTGACAGAGAATATTAAATTGTGAAAAAATATCTACGGATAGATCGTTAAAAAATCTTTATTTTTAGCGGTTATTTGAACAAAAAAAGATGCAACGCTTGACGAAAAATAATATTTTTGTTAATACTTGAAAGAAGAAAAATTTCGTGAGAATCGGGAGGCGCTGAAAATGAGTTAACAAATTTGCATACGTGCGTTGAAATAAGATACGCGAGGAGACAGGAATTTTTTGTCTCGGACAAATGATTTTGTCATTGTAGTTTAAAATGAAGTTTATTTGGGAAGCCAACAATATTTCTTTAACTAATTGGTTAATCCAATTTATTGCTACGACTTGCTAGTTCGAAGATTGTTTACATGAAAGTCACGCTTTTTTGCGAATTTTGCGTGTCATGAAATTACATCATTTGCGTGACAATATATTCCTTTACTCTAACCTAAAAACATTCAGATAGTAACAAAATTCATAATTAGATTGCGATCGTGTAAGTAGTTCACCCTGAAGTCAAAATAGACACGTTTCTCAGGGACCCGACAGGGAGGGCTTCCTGACCCGACAGATGAAATGTAAATATTCAGTTAAATATTACAACAAAATTAAAAATCCAAAGACGGACGTTTCTTGGCTAAAAAGTACGTCGTTTTACTCTGAAAACGACGAACGATAAACATTCTTTCCCGCACAGGTAGCCCAAGCTCGGTGGACTTTGTATGGGAAAATATACTACGAGCTTATAAATGCTAAAGTAAGCTGTAAATGTAGCAATAAACTTCACTTACCTCTACGCACAGTTGTACTCGTCTTTTCTGTGCAATCGGAGGGCAAACTGTGTCCGTTTTAGACGGGTTTGTGGCTTACGAATTTTTGCGATGTCGTAAGTTGTTATGAGGGCAAATGACAACTACCGACATCGCAAAGATTCGTACTGAAGCCACTGCGTTCAAGTATGAATTTTGTGAATGGATACTATGAAGTCTTTACACTAAAAAAAAGGGGCAAAACAGGTAGATCCATTGTTAAATATCTTGGTTCTCTCTGTGTCTTCTAATTGACGATGTTTTCTGCAATTTGAATATACGTTGAGAACGAAGAGTGTCTATGAAAGGACTCTTTATTTTGAATTCTCTTTTCACTAAAGCAGGGAAGTAGTTTTGCAGAATGTTTTAATTCAGAATTGTCTGCTCTTGTTTGGAAAAAAGAGTATTCCGAGGTGTAAATTAATACACAAGAAAAGGTTGGACTTCGAGCCGTTTTCAGTCTCTAGTTTTTGTGGCAGGTGCGAGCCAAAGAGGCGAACAATTTGCGAGAAAATTGGGGCGGCAAAAAGGAGAGCCTGCCTTAAAAGCTCTGCCCCACGGAGAACATGATCCGAAGCAAACACGCGGGGAGACGTCGCTATTTCAATGAAATACAGCCAGTGAATATGCCAAGTTAGTTTTCTAGGAAACGTACGGTAAACAACAAAGAAAATCGGCCCAATTGTCTGGAGAGCCAATTCAGTGAGAATTCTTCGTTTATGGGATGAAAAAAAAAATTGTCTGGCGCTTTTAATTTAATATTTATATTGCTCTGAAAGTTGACAAGTTTCCAAAGAAAAGGAGACCGTAAGAGAAGTCCATAGTTAGTGGATTAACTATAAGAAGTTTTAGCCTCAAAGGTAGCAAAGAGACCTTTCCAAGAGCTCAATCTATTTGTCAATCATCGGTGACTAGTTCTTAACATGCAGTCCTAATGTGGAGGCCTAATGACATGACGAAAATGCATAAAGTGAAACATGACATTTATGCATAACGAAAATCCAAAACCGCTAAAGCTCTAGGGGAGGGGAAAGGTGGAGGGGGGGGAAGGGCCATAAGAGGCATGTTGGTGCTCTCCGATCCAAGGCCTGTGCATAAAATCACAAAACTAAAAAAAGCAACATTCTTTATTTCATTCATCAGTTGTCAGTACAACTTGATACAAATAATAAAGCAGCTAACATTTGCTTATCATAAAAAGTTATAGGAGAATGAAGTATTTTACTGAAAAAGTGACAGGCGAGAAGCTAAATGAACCCGGTGGCTTTTCGAGTTGTCGAGTTTTTAGTTTTTAGTTTGAATTAAGGATAAAGCAGAAGTAAATACCTATAGCGTTTCATTAACAAATGAAAACGAAGTTTAAAATAAAACTTAGAGATTCGAGATTCACATTAATCATTCATTGACGTTGCATTGACATAAATTTGTTTGATTTTTACCTGAAAATAGGGACATTTAGAATGATCTTTTTAATAACAAGGGACGTTTTGCCAAAAATATGTTTTCTAGTTAGACAACACTGGCTGAGTTTGTTCGAATTTAGAATGTTTGATTTACGTATATTTTGTTGGCTCGATATTTAGCTAGTATTATAAGAGTGGTTAAATACTATAAGCTTTTTTTTGCTGTTGTGAAAGTGTTTCAGCTTAGGTTATCCTGACAATGCAGTCACTTGTTAACTCTGTTTCGTATACTTGATAATTTTTCTGCATAGAAATAATGCTTTTAGACAAAAGAAAATGATACGTGGATGTGAGGTTGCTGCTCAGTCTCGGCCAGCGTTTTCTTTTTTGGATGTTAATATTTTATTATAAGGTGAGATATGTCCAGGTTTGACCCTAATTAGATGCACGCGGATTTCAAAGCGTCACGAAGTGTCCCCTTGCTCTCCTCGCCAACATCAACATCACTTGTGTCTCAGAATACAGACAATTTATGTCACAAAGTGTCCCCCAAATGCTGCTTTTTAAGTAAAGATTAACTGCTGCATTTACCCAAAGCTAAAAATAACGCTAACCTTTATCCTTACCTTATTGTTGAAAATAGGTAGCAAATGCTT
>OX421445.1:29737348-29754848 GCA_949126865.1 Montipora capitata
CATGAAACGTTAGGGATATATTGGTGTATTTGTTAATTTAACACAGGCAAATTATTTCTCAGTTAACTTTCAGGCTACCGAGATGCAACTTGTTTTGCCTAGCATACACTTTTCTCAACAGCAACCGTGAATTAGTTCTTTTCTGATTTTAAAGCAAACCATTTTTAAGTTTTATACTTATGGAACTCGATAACTGAGGAACTGGGAAATTTAGAATGCCCAATTGTAGCTGTGTAAAATTTCATTCCATGTCCCAGCACTAACCGCCACTGTCGATGCGCGCAAACGAACTGAAATAGATTTGTGTTCCCCACAAAATTCATCTCGCCCCTAAATATGGTCATTCAATAAAAATAATTACTTTTTTCGCTTAACGTAAGTTCACAGTACAATCTGATCGATCCTGAATAATGCTTTAACACTTTTCTGAATACAAAACACCTTTTGTGTTATGTTTTTAGCCTTTGTTGACGGATATCTACACCGTTAGGAGACTGTCCAGCCGAGAATTCCTGAGTCGGCTTAAGCTCCTCATGAGAGTGTGGATGTTTAATAAAGACCAGCGAACACGAATACGCGTAACTTCGGTTAAAATCACAATGGAGCAATTCAGTATTGAAGACAAAAAATGAGTACTTACCAAGTGAAACTCCCTTATACTTATCCGGCTACAGAAGTTATTTAAGAGCTTTCGTTTAGGCAGATGTAATTGACACTCCTAGATGTTGCCAAATCTTCTGCCCTCCGTTTGTCACTTAAATTACCTGGTACTATTTTGATGGACGTTGTCCCACCTCTCTCGGCATGTTGTTGGTTTGAATAATTAGTAAACGTATACGCTTTAACAAGAGGATGTTGATGTATTGACTCTGGGTGGACTTCAGTAATCAACAAGATCAAAAAAATCTGTTTTTTAATTTGTTATCATTGGCGAAATTACAGATTAGGCCATTTACACCTTCTTCCTGGTTTAACGTTTTTGTTGATAGAGGTCCAATTTTAGTACAGTATTAGTTGACAGTTTAGGGTGAATTTAATGGCCGAATCGCGCCTGTCTGTCAGACTGAAGAAACCTTTAGCTGCGTTTAAGTGTGAATTTTGTTAATGGATATTATGAGGTCTTTTCTCAGCAACAACGGTGAATTGATCTTTTCTGATTTTAAAGTTTTTATATAAGTTTTATACTTATGGAACTCGATATTTGAGGAATAAAACTCAACAGTTACTTACCTAATTATTCTCCGGTTAAACATGAAACGTTAGTGATGTATTGGTGTATTTGTTAATTTAAACACAGGCAAAGTATTTCTTAACTTTCAGGCTACCGAGATGCAACTTGTTTTGCCTGGCATACAGTTTTCTCAACAGCAACGGTGAATTGGTTCTTTTCTGATTTTAAAGCAAACCATTTCTAAGTTTTATACTTATGGAACTCGATAACTGAGGTGATAAAACTCAACAGCTATTACACCTTCGAACATCTGCTTCCCTAATTTTCCGGTTAAACATGAAACGTTAGTGATGTATTGGTGTATTTGTTAATTTAAACACAGGCAAATTATTTCTTAACTTTCAGGCTACCGAGATGCAACTTGTTTTGCCTGGCATACAGTTTTCTCAACAGCAACGGTGAATTGGTTCTTTTCTGATTTTAAAGCAAATCATTTTTAAGTTTTACACTTATGGAACTCGATAACTGAGGAATAAAACTCAACAACTATTACTCCTTCGAACATCTGCTTCTAATTTTCCGGTTAAACATGAAACGTTAGTAATGTATTGGAAAAAATTGAAAAAAACTCGTAAAATATTCGCGGACCGGTCGATTTCTCTGAAATTTGAAAGGATGATTGCTAACGAATTGAGAACGATTTTTCACAATGACTAAAGGCCGGGACACACTAGGCGACAAGTCGCAGCGACATGTCTCTGCGACAAGTTGCTCCATGTGTACTACTTGCAAAACAAGTCGCTGCGACACGACGCCTGTTCGGAGCACACGCAGTGATCTCGTATGAGGGGGAACGTGAACTAGTTACTGGGTTGCCAGTATGGCAAACCCAGTAGGAATCTGCGTTTATTTCGTCGTTTTTTTATTTTTTTCCGTGTCAGTAAAAGTCTTGCCTGTCACTCCCCTGCTAAGTGGTGGCTTTGTGCATATAGCCTTCTGCGCGTATTTTCTTAGGATCGAGAGGGTAGTGGGAAATGCGTAAATTTCTCTGGTGTACACGGTAGAACGATTAACTTAACCGGCAATGGCGTCGTAAGTCATGTAACGCGAATGGCGTTTTAGTGGATCTTTGAACAAAATATATCCTTATGAAGCTCAATAATGGCAAGTCAATTGGATATACAGGCGGTGGAATCTTAAAAGCGACGAGTAATGGACTTCGACAACAATCTATCGCCCATCGAGCCGAAATCAAAGTGAGCTGTATTTTACCTGAAGTACATGGTAATTTGACACGATTGAGTTTCTTGCCTTCACGCACGCAATGAAATAGGAAGAGGTTTTCGCCTCCAAGAGCCAATATGTTGTTTGTTTCAATAAATTTTTCCCTGGAAAAGGACTCTGTGGTATTTTCTGCCTTTGTGAATTATAATATCATGTTGTGTATTGAATTTTCGAGCTTAAGGTTGAAATATGATATGGGAGAATTTTTTTAGTATTTCTCTGTAAGCAGGAAGGGTTCACAGGCCTTTTGGAAGCGTGCTTGAGTTTCAACAAAATGATCCCCAAAATCAGTGAAAAATTGTGACGCAGATGAATAATAAAGTAGCTGCCATTTCCAAAATGATGAAATTACCTGGTGATAAATAACGTCGAACGCGTCTTGGAGAGTAAATTTTGACTTTGCATAAACAAGAGTTGGGCGATTGTGACCTTTTTTTTGACTTCGCTCATTTCATTGTCAAACTTTATAAAACTTTTGACAGAAAAAGAAACGTACAAAAACCCGGTATCTTGCCATCATTTGAAATAGATGCTTCACTGTTTGGCGAGTAAACATGCCGCGGTATTAACTTAATCACGGCACCCGCTGAATTCCGGCCATGACACTTTCGATTTTGCGATTTATTTGAACGTAGCAAAAGTCTCCCAAAATGTTTGTCGCTGATCGTAACTTTTTATATTCTATATTCACGGTTCAAAATTAATGTTGTTTTCATGTCGTAAATATTTTATTCTCGATCGACCGTCCCGGAAACTTCCTTCTGCTCTTTCTAAAAACTGTGTATCAATAGTTATTTGCTTTTGCATCAATATTTGTTTTGCATAAAGCAAGCTAACTGTACCTTGCTGAGTTCTCATTTGTTAGCGTTAATAGTATTTTCGGTCAGATGCTTCTGTTTAATGAGGGGTTTATTGTTTTGGTCTCCCATCCTGACACTAACCCCGCTGAACAGGGCATAACTTCAGTTAACTTCAGTATTACAAAGCTGTCACATGCTCAGAGGGCACACTTGTGGTGAAAAGAAGTTGTGAGGGAACTTGAAAATTATCAACATGTCAGCCCAGAAGCCAAAGTTTCTCGCTTCTCTTTTATTTGTTATTCTTCAGAGACTGGAATGCTGTATTTCAATACCACACAATTCAGTGCCTTCTGATTTTCTGTAACACGTACCACAGGCAACCCAGTGTATGCTTCACGGAAGCATCTCGTTTTCTAATTCATTTATATTTTGTCGCAGCGTCTTGCTGCCGGAAGTGTACACACAATGCGACAACGCTGCTTTCGCTATTTTTGTCGCTGCGATAAGACTGATCGCGGCGACAAAATTCTGCCGCAGCGACAATGATTTTCATGAAATTAACCGCGTCACACAAAGCGATTTGTTGCGGCGACTTGTCCCCGCGACGTGTCGCAGCGACTTATCGTCTAGTGTGTCCCGGCCTTAAAAAATTCTTTGTTAAGCATGAGAATTCGACGAAGAGGTAAATGTGACTAAATTTGTTGCGTGCGTTGCCATTTTTGTTTTGATTGTTGTGCAAATTTTGACAGAGAATATTAAATTGTGAAAAAATATGTACGGATAGATCGTTAAAAAATCTTTATTTTTAGCGGTTATTTGAACAAAAAAAGATGCAACGCTTGACGAGAAATGATATTTTTGTCAATACTTGAAAGAAGAAAAATTTCGCGAGAATCGGGAGGCGGTGAAAATGAGTTAACAAATTTGCATAGGTGTGTTGAAATGTGATACGCGAAGAGACAGGAATTTTTTGTCTCGGACAAATGATTATTGTCATTGTAGTGTAAAATGAAGTTTATTTGGGAAGCCAACAATATTTCTTTAACTACTTGGTTAATCCAATTTATTGCTACGACTTGCTAGTTCGAAGATTGTTTACATGAAAGTCACGCTTTTTGCGACTTTTGCGTGTCATGAAATTACATCATTTGCGTGACAATATATTCCTTTACTCTAACCCAAAAACATTCAGATAGTAACAAACTTCACAATTAGATTGCGATTGTGTAAGTAGTTCACCCTGAAGTCAAAATAGATACGTTTCTCAGGGACCCGACAGGGAGGGCTTCCTGACCCGACAGATGAAATGCAAATATTCAGTTAAATATTACAACAAAATTAAAAATCCAAAGACGGACGTTTCTTGGCTAAAAAGTACGTCGTTTTACTCTGAAAACGACGAACGCCAAACATTCTTTCCCGCACAGGTAGCCCAAGCTCGGTGGACTTTGTATGGGAAAATATACTACGAGCTTATAAATGCTTAAAGTAAGCTGTAAATGTAGCAATAAACTTCACTTACCTCTACGTACAGTTGTCCTCGTCTTTTCTGTGCAATCGGAGGGCAAAGTGTGTCCGTTTTAGACGGGTTTGTGGCTCACGAATTTTTGCGATGTCGTAAGTTGTTATGAGGGCAAATGACAACTACCGACATAGCAAAGATTCGTACTGAAGCCACTGCGTTCAAGTATGAATTTTGTGAATGGATACTATGAAGTCTTTACACTAAAAAAAAGGGGCAAAACAGGTAGATCCATTGTTAAATATCTTGGTTCTCTCTGTGTCTTCTCATTGACGATGTTTTCTGCAATTTGAATATACGTTGAGAACGAAGAGTGTCTATGAAAGGACTCTTTATTTTGAATTCTCTTTTCACTAAAGCAGGGAATTAGTTTTGCAGAATGTTTTAATTCAGAATTGTCTGCTCTTGTTTGGAAAAAAGAGTATTCCGAGGTGTAAATTAATACACAAGAAAAGGTTGGACTTCGAGCCGTTTTCAGTCTCTAGTTTTTGTGGCAGGTGCGAGCCAAAGAGGCGAACAATTTGCGAGAAAATTGGGGCGGCAAAAAGGAGAGCCTGCTTTAAAAGCTCTACACCACGGAGGACATGGTCCGAAGCAAACACGCCGGGAGACGTCGCTATTTCAATGAAATACAGCGCGTGAATATGCCAAGTCAGTTTTCTAGGAAACGTACGGTAAACAACAAAGAAAATCGGCCCAATTGTCTGGAGAGCCAATTCAGTGAGAATTCTTCGTTTATGGGATGAAAAAAAAAATTGTCTGGCGCTTTTAATTTAATATTTATATTGCTCTGAAAGTTGACAAGTTTCCAAAGAAAAGGAGACCGTAAGAGAAGTCCATAGTTAGTGGATTAACTATAAGAAGTTTTAGCCTCAAAAGTAGCAAAGAGACCTTTCCAAGAGCTCAATCTATTGGTCAATCATCGGTGACTAGTTCTTAACATGCAGCCCTAATGTGGAGGCCTAATGAGATGAAGAAAATGCATAAAGTGAAACTTGATATTTATGCATAACGGATCAAAACCGATAAGGTTCTAGGGGAGGGGAGGGGGGGGATAGGGTGTAAGAGGCGTGTTAGTGCTCTCCGATCCAAGGCCTGTGCATACAATCACAAAACAAAAAAACAACATTCTATATTTCATTCATCACTTGTCAGTACAACTTCATACAAATAATAAAGCAGCTAACATTTGCTTATCATAAAAAGTTACAAGAGAATGAAGTATTTTACTGAAAACGTGATAGGCGAGAAGCTAAATAAACCTGGTGGTTTTTCGAGTTGTCGAGTTTTTAGTTTTCAGTTGGACTTAAGGATAACGCAGAAGTAAATACCAATAGCATTACATTAACAAATGAAAACGAAGTTTAAAATATAAAACTTAAAGATTCGAGATTCACATTAATCATTCACTGACACTGCATTAACATAAATTTATGTTTGATTTTTACCAGAAAAAAGGGACATTTTAGAATGATCTTTTTAATAACAAAGGACATTTTGCCAAAAATATGTTGTCTAGTTAGACAACACTGGCTGAGTTTGTTCGAATTTGGAATGTTTGATTTACGTATATTTTGTTGGCTCGATATCTAGCTAGTATTATAAGAGTGGTTAAATACTATTAGCTTTTTTTTGCTGTTGTGAAAGTGTTTCAGCTTAGGTTATCCTGACAATGCAGTCACTGGGTAACTCTGTTTCGTATACTTGATAATTTTTCTGCATGGAAATAATGCTTTTAGACAAAAGAAAATGATACGTGGATATGAGGTTGCTGCTCAGTCTCGGCCAGCGTTTTCTTTTTTGGATGTTAATATTTTATTATAAGGTAATTTGCCAACTTGTAGGATTTTTTTTGTAAAGACCGTGCTTCAAGACGAAAGGTCCGTTAAGACCGCTTGTCGAAAGCTTGGAGAGCTAGTATGCTTTGCCGGCATTTGGATCATGAAACTTACGGAGGGCTTGGGCGAACTAACTTCTCTCAAAATGGGAGGCCATTTACAAGAGATCGAAAGAGCGCCAAACCAGTTTCAACATTTTCAAGAGACCGTATTATTAGAAGGATTGATACTACAAGACTTTATCACGTAAAAGCATTGTTATGGTACCATGTGAAACATCAATTATTGCTAAACAAGATGCAGTCATTTTTGTGACATAAAGAGTTACCATGGCAACAGTGATGCCTTGCAAAACGTCCTATATTTTGGCTTTACTTGCTCATATCTGAAAAACGAACTCGGTGAACCCAATTTTTTATTCCACAAACGTTATCAGCAGGCCAAGATAAAACTCTCTGCAATGTTTAAAAAAAATTCAGCGGAGCGTATTCAGAGCTACCTTACTGTGCCACTACAACGAAATTTTTTGGTTTTCTTTTCGAAATTTTTCAACGTCAATTAAGTCAATATGTTCAAAATAATACAATGCATTTAAATTTGGAACGATAAAAGCGAGATAAGTCGGGAAATAGCCAACCAAAAACCGCTAAAAATCTGTCCGCCATTACTCGGACGGCATTGGAGAAGCCTGCAGTATTTTGTAAGCGGTCTTCACGCAAGACTTGGCTCGTGACGTCATGCGCGCATCGCTTTGTGGGCGTTTGACAAGGCGAACAAGGCGATCAAGGAGTAATGTATATAATATCAGCAAAAAGCAACTCGGCGATCTCTCACATCTCATAGACGGCATGGGAATTAGCCGCCTTTATTTTGAGCGTTGCGCATATGACGTCAGACCCCAGGCGATCCAGCTAGACCCAACCCCTTTCCTTGCTCACGGTCATTTGCCGTGCGAGTAATGGCGGACAGCGAAAACCGAAAAACTACGTTACAATAATCATACTTTCGGAATTTTGAGATAAAAATTGGCATGATACCTATTTAGTACTATTTTCAAAATCTAGAGAAAAAAGGACATGCAAAATTTTCATTGTAGTGGCACTTTAAATTTTCAATTATTTAAGGTAGCTCTGAATCCTCTTCAAGGAATTTTTTAAACTTTACAGAAAGTTTTATTCTGGCATGCTAATTACGTTTCAGAAATAAATAATGGGGCTCACCGAGTGCTTTTTTGAGATATGAGCAACTAAAGCCAAAATATGGGATATTTTTGCAGGGCTTTCCCGTTGCCACGATAACTTTTTACGTCACAAAAATGACCGAATCTTTTTCAGCAATAATTGGTGTTTGATATTGTACCATAACATTGCTGTTAAGTAATAAAGTGTTGCAGTGTCAATCCTTCTAATAAGAACGTTTCTTTCAAGTGTTAAAGCTGGTTTGAGCTACCTTAAGCGCTTACACCAGTGAAACGCCTGCCCGCACTACAGGCTCTAAGATAAGATAAGATAAGATAACTTTATTTATACACGGTGTTTCCATCAGTTGATTTAGTTTATTATCTATAGTAGTATATCTATCTACCTAATTACAATAAAATTTAATAATAACAATTCAAATAAAAGAAATAAATAAAAATTCTGCTTTTCATGGAGGCCGTGTCTAAAATTTACTTAAAATTAAGATATTACTTTAAACTGTGGCGACTTAGCTTAGATTTGAAATCGGTCAGTGAAGACGCTTGTCTTAGGTCTACAGGTAAGCTGTTCCTCAACTGAGCTGCACTATACAAAAAAACTTCTCTTGAGATAATCAGTTCGGGGTTCTGGAAGAACTAATTTATTTTCGGTATTCCTTAAACGATAAGCACTTACGTTGTCACGATATACAAATCTTGATCTCAGATAATCAGGTGTCAAACAATGTAATGTTTTACACATTATGATAGCCTTCTGTTCCAATCTTTGATAGTAGAGTCTTCGCCACCCTAGTGCCCGGAACAAATCATCTAAATTACTATCATAGCTGGCAGACATTAGGATGGGAGCTGCCCGATTTTGAAGCCTTTGCAGTTTTTCAGAAAGGCCTTTGTTACAGTTTCCCCACACTACACTGCAATAATCAAAATGTGGTTGAATAAGGCTATTATAAACTTTAATTAGAACATTAAATGGAGTGAGATGCCGAATTCGTTTAATTGCACCAATGGCACAAGTTATCTTCTTAGAGATGTTTTCAATATGACACTCCCAGTTTATATTTTGATCGACATAAACTTCAAGGGATTTAGCGGAGGTTACTTGTTCTATTGCGTTTTCGTTTATAGTAGGAGAGTTATAACTTCTGCCTTGATGCAATAAGAATAAACTCAGTTTTTGTCATATTTAGAGTGAGCTTGTTAGCAGAGAGCCTTTCGTACACATTACTCAGGTTGTGATTAAGGCAATAATTTATATGGTTAATATCAGTACTGGCAAGCGTCAGGCTGGTATCATCTACGTACATCCTGGGTTCCGAATATGTCAGACAATGAGGAGAAACAGAAGAGGTCCCAAAATTGTTCCCTGGGGAACACCACATCTTAGACATTTCGGAGTTGACTTACAAAAAATTTAGATGACAAATCTGTGTTCGATTATCTAAATAAGAAGCAAACCATTGATGGTTGGTCCAACAAATCCCATAGTATTGCAATTTTTGTAACAAAATATCGTGATCTACTGTATCAAATGCCTTTTTGAGGTCTAAAAAGACTACAGCATTAACAAGACCACGGTCTATATCCATTGCCCAGCTATCTGTAGCTTCGATAAGTGCTGTGAGCGTGGAGTGCAAAAACCGAAAATCAGATTGATGGCACGAGATGGCTCTGCATGCCAGTTGAACCACTGACTTACTACCTGGCGATTACAGTCCGATCATAATATATCATTATTTTCTTGAGGTTGTCTTTGTCCACATAATTCCTATTCTTTGATTGCACTCACGTGATAAGACGGCCATGTTGGTGCCAAAACAATAGAAACATGTAGCTCAAATTTTTGCCATAATAATAGAGCTAAACATCTTACAGACTTATGAGTGTTCATGTGGTACTTAGTAATGATGCAAATTTTCATCTTTTTCGGTGTGTATTGAGTTTTTTGATTGTCGGTTTTCTTTCTTTTTTGTTCTTTTTTACTGTCAGTTTATCTTATCTCATTATGATATCTATTCCTTTGTCTTTGTAAGCTTTACTCACTTTTTTACTCACCAACGGATTCAATTAATTAATTAATTTATTTATTTATTTATATAATTTATTTTCACTCAGCTCGATTAGCTCTTGAGCTATTCTGAGTGAACTATTACCAAATTTTAGTATTAATTATTTATTTTGATTGTAATATACATGTTTTAAAAAATGGTAATAAAGCTTGTTGTTGTTGTTGTAGTCAAATTTCCAAAATGCTTTCGCTATGTTCTTTGCACCAAAACATGACAGCTGTGACGTCAGTTGCCATCAAAGAATTGAAGAGACATCTACCCGTTCATTGTACCTCATCCATTAATGAGTGAATACGTTCTATTATAAAGCTTGTACCACCACATTTCCATATTTCAAAAGCGCGTTTCGTACGTCACTTCATCCGAGTTTCCTCGTGAAACCTTCGACAAATCGCGAAAGAATCCCTTGATGCCTGCACGAGATGGATCGCGTTCCAGAGTCGATGAGCCAGGCCACCACTGTTTATCTTTCTTGATGCCGATTCCCTTAACCGGTTTGCTGCGACACTTAACCAGGAGCTGTTTAAGCCCTTTACGATAGTTTTCGTTGAAGATAAGATAGATGCAGGGATTCAATGCCCCGTTAGCATGAGCTAGCATGGTGAGCAACAGTATAACGGAAGTTGGTACACACTGCAGTGTGTTGTGATCAAATGCGGACATCAATAATAGAATGTGAGTTGGCAGCCAGACAAATGCGAAAAGGAGTACAACCGTGACGAGCATTTTTACAACAGTAACATTTTGAGCTTGGATTCGATTCTGTGACATATTTTCACCAAAAGCCTGACGCCTCTTCAAAACACGAATTATCAATGTATACAGGACGATCATCAAAGAAAAGGGGACGGCGTAGAAAAAAACGAAGTATGCCACAACCTCGTACCGATAGATGCTGAGGTTGGTTTCGAGATTGTCGCTCCAAATCCCATAGCAAAGGTACTTTCCGTCGTGTTTCGCGCTCTTGAACTTTATGAGACTAGTTGAAACCATAAAAGAAGAGAAGATCCAGAGAAAAAGAAGGGCAAGCTTAACCTTTCTTTTCGACAGTGGCTCTCTCAGAACATGAACAATCGCCAAGTACCTTTCCACAGATATGGCCGCAAGAGTGGACACGGACGCAACCAGTGAGAGAGAAGGCAGAAAACTTAAAAGTTTGCAGGTTATGTTGCCGATCGGGCCGCCAAACCAGAGCTCGCCGAAGTAGAAGGATGTCACCGTTTTTGGTACCCCGATAAGACCGTCCAGAATATCAGCGACTGCCATGGAGATGATGAAAAAATTAAAGGCCACCTTACGGATTCGCTTTTTTGTTTTGGCAATAAGTATGATGGCGCAGTTTCCAAACAACGCGACAGTACCTATAATGACATAGATAATAGTGAGGGTCGTCTTAGTCGCCATGTCTGGAGGACTCAGTTTACAAGACATTTGGGTGTTTCTTGGTACATCGTCTGTTATAGTGGAGTTGTTCATTTCTGAAAAAAAAAGGAAACGTTTGGAATTGTATAACTGTTGCCAATTAGACTCTTATGCCAACGGGTTACGGCTGGTATGTTCCTTGAGTTCCGTGCATAATGCTATCTGGATTGGATTCTTAAGGCTGTGGTACAACAATGCTCGTATTTAAAGGGGCACTGTCACGCTAAATTTGCTGTTTTTTGGTCAAAACTGGGTAAATCTAAATTAGTGCTGTAGTTCACAGAGACAACATTTCTGGCAACCCACTGACAAGATATGAAATATATTTATTGCAAAAAGAGCTGTTTGTATTTAATTTTTGGCATCTTTCTGAAGACACCATCTCCAAACTTCAAGTTTTAATCCATTTCCATGATTGATGAAAAGACGTCTTTTTGTATTTTGAACTTTGACTAAAATAGCGTGACATTGCCCCTTTAAGCTTCGATACTTAGTATACAGCAAATTAAAAGTTAAACGCAAATAATGTAAACAGCGTCCACCGGGACTAAGCTTATAATAGAGTCATCAACATGGCACTGAATGTGTCCCAAAGTAGCTCCTCAAGGCTAAGCTTCTTGGCTTTTTTTACTTGACCTCAGTTTTGTATGCGACCCTCTTAGTATTCTGGTTCGGTTCACTATTTTTTCGCTCACACACAACCAATACATGCTTCCACTTTAAGCTTCCACAATAAAGAAAAGTCGAGATCGTTTCGTGCTTGCATACATGTGTTCGTGAAACATTCAACATTTTTCAACATTTTCATTTCATGGCTTTTTGTGTAGATGTACCACCAACGATGTGTGCATTTGAAGGTATTTTCAAGTTAGTGTGACTACAAAAAAAAAAAAAAAAAAAAAAATTAAAACCATGCCGCCAGAACGGTCGCGGTCTCGTCCCAGCCTCGCTCAAAGAGCAAATTTGGGAAGGCGAACAACAAAAGAAACGGATGACTTAATGACGACATTTTAACTTCTTTGGTCAAAGGATTGGGCAAGAGGAGTTATAGCTCCATTGTCAAGTTCCCTTTCAGGCTTACATTGGTGTTTAATTAATCAATGAACTTTCAGATTCATGAATAATAGCCATTCTGATTGGTTAAGAGAAATTGATGGGAATCCAATTTTACGATAAATAATACAACAACACGAACTCGGCCGGGATTCAGATTTTGCGAAAAGCAGTAGTTTGCCGGCCAGGTTAACTTGTAGTTTCGAATTAATACTTTTGCCTAGGCCTGTGTGGAGCTTATCTAAATTTAACGAATTTGTTTTGACAAGAAGGCCATTCAATGGGAATTTTAATCATGTTTTCTTTTACCATTAGAGAGTTTCTTTTGTGAGAAAAGGTTATTACATAAACACCACTACTACTCTGTTTTTCCATTTTAAGATTTGAATATTGCTTCAAGAACAGGTTTCTGAGACGTACCTTTTCGCTTACTTCTTCCTCAAATATTCTTTTCTTTATCATTTGGTGTAGATTATATTATATATTAACTGCCACAATCGATGTCACTTTTTTTTCGCCCAGTTATAAATCCATGCCTTTCAATGGACACTTAAACTTGAGTCCTATAGTCTTTTTAGAATTATTTATTTTTTTAGTTCTGGCAATATGAAAGAACCATATTAAAAGAAATTAGAAAAGAACATTGAAGATAGACAACGAATCTTACCGATATTTGAAGATATTGTTCCGTCTCTGACAATACCCAGCTCTAACTAAACGCCGCTCTGTGCTTGCTGCAGAACATGAATAGAAGGAAAATCTTTGACTCAGGAAACGTGTAAAACATAAACAATTATTTTTAATAAAAAAAAAATTAAACAACATCGTCTTAAATTTAGTCGGAAGAGATAGTTCCAATACGTTCAAAGAGCCGAACGTTTTGACTAATGTTCTCTCGGTGGCGGTCGACCCTTGGGCAACTTTAATTATATTTTTTGTAAATGGTTAGAAGAAGAAAAAACCTGTCATACTCTTTTTTGTTCTTTGAAGTATGAAATGACATTTAGAAGAACTTATTCGCCCTTAGAGTTCAGTTCCGACAGTGATAAAATTGATGATCCAATAATATGACTCGCTACTCTTTTACTTTCATTCTTTTAAAAATTTGCGATTGTTCTCGTGAACTCATCAAAGTATTAGAGGTTATTAGATGATGCTGCGGCGGCAAGTAGTTTTTTTTTCCATTCATTCATTTGATATTGACAATTTAGAAGCAAGAGATTATTAATTTCAAGCGGGCATTTAAAACAACAAACTAATACTTCAGAAGGGCTTTGTGGTAATGAATGAATGTTTCCTAACATTGACTCGTTCTCGTGAATGGCCAAAAGCCTCTTCGGTTCCATTTAGTATTTGCCTCTCACAAATTGAAGTTACCGGCGTATAGCGGAAAACATGTACATATCAAAGAAAACGAACGTTTTGCTAGAATATTCTGGAGCATCTAAGAAAATAATCGAAAGTGTGATGCTGAAAATCACTTTGTCTCTCGACCTTCCTCCAACAGACTATCTCTTCTTTGACAGTGGAATTTCACTTCCGTCGAACTTCCATCAAAGTTTGCATTAAAACAAAGAAATCTGTTGAAAATACTGAGCACCTCTGTGCTGCATTATTAACGCTATTTGTTGCTTCCAGTCATATTTCAAGTTTTTAGTTGGCAGTTCGGTTCTTCGATAAAAACCGAAATTCTGTTCAATATTTCCATAGCGTCTTGTCTACGTCAGCCGCAACGCTTTGATCACTGGGGAATTATCGATCAGAAAAAAATATTAGAAAAACAGGTTACATCGTATTATACTAAATTTGTATTGCAATACATGCAATCGTGACTTTGGGACAATGTAACAGTTGTTCATTCATGTCTTGGAAACAACAAAAAAGTAATCAATTAAAGCTTTAACTCTTCATAATTCTCAATTTAGCGTTATGTATGATATTAGCGTGATACCACACAGGTGAATAGTGCTTTCCGCGCATTCTGATTGGCTAGTTCGGAGGTGAATAACAAGTAGCATTCACCTTCGAGGAAACGGAGAAAATAAAAAGGTTATCGATAAACGAGGTGGTTGGTCTGAAAATTTCAAAAATGGCAACAAAGTTTGGTTTGACTGTATTTAATGGAAAGTTGCTCGATCTTTGGAAACCAAAATTTTAAGCAAATAAACAAGGCACATGCCTTGTTTAAGTGATCTTTTGCGCACTTTAAAATATATTGTTAGAAGTAAAGCAAAGTTTCAATCGGCTGATTATTCAACTTGGGTGGTATATGCTGCTAAAATAATTATTCACCCCAGTGTCGGTGAAAGTGGCTTCTCGGCTCGGTAATTATCGACCACTATTCACCTCCACTTCGGTGAATAATTGTTTACTATTAAGAGCAAATATACGTGATAAGAATAGAACTTTCATAATTCCCAGCTTAGCGTGACAATTTGATATTACGAGGAGCAAAACGAAACCGCGTTGATTTCTACTTTGTTATGTGTACTTACATTTTTAAATTTAATTTTTCTCGTTTCCTTTTCGTAATGTAAAGTTTAAGTAAGAGGAAGTCTTTCGAATGTTATTATTGAATAGTTTCGATGTAATTAAAGACTGCATGAGCTAATTTTAAGAATTAAGGGAAAGGAAAAAAAAAATATTGCAGTTATATCACTGACAGGAAATATACTTATGTAATTAACCGGTTCTTTTTGTCATATCCTTCATTTTAGCGCTTCTTCCGCAGTTGAAATGTATGGCCGGTCAACTTACATATTCTCTCTGATATGAATTTATTTTTCACGGGTTTATTACAACGTCGTAAAATGTCCAGCTATATATGCGTTGAATGATTCAGTTGGCAATAAATTGTCAGGGCATCGTGTAGCGCCATAAAGTCAAAGAGAAGTGCGAGGCTTAAGTTCAGTCTCGCTTTCTTTTTCCAATCTTCTATTCTGAGTAGCGTTCATTTCTGTGAAAATCTTCCATCTAAAAATTAGATCGTTGGTGTTGTCGTTGTTTGCTTTAATTTGAAATATAGGCGGCATAATTTGAAAGTATTATCTTTTTATATAAATAAAGTTATAGAAATTGAGAAAACTGACTCTCATTGAGGTCACTTTTTTCGTTGTAATCTAAAGTACTTCGACATTGTTGTATTTCCGGCGGACAAAATAAGCCTTTCAAATGCACATAACCTTAATATCATTATTGCTTTCAAGTTCCGAAAAAGTCTCTCTATTTCTAAATGTAAGTGACATTTTTCACATTTCAAACAGAAGATTGCCCTCCGGCTCCATCGAAGGGAGAGATGGCTCGCCTCCCACCAATGTGGCCAGGGTTCAATTCCCAGACTCTTCAGGGCGTCACATTTATGTTCACGGTTTGTTGGTTTTCTACTCTGTTCCGAGGTTTTATTCTCTGGGTACTACGGCTTTTCCCTCCCTTAAAAAACGAACCTATGGCTTGATATGAATTTATTTGATTTGTTTCTGTAAATTGTCCCCAAATAGTCCCCCTGCGCTAAATACAATTGACACTAATAGACGTGATTTAGCTGCGCATGCGTAGATTTCATTGCCTCATAGACATTTCTCAGAGGAGGCAGCCCAAGAAGGATTCGAACTCGATTTTTCGTCATTCAGGTGTTGTCACGATAACCACTAAACCACAGAAGACTACGCGACAGGTTAAAGTGTATATGACACAAAATTTTTTATTAGCTTGTTCAAAAGAGCCTTCAAAATGATGAAGAATGGCGTTTATCTTATTGTGATAGCTCTTTTGGTTGCCAAGTTATTCAAGATTTTGATTTATGCAAATTAGACGACGTGTGACGTCACATAGTGGACACAAAAATGATGTAAAATCACAAAAAATTGAATATCTCGGAAGACTTTTTCTGTACAGAACTGAAACCTTTTACAGTTCTTATACTCATTACAAAGTTCCATGATATGGCCCACTGTGACGTTTGCATGGCAACGCAATGGGCTCCAGTCCCTCTCCATCCAAAGGGTAAAATCAGAGTTTCCTGCCCTAACAAGGGTTATTTGCTCTTGATGTTCATTCAGTGGGTGTGCTCAAGCACAAGGAAGTCTGTTAGACTCTGGAGCAATAAAGAAGGCATTTTTCATTTAGGGAAGGTAGAGGTCTGGTAACAAGTATGTTGCTATGGTGACATCATAATCACTATCACAATGTGTAAGTTTGGTAGCAAATCAACCCTTCAAAATCTCAACCTTGCAGACTTCATATTTGCAAAGATATTCCATATTCTGTGATTTTACATATTTTTTTTGTCCACTATGTGACGTCACAAGTCCTCTAATTTGCATGAATCAAAATCTTGAATAACTTGGCAACAAAGAGTGCTATCACAATAATGTAAACGCCATTCTTCACCCTTTTGAAAGCTCTTTCGAACAAGCTAATAAAAAATTTGTGTCATATGCACTTTAACGGGGAAATATGTATTTAAAAATTGTGTGCGTGACCGGAAACGAGTTTTTGTGTTTTCGTTGCAGGTCATGCAATATCCGATGATCATATGATTCGGTAACACTCGGTAACACATCTTACAGGGCAAATGACATAATTTTACACCATCTTAGAAACTTGTAAAGCATCTATTTACTGGTTCTGATTGGAGTCAACCCCTTTAAATGTGAACAACTTTTCTAAGATCGCACTTAACCATTTGGTCGGGTCACGGACTTTGGACTTTGGACTACGGACTACTTAAGTGAACTGGATATTGACCAAGATATTGCTACAAAAAAATCACTGAAATACTGTGTATTTTAAAAGAAATCGGCTAAAATTCCTTCAAACAAAGCGTAGGCTACCCGTAGCCTCTTGGTTGACTTGATATGTAGAGAACCTATCGAACTCATCCACACCCATTTTCGTCCAATTCAAGGGGACCACACTATACCTTACTGCAGAGACTTCCCATACGTTTATTGCAGTGATTAAATTCTTGGCATATAGCTTTGATTTCAACGATAGCTATAAGCTTGTCAGGTAGGTGCTCTGTACTTACTCTTTCATCTTCCTGAGTAGAACGTCATCTAGATCTCAAGGTACTTGAAGCCACTCTATTATGGGTGTGTCATTACCTCGTTTGTTGGTAACTGAATCCTACGGCAGTGGGATG
>OX421445.1:29762348-29764848 GCA_949126865.1 Montipora capitata
CTTCCTTGCGTCTGTTATACCAACAACAGACTGTAGTAAAGTGGTCACAAAAGAAAGAACAGTAGAAATAGGTTTACGTTCACTTGATAGAATTACCACTTACCTTAACTGACGAAACCAGGCTTCCTGTCCTCTAACCAAAGGTATAATGAGGTTTCTCCAGAAACTGGCATGATTCCGAAAGGAGGACACATGTCTATTTCAATTAAGGGGTTTTATTTATTTATTTCTGACACTGTTGATGACTATTGATCAGGACGCCGTGTAATAAATCTTGTGGATGTATATTTATGGCGCACGGCGGACGGGATGTTTTGTAAAACTGAATTTTTTTTTCCGGAGCAGCTGTTTTTTTCTCAGTTTCATGATTTTTTTCCCTTTTTGCCCCGACTCCTTATCCGATCGCATAAAGTGTAACGAAGTTTGCCTTAGCCTGTGAAATCCCTGTCGAAATAAATGGAAGGCAACTATACAATTTGCATTTTGTATTTTGCTAGTAAACTGCTTTTTAAGATTAACATATTCATCACGGCCCAGCTGCAATCAAAGGGGATCTTCTTTACCCATAGCATTTATTTTCGCAGTGTATTTCAAAGTAAGCTCTTGTTCAAAGCCATGAATCTCCTTTTTTTAACCAGTTATTCAAGGAAGTGACCATACTAGAACGTCAGTAATCGAACCAAAAATCGCTATTCCTTTCGAATTTGCTCAGGAAAACAAAGGTTTCCTTTGCGTTCAAACAAGCCAGACTGTGTAACTTTTTTTATTTTTGTCGGTGATTTTAATGAAGTGTTTTTGATAGCGAACATATAAAGATGATGTAACACTTAGAGATTAAAATAGACATTGACGCGAATAGAGATACATGAAATCAATAATCAAAAAATGGCTAAAGCGATAGAATATATTCCTCATACACACTAATACGTATAATGCGTGGAAGAATTAGACGATTACGAAGTTTAAGCTTTTAATCAATATGAGCTTTTTCGCTTTGTTTTCTCTCGCTACATTACAACCTTCGAAAACGATAATGCAGCTGGGACCTGGAATTGTAAGGGCCGATTTACACGGCAGGATTTTTGTCGCATGCGACAAGCATACGACAGGCCTACGACATGACTTACGATTGTCGCAGAGTTTTAAAACATGGTTGAAATTGCTACGACATTTTTTTCTGACGTACACGACAATCGTAAGTCATGTTTTAGGCCTGTCGTAAGCTTGTCGCATGCGACAAAAATCCTGCCGTGTAAATCGGCCCTAAGAAGTCGTTGTCAGCTTTAGTCGTGGCATTTACAATTAAACGAAGAGTTTTCTAAACGACTAGTTTTCTAAAGAAAAATGTTCTTTTACTTAATCTTTATAAAACACAGTTTTCACATATCCTCTCTTAACTAAGGCGTTAGCAAGAAATCTCGTATTCAGTGACGATTTAGATGTTTGTAGATAATATGCTAAAACACAGTTAAATAATTTGCAAACAAATCAGTCATTGGACGGAGCCTAATCGCACCAAAGATCAGCGATGTTTCTGAAACTGTGTGCCTCGGGCTCAAAACGCAAATACAAGGAAATAACACGTTGCTGTCAAAGGATTGAATGCCTGAATTAATTTGTTTGTTGTGTATATACCACAAAAAATTAAATCATTTCTTTTATAACATCTACAAATAAAACACCAGTCATGTTGAGAAATTTTTATGCCCAGGCGTCTAGTACCCAATCACTGGTTTCCGCGAGCAAATCATGAAAAAGAGAAATGCATAAGCTTTAATCTCAGATCTAAGAAAAAAAGTAAAAACCGAGGATCATTAAAAATTGTGTTGAGTAAAAACTTCCTTCCTTCTTAATCGCTGTCTGACTCAGTTACTTAACTGATGCTACAATTGTAGCTGCGCAAAGAGAACTTTAACTGTGGTCAACTCTGTGACTTAGTTTGCTTATAGACGTGTCCCTTCTTGAAGTGCGCCCCTTAAAATCACTGATGATAATAGCACGTTATGCTGAGGCTGAAATCGAACAGTATTCATTTCCCCTGGAGCGACATTTTTATATACAAAGATAGTAAGGGGCAGACTGAGATATCTCGTCGTTGATTGTTCAATCTCTGGATCTAGGGGTCCTAAAATACCTGGGTGAAGTAAGTCTGAGATAGCCATCCACGGGTCGAATGAATTTGGATATGAGAAGAACTTAGCCAGGATCAGGGTTGTTTTCTGTCCCGAAAATAGCTATCACCAGCCTCGCATTCTAATAGTCCTTTCTGAACGTGCGGTGCCGGTGTACGTAATAATATATCCAGCTGCGGCTGTCATCAACAGAAGTGAAACACCGCTATGTTCAGTGTGTAACTTCAAATAGCCTGAGATTCCTCCTTGCGAACGACTTAAAACCGTTTTCTTGAACTAAACAACTTAATTTTAATTACCAAGTTTCTCTACTGAATACAAGGTTAGTTTCAACTATTGTAACATGAAGAGTTCTGCTATATTTCCTC
>OX421445.1:29769848-29777348 GCA_949126865.1 Montipora capitata
TGTTTTTTAATAGATTTTCTGTTTTCAACCAGTGCCTTTAATCTAAAAAGACCTTTGAGCGTATTAGAAGAGTAGAGCAAAAAAAGTTGAAAAACAGATAAATGTAGAGATGGGCAAGTATTAAGCTATTTTGGTATTTCTTTTTAATTGAATTCTGACTATGTCAGAAAAGCCACCAGAAACGTTGTTTGCCTGGAATAAGATCGCTAGACGGTTCATCGCACCCAAACAGACATAGTGTGGCAACTCAAAGTTGACAGCCGAGAAATAAATCTGTCAACCCAAAGGTGTTTGTTGAGCACTTTTTGTTTGGGAAGCACCTCTACTTGTGTAGCCGATATTTGAATCGCTTTTGTGGCCGATATGTTAATAGTTTGTAGACCTGCCTAGTGACTGTAGTTTTTTACGTATATTTTCCAAAAATTGCAGTTATGAAAAAGAAAGTAAATTTGGTAAAATATGAAAATGTTACACTGGTTAAAAAATATTATTGAAAAAAGATCTTGAAATCCCAACGTTTCGGCTACTAACATAAGCCTTCTTCAGGGGTAATAAAATATATGACGCGGTCACCTCAGCAGTCTGTAGCAGCCGCGCCGGAAGACGTAAAGAGTTTCTGCGTCCTACCCTATGTTAAAGGAACAACGGAGCCGATCAAGCGGGTTTTGAACAGTTATAATATCAAAGTCGCCCTAAAACCACACCAGACCATTGGTAACTTTTTTCCCAAGCCGAAAGATCCCGTTCCAAAAGATCAAACGCGCGGGGTAATTTATTCCATTCCTTGCAAAGATTGCGACAAACTCTACATCGGGGAGACCAAACGGAAGTTTAATGCTCGGCTCAGAGAACACCAAAAGGCGGTCGAACAAGAACACCCCAAGAAATCTGCACTCGCCGAACATTCTTTACAGTTTGGCCACACTATCTCGTGGGAATCGTCTATAATATTACGTACCAGTCCCGGTTGGCGAACCCGACGCCTCTAAGAGGCATGGGAAATTAACACATGCAAAAAGTCCGCTCAACCGCGATGATGACATGTACCTGCCCCAAGAGTACCGGGCCTTGGCGTTATTGGACGAGAACTGATTTTATAATATATTCTTTTTTTTATTAGCATCTACGCGACTTTAAATACACTTGTCACTTCGTTATATATTTTATTACCCCTGAAGAAGGCTTATGTTAGTAGCCGAAACGTTGGGATTTCAAGATCTTTTTTCAATAATATTTTTTAACCAGTGTACCATTTTCATATTTTACCATGGTTCCACCTGGTTACAAAGCAGCTTTTGAAAGTAAATTTATTAGTATATTCAGCAATGTCGCATTAAGGCAAAAAATGGGACGACGGCACGCGAGTTGTCGAGCTTGGAGTGTTCGGGCGATAATCCAGAGAAAACTATTTAAACCTTGAACCCTCCAAATAATCGAGACAACGATTCATCGACTTCAGCGAAAATCCCAAAAAGGATTTTTTTTAAAAATTTCTTTCGCAAAACATTGCGTCAGCAATGCCTTTGCGGGCGTGTGGGATCATATATGATCCCGCGCGCCCGCAAAGGCATTACGTTTCTCAAATAAAAATGTCAATATAACGTTCTCAATATGGAGTGTGAACGAAGAATCTTGTGGCCAGTAATGTTCATAAGAAACCTAATGAAGAAAATATACTTATCAATATAAATGTGGCTCCGAGAAGACAAGTTAAAAGGGAAAACAGCTCACTTCCAAAAACGTCACGTGTCACTGCATACACTGACAATTGAGCAGAACGCTCGCCCGTCGACTTCCCGCCTATCTTGAATTTCAGTCGTCTCCTCCGCTCACTAACTTTAAGGGAGTTTAAGGCTAAACGACGGCTGCGGCAACAACAACGCCACAAAGAAAGAATCTTGGTTAAAAAAAGAAAAGTAATCGTGCAGCAATAATTTCCGTGCGTTTCTTTGAGTGCTCCACAAAACAACAACGCGAAATCACCAAATTTTAAGTTTAAATTTGACGACAACACGAGCAACACGTTCGTTCCCAACCGATTACGGGATAGTTCGCCCGTATTGTACAAGGTTTTGGAGTGACGTTTGTCAAACGCCATAGTATGGAGGGCTTTGAAATAGGTCTTAGCAAGAAATCTCAAAACTGCTACAGTTCTAAGGAGGGACCACAACCTTTAAGATTTTTACGATATATTGAAACATCATCTGACGTTACGGCTAACAAGACGTCCTCCCTTCATGCAGATTTAGACAAAAGCAGTCATGATTGCCTCAGCCATGTCATTAACTCTGTTACAAGACATTTGTGTATACAAGCAATCAAAACACGAAAGAAATGACTGCCACAATTTTGTCAATAGACGTTAACTTTTTCAGTCCTGTTAGGTAGTCAACAAATTGGGTACAATGGCTCATTCCCTTGATAAAACTTGAAGAATTGTGATTTGCTAAATAATATAAAGTTCCCACTGCAAGCCAGAGTACCGTCAAAAAGATTACCAACGAAGCGCACCGTGCATCGAGAATCAGGAAAGGACCATTTTGTCGATTTTATAATTGTACTCAGATGCTGACTTGTTATGTAGTGTAAAACGAAACAGTTATGATTTCACAGTTTGGTGTTCCACGTGATATGTTTATCATGTGACTTTGACTGACCAGCCGGCCGGTTGTTGTTCTGAGTCTTGGAAATCATAACTGACTTGGTGTCAGAAGCGAGATATTAACCCCACTGGTATTTACAGAGTCGGATGTGGGTACGGCGTTTCCTGAAAGGTTTTACGATTTGTTCGCAGTTGGTAGCTGAGAGAGAAACTTATAGTCTTGGTTCAGTTCTTTTCTGAATGGCCGTTCTGTCGACGACCGCGCAGCCAAAGTTCCCTGGTCGTTGAATTTATCTAGTGAGAGAACTGGGAACTGTTTCGCGAAGAGTGGAAAATATTATGAACGGGTAGCTGGCAATCATAGGAAGGTGGATAAAGTTCGTGTTGCCCGGCTGTCTTTTAAATTTGTTTGCAAGGACGGAAACTTTTAAATGGGACGGTCAGTTTCCAGCAAATCCTTACGTGCTTTGTTTCCTGCTCCAACCGGAACGTACAAAAGTGAGCAAGTCGCTCAATAGTTGCGTAACAGCATTGATGAAGTTGTCTGAGAACTCAGTGGTTATGTAACTTTCCGCGAATCGCTCGTTCGCGACTGTTTGATTCTTGGTGTAAAAGATTGCAGGATTTGAATAAAGCTCCTTTGTAAGCGTGATTTCGTCTGAGATGAGGCCAATAAAACTATCAATTCAAGTCAAGTTGCTCCTACACGAGCTTCAGAGATGGCAGGTGACGCTTCTATTCAGGACGATATCCACTCCACGAAACACAAACCTGTGTTTCAAGGTCTTGCTTCGCTTGGAGGATGCAGTATCATGTTGGATAAGGATGCAAGTCCTGAATGCGATACATTATGATCCACGTAGAGTGCGCCTGCCTAGAGAGCGACGCCATGAAGGAAGTGCGAGAGAAGTTGGATAATGACCAGATACAGTAAACACCCGCATATAAGAACAAGTGATTTAAGAACATCAGGCTTAAATTTGGCTAATAAAGCAGCATATAAATAAGGACAAATTCAGCCTGATAAATAAAACATGTTCTTAATATAAAGGGAAAAGGATATTATATAGGATAAGGAAACAATACAGTACAGTAACTTCTATTAAAGTACTATGGTGTTCAGGACCATTACAAACTATAAAATCTATTTCAAAACAGCGTTGTTGTTAATTAAACCCCTAGTAATACATAATTTGAAGTATTTCTGAAAGCAATTTTAAGAACATTTTAAAAACACTTTCAGGCTGATTTCTCCCTAAGCACAAATAAGCTCAAATAAGAACATGATCAGCCTTAAACCTGAAAAAAATGTTCTTATATGCGGGTGTTGTTTCCACCTGTCGGCAAGCCATCTGATTCAGTGCGGATCAAGTGTTTTAATTGTGCCGCAAAAAAGATTACTCAATTCGTGTATGGCTGGATTCCAAAGATCCCTTCTCACCTAGGCAAAAGTTTTCAGTGGATTTTGCAGGTTAAGCTTTCGGAGATTTCCAGTTATTACACTACACTGAATACCCCATTTTCTAGATTTCGCTGACGGTTGAGGGTAACATTGGGTCTTTCTTCTCTGCGCAAGGTACGTCAGTGGAAATTGTAGGAAGAAATCGAAGGTCTCAGGAGAGTGGAAGATATTGCGGTGTTTTCTTGTGTGCGGTTTTGGAGATACGGTGGCCGATGCAGTCATTGATTATTGTGAGAATTTAACCGCATTCCTGGAAAGGTGCCGAAAGTTAAAGCTGACTCTTCATTCTCATAAATTTAAGCTCCTCTTGTCAGAAGTACATTTAGTGGGTCATTTGCAAACTGCATATGAGCACGGTCCGTGCCAGTAGAGACATGCTTACCCCATCAGATATGACATCGTTAAAAAGATCTCTTAGCATTGACAATTATCTTGCAAAGTTTCTTCCACAGCTGTCCTGTGTATCGGAATTTCTATGTCGTTTTTAAGCTAGAAAGTAAAGTAAAGTAAAGCAACTATATTTAACGTCGATAACTCGTAACAGTAATTCAACTGACAAACCTGAGGTCGACGGTGCGCTCATTTCACTACCCCCTCTCCATCAGAGCTCCGTTTTATGGGTATTTAAAGCTACTTAGCTACACGGAAAGGAAAGAAGTCGAAGCAAGGATGCGAGATCCGGGAATCGAACTCAGGACCTCTTGCACCAAGGCCGCGCACTAACCGACTGTGCCATCCTTGCTCCTTCTAGAGAGGCCGAGCGGTGCCGGCTTCCAGTTTGCAATGGTGCTGCACAGAACATCAAGGGTCTCGAATGTGAAACTGCAGTGCTCAAGTTTTATGACATTACTCAAGCAGTAACAGAAGACTTACTTACTGGATTTTGGCCCATCCCACTCCAAGGAAGTCAGAACTTGAATTTGCAATGTGGACGACCCGTACCAATGAGAGAGTATTGCAATGAGCTGAGGAAATTGTTCTCCGTCGTTCATGATTTGCTCATCTTCGATTCACGCAGTAATGACTTCAGAACAGCCCCTGCCTGCGATGCCGAGTCCTTATCTTCATTGTCCTGAAGGGATGGCCAAGTACTCAAGCTGAAGAACTCTTCTTTAAAGGAGAAATTATTGTTCAAAATAGTTTGCTGTTCAAGATTTACCGCGTTATTGTACCTTCTGGAATATTAAAAAAAGGAGGTGATGAACACGGCTCACTCGTCTCATCCACCTGGGTATCGAAGCTTATCTATCCAGTGCAAGTGTCCTACTGGCCGCGGATAAATGCTGCATTGAAAGATTTCATTCCCAGGTGTGAAGTATGTAACTCGTACAAGCCAGAGCAGCTTCAAGAACCGCTTATACCATAGAATATTCCGCTAAGGCCGTGGCAAAAGTTTGGAACAGACCTGCTACAGTTTGACAGGAGTCAGTAGCAGATTCCAGAATTGGCTTTGAGAAATTGAAATGCAGTTTAGCCGTCATGGAATACCAGAGATTGTCATTTCGTACAATAACACACAATATAATTGTGCCTATTTTTCACAGTTTCCTAAAAACTAGCATTTTCAGCATATTACCTCTTCGCCTCGCAACCTTCAAAGCAAGAGAGTGAAGTTAAGATCTGAGAACGTATCATGAAGAAGACTGTCGTGGGAAAGTTCGATCCATATTTGGCCCTATTTAACTATCACATGCAATACACCTAGTGCATGATGGTATTGGCTCCCCTCCTGCTCAAAGACTATTCATCAGACGTACAGGCAACCTGTTTCCGCTAACCGCAAGACCTACAACAGTATCTCCGAAGAATATGTAGCAAGAGCTCATTGCCGCCAGCGAAAAACAAGGCCTAGTAGTATAACCAAGTGTAAACCGCACCCTAGAATACAGCCTAATCATTATGTTTGGTTAAAAAAGCCAAATGGGAGCACCTGGAGTGAAGCGGTCTGCAAGAAGAGGATCAAACTACTTTGATGTGCTGTCAGTGTATGTGATAACCGCACACAGCGAGGAAATAGTAGGCGTTTGGCAACTGTGGAAACCTCGTTATACCAATATTTGAACAGCACCGAACCGCTTGTGTGACATTCATAGGAAATTCGGTGCAGAACCCTTACCAATGTGCCAAACCCAAAGAAGAGTCTGAAGAGCCGACCCCTGTGTGGTAACCGTACATAGCGAAGAAATAGTAGGCGTTCGGTGGCTGTGGAAACATCGTTACCAAGATCTGAACAGCACCCAACCGCTTGTGTCACATTCACAGGAAATTCAGAGCAGCACCCCTACCAATTCGCCCAACCCACAAGCCAACCCCTGTCTGTTATAGGCAGCTGCTCGGGCTAATGTACTACCAGTCCAACCGTTTCTTGATCTGGTCGAACTGATATACCGCTAACAAGCCTTAAAGAGTGCACGACCTGAAAACTGTTAAGCCTTTTTTCTTTTGTTCAAGAACAGTTTCTTTTGTCTTTTTTATTGAATTCTTATCTTTTTTTCTTTGTCTAAAAGTGGAGATATCATGACGTCTTAGTTTAGTTCATATGAGTTTCTGCAATCATAACATGAATACTAACAGGTAAACAATCAAAATATTTAGGGTATCAAAATATTTAGGAAGTCAAGAAGCAGGAGGATGCATGATTTGTACTCGGGTAGAAATTCGACAGTTTTCATTCATACAACGACAACTTTTGAATTTGTCGAAATAGCAATTGTTTAGTTGATTTTTATTGGCAGAGACTTATCAAAGAGACGGTCACCGTAAAGTTAATGACTAGCTTACGACAACAACAACAACAAACAAGTTGCTTGTCCGTTAGTCCTCTCGGTAAGTATACCAAATCCCTATTAGTTAAATGTTCCTCCTCAGAAAACTGAAAAAAGTAACTTTGTTCAAAGTATTTCCTTTATTATTTTAGAGCCTGTGGAAGTGATATGGAATACTTAAATCACACGTCCAACGCAACAGCGAGTTATGACCTAGAGTATGAGGAAGATGGTAACGAAGAAGCAATAGAAGTCAATGCTGTGACCAAGATAGCCATAGTTGGTGCTTATGTCATAATTTTCTTGTTCGCACTTGTCGGTAACTCTCTTATCATACATATTGTGCGCACGTGCGGTAACATCCGCAAAAATCCGTTCAACTGGCTTTTAGTCAACACAGCTGCTGCTGATCTGGTCGATGTCATGACAGCTTCGGCTTTTTCGATCCCATATTTTCTTTGTGGAGACTGTTGGGTATCGGGAATATTTGGAGCATTGCTTTGCAAGCTGATTCCATTTTTCTTGGTCGTATCTATTTGCACGTCCATATGGACGCTGACGGTCATTGCCGCTGACCGATATCTAGCCATTGTGTGCATTGGGAGGGAGCCACTGTCACAGAAAGCCGTGATGCGCTCCATCGTCGCCGTTTGGCTGTTTTCTGGTGTGGT
>OX421445.1:29779848-29787348 GCA_949126865.1 Montipora capitata
TCAAACAAGGAAGCCAAACGAGAGGAAAAGATCAGAAATTATCAACAGTTATGCTTCGAATTACGAGAACGACGAGAAGGATATACTGTTAACGTGGTTGCAATGGTTATTGGATGTCTCGGAGGAGGAATGAAGGAATTGAAAGTCAATATGAAACGAATATTTGATAGCGATAACGATAAAGAAATAGAATTAATTGCACACGAGATGCAAAAGACAGTACTGTGGGAAAGTGAATCCCTTATTAGAAAGATCTTATCTGGACTGTTGACATGATGGCTGCACGATGGGACAAAGGGGTGAAGAAAGAGTGAAAAGAACACCAGTCTATTTGTTGACCCAACTTTCACTATACCTATCCTTAATAGCTAGAATTAATAGCACACGAGATAGGTACAATAAATAGCAAAGGAGATGCAAAAGACAGTTTTGGGGAAAGCGGATCCCTTATTAGGAAAAAATTATCTGGACTGTTCGCATGAGGTGTCTTTATTATTTAGCTAACAAATTTTGGTAGTTTAATTAAGTCTCCCCCCAATTCCTTTTTCGAAATTCAAGGTTTGGCAGTAGCGAATGGGAACTGAATTTTATCCTCTTTCACACTTGGTTTTGATTTTTATTATAATTAATGGCTATTATCGATACCTACGTTGTCTTTTAACCTTAATTTTCATCTGAACTTTTCATCTGAATGTGTGGGGGAGACAACTAGGCCTACTATATAGTGGCGACCTTTCTTGTATTCTAGATTGCGGAATATATTTAGTATATTTGAAATTTATTTTATTGGAATGGGACAAAATTGTATAGTTGGTTAATTCAAGAAATAATATTTAACATTTATAACAGGCGCACGTTCTATCTAAATATAATCAAATGCGCCTATAAAAACAAGTAAACAATAAAATAAGATAAATTACAAATAAACAACATGTGCTACAATAAAATTCCGAATATCATATAATATAAGTTAGTTAAAGTATAACTGTGATCAACTGAAATATCTATAAAATATGTGAAAATGTTATTATTATTATATAAAATATAATAAAGTTAATTAAGACACGCAAAGGCTTGTTTAAAAAGAAAGGTTTTCAAAAAAACCCTTCAATTTAACTATCGATTGTTCTGACTTAGTGTGGCTTGGTAGAGTGTTCCAAACTGAAGGTGCTGCGGAGACATACGCTCTGTCTCCCAGAGTTTTCTTTGTTTCACCGTGGGTGGCCATAATGAGCAGAAGTTCTTGTGTTGATCGCAGCGAGTAACGTTCATGTTTTCTAATCCTAACCAGGGGCGGATCCAGGGGAGGGGAAAAGGGTGACTATTCTCCCCCCTCCTCCCCCCCCCCCTCTCTCTCTCAGCAGTCATATGCTCTAGATTTTTTGTTTTTGAAGTTATTTTTTTTCGTTTCCTTATTTCTTCTAAGGATAACCAAAGGCGATAATAAAAAAAATATATCAAAGCTATGTTTTTATCAAAAATCCTACCACGGACGCAAACGACATCACTTTAACCACATTAATGAGCCCACAAACACTTCTGGCCAGCTTGTAACAATTAAAAGCCTCGTTTCAATACAGTGGACCATGCTCTGCTGCTGGTCGTCCCTCGTCGTCCATGTTGTAATAAACCTACATGAGTTCAGCTTTGCTGCTAGTTTAGGATGCAAAGACCTTAGAGACATCTTTTTCTAAGAAACGGTAAGTTATGTATTTATTCATAGAACAACTTTAGTTTTGAAAACACTGATTTCAATTATTTTTGTTTTTACGGCAAAGAATCTCTGAGAATACTGCCAATAACACTGATTGCAGTGATGAACCTCCATAAAATCTTCAGTCTCTGTCAGTAGTATTTAATTTAATTATGAATTAAAGCTTTCTCTGATGAGTATGAAGGCTTCCAAATAAAAATTATACGAGCAATGACATTATTTTACTGTTATAGGGAACAACCAGATGAAGATTCTAGAACCTTAGAAATCTCAGGTGAGAAATCTCACACGTACAAAAACAAATTCGAACTATTACTTATATGTTGGCTCTCGAATAATTTCCCATAAAATAATTTTGTGCCGTGAATTATTTTATCACACGACGAAATATTTTTCCCTAACGTTCGAGAACTTCTTAAGATAGTGGCCGTTTTGCCAGTCGGAAGTAAAGAAGCCGAAAGATCATTATCCTGCCTCCGTAGACTACATACATGGCTGCGATCGACCATGACTACAGAAAGGCTCTCTGATTTAGCTATGATTGCCATGCGTGGAAACGTGGTGCGTCTTGAGACAGGAGAAATTTGCCGTGCTTTTATGGAACGTCACCCAAGGAAGATGTTGGCATCCTCACTATTTGTGTAACATTGTGGTATGTAAATTCTACACACAACATTACATCATTTGAAGTGATGATTTAGTTAATGAGTTACTGCGCTATTCAAACGATTGTCCAGATTTTATTCAAATTGCACGAGCTAGTAACAGTTATTTGGGAGTCTGAGGATATTCCGGATCAGTGGAGGAGAGCTACAATCAGTACATTGCATAAAAAAGGCAATCTATCAATTCCAAGCAATTTTCGCCCACTCAGTCTCATCTCAACACTATCGAGGACAGTCACCAAATTATGCCGCAAACGTATAAACGCAAGATACCACCATGTTTTGGATGACTGCCAGTACGGCTTTAAACCGTGAGGACCCTCAAGCCTTGGAGATTGGCGAAGTTGGTCATCTAAACTGACCTATTGCGCAACATAAAACAATGGAGGTGTTGATAACATCAAGAACACGAAACTCCAATAATCCACGCAAACGAATGGTACATTTCAGTCACAAGTCATCACTTGACATTTCACTAAATGTAATATGAAATTTGACTCACTGCAATCAGTCAAAAAAAAAAGGAAAACTATGTGGGAGACCCGGCTTATCTTGTTAGTAGCTGTCAATTCCGGTATTTTTAACAATGAAATGAGAACTAATATTTTATGTTGCGCGAAACAAAAAGTAGACGCGGGGGAAAACACGCGTAATATTTAACTGTTTGTCCGTTGTTCAGTCATTTTCTATCACAACAATTTTTTGTGTTATAACAATGGGGGTGACAGGCCTACACAACTCCTATCCACGTGTTTGGCTTAGAGTTTGGCTCGAAAGAGTATGTCTTTTAAGGATCTGCCCCTTTTGTACGAAACGATCGGGGGATCTTGAAATATTTCGCTATGTAGCGGTTGTTGCTGGGTTAAATGCCATTTTTGCGTGAGTATTTGTTTAAGATTAGGCACCGTAGGACGGTATTGTGTGACGAAAAGACAGGATTCGCTTATCTTTTTTGCATTTCTGTAGGAGGGCTTGTTTCCTGTTCTCAAAGTGTAGCCGTGATCAGGCTTTCTGGATAACCTCGTTCAATAAGACTTGCTCTAAAATGCGAGATTTTAGTTTTGAATTTCTTTTCAGAGGACTTTGTACAGGGAAGTCTAAGTGCTTCGCCCTTGATAAAGCCCGTTTTTAGACCCCCTAAAGGGTGGAAATGCGTGTACTGAAATGTTTCAGTAGGTTTGAAATGCGTTTTGTATATGCAATATAGATTTGTTTGCGAATCGTTCGCCTTTGAAAACGTTTGTGTCATGAGGCGCCATGGTCTGAAAGTAATGCTACAATCTCCCTTTGGGCATGATCCTCTTTGGAGGTTGTTGGGACTGCTAGAGGTCCGTCTTCAGTTAGAAGGCTCATGGCCGTTTTTCTCAGGCAAGACCGCGGTTTCGATCCTTCGGGATCTCGTCAGTTGCCGATAAAGGAGAGCGGTATAGAGACCAATGTTCGGTACGAAATTCAACAGCAAGGCCCTGTCCTCCAAGAATGAAGTCTTTATCTTCAATCCTTGCCATTATTAACAGCAGACCTTTATAGTCAAGTGTTACTATACAATATTGAGAATAAAATAAATGTTTAGTAATTCAGAGTGAATGCATTGTGTCTGTAACACAGACAACAAATGCAGAGAAACTTTTGGTTATAATATTTCGATATAAATCTTTATCATCTTCGTTTCTCTACATTAAATTTTGTTGCCTGAATGTATTACAGACACAATGCATTTACTCGGAATAACATTTATTCTCTATATTGTAAAATTATCAGCAGATAATGGATTTTACTATACAAAAAGAAAGTAAGAACAACATGGCACTATCAAAGACCAACTCATTCATGAACAATATAACTTTTACAGAAACAAAGCTTGCATTGGTGGATTAATAGTGCCATGAATTTCTAACTCACAGAGACACGGGCGATACACCTAGTGTCCTGTTGCAATTGTAAACGTGCACTTAGGAGTTTTAGAACATCATGGCACTATCAAAGACCAACTCATTTATGAACAATATTACTGTTAAAGAAATAAAGCTTGCATTGGTGAATTAATAGTGCCATGAATTTCTAACTCACAGAGACACGGGCGATACACCTAGTGTCCTGTTGCAATTGTAAACATGCACTTAGGAGTTTTAGAACATCATGGCACTATCAAAGACCAACTCATTTATGAACAATATGACTGTTACAGAAATAAAGCTTGCATTGGTGAATTAATAGTGCCATGAATTTCTAACTCACAGAGACACGGGCGATACACCTAGTGTCCTGTTGCAATTGTAAACGTGCACTTAGGAGTTTTAGAACATCATGGCACTATCAAAGACCAACTCATTTATGAACAATATTACTGTTAAAGAAATAAAGCTTGCATTGGTGAATTAATAGTGCCATGAATTTCTAACTCACAGAGACACGGGCGATACACCTAGTGTCCTGTTGCAATTGTAAACATGCACTTAGGAGTTTTAGAACATCATGGCACTATCAAAGACCAACTCATTTATGAACAATATTACTGTTAAAGAAATAAAGCTTGCATTGGTGAATTAATAGTGCCATGAATTTCTAACTCACAGAGACACGGCCGATACACCTAGTGTCCTGTTGCAATTGTAAACATGCACTTAGGAGTTTTAGAACATCATGGCACTATCAAAGACCAACTCATTTATGAACAATATGACTGTTACAGAAATAAAGCTTGCATTGGTGAATTAATAGTGCCATGAATTTCTAACTCACAGAGACACGGGCGATACACCCAGTGTCTTGTTGTAATTGTAAACATACACTTAGGAGTTTTAGAACATCATGGCACTATCAAAGACCAACTCATTTATGAACAATATAACTTGTACAGAAATAAAGCTTGCATTGGCGAATTAATAGTGCCATGAATTTCTAACTCACAGAGACACGGGCGATACACCTAGTGTCTTGTTGTAATTGTAAACATGCACTTAGGAGTTTTAGAACATCATGGCACTATCAAAGACCAACTCATTTATGAACAATATAACTTTTACAGAAATAAAGCTTGCATTGGTGAATTAATAGTGCCATGAATTTCTAACTCACAGAGACACGGGCGATACACCTAGTGTCCTGTTGCAATTGTAAACATGCACTTAGGAGTTTTAGAACATCATGGCACTATCAAAGACCAACTCATTTATGAACAATATAACTTTTACAGAAATAAAGCTTGCATTGGTGAATTAATAGTGCCATGAATTTCTAACTCACAGAGACACGGGCGATACACCTAGTGTCCTGTTGCAATTGTAAACATGCACTTAGGAGTTTTAGAACATCATGGCACTATCAAAGACCAACTCATTTATGAACAATATAACTTTTACAGAAATAAAGCTTGCATTGGCGAATTAATAGTGCCATGAATTTCTAACGCACAGAGACACGGGCGATACACCTAGTGTCCTGTTGCAATTGTAAACATGCACTTAGGAGTTTTAGAACATCATGGCACTATCAAAGACCAACTCATTTGTAAGCAGGAGTGAGGTCTTGCTCCCGAATCTCTTCTACGGCTCTTTCTCTCTTTTTCACAATCACATTTGGCCTGGTTGCATTGGCGGGCTTTTCTGAAAAATTGGCGGGCTTTCCTTGAGAATTGGCGGGCTATTCGGAGGAGTTAGCAAGCCGAGTATTGGCGCTTTACCTCCGAGATCGATTGAATTTATCCTCGCAACCACGTCTTTAAATTGCTGCGTCTTCAAGAACTGAACTTGGTGAAGGGATTTCTGTCGTGGGATTCCTCCTATAAGGCCAAAGGCTGAACTGACGTACACTTTCTCGCTGTGCCGACCATTGGAGGAGAACCATTGCGCGCAAGCGGGAGCCCCATCGTTTCCAAAGACATTATTCCAATCTAACTGCCGGTAATCGTCAGAAAACAATTTGGCAAACTCCGTAGAACAAAACATGGATGGTTTTCCACAACACAAAACAGAATTCAACGCGTACCACGTCTTCTGAGCATCAAGAGCTGGAGAAAATACTCGATGTAAACACAAATCTTTTGCTCTCTCATTGCTTCTGCTCTCCATCGTCTTGCACGCATCCTCTGACACATATTCTGTCCAAACACTCACTATATATTTTCAAATGTGGCGCCATAGAACAAAATACCCATATAAAGTTAAATCGAATTACCGCTGTTGTTGACATTGGTTGTACTTTCATTTTTTTGTTGCGATTCACTGTGGTTGTCATTGCGTGACAAACTGAGCTTTGCAAAAATGTAGATAATCGCAGAGCAAAATAAAAGTAGGCTCATACATAACCAAGAGATCTTGACGCTTTCGCAAACAAAAATGAAAGGAAAGGAAAGGGACTTTATTCAAGCGTCTAGTCGTTCTAGCGCTGGAGCAGTAATTGGGGACACTGTAAACTGAAATTAAGAAATCTGTCTCTCCGCACTATTTGAAGTCCGCCACAGAATACCAGATGTGAAGAGCGAAAATCTATTTTAGCCTGTCTGACTAGCATCCGGGAAAGAAAAAGATTTGCGAGTGCAATCACATCGTAATAAAACTGAAGCGTGTTTAATTGATCAATATCTGTTACGTGTACATTAACCAATTGCGAATTCCCATTGTATGTCTGCTCTGTTTTCTGTTCTCTCGCAATTTGTGGGCAGATATAAGATTTTCAGTAAATGACAAGGTTCACACCTCATCGAATTACCTTTTCCTTATGATTGGCCAGGAATTAAATTAGTAATGAAAACCTCACAGTTGATAATTCCCCTGAAATCTAATTAAATGCAAGCGTCTGTAGCAACATGGGTATCCCGCAGATCGCAAAAAAAAAGGGGTTGAGGATCCTGCACGTTGGAACTGTTGACGCAAGTTACTGCTTCAAACAATTGATAAAAAACAAAGCTGAGGGGATACACTGCTTATTTCTTGATCTTCGCGGTGCATTCGATCTTCTCTGCCGATCGCAACGACATGAAATTGTTAAAATAATGCTTGGTACTACTAAAATTGCAAATATTCTACGCGCTTTTCATCAAAACACAACAGCAACAATCAAATCTGGTACAATGTCGTTCAAACTTGGTTCCGGAGTTCGACAAGGTTCTGACGAAGGTCC
>OX421445.1:29794848-29812348 GCA_949126865.1 Montipora capitata
AGGCAGCCAATGAAGTTCCCTGAGTAATGGTGTAATATGGTCATACTTTCCACCCCCTAAAATTAGGCGAGCTGCGCAATTCTGCACAAGTTGTAATTTCTGTGGAGGGCAGCGAGGAAGACCGTGCAGTAATGAATTACACTTGTCAAGTCTTGACGTGGCAAAGGCACCAACTAAAATCTTCGCATTTCCTAATACGATAAATATTACGAATATTAAAGTAGCAGGACTGGCAAATATTAGTGATATGGCGCTCAAAGTTCAGTACGCTGTCGAATGTGACACCAATGTTCCTGGCGTACTTAGATGGGAGAATCACGAAACCATCATCAAGTGCAACAGGAGGGAGCTGCAAAGTAGGTCTAAATTGAGATCCAATGATCACATGATAATTCAGTTTTGTCGCTATTCAACTTCAATGTATTTAACGACATACAGGAAGATATATCAGATAGACAAGCTTGAATGCGAGAGACCACCGACAAACAGCACGAGGAAGAACCAAAAGAAAAATACATTCCTGAGTCATCAGCGTAGAAAGGAAAATCCATTCCATGTTGACGTATTATGTCACCTAGCGGAGACGTATATAACAGATACAGGAGCGGTCCCAGAATAGATCCCTGTGGAACATCATAAACGACGTCAGTAGACGAGGAATTAGAACTATTGATGCACACAATTTGTAATCGATTTTCAAGATAAAATCGAAACCATTGCAGAGCTTTTCCTTTAATGCCAAACCTAGATTCAAGTCCATGAATCTGAGAATGCCATGGTCGACAATATCTGAAAAGCCCCAGATTGGTCGAGCAGTAAAAGACAACAGTTCGTCGGTTGTCAACGGCCTTTAATATGTCGTTGTGAACCTTCAGAAGGGCAGATTCCGTACTATGGTGGCGCTTATAGGCTGATTGCAATGATTCACCAAGATTATTATCATTAAAAATGTAGTTAACAAGTTGAGACGCCACCACTTTTTCGATTATCTTTCAAATAAAGGGTAGATTTGAAACAGGACGAAAATTTTTGAAGTCATCAGTATTTAAGTTGGACTTCTTTAAAAGTGGAATAATCAGAGCAGTCTTTAGTGCCACAGGCATAAACGCATCGCCCAAACAACGATTAACCAGATCAGTCATGACAGGGAGGAGAACCGGCAAGCATCCAGTAAGAACAGAGGCCGGAACTGGATCCAACGCGCAAGACTTGAGCACGGTGGCTATGTACTGGGTAGAAACTCTATCAAAGGATGTTGGTTCACATTGACATGAAAAAGATGGAATAAGTGAATAACATGCATCAGCAGTAGACTGCGGCAAACCTTCACGAATGATGCGAATCTTATTGTTAAAAAATAGGTTGAACTCATCACTGAGCTAAGTCAGCATCAGAACAGGCTGTAGGATAGAGAGCTTCAGCTGTCTTAAGAAGAAGATTGTTGATAGCATGAAAAAGTACTCGCTGGTTTCCATGGTTATTAATTGCAGATGAAAAATATATTTCTTTAGTATTACGAACTAAATCATTGACCACGCACCACTAATCCACATACAAACGATAATTAAAATCACTCTTGATGGAACGCCATTTTCTTTCCAGTTTTCATCCCAACTTTTTCGCCAATGTTATCTCCTCATTAAACCAGGGCGCACGCGAATGAAGAGTGACTGGCTTGTGAACAACAGGGGCATGAATGTCAATTAGTCACGGTACGGAGGGTAGAATCGTAACAGTCAACAAGAACACATGAATTATCAGTGGTAGATAAAATAAACAACTCAGAGTTACTCAAATCCGCGAAAAATTTATCCATGTCGAGAGAACGCAGTTTACGGGGCGCACGGAACATTCAAGATCAACACAATAGAGACATTTAGAAATTGAAAAGAAATACCAAACAATTGCGCTAGAAAATAGGAGAACCTTTTTGATCGAAAATAAGAATAACTTGTTAATTAATTAATTAATTGACGCAATGCCTACGCAATACATGTAATTGCTAATTTTCTGGTAGATAACGAATTGTTATCACACAAGTTAATGCATTTAGTCCAACGGAGCGTAGGCGACAGTGCAAGCTGAAGCGGTAAACATTCCGCTGAAGAGACAGTAAAGTCGAAACCGGTACGGAAAATGGCATGCTTTGGTTGAGACCCACCCCACCATAGGTACCCATTCTTAATTTCCAGTTTTCAAATGGCTTAAATGTGTATTTCAAAAAATTGTAACGACGAATCATTTCACTCCCTCAAGAAGTCAGGCCGTGCCTGACGAAATATTGGACACAGAAAGGAATATATATCCGAACAGCCTTACAGCAAGCCTTGCATCATTTTATTCTTAGTCCACAAATTTGATCCGGCACTTCTACTTTGTTCAGCTGGCCCTTGCATAAAAGATATTGTCTTTTACAAAAGGCACAAATTCAAAAAATCGGCAAGACAGGATGATCCTCTCTTGGTGCCTATCACCTCAACACAGTTTTCCACTTCATTTATTTTCCGAAATCGTCCCAAATACAATGTGTTGTTTTTAGAACCTTTGGCTTGAAAATTCACTTTTTTATTTGCTTTGAAGGACGGGGAAAGTGGTCATAGTTTGATCCATAACCGAGCAATGAGGGGGAATAGGTTCGATATCGGGTTGACGTCACCAATTAATTATTATTATTATTATTATTATTTTTAATTTAGACTTACATATCCACTACAACAAATTACAACTTACAAAATGCAATACATTATGCTTACATCACAACAATTTGACTTACATCTATATTTACCAATAAACTTTTAACCAAAGGAAAAAAAAAAGAGATAGTGCTGTTGTGTTGGCTTCTTAAAGTTCATTTTTTTTATGGAACCAGGACCAAGTCAACAAATTGATGCCAAGAAAAACTTCAAAGGCTCCCATTTCTTCTGACTGCTAGTGCTGATCTTGTTTTCTACTTAATTGATGTGTTTGGGATAGTGTAGAAAGTCGGGAAGATTTGGGGGCGTTCTTTCAGCTTACAAATTAATCTGCAGATTGAGTTCTGAGTTATCAGATTTTTAAGCCCAGAGCTGTACCGATCTGTAAGATTCTTTCTTTGGCGACAACGTTGCGGCATAATTGCAGCCATGAGGACAGACTGATCCAGAAGGATTGAATTTTTGGACATTCCTAGAACAGATGTACCAATGTTTCTGTCTCTCGTTGACGGAAGGTGCAATTTTCGCTCTGCACAAGTCCAATTTTGTTCAGAAATTTATTAGTTGATAGTCTTCTGTGTAAAAATTTAAAATTGAATTGTAAATTGAAAGGATAATTGATAACCAGTTTTCCAGTTGATAGTTACATTTATATCCTGAAGCCATTTTTGTTGACTTGAGCTAGGTGGTTCACTCTTTTCTGTTAGTAATTTCTTATATACTAGCCTGGTCGGTTTCGGAATTGTCACAAATTTAGACAAGAAACTTTCATACCCAAGTAGAGTCCTTGTCTTTTGTGATATATGGCTTTGAGGGTTTGACTACAGATATTAGTCCATAAAAAGATAAAGGTCGGACGTTTATATAGATTATATTTTTTTGCAAAACTGTAAGTGAAAGGAAATTGCGGGAGTCGTCCATTAGATGCTTGACATTGTTAATTCCCCGTTAACAAACCAGTCTTTATAGAGAACTGGTTTGTTTTCAATTATTATAAGGAAGTTGTACCATAAAGGTGATGAAAGAAAGTGATCAGCTGACATTAAATATTGTTTAAATTTGCTTTTGACCATATTTCAAAAATTTCTTTGACGAAAGGATCTGATACCTTTATGATATTACAACTGTCTTTTTTGTTAAGATTTCCCGCAAAAATTACTTCGCCTCCATATTTTCTAAGTTCTAGGTCAAAAAAATTTTTCCAACCCCCTTAGTTTTCAACATCTAGGTACTTTTTAATCCAAGTAGCTTTGAGCGATTTATTAAAAGACGTCAATCATTTTAAGACCTCCTTCAGAATAATCATTTATGATTGCGTTCGGCTTTTTATTTTGTCTCCTTTATCATTCCATAAAAAATGTAAAAAGCACCGTTTATCTCTTTAATTACCTTATTACTGGGCTGCCGTATGGCAATCCCAGTCGGAAATGGGTGGTATTTGTTGGGTGGTTTTTTTTTTTCCGTGTCGGTAAAAGTCTTGCCTGTCACTCCCCTGCTAAGTGGGGTCTTTGTGCATAGAGCCATCTGCTCGTATTTTCTTAGGATAGAGAGGGTAGTGGAAATGCGTAGATTTCTCTGGTGGACACAGTAGAATGATAAACTTAACCTGCAATGGCGTCGAAAGTCATGTAACGCGAATGGCGTTAGTGGATCTTTAAACAAAAGATACCCTTATGGAGCTCAATAATGGAAAGTCAGTTGGATAAACTAGGCAGGCGGTGAAAACAAATACCTGAAATCGTAAAAGCGACGAGTAACTGACTTCGACAATAATCTATCGCCCGTCGAGCCGAAATCAAAGTGAGCTGTATTTCTAATATTTTACCAAGAGTGTGCTGTTATGTAGAACACTGAAACCAAGTGAAAAATTATCTGGTATAAAAGCGACGAGTAATGGACTTCGACAACAATCTTTCGTCCGTCGAGCCGAAATCAAAGTGAGCTGTATTTCCAATATTTTATCACCAGTGTAGTTTTATGTAGTTTTACGTAACTTTTTATATTCTATATTCATAGTTCAAGATTAATGTTGTTTTCATGTCGTAAATATTTTATTCTCGATCGACCGTCCCGGAAACTTCCTTCTGCTCTTTCTAAAAATTGTGTATCAATAGTTATTTTACTTTTGCATCAATATTTGTTTTGCATACAGCAAGCTAACAAAAACTGTACCTTGCTGAGTTCGCATTTGTTAGCGTTAATAGTATTTTCGGTCCGATGCTTCTGTTTTATGAAGGGGTATATTGTTTAGGTCACCTATCCAGATACTAGCCCCGCCGGACAGGGGAATTAACCTCAGAGAACTAGTATTACAAAGCTGTCAGATGCTCTGAGGGCACGCTTAAACTTGTGGTGAAAAGAGGTTTTGAGAGAACTTGAAAATTATCAACATGTCAGCCCAGAGCCACTCTCGCTTCTATTTTATTTGTTATTCTTCAGAGACTGGAATGCTGTAGTTCAATACCACACAATTCAGTGCCTAACACGTACCACAGGCAACCCAGTGTATGCTTCACGGAAGCATCTAGTTATGTTATTGTAATGGTGAGAATATATATGTTAGTTGCGATGCTACAAGACTTTTTAATATCAGGGTCTGTTGACAGCCACCCACAGGATGGGGGGGGGGGGGGGGGGGTCCAAAAAGCCTCAGTCTTACTACTGTTGAGTTTCACTCCGGATATGTTGCCGACCTCCCGCTTCTATCATGTTCAAAGCTTCTAAGAATGGTGGAACCGTATTAAAATAAGAGTTGTGTCACCCTCATAATGGCTCAATTTAATCGCTTTACCGGTTAAAGTTATACGACGAATTTCCTTCTTTTGGCCAATAGCGTCTGCAAATCAACTTGCATCGCTGTTTTCCAAAGAGGGCCAGCAAAAAGCAAAGCATTCTATGACGTCAACCCGGTATTTCTCTTGTCGCAGCAAATTTTGCGTCAATTTGCTTAAGGTGGCTCCATATGGTTATTCCCGTTCATTTGGTACCCACTATCCATGGAAATTTTCGCATTGCTCTTAATCGCATCTCTCTCAAGTCTATCGAAATAGACTAAAATACAGAACTACTCTTTTTAACCATCACTGTTAAATTAACGGGGTTTTACTAGAAATTATAACTCTCTAAAGATAGGTTGTTTACAGTGTATATTTTGCTTTTATTTTGATTTTCTTCCATTTCCTTCGGTGAAATTTTCCTAAACTTTGACATTACATGATATTTGTTTGTCCAGAGGAATCTTCTAAAGACCAAAAAGATAGGGCTTTCAAAGGTAGTTTCGCCGCTTTTAGCGAATTTGTGTTTTTTAGCTCCACTTAAAAAATTGTCTTACAAAATCTCTTTTTGAATTGGCAGACTGAAGGGGTAAACAGTAATTACCGTTCTCCAAAATTTGAAGAAATTTCATCGAAGAAAACTGGAGATATTTCACGTGAAAGCTTCTCATTTTTTCCATCGCACAACATACGCCACAGAATAGGAATTTGCCAAGATCGCCATTTGAGCATGCATGAAATTCCCAACCACTTGCGCGCGCGAGCGTACTTCTGCTTGAAATCTAATGACTAATGTTTACCTGAGCGAGGAAATCGGTGGAATTTGGTCCAGAGCTCAACCTTGAGCTCTTCGCAAAAAGGGACAAAGTTTGGAGCAGTTTCTTCTTCACTTGGTCTACAAATATGGGAATCCCCTTTGGCGGTTTGTTGTTGTTTTTCGTAGCGTTCACGACTCCAAGGACAGCTGTGTCCCTCGATCGATGGTTGTTAGAATCAGATAAAGTTGTTAAGAACAGTGGGAAATGATTCTTTTTTTAACTTGCCCTTCTGTTGGACTCCAAAGAACTTTCAGCCTTCTTACGGTTAACTTTTCGAAAAAATGATACGTCCACATAATTTTGACGAAAAAAGAGTTTGCAAAGTTGGAAAGCCATGTTTGTTTACTTTCCGCGTGGGAGAGGTGCGCGTCGGAACCAAATCGCGCGCGGTCAGGAAACTATATGAAGCTCACCTTTCTTCTAATTTCTATATATATGGAATATAAATAGACATCTCCTATTCACGGAAACTACGAAAATTGTACACAAATTATTTAATGGTTACTATTGGATTGTAGCTCCACTCGAGCGCGGACTGGAGTGAGCGGGTGACACATGCGTAAATGCTGATCTTGTAACCCCCTCATTTTTCCTGATTTTGCAACTTTACTCATTTATATCTCTGCTTCCGGACGGTGATTTTTTTTCCTTGTTAGCTTAGATTAATTTAAGACGTTGGTCTTTCAAATTTTAAAAAAATTCTGTAGGTGAAAAAAAAATAATTAAAGACACATTTCCAAAAACACTGATTTTTCTGAAAAACTAGCCATGCAAAACATTTTGTTGAATTTTAAATATTTTAGAGATTATTTCTAACATTATCTGGTAACGCTAAATAGAAAGATTTCACCGTCCCGTCTTTTCAAAAAAGACAATATATCTCGATTTTAAGGCTCAAAAAAATGTCTTATATCGTTGCCATGGTAACGTTATTTTGGAGGAAAATGTAATGTGAGAAATCTATGATCGATACTTAATACCCTGGCCAAATTTCGTCTTGATATGATTACCCTTACTGTATCTAAGGACAGAATATGTTTATTTGTTTGAAAAAAGGAGAAACTATTTCGAGCCTCCTTAATTCGTATGAAATTTAAGAGATTGTCATTGTTTTATCTTTAGTCTCTTCGCCATTCTTCAAAAAAAAATTTTCGCCATCAAGATTTCCCCACCCCTCCCCCCCCCCCCCCCATTCCCCCTCTCCCCTTCCCACAACAAATATAGCGGCGGGAGAGAGACTAACATATATATACCACAACTGACGCATTATCTCAATGATGGACACAACTCCGGAACGCGTAGAATGGCGCGTCATAATGTATGTGTATTTTTTGCAGTGGCATTCATTTACATTGCGTTTTGCTCATGAACACGTCATTATAATTCAAGAGCTGTTGATAACGTTGCAAAAAAAAGTTATTTCCAATTTAAGGAAAAGCTTTTTACAATATTACGATTAAACTTCGATTTTTTATGGCTACATCCTAAAAATAGTTCTTCGCTGTCAGAGCCGAATCGAGGAAAATGAAATGAGCCGTGGTAAAGCAATATGACGAGCTTCCTGTGACAATATGACGTTTAAAGAGATTGAACGTTAAATTTCAGTCTTTTTTTGTCTCTTAACACTGCCTCTCACACAAGATTAGGGCTTTGCTGATATTCATACACATGACATTAAAAAAATGCAATGAAAGGATGGGGTCACCGTGCCTGTTTTTGTGCTGTATGCCCTTTATTCTAAGTGTTTTTTACGTCGAATTACACGAGAAGCGTTCGAAACTAGATGAACCGGAAAAATTGTTGTTATGTAGCAAAAGCTAATGAATATTACTGAAAACTTGAACCTACTTGTTTGTCTGGGCTATAATCTTCAAGTAAAGTGATTTCTTATTGCTCAATCTTGCAAAGAAATGTAAGCAAATTGGACCGCGACAGTCATCACGTTGCACTCAGTGTCGGGCTCCAAATATAGTTTCACGTCATTTATATGTAAATACTACAACTTCTACTATCCAAATTTTTTTCTCCTTAAAGAAGTATGTTTTCCGTGTACCTATTACGAGTAAATAAAAGCATTAAAATGGGGGTCACCGTGCTCTTTTCTTCGCAAGACGATGATAAATGGATAGCAAACGGGCAATTTCGGCTTCAAAATGACCATTTTCCGCAAAACGAATGGGGCGAGTTCCATAATTAACCGAGAAGAGTTATCATGATTGCAACTAAAAGCTCTTGAACAGCAAAAGGGGCCTTTGTTGCCTCTCTCCAGATGGCCGGCCTGCCATCTCCGAAGTCGCAATGTTATGCGCAGTTTAAAACTAGGGAATCACCTTAAGGAGCATTTCTGGGCAAATACACTTTGTAAGATAAAAACTAGCGATAAAAATCTACGACGTTTCGATCTCGCTGAGATCATTTTCAAGTCAGTTAAAAAAAATGAATAAATCTTTGCATATAAGAAGTAAAATCACACGTGAGAATATGAAAAGCGATAAAAATGTGGAAATATGTACTAAGCGTTACTAAGCTAAGTGATAAAAACTAAAAAAGACTAGATAACAAAAGGAACAAAAGCTTTACAAAAGAATATATTAAATACTCCGAGCTATAAAAATAACTTTGCGCGGCTACACATTGACCTCGCTGAAAATACCCCATTTAGACTCAATGATTTTTTTGTCTTTCTGAACGAGAAGGATCGTGACCACCATATACATCTCAAGGTGTAAATACACTAGAACTAGAAATTAGTTTGTGATGTACAGTGCAATTTTTTTTCCCGCGATTGGTTTACAAATGCAAATATTGCTGGGCAATTTATATATTTTAGGGTCCACTGGGATGGAACGTTCGGCTGTTCTCTCTGCCTCTTTTATAAATCCCGAATAACGTTCGTGTTCTTGGAGATCATGCTTCAGATTTGAGGATAAGAATTCACACGGAAAGCGCTGGTGATTTCTGCCCCACACACTAAATATGCAATTATGTCTTGAAGAATGATCATCCAGTCACGAATTCTAACTGTCACTCGACAATAGCCTCCTGCAGCCATCATTTTTTACCCGGCTAAATTGATTTGCTCACGGTGAAAACCCATCCCTCAATAAAGACAGTCAGCAGGCCTTTAAAATGGGCTAAGCTCCAGGTCATAAAAAGAGTCGTTTTGGCGGAGCTATCAAAGCACAAATAGACAAAAAGTGCCACTTGACATAATTCCAAATTTCCAACAGTTCCTTATGTTATACCCTCCCACTTATAAAAGCACGGCAAGAGTATGTTAGCTATCCAGCTTCATGGTACTTTAGATAGTACGATTTCGTGGATGGTTTTCAAAGCATTTGCGTTAATTAACATTACGACCAGCCTAATTATTCTCAAGTTGTGTGTATTTTAATACAACATATTGCAATTAATTTTCGATAATTACTATTGAGTAACAGTATTTCGCCCGGAAAAGAAAAAAAGGAAAACCGAATGCCTCCCACAGCTTCGTTTTGAAAATATTCGATGCTGAAGTTTTGTTTGTATAAATGGCTACTTATCTATTTGTTAGTTTATTTTATTTCCGAAAAGTTCCCTTTCAAGTTGAGCAAGGATTTTCATTTAGCGGACCGTACTCTGAACGTACGAAATCCTCGATTTAATTATGTCAATATTGTTCACTCCTAGCTCTTTTCATCGATTGTTCTGCTGTTCCAATTTTCAAGCAAGTGTCAAGGACTTACGGTAAGTTTTCTGACTCTTTGACTCACGGGGAGTGAGCTTTTGTATCATTATTAACACGAGATTTATATATTGAGGACGACGAAGGAACCCGACATATTAATCTTATGTCGTCATTGTCGGTATTCGCATCCACCAGAAATTGAGATGATCGGGAAGTGAACATCCTTCTAGTCATGAACTTTAGAGAAAACCCCTGTAAAACCTTCTCAGTAATAGTTTTTCATACAGCAATATACGAATCCGATGACATACGACGTCAGCTGTGGACAGGCAAGCATTTTCCAAAAGCTGAAGTAGCTCATTTACCACAATCTTTCGAACGAAAGAAACCGGCTAATATTCTTTCGCCTTGTGTGGGCCTGTTTCCATATTCAGGTTTTCGTGGACTTAGAAATTATTCTGTTAAGAATCAATTTTGTCCTTATCAAGTGTTACTCGGCCAACTCGACCTTTTGGTATACTTGTAACAAAAATAAATCAATTCTGCTCATTTTAAACCTTTTTTTTTCTATTTTTATCTATACTTTCGTCACTGTGAAAGAGACTTTCTTATCTATTTTTTAATTCCACTTTCATAGTTTACCACGGACGACTGTAACAATGGTAAGGGTTGTTTTTTTTCCCCCGATTCCTGTACTACCAGCGAAAACTGCGATTTTTTGATCACATTTAATGCTACAAATTCCCGCACTACGGTCTTGTTCGAGCTGAGCGGAAATGGAGAATGGGTGGCAGTGGGATTTAGCGATAATCAACTCATGGTGAGCTAAACGTTTTCAAATCATTCAATCATACTGAGTACACATGATCATGTCTACATTTGACATAAAGGCGCAGACAATGTAATAGACAAGTTAGAGTCAGGGAAAAGTATCCCTGGCTAAATAGCTGTCTTTCTATTTGTGCTTCGGTTACTTTGTCTGTGTGTTTCTCTATCTGTCGATATTTGATAATAATAGTGATGATGATGATGATGATGATGATGATGATGATGATGATGATGGTGATAAGGGTCTTGCGTTCAAATGCATATAGCTCCGTTTCTATGCCAGGAAAACAATCGAATGCGCTCTGCAACCGATCTTGCAATTGAGCAAGACACTATCAGATTTCATCTCCTAAGTAAGATAAGGTGAAGTGGAAGGTGGTCTTTTAGTTCTCAGAAATTAACTTTCCCTTCTTTAATTTAACCTAAAGCCTTTCCAGAGTTTCGCCATTTGCACATGCATCACTTTGTTCGAAGTTACGTTTTAAAGATCCTGTATCTTTGTCTTGCTGGGCCTTCCAGTATAAGAGCCCAGGATTTCAGTAACAATCTGTCTGCTTCTGTGTGTTTTGTATGGATGGATCCAGGGCAGAGAAGGTGTTGAACTTATCATACGTGGTTGTTTCTCTCTCTCTAGGCCGATACAGATTTACTGATGTGCGTTAGGGGCGATGGTTCACGAAGCGGCCATTATTATGCAAGTTCACGCGCAACACCACAACAGACAACTCCGGTGAGTGCTGTACAGGATGTCCCTTTTCTTTGCAATTGCAGTCCCTGAGTTGCAGATTACTTAACGTTGATGATAATTCTAAGTAATAGTAAAATTAGTCACTTCCACAATTTACATTTATGAAATGCGACCGTTATTCGATCCTCGGACTAGTAGTATATACATACACTAATACACTGATAATTTTAAATAATTGTTTTCGGGTCGTGTCTTGCAGTAGTTGCATCTTAATGGTTCTTTTAAGCACATCTTGACTTTTTTGCTTTAGACTCCTTCAGCTATAACAGTTATCGAACAGGCATTCGAGAATGGAAGGACGAAATGCAGGTATCAATTACTCAAACGTTTTCAAATGGCGTTGGTAGATAGATAGATGGATGGATGGATGGATGGATGGATGGATGGGTAGATTCATGGTCCTTTTTGTAACGTGTTCTGTTCCTTTTTGTAACTTTTGTTCCTTTTTGTAACTTTCACTTGGTTACAAAAAGGAACATTTGTTCCATTTCGTAACTTGTTCCTTTTCGTAACCTTCACTTGGTTACAAAAAGGAACAAGTGTTCCTTTTCGTAACCAAAGTGTTCCTTTTTGTAACTTAGGTGTTCCTTTTTGTAACTTTGTTAAGTTACAAAAAGTAACACTCGTTTCTAACTTGAAATTACTCTATTTTTAACCAATATCCAAGCAATACACTTAAGCTACGACTGTTTAAACACATGTAACGGGATAACGCTACTCTACAAACTTGATGGAGCCCCCCATGTTAGATCAGTGTTAGTTTCGAAACGCCGCTTACCTCTTCAATTTCCTACAAAATTCCTTTTGATTTATATTTGGTTACTATTTAGTGAAATACGTGATATTAAATTTAAAAAATCGGTAGAAATCGTGATTTCTTAAGTTGTAGCATAGCTCTTGAATTTTCTGACAGGAAATAGGTTTATTGTGGGTGCTCAATTTTTGAAAATGCCCCAGCTTTTTTCATGTATCATGGCCAATAAAAGACGACACGTAATATTAGCGAGCAAGAGAGTAAGTTGAAGCAACACCGTTACCTTTGCTGCAATCAGAAGGATCCAAGTTACCGTTATCTCAAGTGTCTTTGCTATCTTTTCCGTGCGATTCATCAACCAAAGTAAGTAAGTCTTTTCTTTGTAGTTAATTTCGCTATTATTAGTGTTTTCTTTATCACGAAAATAAATATCCTTTAGACTTATCTTGTTGTTTTATCAAATTGATCCAAATTGTGATTGCTTTATGGTCATTTAGTTACTCTGTTCATCACAATATTGTTGTTTATGTCCTTGCTCGACCGTGATTTATGGACACACACTTATTGTATCGATTTCAAGTACCAATTATCACGTCTATTTACTTCACGTTAGGAGCTCGCTAGTTTGTCATTTAAAGGACAGCCTTTAAAAGGGCAGTAAGCGAGCGACGGTGGGAAAAGCTAACGGAGGATTTGGACAAACTGATCAAACCTGAAGATATCGAAAAATTCGCTACATCCCAAGTGGTGATGAAGGCAGTTGCAGTGTGAGGGGAACACCTGCAGAAGGATGCCCGCAAGATCCCAAGTCAGACAGACTACTGCTTAGTGAGAGATCACCTTATCACAAGGCTGATAATAGAGAATACCTGCAGGGCAGGGTAATGTCGCCAACATGACGTTCGGAGAACTAGCCAAAGCAAAACCAGATAATGGTCAAATGGTTGTGATTGTGATGAAACACAAGACGTTGACATCTCTGGGTTCAGCTCATCTTGTGCTTAGCCCAACCATTTGCAAGTGGAAGCAGGCCTCTCTCACGTTCATGCGAAACAAGATACCAGGTGCAGAGACAGGAAGTAATGATCACGTCTTTATCAGCTCTACTGGGAACACTATGTCCTCTTCCATGGTTTCTGCACAGCTGAACTCATTTTGGCAGAAAGCTACAGATAAAGTACTTGTCAGGGTAAATGCAGTAAGCAATGCTAATTATTATATGACAGTAGTTAAACAATGCGATATTTATCAAACGATGTTTCAGCAGAATAGAGCATTCTAATACAGTAAACACCCGCAACAAGTGGATTAAGAACATCAGCCTGAAATTTGGCCAATAAAGCACCATATAAATAAGAACAAATTCAGCCTGATAAATAAAACATGTTCTTACTACAAAGGGAAAGGGCATTAGGATAAGGAAACAACACAGTACAGTAATTTATGTCAAAGTACTATGGTGTTCAGGACCAATACAAACTATAAAATCTATTACAAAACAGCATTGTATGTTAATTAAACCTCTAGTAATATATAATTTGAAGCATTTCTGAAACCAATTTTAAGAACATTTTAAGAACACTTTCAGGCTGATTTCTCACTAAGCACCCCTCCAATAAGAACACGATCAGCCTTAAACCAGAAAAAAGTGTTCTTATGTGCGGGTGTTTACTGTATTGAGCGTTTAAGGATTCAAAAAAAGAAACTTCAATTGTTCTAGTATCCGTTGCCAAAAATTCGTTTTTTGCTAAGAGCTGTTAATTTAAGTGGGTACGATAACCGTTATCTCATTCAATTTCCTATTAGTTCAGAGCATTTTTTTTATAAAAAAAAGGTATCAGCTTGATTATCTGAAGCTTTATTAAGGTTAGACCAGACAGCTCGCAATAGTATCATCAATAACATTGACATGGAGATCATTTTGACAAGGTCTTTTATAGCATAAGATTTCATACAGAAAAGCTAATTTAAGTTTTACTTGTCTATCTGTTGTTGGGTTACATAGTGCATTTAAGTAAGAACATTTGCATTGAAATGGCATGTATGCTTAGCTTTGAAGGAGCATCAATTTCAACGACACAAAAATATAACAAGGCCTACTTTGCTATACGTTCCTTTTTGTAACTTGCAATTGTCTCAAATAAAATAAAATAAAAATGCTTGTGTTCTCCACGCACAACAAACATTATGCAACCAGAAAAAGGAATAAAATTGTCGCCTGAAAGCTACCTAACAATTTTTATATTGAACCCTACCTCACACCCTTCACATGTTCCTTTTCGTAACATTTGAACTTTTTGAGTGCATTCGGGAAAAAAGTTGAAAAATCCATTTTAACTGACAGCGCAATGTTGAGACTTTCACATCACAACACCAGATGGACAAGCTGCGTGATACATTAAAATTGGGGATAGCCATAGTTTACAGAGTCTAAAACATCACTTCATACGGTTGGGATAGATTTAGCAAAATTATAGCAAATTACGAGTTTTCAAACGATGATAACTTTCCATGAAAAGGACGCATAATTTCTTTCAAACAAGTCGACATCTTTCCAAACTCCATCAACAACTATATGAACCACATATCTTGACTTTCTGTAACTTACAGCGCAATCCATTGTGTATTTTAAGCAATATTTTACTTTTGCTGAGTGAGACCAAGAAACACTGACTTTGTAAAGCTTGATCAAACTATAGTCGACTATAGAAAGCATAGACTTACACTCGATTTGAAAGCTTTGAGTTTTTAACAAAAATTGAAACGTTTCAGGAAGCTCTATGGCCAATGTGCACTTTAGTTATGGTAATATATCCACAGGTTTTGCCTTATTTTGGAATTTATTCGTCTTTTCCTTTCTGAAACCTGAAGAGTGTTCCTTTTAGTAACATTTTTGACTTTGTCAAAATATTACAGTTTAAACTTTATTTATTGCTTAAAGAACTCCTTATTATCTAACCAATGCAGTAACTTCAAACTAAGAAACCCGTTGCAAATTGAATATGGCCAACTTTTAAAAAAGTTACAAAAAGTAACCACGAAGAATCTAAGGATGGATGGATGGATGGGTAGATCGTTTCCAAAATGTCCCCATTTCATTTTTTTTCCTCTGGAATATGACAATCATAGTTGTCGAAAATATGTCAGTAAATGGAAATAAAGTAAAATAAAGTGAAGTGAAATGAAGTGAGCTGAAGAAAAAATAAACCATATGTTATACTTGCAGTACGAAAGAGATGAATTAATCAAATATGATATCCGTATAATCCGTTCCGTCCGTCGTCATCAGGAAAGTCTTCGGTTGAAACTTCCAGCGCTCTTGAGCAGTTGTCTCAAGGACTTTCCCAGTGATAACGGAAACGACGAATTCCGCGGATTTTACGGAGTATTTTTTTTCCTATTAGAAACAAATAAGTAAAAATTAAAATGAAATGAATCAAATGGTGGAAACTTCCAGTGCTTTCGAGCAGTTGTCTCAAGGACTTTCCCAGTGACAACGGGAACGACGGATTTCGCGGATTTCATTGGTTTTTTTTTCTCATTAGAAAAAAGAAAAAGAATAAAACAAAAATTAATAATAATAATAATAATAATAATAATAATAATAATAATAATAATAATAATAATAATAATTATTATTATTATTATTATTATTATTATTATTATTATTATTATTATGTGCAGTTGGTAAACGTATGAATGCTAAATAGAACAACACAGGGGCGCGCAGCGTAACCTATGCGATCTAAAGGAACTATAAAAGGAAAACTGCCAACTTAAAAAATAAATAAATAAATAAATAAATTAGCGATAAAATATAAAAAATCTTACTGACAATCTAAGGCTCTCTAATACTAAAACTATATTGAGCTCCTATACTATTCCCACGGGGAAAGTCAATTGACAGTAGCTTTGAAAGTTCTCACTCTGTTGAGAGAACTCGAAATGGTAGCCTTCTGCATCCTTCTCAAACGTCATAGCCGCTACTGCCAAGGAGTTTCCTCATTGTCAGCTCTACATCCCTTGACCATTCCCCCAGCACATCAACGTCATAGTCAGGGTACTGTTTCTTTAGCTCAAATCGCAGTGGCCCGTACTTGACCGTCTTCTCCTCGGACTTCTTTTCCCGATGTTCCATCCACGGACAGGACATCTCCACAGCCCACACCGTCTTATTCTTGTGGTCCACAAATCGAGCGTCCACTCTGTTAGCCTTGACAATGGTGTGTTCCGCATAAACTGGAAGATACCAAAACGCTAATGCCTCAGATGACTCATAGATTGGCTTGGGTACTGCACACGAGTACCAGGGAGGGACTGAATCAATTAGCCTCAGATCCCTAGTCATCTCGAAGAAAAGGACTTTCAGTGCTGCGTTGTGTCTTTCCAGATATTTAGACTGAGCCAAAGCAGAGCACCCTGCTAGCACATGCACAAGAGCCTCAGGAGCTTTCCCACACAGTCTACACGTGATGTCATCCTGTGCTGCACCTGTTTTGTGGATTGTGTGCACCTTAGTGGGCGTGTGGGCGTAAGGTGCTCGTACAATTCCATTACCCCAGTGATGGTATGGGTGGGAGCACAGGTCCAATCACGCAACCACGCAAAGCATCCACTCTGATTTAACTCACTGTTCTGCCACCTAGCCTGTAGCCTGTAAGAACCGTCCATGCCACTTCTCCTCTTTTATCTTCTCTTTTAGCTTCTCCATATCTGCCTTCTTGAGGTGTTCTTTCACCTTTGGCCCTTTAATCTCCGTCTCAGGATCGCTCACATACCGACACGACGGTTGAGGGTACTCCAAACAGGCTCATACCCAGTTCCTCGGTAAACTTATGCCCTTCCTTCATCAGCGAAGTGCGTCCCTTCTCTACCGCCCTCTCTTCGAACTGTTGCACTGTTTTCATAGAGGGATTCATGTTCTGACAAAGCTTTATTGCCGCCTTGATCTTGGTCAACTTGTATTCGCGCTCAACCGAGCGCAAGCCACGCCCTCCTTTCCCTCTTGCCAAATACATTATCGCCGTCGAGCTTAAGGGATGCTTCCCACCGTTTTCACAGGTGATCTTTTTAGCCTCTCTGTCAATAACTCGCAGTTCTGTGATCGGCCAGTGTTGAGTCCACATCAGATAGATTAGGACTGGCATTGCGTACTGGTTGCTGGCTCTTACTCGGTTAATATCTGACAGAGGACTAGACCATATCACCAATAACCTTC
>OX421445.1:29819848-29822348 GCA_949126865.1 Montipora capitata
GGCGATAACGCGTGAGGTGAATGTATTTGCCAATAGCGTCGAAGAACAACTTGTTTATCTCGTTACCCAATTGCTGTGTTGGCTTCCGTTTTTGGTGACCAAAACAAAGTCACACTGGGGTTTGCGCAAAGGCCTCACGAAATTCATGTAGCCGTCGAGTATTTGCATGCTTGTATCTGTCAAGATTACAGAATCAAAGCCATATTTTCCCGCAGTCTTAAAGGTTTTCTGATCAATGAAACCGCCGTTTTCCTTTGCTGCCTTTACCATTTCACTGTGAGATATTGATAAGTCATGGGACGCGATCCTTTCACCTTGATGAACAAGTAGGTGGCCAAAAATTTTGTTGCAAAGGTTAAGTCAGAGGGATTCACTTGCCCGCGGGATCATTTTGGCACGTTTTCACGGTTTGTTCATAGCGAGGCAAGTGAAAAGTCCAACTTCTAACAGCTCTTCCATGCTTGCCCAGTGGCCCCTGGCCTCTAATGATTCGACATCGAGATCTTGCGTCCATTGCAATCTCAGCATCTTCGCCACTGTCTTGCGCGCTCTTTTGATGTACAATTCCGTGGCAGATAACTTTTTAAGAACTCCATCCGATGCATCGTTGACCTTTCTGAAGTCGATCAAGTCTGAAATGGCGTCTATGTAACCCAATCTCCCGCCATGTCCAAGTTTGCACTCCTCTTGTAAATGATCAATAAACTTAAACAACAGGCTTGGAGAGCACAGGCTAAAATCTATTAATTCGAAATTAATTCCTCCTTCTCTTCGCAGCAAAACTTGAGAAATTTCAAGCATCTATTGACAATTTGCTGAGCGGGACGATCTTTCTTGTAACCGCCGCCACTTCCAGAAAGCCAAGTCGCAAATTGCTCGCCTATTTGACCGGAAGGTGAGAAGGAAGGCATTGATCTAGCGCCGAGTTTTGAACGCGTAGACGATACATCATCAGCTGAACTTGAGGCGGAAGATTTTTTTGGCACATTTAACTGAGTTTGCGGCAAGTTTTAAGTCTACGCGAGGTTTTTCGTCGAAATAAAAGAACCAACTATGCTTGCGTTGACGTGTTTTCTACACACGCGTTGGTTTTGAAATCCTTCATGTTCGCACACTTGGATCGGGCAATGGTACAAACTGTCGACATCGTCTTTTTCTAGGCGAAGACGTTTTGGTTTAGGCAATGCGCCATCAATATTAGACCACTCAATCTTGTTTGCTTTACTCATTTTTTCTTAGTGAGAGGAAATGAATGCATTTAAAAGAACGCGTTCGTTTTTCTCATTCAACAAAGGCCGATATAATAACAACGGAACTAACCAATCGGAAAAAGCAAAAGAAGTTTTGTGCATGTTTGAATTAGACGCCACGAGCCCATAAATCGCTATTCGTAAAATGGTTTGGATTATTGTCATTTCAGGTACTCTTTCATTGCACGCTTTACTATGCCATACATATTATTAAGGTTATAAGCGCGATCCAAAAAATAATCTACCAGGAAAATAAATAGCAGCTAATTGTTTCGTAGGAACAACTGAAAAAAGACGAGAAAATGAGCAATAAAAGCGAAGTGCTACACGAAAACACACGATCTAGAAGAAATTAACGTTCCTCTTGCCGCAAAACGAAACGATAGAGCCTTTTGGCAACTCACGAGTAGGAACAAATGCTCTAAAACTAATGACAAAGGTGACTAACGCGTAGTTAGGACGAATTGATTACAAATCACAAATAGAGGTCCAATTTGTTCCTCTCGTAATTCGGAACTAGGAATAATTGGTTCCCTTTTTAACAACAAAGGTCCACTTTGTTCCGTATCTTTATAAAAACACGTTTCAATGTTATCAAAGGGAACACATTTTTAGGAAAAATAGTTCCCAAATCACACATAAAGGACTAGATTGTTCTGCTCGGGATTCGGAACTCGGAACAATTGGTTCCACTTTTAGCAAAAAAGGACCATTTTGTTCCGTATTTTATAAGAACACGTTCCCCTGTTATCAAAAGGAACACATTTTTAGGAACAATAGTTCCCAAATCAACCATTAAGGGGCAATTTGTTCGGCTCGGGATTCGGAATTCCGTACAATTGGTTCCCCTTTTAGCAATAAATGATCATTTTGTTCCCAAGTAGTATGAAAGCAAGTTCCGATTTCATCAAAAGGAATACAAAAAAGAGGAACAATTTGTTCTCGCTTTTCAAGAGGGGACTGTTCCAGAATCCAGAAAAGGAACGCCTTTGAAAAACAAAATGTGCTCAAAAACAACGTTAGTCAAAAACAAAGAAACCAAAAAGCGTCTTAAAGATCACTTAGTAGAACACAATCGAATGCCGAAATGTTACTGGACGAAATAGAACACTCCAATGGAAAAGGAAACAAAATTGAAATTTGGGAAATGTGATAGACAGACAGATAAACAAACAGACAAACTTGATTGATTGATTGATTGATCGATCTATCGATTGATTGTTAGGTTTGTGGATTATAGAGTAGATAGG
>OX421445.1:29827348-29829848 GCA_949126865.1 Montipora capitata
TGCTGCAATACACAGGCGGCGGTCGCGCTCGAAGTTTCTAGCAGCGCTCTGGACAGTCGCTCGCCATCCAGATCTATTGGCTGCGGCAGTCTCCGGTTCCTTCGGTTGAATTCCTGACCATTTTAGGTTGGACTTGAGGTTGTCCTTGTATCTCTTCTTGGGTCGGCCTTGGTTGTATCTTCCCTAAGGTAGCTCTTCGTAGAAAAGCTGGCGAGGGATCCTAGATTCGTCCATTCGGATGTCATGACCAGTCCAGCGTAGTTGGGCTTTGAGGACCATAGTCTCGATACTGGAAGTACTTGCCCTCTCTAGAACTTCTTGGTTCGAGACGCGATCTTGCCAACGTATCCGCATAATGGAGCGCCGTGAGCGTGTGTGGAACTGCTCGAGCTTTCTTAGATGTCTGCGGTAAAGAGTCCAGGTTTCACAGCCGTACAGCAGTGATGGGAGAACTATTGCGTTGTAGACCTTGAGCCGTTTGGTAGACAGAGAGATGCTTTTGTGCTGTAAGACCTTGATAAGACGTCTGCCAAAAGCCTGGCTAGCTTTCTGAATTCTGGCTGTAATTTCCCTGTCCAGAGTCCCTTCATTGGAGATGGAACTCCCTAGGTATTTGAATGACAGGACATTCTTCAGCTGAGTGCGATCGATGGTGATACAAGCCTGTTGAGGAAGGGTCGCTGGTGCAGACTGGAGAAGGACCTCTGTCTTGCTGAGACTGATCGTTAAGCCAAACGTTTTTGCAGCTTCAGAGAATACATCAACAATTACCTCTAGATGGTGTACATTGTGGGCTATAAGAGTCAGTCATCTGCAAACAGCGCTTCAAGTAGTAACGTCTCCAGCGTTTTGGTCTTTGCTGCCAGACGCCTCAGGTCAAATAGGGACCCATCGAGACGGTAACGGATGTAGATGCCCAGATCCAGATCTCAGCTGGTGGCATGAAGTATCACTTGTGTGAAGTAGAGGTTGAATAACACTGGAGCGGATTCGCCGTCCGACAACACTTTTCCAGTCATGTCATCATGAAGCAGTCTGATGAGGGTGGTGAATTTCGCTGGGCAGCCAAGTTTCCCAAGGATGACCCACAGCGCTTCTCTATTGACCGTGTCAAATGCTTTGGTCAGGTCGATGAAGACTGCGTAGAAGCACATGTTCTGCTGATTGCATTTCTTGAATCTGTCTGACTGTAAATATCATTTCGGTTGTGCTGCGGTTACGGCGAAATCCACACTGCAACTCAGGTATATTCTACTCTGCAACTGAAGGAATCAGTCTGTTCAGTATAATATGAGCTAGGATTTTCCCGGCAGTAGAGAGTACAGATATGCCTCCATGGTTCCCACAGTCTACTCTTGAATCCTTGTTCTTAAATAATGCGAAAATGGTTGCGTCACGAAGGTCAGATGGCATCGGGTCGTCAAGATCTTCAATGACTGCTCTTTGGGGGATATGGTCAAGTACAGTAGGGTCAACTGAGGATGGGCGGCTCCGAAGCTGACTAAAGTGTTCTTTCCATCTTTCTCTGATAGCAGCCTTGTCCTTGATGAATATGGTTTCGTCTGCGGAGAGCATTGGAATAAAGCCAGATTTTGAAGGACCAAACACCGTTTTAATTAAGGGAGTTGAAGAACTGCTGGAATCAGCGGAGACTCGGATTTCTTCAGCTTTCTTCTCCCACATTTGTCATGGATGCTCCGTAGTTCCCTTTGCATCAAGGTTTGGTATGATTTGAAACTGCCCTTCTTTGGAGTAGAGCCCGGGTCGTTTTGCCACGCCATATATGCCTTGTTCTTTTTAGCGAGAAGTTCATCTATGTCACTAACGTTCTCGTCAAACCAATCCTGATGGTTACGGGATTTTTGGCCAAGTACTGCCTTTGCTGCTCCCGTTACTGCCTCTCTGAAGTGGTTTCATTTCTGGGTTGGGACGTCAGAACGTAATTCAACAGCAGCAAGTTCTTCATCCAGTTTGGACTGGAAAATTGAGGCTGCTGAAGTTTGGCGACGTTGAATAATCTTCTGGACAGTTTCGGGCGCTTTCGATGGACAGGGGGAATAATGAGATTTAGTGTGGAGCGGATGAGCCTATGGTCTGTCCAGCATTCAGCTCCTCGCATAGCTCTGGTAATGAGAACATTCTGTACATCACGCTGACGGACGATCACATAATCGATAAGGTGCCATTGTTTGGATCAGGGGTGCATCCAAGAGGTCTTGTACTTGTCTGCCATTCTGAATATCGTGTTGGTGATGACCAAGTCGTATTAAGTACACTTGGCTAGCAGCAGGAGACCGTTGGTGTTCAGATTACCTGTGTCATGTCTGCCGATCACTCCTTCCCAGAGACTATGATCACGGCCAACTCGGGCGTTGAAGTCCCCAAGCAATATCAGCTTGTCATTGTCAGGGACAGGGTCAAGTAGAGAACTGAGGTTGGCATATAATTGCTCGATTGTCTTCTCTGGGCTGGTAAGGGTCGGTGCGTATGCACTGATGAT
>OX421445.1:29834848-29839848 GCA_949126865.1 Montipora capitata
AAGCATGCGGGTACGTTCCTGGAAAAGAAGGACGAGGGTTCAAAGGAAATAACATTACAGTATGCAAGCAACTCGAACTTACACTAACCCCTCTTTTTCAGGGGATCTAATTGTCTAATTATAAGCCGGCTTATAATTTTTCATCACAATTGGTATATTTCTTTCTCCATCAGGGTGCTGGGGCGCATCCAATTTGTGGGATAATCGCAATTTATTTGGCGGTGATTCAACCGATAATGGCAGCGTTTAGACCAGCTCCAGGTGCACCAAGGTAAGTTCTACGCACAGGTGGAGCCCGTTCAGAGGCTGATTATACCGCATTGCAATGTATTGCGCTAATTGCGCTAACAACATAACAAGTATTGGTCTGGTGTGAGCAGAGATACGGAGCGAAGTTTTAGTTCATACGTTCCGGCTCCCCGGCAGCGTCATGACGTTCGTCCCCCTGCCGAATGGGTTTGGTTCGATTACCCCCTATTTGAAAAGCCTCGAGGGATGTACCTTCCTAATCTCCTCTTCACAGTAATGACAAAGATAACAGCTTTCTTCAGTGCACGCGAGTCGCTAAAAGCATGGTTAGCGTCACCCCTGCAGGCATTACGGTCATGAATATTAAATGCCTGTCGGTTGGAATAGTATTTATGTGGGTCAATAACATGGGTCGGTATTCTTGGAATAATACATTCCTCATTCCCATCTCTACTAAGTCCCAAAAAAGAGGTGAAGAGCTTTTCCTTTAATGTATCTACAAGAAGAGAAGTGTTCAACAGTTGTAAAGTTTTCGCAAAAATACCGCTCGCGAAAAGTTTCTATTCTTTCGAGAAGCACGCCCAGGGTCTTAAAAGAACTGAGGAGAAAGTGCTGCCTTTGTAGGCGTAAGGACACTTGTATACAAAAATTTGGTTTTATCAACGGAGTTGATAATGTAAATTGGCCACCGTACAGAGATTCTAAAAGCTGACGTTTCGAGCGTTAGCCCTTCGTCAGAGCCTTCGTCAGAGCTGTGACGAAGGGCTAACGCTCGAAACGTCCGCTTTTAGAATCTCTGTACGGTGGCCAATTTACATTATCAACTCCGTTGATAAAACCAAATTTTTGTATACTACTTCCCCACCGACGCAGCACCACAGTTTCTTTAGAAACTACCCCTTCATTCGTAAGGACACTTGGTTTGACTTTCAAGTGTTCTCGGAAAAGGAATGTAAGTTGTAGTCCCCGTCTCACAACTGGTCAGTGTTCATAATTTCTCAGGCACGTTAAAAAACGCAAGTACAGTGAAGAGATATTTTTTCAATGGCGTCTCGGGTAATTACTCGGAAAAATCCGAGTGCTCCATTGCAGGAGTCGAACCTACGACCTTCCGATTACTAGCTCGGATAAGGCTCGGATTTCTCCGTGTTGCGGTCTTGCCTCAGTAGTCTCTCATTAAAAATGACCGGCTTTGCGTCGTGATGTATCAGTCAAAAACGGTTATGATGTATGAGGCCATCTAAACTGAAAAACAGCTATAGGTAAAGATGACTTCGGTGAGTGCTTTCACATAATATGTTGATATGACTTTATCCGCTTTCTTGGTCTTGTTAAGCTCAATATGGTGTTTTCTGTTTTCGTTCCAGTCGCGGAATTTTCAATTGGACACATATACTTGTCAGCATAGATGCACTGGCTATGGCAGGTATGTTTTTAAAGAAGAATGCAAAGGGCTGTTACTGAGCAAAGCTGGCAATTCGTTGGAGAGTTCTGAACAATGCTTAGTGTCAGCCTGGCTTGATTACTCTCAGCTAACTGTGATAACAACTTAAACTAGTTTGAGGAAAAAACACCATTTTTTTTATCACAAACAACATACTTTGGACAAGCTTCACCCACCTTCTGATTGGAAAAAAAAACTTGAACTAGTTTCTTTAACGGACTCCATGAAGAAACTGCGTTCTTTGATCTTTACGCAGAACAGCTGTAGAGCTTAACGGAACATGGCTCACATTGTTAAGGAGCTGTTACACTGTGAAATGTAAAACTAACTAACTTAACGTATGTGTATAGAATGTATCAAATATTTTATTTGTACGCTGGAATAAAAAGTGCGGTTTGAGTTTCTGTTTAAAAGTACTAAAGTTCAACGTCCTCCTGACGTCATAAGGAAGAGCATTCCACAATTTCGGTGCCACTGCCATAAATGCTCTATCGCCAAGTGTAGGTGAGGTCTTAGGCATGGGTGGCGATAGAAGTAACTTGTCATTAGATCTAAGATTATGTTTAGAACTGGGTCTTCAAGTTACTAAATCCGATATATACTCAGGAGATGTCCCATGAATTGCTTTAAAATTAATAATAAAATCTTCTAGTCAATTCTGGACCTCATTGGAAGCCAATGTAATTCACGTAGTAACGGTGTTGTATGGCAATACTGAGGTGCACGGTATAGTGAACTTGCCGCCGCATTTTGAACACCCTGTAACTTAGATATTAAATTGCTAGGTAGTCCGTATAAAAGTGCATTACAATAGTCCAGTCTGCTAGTTACAAATGCTTGGATTAATTTCTCAGTTGAGTCCCTGGCTAAGTATTTTCTGATATGCCTGATGTTATGTATAGGTGGTAGAATGCGCCTTTGCAGGTCTTTGTGATATGAGGGCTCGATGTAAAATTATTGTCTATCCACACCCTTAAGTTTCGTACAGCTTCATCGCTGGGAAACAGCTCACGTTCACCAACGATCAGGCTGTTCTGATGGATCTTTCGTAATTGCGCCTTCGTACCAATGATCATAAATTCAGTTTTGTCATCATTTATCATGAGTCTGTCCCTAATCATCTAATTGCGAATGTCCTGTAAGCACGCCTCCATTACTTTCATTGCCGAGTCTTGCGCAGCACTGTCATTAGGTTGAAACGCAAGATAGAACTGAGTATCATCCCCGTAAGAGTGTAACGCAGGCAAGTGGCGACTGATGATAGTAATTTAGCACTTCGACGTATGAGTGAACGGTGCCTTGTATTACTTTTGCTTTTCACATGGATTAGGAAAATTAAATTTCTTTCCTCACTGAAATCCTTCGTGCAGTAATGGAAACACAACTTTAAAATATGCACTATTGTGTATTCAACATTATATCGTGTTTCTGATTGGTCAATGACGAATGCAGAAATAGGACAAATAGGTTGTAGAGTTCAGTATAGAACTTGCTATGGAAACACAGCAATTTTGATTACTTTCGACACTTGGTTCCCAAAAATCACGAAATGCACGAGCAAGTTCATACGATTTCCTACGCTTATTCCACAAGCGGTATAGTATCAAGAACTAAGTATCAAGGAGTATTAACAAAAAGTTAATTTCCCAGGAATTAGGAAACATACTGTTACAATGAACGTTCAGTTACATTTTGGTCACATGCTATGTGAAATCATATTTCCTATTAAAAATTCAATTTTCTTTTCTTTTAATCTGCTTCGCAGTTGTTACCATCTATCTTGGCTTGGACCTAAACCAGGTTGGGCTCGGGAAGCCCGGCCTTTATGCTGTAATTATTTTCTTCATTGGTGTATACCTCATACTTGTTTTTGAGTTCTATCTTATCATGTCCAAATGGATCAAGCTCAAGAAGACCAATACCAGAGGTAGGACCTGAATTATAGGTCGCTACAGCCATACTACAAGTAATACCCTCAAGGGTGTTGTTAATCTTCAGGAACCCGTCAAAATTTAGCCTCTGTCTACAGTCAACAGCACTGACATGATTGTGACACCACACGAGTACATACTAGTAACATACGACTACATACGAGTAACTCCGAGTATTAAACCTAAGCGCTCGTTTCAGTGATTAGTTCTCGTATGTACTCGTATGTTACTCGTATGCACTCGTATGTTACTCATATGACTCGTATGTTACTCGTATGTACTCGTATGTTACTCGTATGTACTCGTGTGGTGTTTTAGTCACGATCGCACCGGCATAGCTCTGTTTTGATCGGGCATTTTCATTTTCCATAAATGATACAGAAATTACGTAACAAAGTTTAACGCAACACAGGAAATTCAACGGTGTCCTTGTAAGGCATACAACAAAACTCAAAACAATATTTTTTGAACATACGTGACATTATAAAATGGAGAATACTGCTGCATGTGATTACTACAGGCCCATATGGCAGAATTGTTTAAACTTCTGTGTCTGTAAGTAGCATTTAACTTAAAAATTCGCTTTCTTTCCCCATTTCTCTGGGAAACAAAAGGTGACCTCAATTCTTTTTCCCTAAAAAATTTTAAATATTACAATTTTCTTCTAAATATCTCGAGTTTTCTAAATTTCTCAAAATCGTCTAAATGTTCAAAAAATATATCCTGTTTCTATGTGGCAAAGCCATTCTTGAGCAAATCCCAGCGCTCTGATTGGTTCTTTCTCGGTCGGGATTTTGCAGTACGGACCATTTCCGTGGAAACGGTTCAAGCCGTGTATTTTTGTTTTGGAGCAAAGCCGGCAAATTCATACTTTGCAACCAAAACAGCCAATAAAAAAACTGTGAATATTGTCATTCGTCACAGTGAAACTACAAGAAGAAGCTAAAAAGATTTAAAGATAAAAAGATTGAAAAACTAAAAAGATAAAAAGCTAAAAGATAAAAAGTTAAAAAGATTGATTGCACCGGAAGTGCATTTTACTATCAGAAACAGAGTGCCATATAATAAGCAACTTACTAGCCAAGCTTGCTCGGGCCGTACTGGGGAATATTGGCCCTCGGTCGTTTCAGTACGGACCTCGCTTCGCTCGGTCCGTACTGCCACGACCTCGGGCCAATGTTCCCCACTACGGCCCTCGCGCTCGGTTAGTAAGCGGTTAATATTTGTGTCTAGGCCTGCGTCTCTTTAAAAGATCAGGGTCTTGTTAAACGAAACCACACGTGAAACCTTTTCCCATTTCAATGTGCTTTGATGCTCTCAATTCGGTGGAAACGTTTTACAATTTCTCGTGAAAGCAGGAAGCAAGAACCTTTCGA
>OX421445.1:29844848-29854848 GCA_949126865.1 Montipora capitata
GAGCCTCTGAACCAGAGTACTCAGTCCTAGTTTTCCCGCTACGGAACTTTGCAGCAAGGTCGTTGAGCTTTTCAAGAATACTGTCGATTCCGAGCTGTTCCTTCAACTCATCCAAATCAAATTTCACGTGGTCTGTGTCGTCGACATCAACCGCGTCGTGAACTTCATTCGCAATCACCACATTGGGTTCCAAAGGTGCAGTATTAGCTTTGGCTGGCGAAGACATCACCACGTGGGCAAGCGAAACTCCTGCTGTCGACTGTCGAGCGCCAAATAAGCGACGGAAGCTAAGAGAAAGAGTTAAGTGAAAAGAACAAACGTGAGTAAACGAACAAGGAACACCCTCTGAAAAGCGAAACCAAAACAAGGAACGTAAAACAGATAAACAAAACGAACTCGCTGACCTTGTAAAGCACGAAAGGAAGAACTGGTTATTACGCTGCTTCCTGGGGTTAATATCACTGCTAATTTGCATCTGAATAACTTCTTTTAATTAAACGTGACTGCTGACCAGTAGGTAGGGAGGTAGGAAGTATGCATATAATTATCCCATACTACGGAGCATATCGAAAGAGAATTGGGCTGCTGCTGCAGGGCTAGAAAGATTTGTCTCAGATGCTTGAATACAGATGCGAGCGTTGTGCCTATGAGTTTCACTCCTGATGACACAGCATTATGCTAAACATTATGCTCATATTTTCCATTATTCTCGAATTAATCAAACAATGTGAAAGCCTTTTATTACTCTAATGCCACAAACCCTCCTTACCGCTACGTCCACGGTTCAAATATCACGCCCGAGAACTTACGACTGCCCAGAAAACTTTCGAGCTACACCTATTCCATTGAAAATCTGCTTGTTCCGATCAAATTAACATAGAGTTAAATTATAACTCTTAGCATTATCATTTGGCGCAATTGTTCAAAGGCCGTGTAACTTTCTCCGGTGGAAAAGTATCTATTCAACAGTTTCAATCTGTGCGAAAGTTTTAGAATTTGCTCTCGTAACCTTGAATATGAACGCTCCAACCCCTTCTAAGTAAAGGCGGGTTTGAAAACCTAAAACCTGGTTCACACGTATGACGCAAATGCAAACGCAAACGAAGTTCACACGTCCGACGCAAACGCATGGGAAGTAAGACACGCATGGGCAGTTCAAGTCCTCTTTCCAAGATGATGGACGAGAATGAACTAGCCTGCAAAGCAGGCGTATTTTTGTTTTGGTAAGAACTATTGGCCGACATTTAACAGAGGCCTGAGGCCAGTCAAAAAAATTGCACTAAGTGAGAGGAGGATAGTATGAAATGGCAGTGGGGGAAGGGGAAGGGGAGGGAATGCCCCTCGTCTCAATCCTCTACCGGCTGTGTGCTCCAAAATGGCGGCCCATTACGAACTCTAGATCTTGAACAAGCGTCCGCCTGTCAAAAAACGCCTGCTCTGCAGGGTAAGAATGAACCTGTGTTGTCTTTTTTTCCCTATCGTTTGCTTTTGCGTTTCCGTTTCCCGTTTGCGGTTCACGCGTGTGAAATGCAAACGTAAGAAAATGGAAAAATTTCCATTTCTTGCGTCTGCGCTTGCGTTTGCGTTTGCATCTGCGTCGTACGTGTGAACCAGGCTTTAGCCAATTTTAAACGGGGAGGTTATTTTATACCCTGGTAAGTGACTTATCCACTGGATAAAGTCATCTAGTCTTTGAACAACATGGGCCTGATGTACCAGTCGCCAAATATGGAGTTTACTTCCTAAACACCTTTGTTTGTGGTTTATCTACCCAGGAAGCTATGCTTCGCAAGATGATGTTCGCTTTTGTTACTCTTCTTGGATTTAGTGTTACACTGACGATAATTTTACTTCTAGCGCTCAAAGATTAAGGTAAACGTATTTAACTTATATTATTCTCACTCCATAAATATATTTTGTAACACTTTGTTAGTTTCACAAGAGTATGTTTACTGGACAAAGTGATTTCTGAAATTCGGATATGAAGTCAAGTGAAGCTATGATCCTCGCAGTTATGGACGCAATTTTAGCAATTGCGTAGAGAAGCCTGAAAAATTCAGGACTTCAACGGGGTTTGAACCCGTGACCTCGCGATTCCAGTGCGACGCTCTAACCAACTGAGCTATGAAGCCACTGACGTTGGGAGCTGGTCATTTGTGGGTTCTAATGGTCCCGTGAGGAATGAATCAATGACGAAATGGTATATGAAATGAATCATATATGAACTGCGGATATGAAATCAAGTGAAGCTATGATCTTCGCAGTTATGAGAGCAATTTTTGCAATTGCGTAGAGAAGCCTGAAAAATTCAGGACTTCAACGGGGTTTGAACGTTCATATCCGCAGTTCATATATGATTCATTTCATATACCATTTCATTCATTGATTCATTCCTCACGGGACCATTAGAACCCACAAATGACCAGCTCCCAACGTCAGTGGCTTCATAGCTCAGTTGTTTAGAGCGTCGCACCGGAATCGCGAGGTCACGGGTTGAAACCCCGTTGAAGTCCTAAATTTTTCAGGCTTCTCTACGCAATTGCAAAAATTGCTCTCATAACTGCGAAGATCATAGCTTCACTTGATTTCATATCCGCAGTTCATATATGATTCATTTCATATACCATTTCATCATTGATTCATTCCTCACGGAACCATTAAAACCCAAAAATGACCAGCTCCCAACGTCAGTGGCTTCATAGCCCAGTTGGTTAGAGCGTCGCACCGGAATCGCGATGTCACGGGTTCAAACCCCGTTGAACTCCTGAATTTTTCAGGGTTCTCTACGCAATTGCAAAAATTGCTCTCATAACTGCGAAGATCATAGCTTCACTTGAGTTCATATCCGCAGTTCATATATGATTCATTTCATATACCATTTCACCATTGATTCATTCCTCACGGGACCATTAGAACCCACAAATGATCAGCTCCCAACGTCAGTGGCTTCATAGCTCAGTTGGTTAGTGCGTCGTACCGGAATCGCGATGTCACGGGTTCAAACCCCGTTAAAGTCCTGAATTTTTCAGGGTTCTCTACGCAATTGCAAAAATTGATCTCATAACTGCGAAGATCATAGCTTCACTTGATTTCATATCCGCAGTTCATATATGATTCATTTCATATACCATTTCATCATTGATTCATTCCTCACGGGACCATTAGAACCCACAAATGACCAGCTCCCAACGTCAGTGGCTTCATAGCTCAGTTGGTTAGAGCGTCGCACCGGAATCGCGAGGTCACGGGTTGAAACCCCGTTGAAGTCCTGAATTTTTTAGGCTTCTCTACGCAATTGCAAACGTTGCTCTCATAACTGCGAAGATCATAGCTTCACTTGATTTCATATCCGTAGTTCATATATGATTCATTTCATATACCATTTCATCATTAATTTCTCGTAGGTTTGTTAAGATATGCAAGAGCCATATTCGAGGCATCTCTGTCAACCCTAACTTTAGCTATGTCGGAAACTGAATCAGCGATCGTTTCTCAAGCGATCTCGGAAATACACGGCGGCCGAGTTTCTGATCAACAGACTCCTCGTTGCTCGGATATCTCTTTGTCAAGCGCTGAAGCCTTGCAGTTGTTTTCGTAACTCTTGGACGACAAATTTGACCAAAATTTTGCCGCGTTTAAGCCCGATCTCGAGGAGAAAGAAGCGACCACTCAATCCCAACTTAAGAAGTTAAAAACGGAATACAAACCTTCCAACTCGTTCAATTTCAAGGCGGATTTTCTCTGTGAAGAATGGTAAGGATGTTTATTGTCATGGGGGGGAACAAAAGTTCCCTTTTCGGATGAGAGAATTTTAGTACCCCACATTGTCGTCACCAGAGCCTCGGGCCTGCTCACACCTCGTGCTAGCATGAAAGCTCCAATCAGAGACGCTTTTTATTGTTCTATACGAAAACCAATGAGAAGACACTTTGTTTCAGGGTTCCCCAGAACTCTTCTCTCCATCAGTCTTGCGCAAAAAATGAGAGCTCTGGGGTCGAGATTGAGTACCCCAGTGTTTCTTCTGTTGCTCGCTGGAGCTGTACAGGAAGCTGTATATGTTGTTTAGGAGTTGTTTGCCGCTATGCTGCTAGGCCGCTGGCCGCTGGGCCGCTGGGCCACTGGGCCACTCGGCCAATTTATGACTAACGCTCTAGTTTTTTCGGTCAGTCGGTTTATGCATATTGCACTGTTTAGGCCACTGGGCCTTGCGTTTGTTTTGCCGTTTTGTCTTGTTGGTTTTTGTTTGTTTAGGCTTCAGCTTATTTTTAGCTAGAGTCACGTTTTGTTTTTCTGTTTCACTCAGTCCTTTGCTCTAATGACTTATATTTCTTTTCCTTATTATGTTTATGTCTGTACAAGCTGGACGTGGGTTTCTTTCCAAGATTGCCCATCTAAAGGATTCAGAGCTTTGAAGGTTAGCAGCTGATCTTCCCTTGCGTACCACTGGAGCGAAGGTTCCTTCGACGACGGAGCGCGATGATTTTACTTATTTGTAATATTAGGTGTGCCGGTCCTAGTGCTAATCTTTCGGATCTCCGCTTAGCAGCTATTTGTGTAACCGCGTATACCGCTTTTTTTCGCTATAATGAGTTAAGTAGCCTACGCTGTTGCGATTTTAGTTTTTGCGATTCGTTTGTCAGGATTTACGTTTACAAAAGTAAAACAAATGTTCATTGGGATGATGCTTACGTTTTGTTGGCAAAAACAGGGTCTGTTTCTTGTCCTTTCCATTTGCTTTGAAATGCAGATACATTTCTGCTGCTAATTTAGATTTGTCGTGGTCGTTACCCTTTTTTCATATGACTACCTCTAGTTATAGTTTGCGTAGAACAAATATGAGCTACTCTCGCACGAGAGAAATAGTTTTACACGCGTTTGTTGAATTAGGTTGTCCGAAACATTCATTCAGTCTACACAGTTTAAGGGCGGGAGGGGGGTGGTGCTTTCGCGGCCGCTAACGCAGGCGTTAGTGATCGGCTGTTTAAAGTTCATGGTAGATGGAAGACGGAACAAAGACGGTTATATTAAGGATAAATTAGACTCCCTTCTTTCGGTGTTTAAGAGGTTATATATTTAGTTTCTTTTTTCTCTTTCTTTATTTTTCGAAGCAGGCATCAATAAACGGGATGCCCGCTCCTATTTTGTGTTTTGTGATCATTTGGATTAGTTAGAAAGTATTTTATAATCGTAGGGTATAATTATTTTGTAACGCTTCGTTAGTTTCACAAGAATGTTCTTTGCTATGTTACATTGTAATTTCCAGGTATGTTAGGCGTGCTCGTTAGGTGTCTCAAGGGGCTAGTAGGGTATTTAAGGTTTGTTGAGATATGCAAGAGCCATTCGAGGCATCTCTGTCAACCCTAATTTTTACTTTATCTTGTTTATTACTGTTGTAAATTTCCCAGAGTTTATAACTGTATTTTATGTTGTACGCTCGCTTCATATTTATGCATCAATAAACGGGATGCGGCCCTCTCCTATTCTACGTTTTTTTATAATCTGTGCCTTCCGGCCACTCTTGCATGGCGTCATAAGAACATTTGATGTTTTTTGAGCGAGTTGAGTTTTAAGCTTAAGCGTCGAAAGATAATTACCTAACCTTGAGTTTATAGATTTTATAGTACAGTCCTGTGGTGAGATATAACGAACCAATGTAATAAGAATGTCATTCGGGCATATTTTTGGTCCCTTCGAGCCGGATGTGGAATTAATTCTTGTGGAAATAAGGCGAGACTTGTGAGTAAAGCGAAGATAGCAAAACTTGTTCACAGTAATTGTACGCGAAGTGGCAACAACGACAACCTTCATCTTGTGTATTTAACCCGTGGGAAATTCGTCAAAAATGAGTTGCAAAGACGAACGGAGAGGACAAACACCGCTCTTATTTACGTCCGAAGAGTCTATGACATCATCCAAGTCATGTAAGAAAAATTGAAGAAATCACAAGCTGAGAAGCTCGCGCTTGAGCTAAAAAGAGCCGAGGAAAAATGTGAGGAGGAAACTAATTCGCGCCGAAGCAATGCGACGTGCCACGATTTTGGCACTTAGAAAGAGAGCCTGCTCTGAAAAGGCAGAAACAGCGGGAAAAGCCTAACTTCGAACGTAATTTTCTCGCAAAAAAAAAAAGAAAAGAAAACGAGAAGAAATAACCCCACCAAGTTCACTTTACTTATGTTAGGCTTTCCAAAATTTGCAAAAATTGTGAAACCGAGTGTACCGAGATTTAACGGCAATCCCCTTGAACACTCCAAGTTCAAAGCAGCATTTAAAGTGGAAGTTGATAAAAAGGAAGTTTACGATGCTACAGAAAAGCTAAAATTCCAGCTAGACGCGGTAGATGGCAGTGCAAAGTCATGCCTGCCAAAATGATGCCTGGTTCGGATAGATATCAAGATACTTGGAAAGCACTTGATCATGACGAGCGTTTTGGCCGTGCGTCGGCTGCTAAGAAACGTGTGGAACAATTTCCAGCGATAGTGAAAGAGAGGAGTGAGCAGATCAGACAGTATTAAGAGAGTCTCGGAGTTGAATGGTGTATACAAGGAGCATCAATTCATCCTTGAGCTGAAATCACAGATTCCTGAATTTTATGTTGCCAGGCTCCCTGTATGCCTTTGTAGTAGATAAGCTGAGTTTGTGGAAGGGGAGTAACAAGTGTCAACGTGGGAGTCATTTGCGGAGTGGTTAAAAAAGGAGGCAAAAATAAGCAAGTCAAAACAGAGATGGATGAAAGAGTGGAGACGACCATACTCAGTCAAGGGGGGTACCCGAAAGAATAGTGATAATTTTGTGCCTGGATTGTTTGTAAGAATGACCGGAGAAAACTGTTGCACCAGCATTGTAGGGGTGACATGCTCAGTTCACTACTAACCACAGGTTAAAAGAGTGCAAAGTGTTCGAAAGAATGTCCGGGAGCGAGAAGGAAGAGGTTGTGGATGAGCACAAGCTTTGAATATCTTGTTTATCACAAGGCCATCGTCTGAGCAAATGTTGTAGTAGAGACAGATGTACGGTTGAGGGTTGTGCAATGCGTCACCACACACTTCTTCATGAGGTTGACTTGAAGATTATGGAACGCAGAAGAGCAAAACAAGGATGTCAGACAGTGCGAGATCTTCATTGACTACTCCTCAGGACAGTGAGGTTAACTCAAGCCAGATGCAAGGGATGCATCAGCAGTATAGTTATTCTGTTTGCCCAGGTTGTGAAGCTGGTGATCGTGTTTTAGTTGAGGTATTACCGGTGGTTGTGTTTGGGGAGAACGGTGAACAGCGAGCAATGGCCCTGCGTGACTTGGGCTATAATGCTACCCTTATGGCTGAGAGCTTGGCAATGACATTGGGACTCGAAGGCAAAGAGATGGATCTTGAAATTCCGGGCGTCAATTCTCAGAGTGTATTCACTTCTAAACATATCAAGAAGTGTCTTGTTGTTCGAGTTGCAAAAGAGGAACTCAGGTACCCTTTACGAGACGTGAAGACAGTGCCAAACCTGACTAGTCCCGATCAGAGGCTGAAGGGGTCAACAATCGAGTACCAGTATAGCCACCTGAAGGACTTAGATATTGCTGACACCGATTCGGCCCCAGTGCAGCTTATAATTGGAGCCAACAACTCAAACTTAATTCTACCTAAAGAATCGTGAAGCCCTCAGAGTATTTATGCGACGATAGAGTACCCTATGGTGCTGAGACCCCACTTGGCTGGCCAGTAACAAACTGGGTGCCAGGTGACCAGAAAGTGACAGCGCCTTCCAATGCATTCAAAGTGTATGAAAGATGTGTAGACGAAGATGAAGATTTAAGACGGCTGGTCGTTGCTCAGTCAGAAATTGAAACTTTTGGAGTGGGGAAGTTTGCAAATCCAACCCGTTCAATCGAGGACAAGCGAGCGCTCGCTCTCATGGAGTGGACAACAGTGAAGATTGAGGGGCAAGATGCATACGTGTCTGGACTGTTGTGGAGAGAGGAGCATCCAACTCTACCGAACAACTATGATATGGCTGAGCAACAGTAAAGTCTTCGGAGAAGAAATTTGAGACTAACCTAGAGATGAAGCAGAAATATGCAGACTCCATCAGGAATGATTTTGAGAAGGGCTACGTGAAGAAACTAAGCGAAGCTGAGGTACAAAGCGAAAGTAAAGTGATTTGGTACTTACCATATCAGTATATCGTCAAATCCCAAGAAATGCGATCGTCTTAGAAGAGAATATGATGCATCAGCGAAATTTATGGGCCAAAGTCTGAACGATAAGATGTTCACGGGCCAAACCTTTTGTCCTCCTTGTTTGGAGTTATGCTCAGATTCTGTGACGGAAGAATTGGCGTGGCTGCGAATGTGAAGGAGATGTACCATATGTTTTGCCTACCAGATTGTGATAAACCGATCGATTGTGATAAACCACCAGAAGAGGAACCAAGCGTGTATCCGTGCGAAATAACAGTAGTTGGACAAGTCTCAGCGCCTTCCAGGGCAAACTACACAATGTGGCGCAATGCACATGAGAATGGAAAAGATCCTCCCTTGGGTGTTAAAGCCGTTTACAAGCATTTCTTGATGGGTGATGGCCTGCCATCTGCTAACTCGCGAGAACAAGCGATTGATATTGGAGCGGTTCCGCCTTTACAAGTAGATGACAACTGACATGTGAACTTTATGTGTGTGAACTTTATTTCAACACGGTATATTCATCAGTTATTAATTCATATGTAATTACATAATTAAACTAACTATATCTAACTAACAATATCCAATCCTACATCTAATAAAACCATAAAAACTGCTTTACATGAATGCCGTGTCTAAAATACAAAAATTACTTAAGAGGATAAAATGAGTTGAGTAGATGACTTAAGTCACTTAAAGATTCTGCCCGCCGCAGATCAGAAGGTAAACTGTTCCAAAGTACCGCACCACTGTAACTAAAGTTGTTTTTCAAAAAGTTGGTGCGGGGCAATGGAACAGCAAGTTTGTTTACTGAGTCCCTCAATAGATATTCAGTTACATCAGAACGGTTAACAAACAGCTCACTTAGATACTCAGGTGTAAGACCATTTAAGGATTTAAATACCATAATAGCTTTCTGTATTTCACGCTGGGAACTTAATTTTCTCCACCCAAGTTTACTAAATAAATCTTCAACATCAGTGTCATAACTGGAAAAAGTTAAAATTCGGGCAGCACGATTTTGTAGCTTCTGCAATTTATTTGAAAGCGTTAAGTTGCAGTTTCCCCACACAACACTGCAATGACAAAGAAGTCTTGCAAACTATCCCAGAGCAGGACAGATCTGCACGGTTCCTTGAGCTGAGTGAGATTAAACGGCCTACATACAGAGATTTAGGCATCATATGGGATACTGAGGGAGATATGATGGAGTTTACTGGGTTAAGTGGAGATGCTGGCACTACTAGCTCAGACTCTAGCAACGGAGTTGATAATGAAGATAGAGAAGATAACCTTCTGGAGTGATTCTAATACAGTTCTACATTGGCTAGGTCAGACCAGTTCCAATTACAAAGCGTTCGTGGGCAACCGGGTGTCTAAGATTCACACAATTATGAGTGAGCTGGAGTCCACACTGGGGCCGAGCACGGTTTACTGGAGATATGTTTCGACAGAGTAAGATGGGTTGAAGTACTGCACGAGTGTGAATTCTTGTTGGTATGGAAGAGCTATTTATCACAGGCGAAAATGAGAAGAGGGTTTGCATACGTGAAAAGGTTTTTAAACAACACGCGAACAAAGTAGGAAGAGCGTCTGACTGGACCGCTTACAGTACCGGAGTGAAGAGGGCACAGGGTGCATCGGTTGGTGAGGAGATGCAGCTCTTAGAGAAGGGTCGAGAGATACATAAATGGAGCAGAATCAAGCCCCTTGACCCGAGATTGGAAGATGGATATTTGGTTGTAGGTGGAATGCTACAAAAAGCCCAGGCCATACCATACCGTGCACGACATCCCAAGATTATTGACTCATGTCATGAGCTTTCACAGCTAA
>OX421445.1:29872348-29884848 GCA_949126865.1 Montipora capitata
ACCCAGTGACACGAGTGGTCTATCCAGACAACTGGTAAGTCAAATCTTTAGTTTTTATTTATTTTCATTTCTATGTTGTTTTTAGGGTGGTCCGTATAGGGGGATTCCGTAAGGGTAGTCCGTTGACCGGTCCGTGAGGCAGTCCGTGGACCCAGTCCGTAGAGAGGTCCCGATGGATGATGCGAATCTCAATTCAATGAATCAGCAATCAAACGTGTTATGAAAAAGCAAGGCTATTCTATACAAAATTTAAGGCATATACTTTCAGGTTATTATCAGTGAGGTGACCTACCGAAACTCCTTCGGCAATCTTTTGCTATTCGGCGTTCTACGTCTTGAATCTTCCCGCCCTTTTGCTTAAATCTACATGTATTCGTCCATCGGTCAGTGTAAAACGCAGACTGCAGACTGCAGACTGCAGACCAGGGGTAAAATGCAGACTGAGGTTATAATTTAACTGTTGAAAAAGCTCAAACCCATTAGAAATGCTAACAGTTAAGCTTAAATATTGTTTTAGGCCTAATTAGGCCTAAGGTTAGCATTGCTAAGGGGTTTGGGCTTTTTAACAGTTACGTTATAACCTCAGTCTGCATTTTACCCCTGGTCTGCAGTCTGCAGTCTGCGTTTTACACTGACCGATTCGGCCAGCCTTTGTTCCAAACGTTCGTTGAACTCCGTTTACTTTACGAAGCTAAGAAGGCCTCTATTTCTGCCATGAACTCTTCATCGATTAATGCTGCTGGTGTTAGTCGTATCTCTTTATCGAAAACCGTCTCTGAACTCCCTGATCAGAATCCAGTACGTACAGCTGTATGAGTCTAGATTTAACGGTTCCATGTCAAGCAGCTAGCGAAATCTATTCTTGCTAGGTTTCTCTGGTCGCCTTGGAATTAGTGGGAATCGTGGAATTGAAATAGGCATAGAACATTCCAAAGACCGACCATTCAAAGTTCATGACACTGGCGTGTGTGTTTGCGGCGAACTACTGTAAAACTACTAGGGCGATATCATAGGCAGCCCAAGCTCGCGTCACTACAGACAGCCGTTGAGAATTTAAACGCGTTATAAGACTTTGTATGGGAAATAAAATACAGTCCATTGTGAAGCCTAAAAAATTCTCAATTTAACTTTCATTCAAGAAAATGAATCAAAATGACTCACCTCTGGTGTATTCTTGTGCCTTTTGGAGTTTATTTTACAGTTTCGGGAAGTCGGTGTTTTCAATGTTCTAAGGCGAAGTCAAGGCTGCACACTAAGATTTCGACTTACCCCATCCCCACAGCGTCACTCGTAACCATGGAGCTTTTCGAGAAGCCGCTGTGGGGGTGGGGTAGTGTTGTAAATGAAATGACTGTACCTCCATCGGGTGTAGTTAATTTGACCTCGGACCCAAGCTCCGTGTCCTCGTCGGTGATCAGTTGCAGTTAAATTCATCAGCTATCCTGGAAATCGAAGCAGAAAATGCTCATTTCCAGCCAAGTGCGTGGGGTTTTTTGACGACGAAACATTCACGGAGGTTCGCAAATGATGTGGCTTTAGCTTTGCGTGAAAAAATCTTGGCTGGGATGGATTTTCCAGTCGCAAACCGCCTCTGAGCCGACAACGGTCGAAATCTTAGTGTGCAGCCTTGACTTCGTCTTAGAACATTGAAAACACCGACTTCCCGAAACTGTAAAATAAACTCCAAAAGGCACAAGAATACACCAGAGGTGAGTCATTTTGATTCATTTTCTTGAATGAAAGTTAAATTGAGCTTTTTTTAGACTTCACAATGGACTGTATTTTATTTCCCATACAAAGTCTTATAACGCGTTTAAATTCTCAACGGCTGTCTGTAGTGACGCGAGCTTGGGCTGCCTATGGCGATACCGACGTTTATGTGGCCTCAATGGTCGTTGCACTATCTTTCGGATTTCGTCGATTCTTACTGCCATTTCACCCGCTCAATTCCAAGGAATCGCCGTATAAAACCTTGGTCGTCCGAAAACGGAAAGAAAGAGGAAAGCCCACGCACATCGCCCGCGCGAATTTCAAACCGTCGATAACCGATCGCATCGTTACAAAACCTCGTTTCCAGGGTCTTTGCGGCGGGGTGATTCAAAATGGCGGACAATTGCACGCCTTGTCCGCCATTTTGGTCGCCCCTCCGCAAAGATCCTGGGAACGAGGAAGGCCCAGGCATTTTCTTTACCATTGGTGGGTTTCGTTGTAGGACGTTGCCGCTGATGAAACTCAAAAGCTTCCGAATACCAGTGCAGTTTTCGTAGTTATGTAAAAATTGAAAGTTTGGCACAGTAGTAAAATGTGTAACAAATATCATATGCACATTGCCCGTGACAACAAAACGAAGATGATGTAAATCACCATATTTGCTCCCAGGTAAATGTGAATATTTATAGCAAGGAAATTTGCAAATTTACAACAAAGTCATATTCAGGAAATTCATTCCTTTTTTCTCCCATTTCAAAAGAGAAGAAATAAAATGCAACTGTGCGTATTTTGATCCTTTAAAAATCAGTTCAAACAATAATGCAAATTATTAGTTTTTGGGATTTGCTTGCTTGGATTTGCGGTTGAAGTCAAACTGCTCTCCTTGCGGTGAAGCAAATTTGAGCAAATCTGTGGAAACGTTAAAGATTTGCATAGCACGCAAATGCCAAGCAAATAATTACATTTCCTTAACATTTGCACACAACTTCCCACATAACAAACATCCAAGTTTGCGCAGACTTTACCTGTCAAACCAAATTTAAAGCAAATTTAGACCCCTAAATTTGCCACACATTTGCTCAATTCGCAAACTCGAGTAAATCCATTTTTTCTTCCAGTGTATGTCATTGGAGAGATTCATAGCACGACGTGGACGTCCTCAAAAAAATGTTCGATATTGCTATTGCTAACTGCGAGCAGTGCAGATTGAAGAATGTATTATATAATGAAATTCTACAATAAACTTGAAACTTGAAACTTGAACTCGATACAAACGAGTTGCGGAAATGTCTCAAGCAACTGGATGAACAGAGAATACAGAACTTTTGTGCACCAAAAGAGATTGATTGGAACTTTCAGCCACCGAGTGCTCCACACTTTGGTGGTGCGTGGGAGAGACTTGTACAGTGCACGAAGAAAACGCTGAAAGCGGTGCTGAAAGGTAGAGTCGTCCCTAAGAAAGCACCGAGGACCTCTCTGGTTGAGACAGAGGGAATTCTGAACAGTCGACTAATCACCCATGTATCTTCTGATGCAGGAGATATTGAAGCACTCACTCCAAACAACCTACAAATCTGCCTACAAATCCGAGTTATGAAGATGCCGTTGTTACTGATAGAGAGGTTAACTCCACAAAGCTGTGGTGACAGTCACGCCAATGAACATGTACAAGTACAAGGAAGGATTACGTTAGCCGTAATCCCACCCTGGTCAGAGTTTTTCTTTGTCTTTGTGTGGGCCCATTTCCATTAGTAGGGCTAACGCTCACATGGTTCATGTGGGGTAGAAAACTAGCACTTCACATTTTACTCCAATCAGTTAAGTCTGTTCAAATATAGTGCTACACCGCCAACGTTTGCAAAAACGTAATCCTTCCTTAAATTTTCATCGTCTCCTACTTTTATGAGGGGTTAAAGTAAGACAATAAAAGGCTAGAATTTCACAGACCTTGAAAGTCGAGCATTTTAGTGACCTTAAAAGCCGAGCATTTTAGTGACCTTAAAAGTCGAGCTTTCTAAATGTTGAGGGGATGGAGTTGCTAAATTCCAACCAATGCCAGTGCGAGTAACTTCATAGAAAACTATTGCTGGTTCCGTGCAAAATGCGAAGACAATTGGACGAAAACAGATCAAAAGTGTTTTTACACTCTCTCCTTTCAATTTATGCATATACTGCATGTTATATACCATTTATTGCTACAAATTGTCAAAATGCAGCAAATCCTTCTTCTGAAGTTAAAGGCCCTTGGCGTCCCGCCGATCCTTCTTAATTAGTGTGCGGACTTTCTCACAGATCGTAACTTACGAGTCAATCTTGGACAAGCGAAATCATCCTGCAGTGTTCTCACCAGGAGTTTGTCTTAGGGAGTCACAGTGCCCCTTTTCCTGAAGAATAGGGCCCCTACAGGAGCTTAAGCGGGACAAAGTTACTTGCGCGCCATGACTAGTGTGGAAAAAAAACCCTCGTGATTTCTCTGTCCATTTCATCAACGCTTGTTCAAATTGGAACTCTTACAATGGTGGGCCTTCAACAATATTGTAAATGCATGATTTGTTTGCCCCGAGACAGATCTTACATACACGTTGTGATCTCTTTGTCGGCATCATAGGCAATAATCCATTTCCATTCACTCTGAAAAACACGGTCTTTCTTCAATGAAATGGCTTTTTGACCTTGCTTGACGTTGATGTTGTCCTCTTCATTGTCGCCTTCACCAGCGAGCGTTTCGATGATCTTCTACACTTTCTTAAATCCTTGGTAATTTGGGGTGAAGGAAAGGATCTAATTTTCTCCGTGCCACGACGAATAACATGAGCCCGCACTGTAAATTATCTGTTACACGTAGTACCTATAGCTACCTGATCCAATATGGCGGCCAAGATTTCAAAGCTGCGAAATGCTCGTTTGACTGACGATAATCATGAAATTGAAGGCTTTGAAAGCGCTTTGAATATTTTGATAAACTGTTTTCATTCGGTTGAAGAAGCAAGGAGCTGGAGTATTCGCTGGAATAAAAGACTGCTAACTTACTTCTAAAAGTCTGTTTGCTCGTAGCATCCTTTTGCGCCCAAGTGGGCGCATTTGCATGACTTTTAATGCGCCATTTCTATTTTTCTTGCGGGAATCCCGCAATGGCGGGGCCTGGTGAGAACACTGATCTTGGCATCAATTAAATGCATCAGTACCACAGGGAACTAGACTAGGTCCAATATTCTTCTTAATCATGATCAACGACCTTGATTGCAACCTTCCAATATATAATTATAAATATGTAGATGATTGTACGGTCTACGAGATTATCCCACGGTCATCTACTACATCATCACTTCAGTCAGCTATAGATCAAATAACTGAATGGACTGAGCATAACAACATAAGCCTGAATATAAAGAAAACCAAAGAACTCCGCATATCTTTTCTTAAGAAGCCTGTACAATTTGACAATCTAACTTCAGCTGGAACCGAAATCAACATTGTTGACAACTTTAAACTCCTCGGGGTAACTATATCCTCAGATTTAACTTGGAACACTCACATAGATGTAATATGCGCCAAAGCCAGTAGACGATTGTATGCATTGAGAATTCTCAAGCGTTCTGGGGCGCCACCAAAGAATATTATGTCTGTTTACTCCGCATTTATCAGACCAGTTCTCGAATATGCATGTCAAGTATGGCATTTCTCCATACCACAACACCTCAACTACCAGATTGAACAAGTTCAACGACGGGCATTGCGAATTGCACTACCACATCTGTTATACAGCGATGGACTTGAAGCCATGAACATACAAACACTTGACCAACGTAGAGAAGAACACTGCCATAAACTTTATAAGAACATTTTTCTTCAGGAAGATAATAAACTAAAAAATCTTATACCTGTACCTAACTTACATAAGTACAGTTTACGTACACCACGAACATTTGACTTAATTGAGAGATTAAAATCAAGTCTTATACCGAAATCTATAAGCAAATGGGACAATCCCAACATTTAATCGTATATATAATATAATTTGGTCACTTTTTTTATTATTATAATTGTTAGAATTGTAAATAAATAATATCTTATTATAATCCTAATACTGTAAATATCAGGATTTACAATCCTTACTGTTGGCAAGTTGATATGTTAATAAACTTTATTTATTTATTTAAAATAGCCAAACTTCGGAAAAAAGTCGCTTACGAAGGTCATGTATTCGTTATCCGAGGGGAGTTGAAATTCAAATTGCACGCAGATGCCATTACAAAGGCAGTACTTAATCCTCAGACATTTAAAATCGCCGTGACTGTTTGTCCAGGAAGATTTTAACCCACGACATGTCCCTCCCTTATCGACCTCCCACACAGTAGCTACAAGGCTCGACTTCTAAGCTATAAGGCTTGTCTTTTAACGCCAATAAAAAGCTCGACTTTTAAGGTCTATAAAAAGCTCGATATTAAAGGTCAATGAAAAGCTGGACTTTAAAGGTAGCTGAAAAAGCTCGACGTTTAAGCCCACTAACAAGCTCGCTTTCTAAAGAGTTCGATTTTTAAGGTCACTAAAAGCTCAACTTACAAGGTCCATCAATTTACACTCTCTTCTTCGCATTCAGCACCTCAACACCACCCTAGCACTACAATCCCACATTCGCAATTTCTCAACTCGCACTGAAATCATGTTGACAAAGACTGAAAATCAAAGTGCCACTGTCGTTACTCGTGAAGTTTCCTTTATGCACTAGTCAGTGTGATATAACAGCTGGATAATGGTTAGCTGGCTCTTTGCAGCCGCAAGAGGATTGGGGCTACAAAAGAGCCTGTTTGCAGGCTGTTGAGTTTCTGGCTGGATATGTTGCCGAAACCTTCTATCATGTTAGAAGCTTTTAAGAATGATTCTTCGGAACCGTCTAAAATGAGAGTTCTGTCACCCGCATATTGGGTCAATTTAATCGCTTCACCGCTTAAAGTTATACCACGAATTTCCTTCTTTTGGTGAATAGCTTCCACAAAGCCAGTTGTTGGGACTGTGATTCCTTCTACATCGGCAAAACAAAAAGAAGATTGCATGACAGGAAGTCCGAGCATTTCAAAGCTCTTACACAAGTCGGCCACGCCTCTGCTGTTGCAGACCATACAATTTCTACCGGTCATAACATCAAATGGGACCATTTTGAAATCCTCGCAACTGGAAAGTCCGACTTGCAGTGTAAAATTAAAGAAACGCTATTAATCAGTGACTTAAAACCCTCTCTCAATGAAAACATTGGTAGTGAGAAGCTTCTTCTTTATTAATTTCTTCCGGAAGAATCGACTACCGGATGTTACGACTTTGTTATTAACTAGTCACCAGTTCCTCGCTCTAGTTTTTTAAAATTCAGTGTAACAGTTTTAACCGCCACTTCTGATGATGTATGCTGCAACATACGAAACGTCAAGTATAAAATGAAAATGTTTGTAACCGCTGTTTGTTTTCTTTTCCTGTTGAAATTAATTTGCATCGCTGGTTTGCAAAGACGGCGGGAAAGACGGCCAGCAAAAGGCAAAGCAGTCTATGACGTCAACCCAGTATTTCTCGCGTCGCAGCAAATTTTGCGGCAATTTTCTTAAGGGCCCACAGACGGATTTTTCGCGCGTTGCTAAGGAAGTAAAATGTTACTTCCGGTAACTGACGTCATCATATCATAAGCTGACAAGAAAACCCACTCACAAGCAAAAGTCACCGCACAAACTGTTGTTTCCATCGAATGTTTTTCCTCGCCCTTCCTCGCGCTCGTTCTCAGATCAACTGCGCATGCGTAAACGAGCTTACTTCCGGTTTGAGAAAAAAGCTAAATTTCCGGCGGTTTTAAATTGAATTAATATTTTTTTTGCTTGGCACGTTTCACCCCCAAATACAGAATATAGCTAAGCATTGATTTTTTAAAATCATCTTTTTTGGAAAAGTTATGGGTATTTCAGTATCGTTTATGTCTTTAAAAAGAACATTTTTCAAAATAAAAAGAAAACCATGCTTGGCTGGATGCAAAAACGAATTAAATTATCAAACCATCGATTAAATATCCAAATTGCGTTGCACGGAGACAAATTTAGAATTTTCTTCTATTGGTCACGTGACCAAGGGCGTGGTATGATGACGTCATATTTAGGGTCATTGGCTTACAAAAGTTGGAAACTGACCAAAATAATGCCAAATTCTCTCAAATTACTTAACCATTACATCCTTAGCAACGCACCCCAAAAAAATACGTTAGTGGGCCCTTAAGCTGTTCGCCATTCTTCAAAAGAAGTTTTCGCTACCAAAATAACCCTTCCCCCCAGCCCCACAATAAATATGGCGGTGACAGAGACTAGTACTGACTGATATATACCACTACTGACGCATATTGGCATATCTCAGTCATCAATATTCATTTTGGAGTAGAGATTGTCGAGTCATAATGTATGTGTATTGTTTGCAGTGGCATTCATTTGCATAGCGTGTTGCTCATGAACAAGTCATTATAATTCAACAGCTGTTGATGATGTTGCAAAAAAAAAAAAATTTCCAATTTGAGGAAACAAATATTATTTCACAATATTACGATCATACTTTGATTCCTAAATATAGTTCTTCGCTGTCACTGAGTGAATGGCAAAACCTAAATAGAGCCGGATCGAGGAAAATGAAATGAGCCGTGATAAAGCATTAATATGATGGGCCTCACAGTAAAGGAGTGTTCGTTTGTTTTTGTGGATTCCCATGACAATATGACGATTGAAGGTTAATTCCAGTCTTTTTTTGTCTCCAAACACCGCCTCTCACGCAAGATTAGGGCTGTGCTGCAGTTTCTAAATTCAGTTCCAAGTCCACAAGGTATACAGTGTATTCAAATCGAAAACTGCCGATCGAGTTACGAGACGATCATCATGTCCCATGTATTTAAGGTAAGCCGGTGTATAACGACATAACATTCTCTTATCTAGTCGCTGGTTCTTTTACCTGTCTACAGCAATGTAGATTTTGACAAACGACGCTACGTATGTCAAAACCCGTAACCTCAAATTTTCTTCAAATCCCTTGAAGTTCATGTTACATGTCATTTCTAGGCGAATGTTAATCATTAATGTTTTGGCACGGCGAAAGTTAAGGAGTATTTCTGGGCAAAGACACATTGACCTAGCTAAAAATTACCCCATTTACACTCAATGATTTTTTTTTTGTCTTTCTGAACGAGAAGAATAGTGACCACCATATACATCTCAAGGTGTAAATACGCTAGAAATTCGTTTGTGATGTACAATGCAAATTTTTATTCCGCGATTGGTTTACAAGTTGAAATATTGGTGGGCACTTATTTATTTTAGGGTCCACTAGGATGGAACGTTCGGCTGTTCTTTCTGCCTCTTTTATAAATCCCGAATAACGTTCGTGTACTTGTAGTCTCCTTCCCTGCCGTTATTGGGGCTTCACGCGACGCTCGCCCCACCAAGGTTCTTTTGTGGGATGGTTGCGTGACATCCAAAAAACGGCTGCGAAGGAGACTAGTGTTCTTGGGGATCATGCTTCAGATTTGAGGGATAAGCATTTACACGAAAAGCGCTGGTGATGTCTACCCCACACAGTAAATATGTAATTGTCTTGGAGCAATAATCATCCAGTCACGAAGTTCTAACTGTCAGTCGCCAGTAGCCTACTGTAGCCATCATTTTTCCCCCGTCTAAAATTGATTTGCTCACGGTGAAATCCCATCCCTTAATAAAGACAGTCAGCAGTCATAATCCCAAATTTCCGGCAGTACTTTATGTTATACCCTCCCACTTAAAAGCACGGCAAGAGCATGTTAGCTATCCAACTTCATGGTACTCTAGATAGTACGATTTTGTGGATGGTTTTCAAAGCATTTGCGTTAATTAACATCACGACCAGTCTAATAATTTCTTCTCTAGTTGTGTGTAGTCCAATATGACATATTTCAATTAATTGTCGATAATTATTATTGAATAACAGTATTTCACCCGGAAAAAAAAAAAAAATTGGAAAAACCGAATGCCTCCCACAGCTTCGTTTTGAAAATACTCGATGTTGAAGTTTGTTTGTAGAAATGGCTACTTATGTATTTGTTAGTTTATTTCATTTACGAAATATTCACTTTCAAGTTGAGCAAGGATTTTCATTTGGCGGACCGTACTGTGAACGTACGAAATCCTCAATTTAATTAGGTCAATTTTGTTTACTCTTAGATCTTTTCATCGATTGTTCTGCTGTTCCTATTTTCAAGCAAGTCTAATGGACTTACGGTAAGTTATCTGACTGTTTGACTGAGCTGTTGAGGAATTCATAGTTAAGGAATTTGCGGTAGCCTCGTACACGCCTAACAGGAAACTCAAATAGTAGATAAACCTCAACTTTAATAGCCCTTATTCACGATAGCCGTCATGTTGGTTTTCAAATTTCTATGTGTTATTCTGGGGGAACAGACATTGGAATAAAGGCAAATTGCGGAATATCGGCTCGTCGAAATATTGAATTAACATTGCTAAAAGTACATTTTAGAATTTAGAATTAAGTACCTTTTATAATAGTTTTATATCTTTTGATTACCTCCGACATTTTGACTTTCTACTTTGTTATCTGTTCATTTTTCACTAAAAAAAAACATCGAAGTAACTTGTGTAAGCATTCTATTTTACTACTTAGGTGATAAACATTTAATGAACGTGAAACAAATCATCTGTGTGGCTAAGATGTTCGTGATAATCTCTCGAACTTGTGTTGTTTGCCCCCTCAGAAATGTGTAGCTAATTTGCATGATAAAGGCAAGTCCAACATGTCGGCTATCGTGAATAAGGTCTATTAAGCAGTTTAGCTTTACCCGATATCTGAATTGGACATGTTTCATGCGATTTACCGCTTACCTCTTAACTGTTTCATGGTTATACCGATCAAGGAAAGTTAAGAAAACTCGCCATAGAAGTAACTTTATGATCGATGTTATAATATTGTTAATCATTTCAGTTTTGTTAGTTTATATGGGTTGTTTACCATTTACCGAAAAAATCCGGAAATTTCGGTTGGAGTGTAAATGGTAAGCCTATTTTGGTCTTCCCAGACGGAAAATTCCTGGAGAAAACGGGATTTCTTGAAAGGTAGTCCAAAATTCCCAAACGGAATTTCCAAATGGAAAATGTGTTTGCCATTTGCATTCCTCCATGATTTTGCCTCCCTCCAGACTGTCTCGGTAACCTTGAACGGATTTTGTAAATGGTACACGCCGATCCCAACTAAATTTCCCATTCGGGAGTTTTTGCTTACCATTTGAACAAACCTAGTACCAACCGGTCTCTGCTTGTAAATGGTAAACAACCATGGATTTCATAAGTTATTGACGACCAGTGGCCGCATGCATATATGGTATAATGATTGTTAAAAGTTTATATCAGTTATTCCCGCTTTGCTCGTTTTAATTGTTAACTTTCGTTTATCACCAATTGATTTATTTAATTAGAATACATTGTACACTTTAATTCAGATCGTATAAAAACATTATCAGTTATACAATTGCGAGTATTCTTCGGTAGTGGATCGTCTTAGTTCTCTTGCGCGACATGATCCTTTGCATTGATCATTAACATACGTTAACCTTATGTCGTCATTTTCGTATTCGCATTCACCAGAAATTGAGATGATCGGGAAGTGAACATCCTTCTTGTCATGTACTTTCAAGAAAACCCCTGTAAAACCTTCTCAGTAATAGTTTTTCATACAGCTTTACCGATGACACACGACGTCAGCTATGGACAGCAAGAATATTCCCTAGCTGTAGTACCTCATTTACCACAATCTTTCGAACGTAAGAAACCGGCTAATATTCTTTCGCCTTGTGTGGGCCTGACTGTTTCCCTATTCAGGTCAATTAGGTCCATATTCAGGTCAATTAGGGCTAAAGCCCAGATAGTTTTCGTTGGTTTACAAATTTTCCTTTTGAGAGTCAATTTTGTCTTTTACCTTATCTATTCAAGTGGAGTGTACACTATTTATGAGTCAACTGATGAGTAAATGAGTCAATGAGTCAATGAGTTAGTGCAGTTAACCAAACCATAAAATGAAAGCTAAAATTTCAGAGAATGCTTAGGCCTAATCACTGAAACGAGGGCTTAGGCTTAATCAATAAATTATTGCTATATTGAATGTGAGTCTCATTGACTCATGACTCATGACTCATTGACTCATTGATTTATTGACTCATAAAACATGGGACCTCTATCAAGTGTTACTCAACCAACTCGACCTTTCAGTATACTTGTAACAAAAATAAAACAATAATTTCTGCTCATTTTAAACCGACTTTTTTTTTCTATTTTATGTATACATTCTTCCCTGAGCTTGCGCCTTTCTTATTTCATTTTGTTCCACTTTCATAGTTTAACACTGACGACTGTAACAATGGTAAGGGTTGCTTTTTTTCTCCCGACTCCTGTACTACCAGTGAAAACTGCAATTTTTTGATCACCTTTAATGCTACCAATTCCACTACGGTCTTGTTCGAGCTGAGCGGCAACCAAGAATGGGCGGCAGTGGGATTTAGCGATAATCAACTCATGGTGAGCTTAACGTTTTCAAATCATAATACACATGATCATGTTTACAGTTTACGTAAAGGCACAGACAATGTAATAGACAAGTTAGAGTCAGGGAAAAGTATCCCTGGCTAAATAGCTGTCTTTCTATTTGTGTTTCCGTTACTTTGTCTTTGTGTTTCTCTATCTATCGGTATTTGATAATAATAGTGATGATGATGATGATGATGATGATGATGATAAGGG
>OX421445.1:29892348-29897348 GCA_949126865.1 Montipora capitata
GATAATTTTCTAAGAACTCCATCCGATGCACCGTAGACCTTTCTCAACTTTCTCAACAACTCTGAAATGGCGTCTATGTAACCCAATCTCCCGCCATGTCCAAGTTTGCACTCCTCTTGTAAATAATCAATAAACTTAAACAACAGGCTTGGAGAACACAGGCTAAAATCCATTACTTCGAAATTTAATTCCTCCTCCTCTTCGCAGCAAAACTTGAGACATTTGAAGCATCTATTGACAATTTGCTGAGCGGGACGATCTTTCTTATAACCGCCGCCACTTCCAGCAAGCCAAGTCGTAAATTGCTCGCCAATTTGACTGAAAGGTGAGAAGGAAGGCATTGATATAGCGCCGGGTTTGAACGCGTAGACGATGTATAATCATCTGCAGTACTTGAGGCGGACGATTTTGTTGGCACGTTTAAAGAGTTTGCGGCAAGCTTTAAGTCTACGCGAAGTTTGTCGTCGAAATATTCGCACAATTGGATCGGACAATGGTACAAACTGTCGGCATCGTCTTTCTCTAGGTGAAGACGTTTTGGTTTAGGCAATGGGCCATCAATATTACACCACTCAATCTTGTTTTCTTTGCTCGTTTTTCTTAGCCAGAAGAACTTAATGCATTAAAAAGGGCGAGTGCGTTTGTCTCATTCAACAAAGGCCGATATAATAACAACGGAACTAGCCAATCGGAACCAGCAAAAGAATTGTTGTGCATGTTTGAATTTGACGCAACGCGCCGATAAATCGCAATTCGTAAAATCTTTTGGATTATTGTCATTTCAGGTACTCTTTCATTGCACGCTTTACTATGGCATACATATTATTAATCATATTACATATTGTTAATCAGTTATAAGCGCAATCCAGAAAATAATCTACCAGGAAAAGAAATAGCAGCGAATTGTTCCATAGGAACAGCTGAGAAAAGACGAGAAAATGAGCAATAAAAGCGAAGTGCTACACGAAAACACACGATCTAGAACAAATTAACGTTCCTCTTGCCGCAAAACGAAACGATAGAGCCTTTTGGCAACTCACGAGTAGGAACAAATTCTCTGCAACTAATGACAAAGGACTACTAACGCGTCGTTAGGACGAATTGATTACAAATCACAGATAGAGGTCCAATTTGTTCCTCTCGTGATTCAGAACTAGGAACAATTTGTTCCCTTTTTAACAACAAAGGTCCACTTTGTTCCGTATCTTTATAAAAACAAGTTTCAATGTTATCAAAAGGAACACATATTTAGGAACAATAGTTCCCAAATCACACATAAAGGGCTAGATTGTTCCGCTCGGGATTCGGAAATCGGAACAACTGTTCCACATGTTATAGAAAGGAACACATTTTTAGGAACAATACGGTTCTCAAATATTACATTAAGGTCCAATTTGTTCCGCTAGGGATTCGGAACTCGGAACAATTGGTTCCCCTTTTAGCAAAAAAGGACCATTTTGTTCCCCTGTTATCAAAAGGAACACGTTTTAGGAACAATAGTTCCCAAATCAACCATTAAGGAGCAATTTGTTCCGCTCTGGATTCGGAATTCGGAACAATTGCTTCCCCCTTTTAGCAATAAATGATCATTTTGTTCCAATTTAGTATGAAAGCAAGTTCCGATTTCATCAAAAGGAATACAAAAAAAAAAGGAACACTCTGTTCTCGCTTTTCAAGAGGGAACCGCTCCAGAATCAAGAAAAGGAACGCCTCTGAAAAACAAAATGTGCTCAAAAACATAATTAGTTAAAAAGAAAGAAGCCAAAAGGCGTGTTAAAGATCACTTTGTAGAACACAATCGAATGCCGAAATACTGGACGAAATAGAACACTCCATTGGAAAAAGGAAACAAATTTGAAATTTGGGAAATGTGATATACAGACAGATAAACAGACAGACAAACTTGGTTGATTGATTGATCGATCGATCGATTGATTGTTAGGTTTGTGGATTATAGAGTAGATAGGTATAGATAGTTGGATGAGTGAGTAATCGGTCGGTTGATTGACTGTCTGACATCCCCATTCTTGTGCATTCTAACATGAAAAGTCGATGTGTGATCCAAGATTCAAGGGCATTGCCGACACGGTGTGTTGACCGCACGTGCTGAAAGGTTTTGTCGCCGCTCATATCTTGATGTGCATTTTCTCTCGGATTATGGCCCATCTCAGGCCGGCCGACTAGCCGACTAATAGACCTTTTTGCACATTCGGCGACTGTTTTGAATTCAATCGTTTCAAATAGCTATTATGGGATGCCCAGGGGGCAAATACATATTAATTTGCCCCCTAAGCATCCCATAATGTCTTTTCAAACAATAGAAATCAAAATGGCCGCCGTATCTGCAAAAAGGTCTATTGATTGCTCTAAATTCCCCTACTTAATTAATCAATTTATTTAATTATCCCTCTCAATACCTATATATTTGTTTATTTTGCTACGCTTAGAGTTTCCCGGGAGATAAATCCTGGATTAACCAATTTTAAAGACCTCAACATGGACTGGTTTCTCATTGGAGGGTATGGACCTGTGAATGGTAAGTGCTTTGTTACTTTACGTTATAGTTCAACTATTTATTAATATAACGTGCCACTGATTTTCTTACGGTACAGTCAAATTATTGAAAATTTTTCGAGAAATGAGGTGAACAAGGAACATTCACATGTAAGTCCCAAATCAGTTTGCCACGCTACCACCCATTGTTATTGAACACCAATCGGGCTGATTTTCCTTTGGCTTTCGGTACATCAAAGAGGTAATTTACATGATAGAATTGTTCCTTTGGACTTTGCCATGCAACTAGCAGTACTTCACGACTTTCGACAGCTTACACGCACACTACTCGATCCTACCGTCCAGATAGCCTTTAAATGATTACCGAATTCACACTGTTGTAGACGTGGCGGACTTACATTTTTGCATCCTGTTTATGAGAAAATTTTACGATGCTTATCAACCCCCCGTTTCTTATTAACAGGCGGAGGTGAAATCGCCCAGCATACTACAACACCGCTGCCATCAACTAACAGATTAAGTGTGGTAGAAGCCAGTCAAGTAAATGTACTCAGTGTAAGATAAATAAAACATTTTCCTTATTTTTAACCAACTGGGTTTTTTCTATTCTGGTTACTGGGCTTGCTCGTTACTAATTTGTTTTTGTTCCACTTTCATAGTTTAACAAGGACGACTGTAACAATGGTAAGGGTTGTTTTTCGTCTCCCGACTCCTGTACAACCAGTGAAAACTGCGATTTTTTGATCACCTTTAATGCTACAAATTCCAATACGGTCTTGTTCGAGCTGAGCGGCGTTGGAGACTGGGTGGCAGTAGGATTTAGCGATAATCAACTCATGGTGAGCTGAACGTTTTCAAATCATTAATACTCATGATCATGTTTACAGTACACGTAAAGACATAGACAATTTAATAAACACGTTGGAGTCAAGGAAAAGTATTGCTGCCTAAATAGCTGTCTTTCTATTTGTGTTTCGGTTACTTTGTTTGTGTGTTTTTCTGTCTGTCGGTATTTGATAATAACAGTGATGATGATGATGATGATGAGGATGATGACGATGATGATGATTATGATGATTATGATTATAAGGGTCTTGCGTTTAAATGCAGATAGCTTCTTTTATATGTCAGGGAAACAATCGAATGTGCTCTGCAACATTATGCAATTGAGCAAGACACTGCCAGGTTTCATGTCGTAAGATAAGGTGAAGTGGAGGGTGGTCTTTTAGCTCTCACAAATGAACTTTGCCTTCTTTAACCCAAAGCCTTTCTAGAGTCTCGCCATTTGCACATGCATCACGAAGTTATTTACATTTTAAAGATTCTGTTTGTTGCTCTTGCTGGGCCTTCCAGTATAAGGGTCCTGCAGCATTTCAGCAACAATCAGTCTGCTTATGTCTTTTTGTGTTTCATATATGGATGGATGGATCCAGGGCAAAGAAGGTGTTAAACGTATCACACATGGTTCAGTGGTTGTTTCTCTCTTTCTAGGCCGATACAGATTTACTGATGTGCGTTAGGGGCAATGGTTCACGAAGCGGCCATTATTATGCAAGTTCACGTGAAACGCCACAACAGACAACTCCGGTGAGTGCTGTACATGATGTCCCTTTTCTTTGCAACTGCAGTCCCTGAGTTGCTGATTACTTAGCGTTGATGATAATTCCAAGTAATATTACAATTAGTCACTTCCACATTATTTTCATTTATGACATGCTACCGTTATTCGATCCTCAGACTAGTAGTATATACATACACTAATACACTGATTATTTTAGGTAATTCTTTCGGGTCTTGTCAGTAGTTGCATCGTGATGGTTCTTTAAGCACATCTTGACTTTTTTGCTTCAGACTCCATCAGCTGTAACGGTTATCGAACAGGCATTCGAAAATGGAAGGATGAAATGCAGGTATCATTACTCAAACGTTTTCAAATGGCGTTGGTAGATAGATGATAGATAGATAGATAGATAGATAGATAGATAGATAGATAGATGGATGGATGGATGGATGGATGGATAGATAGATAGATAGATAGATAGATAGATAGATAGATAGATAGATAGATAGATAGATAGATAGATAGATAGATAGATAGATAGATAGATCATTTCCCTTATTTCTTGGTTCCCTTCTCATTTCGGAATGATAGGCGAAAAGAACTCGCACCCAACACCACTATCGCCCAAGATGCTTTGTGCCCGCATCATGACCAAAACTGACCCCGGTGAGCCGAAAACACTGAAGATCCAATCAGGAACAAGCTTGTCATATTAAAACAAGCATGTAGGGTAGGGGAGGGTAATGAAGGATAAGGTATGGAGGATGTGTTGGAAATAAATTAATAAGATGAAAACGAGATATCGAGAGCGTGTGTGTGTGTTTGAATATATTTTGGCCATACTCGCCATACACGCCAAATACGCTATACATGTTGCATGACGTACAATACCGAGTGCTGTCCATGCACACTGTAAACTCACTGC
>OX421445.1:29902348-29934848 GCA_949126865.1 Montipora capitata
AGTATGAAAGCAAGTTCCGATTTCATCAAAAGGAATACAAAAAAAAAAAGGAACACTCTGTTCTCGCTTTTCAAGAGGGAACCGCTCCAGAATCAAGAAAAGGAACGCCTCTGAAAAACAAAATGTGCTCAAAAACATAATTAGTTAAAAAGAAAGAAGCCAAAAGGCGTGTTAAAGATCACTTTGTAGAACACAATCGAATGCCGAAATACTGGACGAAATAGAACACTCCATTGGAAAAAGGAAACAAATTTGAAATTTGGGAAATGTGATATACAGACAGATAAACAGACAGACAAACTTGGTTGATTGATTGATCGATCGATCGATTGATTGTTAGGTTTGTGGATTATAGAGTAGATAGGTATAGATAGTTGGATGAGTGAGTAATCGGTCGGTTGATTGACTGTCTGACATCCCCATTCTTGTGCATTCTAACATGAAAAGTCGATGTGTGATCCAAGATTCAAGGGCATTGCCGACACGGTGTATTGACCGCACGTGCTGAAAGGTTTTGTCGCCGCTCATATCTTGATGTGCATTTTCTCTCGGATTATGGCCCATCTCAGGCCGGCCGACTAGCCGACTAATAGACCTTTTTGCACATTCGGCGACTGTTTTGAATTCAATCGTTTCAAATAGCTATTATGGGATGCCCAGGGGGCAAATACATATTAATTTGCCCCCTAAGCATCCCATAATGTCTTTTCAAACAATAGAAATCAAAATGGCCGCCGTATCTGCAAAAAGGTCTATTGATTGCTCTAAATTCCCCTACTTAATTAATCAATTTATTTAATTATCCCTCTCAATACCTATATATTTGTTTATTTTGCTACGCTTAGAGTTTCCCGGGAGATAAATCCTGGATTAACCAATTTTAAAGACCTCAACATGGACTGGTTTCTCATTGGAGGGTATGGACCTGTGAATGGTAAGTGCTTTGTTACTTTACGTTATAGTTCAACTATTTATTAATATAACGTGCCACTGATTTTCTTACGGTACAGTCAAATTATTGAAAATTTTTCGAGAAATGAGGTGAACAAGGAACATTCACATGTAAGTCCCAAATCAGTTTGCCACGCTACCACCCATTGTTATTGAACACCAATCGGGCTGATTTTCCTTTGGCTTTCGGTACATCAAAGAGGTAATTTACATGATAGAATTGTTCCTTTGGACTTTGCCATGCAACTAGCAGTACTTCACGACTTTCGACAGCTTACACGCACACTACTCGATCCTACCGTCCAGATAGCCTTTAAATGATTACCGAATTCACACTGTTGTAGACGTGGCGGACTTACATTTTTGCATCCTGTTTATGAGAAAATTTTACGATGCTTAACCCCCCGTTTCTTATTAACAGGCGGAGGTGAAATCGCCCAGCATGCTACAACACCGCTGCCATCAACTAACAGATTAAGTGTGGTAGAAGCCAGTCAAGTAAATGTACTCAGTGTAAGATAAATAAAACATTCTCCTTATTTTTAACCAACTGGGTTTTTTCTATTCTGGTTACTGGGCTTGCTCGTTACTAATTTGTTTTTGTTCCACTTTCATAGTTTAACAAGGACGACTGTAACAATGGTAAGGGTTGTTTTTCGTCTCCCGACTCCTGTACAACCAGTGAAAACTGCGATTTTTTGATCACCTTTAATGCTACAAATTCCAATACGGTCTTGTTCGAGCTGAGCGGCGTTGGAGACTGGGTGGCAGTAGGATTTAGCGATAATCAACTCATGGTGAGCTGAACGTTTTCAAATCATTAGTACATAGACAATTTAATAAACACGTTGGAGTCAAGGAAAAGTATTGCTGCCTAAATAGCTGTCTTTCTATTTGTGTTTCGGTTACTTTGTCTGTGTGTTTTTCTGTCTGTCGGTAATTGATAATAACAGTGATGATGATGAAGATGATCATAAGGGTCTCGTGTTTAAATACATATAGCTCCGTTTCTATGTCAGGAAAACAATCGAATGTGCTCTGCACCATTATGCAATTGAGCAAGACACTGTCGACAGGGTTCATCTCCTAAGATAAAGTGAAGTTGGGGGTGGTCATTTAGCTCTCACAAATGTACTTTCCTTTCCTTAACCCAAAGCCTTTCCAGAGTCTCGCCATTTGAACATGCATCACTTTGCTCGAAGTTACATTTTAAAAATCCTGTTTCTTTGTCTTGCTGGGCCTTCCAGTATAAGAGTCCAACATTTAAGCAACAATCTGCCTGCTTATGTCTTTTTATGTGTCATGGATGGATGGATCCAGGGCAAAGAAGGTGTTGAACGTATCACACATGGTTCAGTGGTTGTTTCTCTCTTTCTAGGCCGATACAGATTTACTGATGTGCGTTAAGGGCGATGGTTCACGAAGCGGCCATTATTATGCAAGTTCACGTGCAACGCCACAACAGACAACTCCGGTGAGTGCTGTACATGATGTCCCTTTTCTTTGCAACTGCAGTCCCTGAGTTGCTGATTACTTAACGTTGATGATAATTCCAAGTAATATTAAAATTAGTCACTTCCACAATTTTCATTTATGCATGCAAGCGTTATTCGATCCTCAGACTAATAGCCTATACATACACTAATACACTGATAATTTTCGGGTCGTGTCAGTACTTGCATCTTCAGGGTTCTTTAAGCACATCTTGACTTTTTTGCTTCAGACTCCATCAGCTGTAACGGTTATCGAACAGGTATTCGACAATGGAAGGATGAAATGCAGGTATCATTACTCAAACGTTTTCAGATAGCGTTGGCAGACAGACTTGATTGATTGAGAATGAACAGACTTAACTGATTTGAGTGTAATGTGCAGTGCGAAGTTTCTACCCCATATGAAACATGTGAGCGTTAGCCCTACTGATGGAAATGGGCCCACACAAGGACAGAGAAAAACTCTGACCAGGGTGGGAATTGAACCCACGACCTTCGGGTTAGATCATAAGTGCTTCACGGCCAACGTTTGCAAAAACGTAATCGTTCCTTGTACTTGTACATTTTCATTGCCGTGACTTTAACATCTTCAGTTCCCTCGGCCTGCTCCCGTCTGACGTTGTAGCTCAGTCGGTGGAGCAGCGGTGATCTAACCCGAAGGTCGTGGGTTCAATTCCCACCCTGGTCAGAGTTTTTCTCTGTCCTTGTGTGGGCCCATTTCCATCAGTAGGGCTAATGCTCACATGGTTCATATGGGGTAGAAACTTAGCACTGCACACTACACTCGAATCAGTTAAGTCTGTTCAAATATAGTGCTACACCGCCAACGTTTGCAAAAACGTAATCCTTCCTTAAATTTTCATCGTCTCCTACTTTTATGAGGGGTTAAAGTAAGACAATAAAAGGCTAGAATTTCACAGACCTTGAAAGTCTGCAAAAACGTAATCCTTCCTTAGACTTGATTAATTTGATCGATTGATAGGTTTGTGGATTATAGAATAGATAAGTATAGATGGCTGGATCAGTGGGTAATCGATCCGTTGATTGACTGTCTGACATCCCCATTCTTGTGCATTCTAACATGAAAATTCTATGTGTGATCCCAGATCCAAGGGCATTGTCGACACGTTGTATTGGTTGCCGGTGCTTAAGGGTTTTTTCGCCGCTCATATCTTGATGCGCATTTTTTCTCGGATTATTGCCCATCTCAGGCTGGCCGACTAGCCGACTGATTGATTGCTCTAAATCCCCCTACTTAATATATTTATTTAATTACCCATCTCAGTACCTATATATTTGTTTATTTTGCTACGCTTAGAGTTTCCCGGGAGATAAACCCTGGATTAACCAATTTTAAAGATATCAACATGGAATTGTTTCTCATTGGAGGGTATGGACCTACTAGTAAGTGCTTTGTTACTCTACGTTAAAGTTCAACTATTTCTTGGTCAGTATAACGTGCCACTGATTTTCTTACGGCACAGTCAAATTATTGGAATTCGTCGCCAAAATGAGGTGAACACGGAACATTCACATGCAACTCAGATCCCAAACCAGTTTGCTACACCTCCTCCCTTCGTTATTGAACACCAATTTGGCTGTCCTTCCCTTGCCTGTCGGTACACTAAAAAAGAGGTTATTTATACGGTACAATTGTTACTTACGACTTTGCCATGCAACTACAGTCTGAGACTGAGTTTCAGCGAACAGAACTGGAAACCGTATCATATGTGTCCTCAAAGTAGTGAACAATTTGTAAACTTGCATTAAAAACTGTTTTATGGTAGTAAAGTCTTTTTTATGGAAACTATAAAACTGGCGAAGAATATTTTCAGGAGACTCGTTCCCAGACTCCGCGCAGTTACCGACCGCTTTTCGAGCTGCAGAATACCTTTAACTTTTCTAAGCAGAACTCGACCCCTGACAAGTTGAAAGGCAACAAATCGCGTAGACAATAAAATAGTACAAGGGAAAGAACCACATTCATCTCTCTGTAGATTTTGCTTCGCCACATTTGCTGCGCGTCATCTTGCTGATAATAATCAGTATCATAGAAAACCGAAATGTCTGTGCGTGACCCAAGCCGTTGTCGACAACGGAAACAGTTCTCAATCACAGTTCTCACTCCTAAAAACACATTTTCTGGTCGTGCTTTGATGTAGCTACCAGAATATATGGCGTGTTGTGTTGACATATACAATTTCGCTGATCTTTAATTGGCGTTCGCTTCTGAACAAAAAAAACGCTTAAAGCCTTGGCCAAACTATCGAAACAAAGTTGGATCAGTTCAACGCACCAACTGCGCTCGATCCAACATTGGTCGACCGTTTGGTCACCCATGTTGAAAGGTGTTCGTCCAACATTTTTTGTTCGATCAAGTGTTGGATGGATTTTGCTTTTAATCAAACATTGCCACCAACAATTCTTCTCGACCCAACAATGTTGCAGAGTTTTGCCGCTCTTCCAACAAAGTTGTGTCCTGAATCGAGTCACGTTCGCGCTGCTAGCTAATCACGAATCGCTACCTTATTTTCAAGCCTAGGCTTCTAGCATTATTTGCAATAAAAATGGCGGACAAGGATCACTAGGACGTCTTGGAAGTTGATAAACTCAACATCCAGAAACCTTGATTAGCGAGTATGAAGCAAGGCCATGTCTTCGAGGCACTTTTAGTCCCCTTAATCACTAAAATGGCTCTATTTGGAGATTTCTTATTCAATAGCACTTAAAATTTCTGCAAATTGATCCGAGCTCATTCTCATCACCTCCTAAACGCGATTGTATCTTGCAGTGAACATATTCTTTTCTACACGCTCTCTTAACCATTTTTTGGGGTTTTCCTCGTTTGAATCCGTCATTTCCGTCCTCAAACAGTTCCATTAACACAAGCGCTACGAGCGGTTTACATCCAAGAATGTTGCATGCGGAATCCAACTTTGTTCGATAGTTTGGCCAGGGCTTAATAATGAATGCGTTTTTCAACAGTTCTAGGGTATTGTAAAATAATAAGCTAACATCTAATTTGATCTTTTGCTGTTTCTAGGGTGAGTACCGTTCACAAATACACACCCGGTGATCTTTAAAAGCCGCAAGGCGCTTGTATGAATAGAAAAGAAAGAGTTACTATGTTTTTTGAACAGTCTCTTTTTAAAAGTAATTTCTATAACTAAATATCTTCCTTTAAATAGCCGAGAACTGTAGCCGAGAACTGTTGACTGCTCACTGTAACGCAATCCACCGTTTACACAATCCTTCCTTACACCACCTCTACACAGGTGCAATACCTTGTTTTACTAACTGAGACAATTCTCTAATAAGATTCAATGAACCTAGCCGGCCTTGAGACCAATTATCGAGAATTTCTTTTCCCAGACAATCCTGGTCAAAACTTTTGTGGCAGTTCCCGCTTTTCCCCCTCCCCTCATTACAATGTTGATTTTACACGGACTCCGAAATCAAGTCGATCGCTCGCATGTTTCAACATTGTCTGGGGGAAAGGGGGGAGCGAAAAGGCAGCGAAAGGAGAACGCGTGTTGCTCATATAACGATGGAAGCATGTACAGTAAATTCTCTACTATTTGGCCCAAAATTTGCAAGTGTCCCAAAGTCTTTTTGACCCGGATTGTAGCAGTACTTCACGGCTTTCGACAGTTTACACGCACACGACTCGTGAACGTCTGTCTTAATAATGTGTTGGTCAGCCTGTGTTAGATTTTACTGACATTAGTGGTGAAGTCATGGCGTGAGCTAGTCGCATTCGAAAATCGTAAGCAAAAATCGTGCGGTCCAAATAGCCTTTAAATGGCTGCAGAAACGTCTTGTGTATAAGCGGCGGACTTATCTTTGCATCCTGTTTGAGAAAATTCCACGATGCTTATTAACCCACGTTACTTATTAACAGGCGGAGGTGGAATCGCCCAGCATGAAGATACACCGCTGCCATCAACTAACAGATTAAGGGTGCCTGAAGCCGGTCAAGTAATTGTTGATTCATCGTTAGCCACATCAATCCTTGTTCACGGTAACTTGTCAAGTAGTATTGAACTTTTTGTATCTCACAAAGGAGGGAGAGTGTGGTTCATAAAATGCATTATCCTTAAGGGGGGTGGCTCTTAACTACCAAACCGTTGCTATGAACCCCTTCAAATAGTCATTTCTCGAATTCTTTCAACTCCACAGTTATCGTTTGTTGCCAAGTGTGCTCTATTTAACATTCCTTTGTCTGGTTCGACTCACAACCATATTTGGTAAATCACGTGACCTAAATAGAAAATGCCTGAAAACTCAGCGAGCCTATCATGTTTTTCATCGAGCTGTCATGCGGGACCTCCTGAGTTCGACTCCGACCGGACCAACAATCAGGGTCTTAAAATAACTGAGGAGAAAGTGCTGCCTTTGCAATTACACCCGCAAATGGTTCGACTTTCAAGTCTTCTCGGATAAGGACTATAAACCGTAGGCCCCGTTTCACAACCCTTCACTGATCACACAACCCTGTGGGACGTAAAAGAACCCACACACTATTCGTTAAGAGTAGATAATGGAGCTCCAGGTGTTGTGGTCAGGCCTCATTTTATTCATTCATGTGCTGGGTGAGATCGCTAATGGACTGATAGCGGCTGCCGGCGGCGCCGTATATGCTGATGTCCGATCTCGCCCATGGAGCACTTACTTGTAAAGCGCATTTGAGTATGTAAATGGGAGGTGCTCCATATTAATTCGTTACCATTACCATTACTTGGTAGCAGAATCACAGTGCGTGCGTGCAAGAAAGAAGAAAAATGGGTAAACAGTCGACTAGATACTGAATCTATAAAGAGTGTAAATTCAGATTCAATTCCAAAAGGCTTCCCACAACCCCTTTTAGTTTATGATTACCGGCATTGCTTCTTGCTTCTCGAATGGGCTGGCTCAGTGCCTTAAGAACACTCGCTTCCCGCAAGTGTGGCCCAGGTTCGATTCCTTGACTTGAAGTCACACGTGGGTTGAGTTTTGTTTGTGCGGCCCTACCTTGCTCCGAGACGTTTTTCTCCGAGTGGCCGGTTTTCCCTCTTCAAAAATCAATGTTTGATTTGATTTGGTTACTATATAGTTTCTATATAGTTTCTATATGGTTCCTATATAGCTTCTATAGTGTCCCCAATTAGTGCCCCAGCGCTAAAAGATAGTTAAACGTCAAAACTTTTGTAATTAAGTGAAGTACTATCGTCTGGGTGAATGTAGTCTTGAGAAGGACTGTTTTGGATGACATTGACTGACGTTTCCACAACCTGAGTGCAAGTCATCTTCAGAGTCAAGTGATTTGCCGTAACGTTAGTTGATGGTATAAATGTTGCTGGTAAGATCCGTTCTCAGGTTGAGTCCGTTTTTACCTATTGTAGGTTAAATTGGTGAGATATGTCCAGGTTTGCACCTAATTAGATGCACGCGGATTTCAATAAGCGTCATGAAGTGTCCCTTTGCTCTTCTCGCCAACTTCAACATCACTTGTGTCTCAGAATACAGACAATTTATGTCACAAAGTGTCCCCCAAATGCTGCTCTTTAAGTAAAGATTAACTGCTGCATTTACCCAAAGCTAAAAATAACGCTAACCTTTACCCTTACCTTATTGTTGAAAATAGGTTGCAAATGCTTAGACTTAAGGGGACACTTTGTGTTGGATGTCAAAATTGGGCGTGCATCTAATTAGGTGCAAACCTGGACATAAGTGAAATTGGTGATCCTCATTTTTCAGTTGAATATCCACTCTACCTAGTTTAAAGCAGCTATCAACTCCCCCCTCCCCCCTCCCCCCCCCCCCCAAAAAAAAAAAGATTGAAAACACCTATACCTTCCTTCGAGCTCTGTCTTACGCATCTGAATACATCTTGATGTTTCGTATCATCTTATCGGTTTCGGTATTCATACACGTATCCATTCAGCATGTTCAGTCTCAGCATTTCAACAGAGTTAGAGAACAAAGAACTTCCAGATCTATAGTCCTGTGTCTTTACACTACAACGACGAACATACATAACCCAACACAGTTATTTTCATAATTACTTTTCTATAATAAGTCAATCGATATCCATGTATAATAACCAAAATTAATCCTAACCTGACCCTAATTTTTCTCTAGGCTTGATTTAGACTGCAAAAAAGTTTCCTCAATACATGTGAGTGCGTATTCAACCTAGTAGATAAAATGAGGATCACCAAGTTAACCTACAGTAGGTTAAAACGGATTCCCAACCTGCGAACGGATTTTACCGGCAACATAAACACTTTGGTCGTCACAGTTGATGTGATTGGTAAACTAAGTCGTGATGCTATTGGTCGACTGTCAGTTACGCCCAGTACTTCACATAATTATGATGACTCCTGGATTCAAACCATCAGTTTACGAAAACACATTTTATGTTTCATACAGAATGGTCTTGAGAAAAGTTTCGATTCCAAGCGATTCGTAGCATTTTTTCTTTGCGTGTGCATTGCATTGTATTTTCTTTTGTTTTCACTTCACTGGATTCAGGAATACTGATGGCAATCGCATGGACAATGTTTGCATTTGTGGGCCTGTTCACTGCAAGATACATGCGCGAAGTATGGGAACCAACTGAAATATTCGGAAAGAAAGCATGGTTCACGGTTTGTATCATGAATGACATCCTTGTAATTGTTCAGGTCATTTAAAACTTGGATTTGATCAGCAAATGATTTTGTCTTTTCGTGCAATGATCACCCAGCTCAAGGTGATAATAAAACTTAAAACTCTTGATATCCTTGAAAAAGAAACAAAATGCATTTTTCAGTTGAAGAACTTTGCAATAAAACCAATTGAACAATTATTTTCCACAAGTATCATCAATATTTAGGGGATTTAAGATCTCCAACGGAGACATCAACGAAAATGTCATTTAGAATAGCCCACTTTCGATACATTAAGGGCGCCTTCGATTGACCCTATTCCGGAATAAGAATGCACGGAGTGATGATTTAAAACACTATGTGTGGCGTTTTGCAGCAACAAGGATAATAAAGCTATGTTTAAAATAGCATTTTAGCAGATGTTTGACAATATTAATATGAATCTCCGCAAAAACGAAGGATTTATAACTTCTATTCCATGTATTCCTATTCCGGAATACGGTCAATCGAACGCGCCCTAAAATTCATTCTTAAACAAAAGGCATCATCTCGAGGCTCTGGGGAATAAACTCATACAAATCCTTATATTTATTCCCCAGAGCCTCGAGATGATGCCTTTTGTTTAGGACTGAATTTTAATATATCGAAAGTGGGCTATTTGAAGATCATGTTTTTTTTGTTTTGTTTTTTTACTTTTATTGCTTTTTCATGTTTTGTTCAAGGAGTGGGTAGTTCGGCGTAAAAAAAAAAACCGAACGACCCAAGAACTGAATTTGGAGGAATAGTGTTGTACTGAATAGGAGAGAAAAGCCAAAATTGCCTTTATATATGCTAACGTTTGGTCAGCTTTTTAAAATTTCACTTTTACATTATTTATGTCTTCTCCAATATTAGCTGAAGAGGACAGAAATGATCTTCAGTTAATAGACCTTATTCACGATAGCCGCCACGTTGGATTTGCCTTTATCATGCAAATTAGCTACACACTTCTGAGGGGGCAAACAACACAAGTTCGAAAGGTTATAACAAACATCTTAGCCACACAGATGATTTGCTTCACGTTCATTGAATGTTGATCATCTAGTAAAATAGAATGCTTACACAAGTTACTTCCGATGTTTTTTTAGTGAGAAATGAGCAGATAACGAAGTAGTCAAAAATGTCGGAGGCAATGAAAAGATATAAAATTATTATAAAAGGTACTTAATTCTAAATTCTAAAATGTACTTTTAGCAATGTTAATTCAATATTTTGACGAGCCGATTTTCTGCAATTTGCCTTTATTCCAATGTTTGCCACCCCAGGGCTATTGATATGATTTCCTTAGAAATGAAAGAGTAGCCTTAAATTTGGTCTTGGTTGATAAAAAAGCCGGCGTACTCTTATAAGTCTGAACCCTCGAGATACTTCCCCGAAGAGTATAAATCGGATCGCTGAATTCGAAGCTCTTTTAATTCGGAGTCAATCCACTTGTTCTTAACACCAACAGGTTCATCGGCTGTTAATGACCACCACAGTATCATTAACAATCTCTGGAACAATTGTGATATTTGTCCACGTAGGAGGCTGGTCTTCGGTAAGTCAGTGTTGCTTGTCTACCTATTTGTCACTTCCTCAGGGTGTGAGTCCCATGATTTTAAATTGACCTAGTGATTTGGGATCCGTTAGTAAGAGTGTCCATCTTCCGCAAAGGGTTGATACACCGACACAGAAGTAGAAGAGCTATTTTTAAAACGAAATTTGATTTGACATCTGGGAGCACACAGAAACACTCATTATTCAATCAAATTGCTTAGTTTTGAAGATAATAAGGGAAACTGCTGCACGTGAAGCGGTAATGTTTTTTTCTCATGAAAACCTTTTTTGTGACTTCAAGAGTCCCCAACAAAAAGCCAAATATAACCTGTAAGCTGTAAGCTGTGCCTGTGAATATGGTCACAACTCCTAATAATTAGATCCTAGTGTGACTAGTGAGTATATTCAAATGCGCTTTACAGCGTGATACTGTGGACCACTAGGCGTGACGCTATAGTTAGGCGTGACTCTAAAGTCAGGCGTGACGCTATAGTCGCCTAGCCACTAAAATTGAGAGTTCTCTTCAACTTTTCAAACTATGAATGAACAAGTGCAGAAGGGCATACTCAAGCGTCACAATTGACAATGGGCTATTGGCAAGGTCACCAACACAGAATTGAAAGAGGCTCTTTTAGTACATTAGTTGCAATATGTTAGTAATTATGCGGGTTCCTGGAAAAAAAAGGACGAGCGTTCAAAGGAAATAAAATTACAGTATGCAAGCAACTCGAACTTACACTAACCCCACTTTGTCAGCGGATGTAATTGTCTAATTATAAGCCGGCTTATAATTTTTCAACACAATTGGTATATTTCTTTGCTCCATCAGGGTGCTGGGGCGCATCCAATTTGTGGGATAATCGCAATTTCTTTGGCGGTCATTCAACCGATAATGGCAGCATTTAGACCAGCTCCAGATGCACCAAAGTAAGTACAACGCACAGGTGGAACCCGCGCAGAGGCTGATTATACCGCATTGCAATGTATTGTGCTAACAAATATTGGTCTGGTGTGAACAGAAATACGGACCGAAGTTGTAGTTCATCTTTTCCGCCTCCCCGGCAGCACGGTTTTGGTTCGATTACCTCCTATTTGAAAAGCCTCGGGGGATGTACCTTTCTAATCTCCCCTTCACAGTAATGACAAAAATAACAGCTTTCTTCAGTGCACGCTAGTCGCTAAAAGCATGGTTAGCGTCACCCTTGCAAGCATTACGGTCATGAATATTAAATGCCTATCGGTTGGAAATAGTATTTAATGTGGGTCAATAACATGGGTCGGTGTTCCTGGAATAATGCAGTCCTTATTCCCATCTCTACTAAGTCCTAAAAAAGAGGTGAAGATCTTTTCCTTTAACGTATCTCCAAGAAGGAAGTGTTCAACAGTTGTAAAGTTTACGCAAAAATACCGCTCACAAAAAGTTTCTATTCTTCCGAGAAGCACGCCCAGGGTCTTAAAAAAACTCAGGAGAAAGTGCTGCCTTTGTAACGACACTTGATTTGACTTTCAAGTGTTCTCGGGAAAGGACTTAAAGTCGTAGTCCTCGTCTCAAAACCGGTCAGTGTTCATAATTTCCCGGGCACGTTAAAAAATGCAAGCACCGTGAAGAGATATTTTTTCAATGGCGTCTCGGGTATAGTAATTACTCGGAAAAAGTCCGTGTTGCGGTCTTGCCTCAGTAGTCTCTCCATTAAATATGACCGGCTTTGCGTCGTGATATATCAGTCAAAAACGCTTATGATGTATGGGGCCACCTATAAACGGAAAAACAGCTATAAGTAAAGATGACCTCGGTGAGTGCTTTTACATAATATGTTGGTATTATTTTATCCGCTTTCTTGGCCTAGTTAAGCTCAATACGGTGTTTTCTGTTATCGTTCTAGACGCAGAATTTTCAATTGGACACATAGACTTGTCGGCATAGTTGCACTGATTATGGCAGGTACGTTTTCAAAGAAGAAAGCAAAGGGCTATTACTGAGCAAAGCTGCCAAATCGTTGGAGAGTACTTGATTACTGCTCAGCTAACTGTGATAACAACTTAAACTAACATGAGGAATTTTTCATTGCAAACAACATATTTTGGACAAGCTTCACCAACCTTCTGATTGAAAAAAAAAACTTGATGTAGTTTTTTAACGGATTCTATGACAAAAAGTGTGTTCTTTAATCTTTACGCCGAACAGCTGTAGAGATTTACGGAACATGGACACATTGTTAAGGCGCTGTTACATGTTTTGCGCAACTTGTCTCGCAATGTTTTGGCGACATTGTGGCGGGACAGGTTGCACGAAACATTTCACAGTGTAACATACCCTGAAACGGCCAAAATCGTTGCGAGACAAGTTGCAAGAGCTGTTACCGAAAGTAGAATTAGGTTCTACTTTCCGTGCAACTTGTCTCGCAAGGATTTTGGCCGTTGCAGGGTATGTTACACTGTGGAATATTTCGTGCAACTTGTCCCGCCACAGTGTCGCCAAAACATTGCGAGACAAGTTGCACGAAACATTTCATTTCAGTAGTAATAGTAGTACTAGTGGTCGTAGTAGTAGTAGTAGTATTTATATGGCGCAAATTTAATTATACAATAATCAAATGCACCTCACATATATTCGATATGAATGATAACAATAGGAAAATCGAATCCAAATTTACATATAAAATTAGGTTCTACTCTTCGTGCAACTTGTCTCGCAAGGATTTTGGCCGTTGCAGGGTATGTTACACTGTGAAATATTTCGTGCAACTTGTCCCGCCACAGTGTCGCCAAAACATTGCGAGACAAGTTGCACGAAACATTTCACAGTGTAACAGCGCCTTTACTGTAAGTTTAATATTGTTGGAAATATTCAGTCGCGCGTGGGCATTGTGACGACAAGAAACTGGGGCACTTTCGCGCAGTATCGCAATAATAAAAAAAATAAATAAATAAATAACAATAATAATAATAATAATAATAATAATAATTATTATTATTATTATTATTATTATTATTATTATTATTATTCCGTGGGATGCCTGTGGCACCACGGTAAAAATTCCGTTGAGTTTCTTTTTCTTCGTATCCGCAAATTGCAATGTTTTTTTAAAGTTTCCCGTAACCCGTTTCCCGCGGGAAGTGATGTCACAATAAAGACATGTCCCTTTTTCAACCACCGCGTTCCTGGGTTTGAACCCGAAACCTTCGGGTCGAAGAGCGTGCTTGCTGCCTTTGCGTCACCAAGACATCTGACTTTACCGGGCCGAATTTGCGTTTTTATCCCTCGGGCGATTTCCACGCAACCTCGTCCCCAGGGTCTTCTCGCTTTCCAATATGGCGGCGGTAAGAGAAAGACCCTGGCACACAGCGAACTAAAACGATCGCTGATTGGTGCATTCTATTGCGCGTTCATACGTGCGCTCTCGTTGGTTTATTCCTTGCAAAACAAAAATAGTAGCTCCCTGGGTTCTTCGTGGAAACTGAGAACAGAGTCAAAAAGTGGAAAGGATGCCTGTTTGATCTTCTTTTAAACCCTGCTGTACTGTTAGAAGTAACTGAACAGCAGTAAGCAACATTTAGGACAGATCGCCGATAATCCGCGCTTCTCCGTGGTGATCATGTTCCTCAATTCAAGTACTCAGCTGCCGGCAGTACAGTTAGAACTGCTTCTCCTTCTTCTTCTTTTACGACCTCTGGACATGTAATCGCTGCTCTTGCATATATTGTAAGTACAGTAGAACCCCAATAACACGAACTCGGATAACTCGAACTTCCCACTAACTCAAACTTAGTCCTATTTCACCCCACTTTTCAGTCATTTTTACTCGGTTAACTCGAACGTAACTCCGATACCTCGTTTTTCCCGCCAACTCGAACTAAATTTCCTTTTTCTTGATCAAAAATTCACTGAACTTTACCTCGATAACTCGAGCTCTGGTTCTTGTAAGTCCACGTGGATGCCATCCCATTAGCTCTTCTTTTCTATAATCGGTAAAAACACTAAAACTAACACTGTGGTCAACACTACGTACATTTGATGTTTGATTGGTGCAACGAACTAATCACATTTTATCATAAAAATGCCCAATTACCATTTTTATAAAATAAGTTTAATTTACAGTGCTCTAAACACTGAAGTGCTAAAAAATCACCAACTATCGATTTTTGATGTGGCAAATTGAATTGTGCCATCAACCCCGTTAACTTGAAACCTCGCTATCTCAAATTGCTTTTCGTTTCACCCGTAGAGTTCGAGTTACTGGGCTCTACTGTATTTCCTTTTTTTTTCTATCTGTTTTTGTCCTCCAAAATTAATATTAGGTACAATTTAATTTGTTTTAACCTCATATGTCATCTCGAGACATGCCTTAAATGAGGCAAACCCACATTTTATTCCCTCCCTGTTACACATGACCTTTGCGTCTCTGGATCTGTGTCCCAGAGTCTTGTAATTGTTTTTCATTTTGTTGATAAAATCTGAATTTTGAGTTTGAGATTAAAGCCACTCGAATGATATGTACCATAAAGTGTTGTATGGGATTTTACTGACTTCTTTATTCAGATGTTGACATCACATCACTGACTTATTAATACTTTTACATCTGTCTTGCCACTATTTTCTAAATATAACTTCTATGGGAAAATACACTCAAAGTAGAGTTTTTCTGGATTAACAACATGCAAATTAGTGGATAGATGCACTTAGGATTTTGTTTTTAGCTTCCAGAAGGAATGATTAGGGTAATTTTCTTGTATATACAAGCTTGAAATGGTGAACCCAGCTAAATGTCCTTCAATTTTTTCAGCTTCGGCTGTAACTTTTAACATAATTTACCTTCTAGAATACAAAAACCTTACAGTAACCTTTCATTGTTTCTTGGGAATTGATTGGTGTACCAAAGAAAATTCCCAGCTGTGTATCTTGTAAGATAATCATTATTGCTGTCACCAAATGGAAAGTGGAATGACTGAAATGAGGCCCAGGGAAGCTAAGGTGTTTTAGGGAATCCGTGAGCGGAATAGCAGTATTACCTAAGCCAGCTAGTCATGATCACTGTTTGTAATTTAGTTTTAGTTAAAAGGGATAAAAAGCTCACCATCTGGCCCTTTTTGTTCAAACAATGGATAATTCCAGCCATCACTGGCATAAATCTACACCCACTGAATAATGCAATGGTCGTAGCATTTTCCTGGGGGAGGGAAGGTATGTGAAAGGGTTGCCTTTTACATGAAAAATGGTATATAAAGGGTAAGGGGTTGGACCTCGGGGCAGAGCCTCCCCACATAAACATTTGTTGAGTAGCCCCCTCCCCCCAAGCATTTTATGAATAAAGTGCTATTGGCAGAATATGGCGCAGCCACATAAGAAGTACCACTTTTGCGAGGCAGAGACTGGGTAAGAATGCCAATCAAACAAGCCAGCTGCGCCTCTTCTTATGTAGCCTTGCGGAAATCATGGATAATAGAACCAGTCTCTGCCATTATCCATGCTAAAATCTGTCTACGGGTCTGAGGAAAGCTTGCTGTAATTCTGTTGCAAGAAACGAATTTTTAACTCTGTTTTCTGAAAGGTGTGCGTGGCGAGGAATGTTCCTGAGTTTGTTTGTTTGGTCCCTTGTTGTTGTTCTGTGTTTTGGTGTATTTGCAATTATACTTTTTTCGGCTTTGTGTAAGCAGAAAAGTGCTTGTTGAAAAAGCTACACTGTAGAAATAAAATCATGGTAGTAGACTGAAATGAAAAAACCTGAAAAACTTTATTTAAACATGTGACATTGCCTAAAAAAGGACTTGTTACAAAAATGTAACAAGTAGTATATTTAGCAATTATTGAATTCAGCTGTTCAAAATCAAAACTGTAAAAATATGGTGCACAAATTAAGGCTATTTCACATTTTTGCTCTGCACATGTAATCCTCACATACTCTCTGCAATTTAAGTGTAATTTTGCATCAATTATGAACCTTGATTTGGTCACTCACAAAATGACTGTGCAAATTAATTTTGGCGGCACAAACAATGCACACCGAATTGAGCATGTGATTAGTAGACATTGTAATATTGATTGTGAAAACTTAAAGTTTGCTGTCCTACAAAATAGACCACGTTTGTATTAATTGACTAACCTCCATGGCAGTTTACTGAAAAGTGGTGAATTTGTGTAAGCTGATGGTGACCATGGTTAGCCATTCATAGGTCAATGCATCCCACGGTAACGCCCCTAGGCGTCTTGCTATTATTATTACTGGGTTGCCAGTATGGTAATCCCAGTCGGAAAGTGGGTGGGATTTGTTTGTTTCATTTTTTTATTTTATTTTTTTTTATTTTTGCCGTGTCGGTAAAAGTCTTGCCTGTCACTCCCCTGCTAAGTGGTATCTTTGTGCATAGAGCCTTCTTCTCATATTTTCTTAGGATAGAGAGGGTAGTGGAAATGCGTAGATTTCTCTGGTGGACACAGTAGAATGATAAACTTAACCGGCAATGGCGTCAAAAGTCATGTAACGCGAATGGCGTTTTAGTGGATCTTTGAACAAAATATACCCTTATGAAGCCCAATAATGGCAAGTCATTTGGATACTGAACAAGACAGGCGGTGGAATTTTAAAAGCGACGAGTAATGGACTTCGACAACAATCTTTCGCCCGTCGAGCCGATATCAAAGTGAGCTGCATTTCAAGGATTTTACCAAGTGTGCTGTTATGTAGAACACTGAAACCAAATGGAAAATTCTCTGGTAACGTATGGGTTCACCAAAGACAGAGAACGAATCGAACACCTTAAGTCGATCTGAGATCAACTCTGCACAGTCTTCAGGTAAAAAAATAATTGGAAATGTGACAGCCAAAAATTATTTGAAAGAAAGCTTGTCGTCTATTTTGTGCTTCATTATTCAAGGAAAAGGTTCTTCATGGAAACGGTTTTATCCTGAAATTTAGTTTGTTGTAATATTGCTCATATTTCACACAATTGAGTTTCTTCTCTTCACGCACGTAATGAAATAGAAGGGGTTTTTGCCTCTAATAGCAAATATGTTGTTTGTTTCAAAAAATTGTTCCCTGGAAAAGGTGGCCTGTATGAATTCATCATGTTTTATAATATGCGAGGTTAATTGGATAGTTTTTATGGAAATAGAAAAGCATTTTCGTGTCAAAATGAGGCTAGCGTTTTTCTGTTGTGCTAACTTAATTAAAATATAAATATACATTCTGCCTCGTGAGTTTGTTATTCTGGTTAACCAGCAATGGCGTCGAAAGTCCTTGCAACGCGAATGGCGTTTTAGTGCATCTTATGTTGTTTGTTTCAATAAAATGTTTCGCGGGAAAAGGATTCTGTGATATTTTCTGCCTTTGTGAATTATAATATCATGTGTATTGAATTTTCGAGCTTAAGGTTGAAACGTGATACGGGAGGATATTTTTAGTATTGCTCTGAAAGCAGGAAAGGTTTCATGAAAATAAACAGGTCTGTTGGAAGCGTGCTTGAGTTTCAACAAAATGAGCCCCAAAATCAGCAAAAAATTGTGACGCCGGTGAATAATAAAGTAGCTGCTATTTCCAAAATGATGGAATTACCTGGTGATAAATAACCTCGTCTTGGAGAGTAAATTTTTGACTTTGCAGAAACAATGGTGGGCGATTGTGATCTTTGTGTTGAATTCGCTCATTTATTGTCAAACTTTATAACACTTGACAGACAAAGAAACTTACGAAAACCCGGTATCTTGCCATCATTTGACACAGATGCTTCACTGTTTGGCAAGTAAACATGCCGCGGTAACTTAATCACGGCGCCCGCTGAATTCCGGCGATAGCCCTTTCGATTTTGCGATTTATTTGTGCAGCCAAAACGTACAATAACAAAATTGAACGTAGCAAAAATCTCCCAAAATGTTTGTCGCTGATCGTAACTTTTTATATTCTATATTCACGGTTCAAGATTAATGTTGTTTTCATGTCGTAAATATGTTATTCTTGAGCGACCGTCCTGGAAACTTCCTTCTGCTCTTTCTAAAAACTGTGTATCAATATTTATTTACTTTTACATCAATACTTGTTTTTGCATAAAGCAAGCTAACAAAATCTGTACCTTGCTGAGTTCGCATTTGTTAGCGTTAATAGTATTTTCGGTCCAATGCTTCTGTTTTACTGTTTTTGGTCACCCATCCAGACACTAACCCCGCCGGACAGGGTAAGACTTTAGTAAACTTTAGTAAACTTTAGTATTACAAAGACGTCAGATGCTCAGAGGGCACGCTTAAACTTGTGGTGAAAAGAAGCTTATCAACATGTCAGCCCAGAAGCCAATGTTTCTCACTTCCTATTTATTTTCTTCAACCTTTCTGGGTTCAGTACTTTGCTAGTAACCACATGTCTTCTCAGGCTATTTACTCAAGACTTCTACCATGGCACTACAATGATAGACAATACCAAAACAATATCGTGCACTGTTAGAGCTACATATTACGCAAGGACAGATCTGTTTCGTCGTACGAACGTGTGAGGACCTGTGAGCCAAAGGGCCTCTGCTGGTATGACTTCTGGGTGACCCCTTAAATGGTCTTAATGACTCCCCAACTTGAAAAAAAATTGTCTGCAACAGTGCACGTATCACAGGCAACCCAGTGTACCCTCACGGAGGGTCTAGTTATTATTAGCAGTAGTAGTAGTAGTAGTAGTAGTAGTAGTAGTAGTAGTAGTAGTAGTAGTAGTAGTAGTAGTAGTAGTAGTAGTAGTAGTAGTAGTAGTAGTCGTAGTAGTAGTAGTAGTAGTAGTATTTATATGGCGCAAATTCATTTATACAATAATCAAATGCGCCTCACATATATGAGCGATATGAATGATAACAAGAGGAAAATCGAATCCCAATGTACATATAAAATTAAACTAACTAACTTAACGTATGTGTATAAAATATATGAAAGCTTTTATTTGTACTCTTGAATAAAAAATGCAGTTTTGAGTTTCTGTTTAAAAGTTCTAAAGTTCAACGTGCTCCTGACGTCATAAGGTTGAGCATTCCACAGTTTCGGTGCCGCTGCCATAAATGCTCTATCGCCAAGTGTAGGTGAGGTCTTAATCACGGGTGGCGATAGAAGAAACTTGTTATTAGATCTAAGACTATATTCAGAATTGGGTCTTAAAGTTGCTAAATCCGATATATCCTTAGGAGCTGTCCCATATAGATCGCTTTAAAATCTTATAGTCAATTCTGGACCTCACTGGAAGCCAATGTAATTCACGTAGTAACAGTGTTATATGGCAATACCGAGGTGCACGGTATAGTAATCTTGCCGCCGCATTTTGAACACGCTGTAGCTTAGATGTTAAATTGCTAGGTAGTCCGTATAAAAGTCCATTACAATCGGTCCAGTCTGCTAGCTACAAATGCTTGGATTAATTTCTCAGTTGAGTCCCTGTCTAAGTATTTTCTGATATGCCTGATGTTATGTAGGTGGCAGAATACGCCTTTGTAGGTCTTTGTGATATGAGCGCTCAATGTAAAAGTATTGTCTATCCACACCCCTAAGTTCCGTATAGCCTCATCACTGGGAAACACTCACATTCACCAACGACCAGGCTGTTCTGATGGATCTTTCGTAATTGCACCTTCGTACCAATGATCATAAATTTGGTTTTGTCATCATTGATCATGAGTCTGTCCCTAATCATCTAATTGCGAATGTCCTGTGAGCACGCCTCCATTGCTTTCATTGCCGAGTCTTGCGCAGCACTGTCATTAGGTTGAAACGCAAGATATAACTAAGTATCCTGAAATCCTTCGTGCATTAATGGCAATACAACTTTAAAATATGCATTATTGTGTATTCAACAGAACATCGTGTTTCTGATTGGTCAATTACGAATGCATAAATAGGACAAATAGGTTGTAGAGTTCAAAATAGAAGTTGCTATGGAAACACAGCAATTTTGATAAATTTCGACACATCACTGGTTCCCAAAAATCACGAAATGCACGAGCAAGTTCCTACGATTGCCTACGCTTATTCCACGAGCGGTATATAGTTAACAAGAACTAAGTATGAAGGAGTATTAACAAAAAGTTAATTTCCCAAGAATTCGAAAACATACTGTTACAATGAACGTTCAGTTACATTTTGGTCACATGCTATGTGAAATCATATTTCCTACAAAAATTCAATTTTCTTTTCTTTTAATCTGCTTCGCAGTTGTTACCATCTATCTTGGCTTGGACCTAAACCAGGTTGGGCTCGGGAATCCCGGCCTTTATGCTGTAATTATTTTCTCCATTGGTGTTTTCCTCGTACTTGTTTTTGAGTTCTATCTTATCATGTCCAAATGGATCAAGCTCAAGAAGACCAATACCAGAGGTAGGACCTGAATTATAAATCGCTACAGCCATACTACAAGTAATACCCTCAAGGGTGTTGTTAACCTTCAGGAACCCGTCAAGTGGAGCAAAAAAACAGCATCAGCATGATTGTGACTAAAACACCACACGAGTACATACGAGTAACAGAAGAGTACATACGAGTACATACGAGTAACATACGAGTAACATACGAGTAACATACGAATAATATACGAGTACATACGAGTAGCATACGAGTATTAAGCCTAAGCGCTCGTTTCAGTGATTAGGCCTAAACTCTCTTTTAACGTTTTAGCTTTCATTTTACGGTTCGGTTAACTACACTTTTCACGAGTTCGTGAGAAGAAAATAGCACTCGTTTACTGATTAAGCCTGTAGTAAGCGCTCGTTGCAGTGATTAGACCTGAGCATTCTTTTAACATTTTAGCTTTCAATTTACGGTTTGGGTAACCACACTTTTCACGAGATATGTTACATGTCACTCGTATGTACTCGTATGTTACTCGTATGTTACTCGTATGTACTGGTGTGTACGCGTATGTTACAGGTATGTACTCGTATGTTACTCGTATGTACTCGTATGTTACTCGTATGCACTCGTATGTTACTCGTATGTTACTCATATGTACTCGTATGTAGTCGTATGTTACTCGTATGTTACTCATATGTACTCGTATGTTTCTCGTATGTACTCGTGCGGTGTTTTAGTCACGATCGCACTGGCATAGCTCTGTTTTGATCAGGCATTTAACCTCAAAACCCCCATCAGAGGCGTTCTATTAATAACTCTACTCAAGAAAGGGTTGACTCCGAGGCCCAGTATGAAAGATAAAGGTGGACTCTTGTAACCTTAAAGGGACACTGTTCTGTTGATGGCAGCCACAAAATTAAGACAAAACGGATTCCTTTGAATTTAAAGTACTTTTTTAGTAATGCATAGACTATTTCTACCTGCATTTTAGCGGCGAATGACTAAGAAAGAGCTGCGTTCAAACTTGAAAACGTCGGTTACAAGTTTTTGCGTTGTAACTCGCGATTGTATGAAGTAAACAAAACATATGTTGGCTGACCCTTTTGTTATACTCTCACATTTGAAAGCCATCAAGATGTTGAAAGACGAAGTTGATTGAAATAGTTAACAGAATTATGCCAAGACACAAATATCACGCGAAATCGCCCAAATATGTTTTCGGAATTTCCCGATTTTTTCTCTTAATATCTCGATTTTTTTCTAAATATCCTGATTTTTTTTCTAAACATCCCGAAAATAGCTGCCTTTATTTTCACAAATGATACAGAAATTACCTAACAAAGTATAAGGCAACGCAGGAAATTCAACGGTGTCCTTGTAAGGCATACAACAAAACTCTAAACGATATTTTTTCAACTTACGTGACATTATAAAATGGAGAATACTGCTGCAGGCCCATATGGCAGAATTTGTTAATTTTGTTTGAACTTCTGTGTCTGCAAGTAGCATTTAACTTAAAAATTTGCTTTCTTTCTCCATTTCTCTGGGAAACAAAAGATGACCTCAGTAGTTTTTCCCTAAAAAATTCTAAATATCACAATTTTCTTCTTAATGTTTCGAGATTTTCTAAATTTCTCAAAATCGTCTAAATATTTAAAAAAATATATCCTGATATTTGTGTCTAGGCTTGTGTCTCTTTAAAAGCTAAGGCTCTTGTTAGACGAAACCACACGTGAAACCCTTTCCCATTTCAATGTGCTTTGATGCTCTCAATTGGGTGGAAACTTTTTACAATTTCTCATGAAAGCAGGAAGCAAGGAACTTTCTATTTCGGTTTAAATTCGTCGACACCGAACTTCCCTTTTAACTTCATGTAAGAGTTCGAGTTAGAATTAACTTTGCTTACATTAATCAATCACTTCGTAATCAACTCTTTTTACTTCAACAAGAGCTACACTTAACTTCAAAGTTTTCTTCCGTATGGTATAGCAAGCAAGACGAGGAATTAGATTTCTATGGATTTGACCTGTTTGAATGGGACATCCCTCTATCGTACCCAAGCTCCTCGGAAGTCTGAGGGGCGGTAAAATGGAGTCCGCTACTAGAACTTTTATTTTGCTTATTTTTGTTACAGATATCCCAATGCATCCTCCTGGATATGAGACTCGGCAGCAGCCAAAAATGGCTCCTAAGGTTTATTCTCTTTCAATTATATTTATCCAGTATTTTCGAAATTCTGTAAAAAATGTGAGTTTTTATCTAGAGGGTTTGGCGTGATCATGACTCTAGAAAGATGAATGGAGACAATATCGTTACAATAAAAAGGTACCAACTGAGTTTATAGGCACAGTTCAAGTCAATACTTCCTATATAATGCAGCCTGTGTACATGCATCCGCCCCTCCACAGGCTAATATCATAAAGAAAGGGAAGAATTGGGCTGCTGCCGCAGGGCTAGAAACATTTGTCTCAGATGCCTGAAGACAGATGCGAGCGTTGTGCCAACGAGCTTCACTCCTGATGACACAGCATTATGCTAAACATTATGCTCATATTTTCCATTATTCTCGAATTAATCAAACAATGTGAAAGCCTTTAATTACTCTAATGCCACAAAACCTCCTCACCGCCACGCCCACGGTTCAAATATCACGCCCGAGAACTTACGACTGCCCAGAAAACTTTCGAGCTACACCTATTCCATTGAAAATCTGCCTGTTCCGATCAAATCAACATAGAGTTAAATTATAATTCTTAGCATTATCATTTGGCGCAATTGTTCAAAGGCCGTGTAACTTTTTCCGGTGGAAAAGTATCTATTCAACAGTTTCAATCTGTGCGAAAGTTTTAGAATTTGCTCTCGTAACCTTGAATATGCACGCTCGAAACACATCTAAGTAAAACCGGGTTTGAAAACCTTAAACCTGGTTCACACGTATGACGCAAATGCAAACGCAAACGAAGTTCACACTTCCGACGCAAACGCATGGGAAGTAAGACACGCATGGGCAGTTCAAGTCCTCTTTCCAAGAATGAACTAGCCTGCAAAGCAGGCGTATTTTTGTTTTGGTAAGAACTATTGGCCGACATCTAACAGAGGCCTGAGGCCAGTCAAAAAAATTGCACTAAGTGAGAGGAGGATAGTATGAAATGGTAGTGGGGGAAGGGGAAGGGGAGGGAATGCCCCTCGTCTCAATCCTCTACCGGCTGTGTGCTCCAAAATGGCGGCCCATTACGAACTTTAGATCTTGAACAAGCGTCCACCTGTCAAAAAACGCCTGTTCTGCAGGGTAAGAATGAACCTGGGTTGTTTTTTTTTTCCCTATCGTTTGCTTTTGCGTTTCCGTTTCCCGTTTGCGGTTCACGCGTGTGAAATGCAAACGCAAGAGAATGGAAAAATTTCCATTTCTTGCGTCTGCGCTTGCGTTTGCGTTTGCACTTGCGTCTTACGTGTGAACCAGGCTTTAGCCAATTTTAAACGGGGAGGTTATTTTATACCCTGGTAAGTGACTTATCCACTGGATAAAGTCATCTAGTCTTTGAACAACATCGGCCTGATGTACCAGCCGCCAAATATAGAGTTTACTTCCTAAACACCTTTGTTTGTGTTTTATCTACCCAGGAAGCTATGCTTCGCAAGATGATGTTTGCTTTTGTTACTCTTCTTGGATTTAGTGTTACACTGACGATAATTTTACTTCTAGCGCTCAGAGATTAAGGTAAACGTATTTAACTTATATTATTCTCACTCTATAAATATATTTTGTAACACTTTGTTAGTTTCACAAGAGTATGTTTACTGGACGAAGTGATTTATGAAATTCGGATATGAAATCAAGTGACGCTATGATCCTCGCAGTTCTGGACGCAATTTTAGCAATTGCTTAGAGAAGCCTGAAAATTTCAGGACTTCAACGGTGTTTGAACCCGTGACCTCGCGATGCCAGTATAACGCTCTTACGAACTGAGCCATGAAGCCACTAACGTTGAGAGATGGTCATTTGTGGGTTCTAATGTTCCCGTGATGAATGAATCATTGAACGAAATGATATGTGAAATGAATCCTATTGAACTGCGGATATAAAATCAAGTGAAGCTGTGATCCTCGCAGTTATGGACGCAATTTTAGCAATTGCGTAGTGAAGCCTGTACAATTCCGGACTTCAACGGTGTTTGAACCCGTGACCTTGCGATACCGGTGCGACGCTCTAACCAACAGAGCTATGAAGCCATGATTACTGCATGTATGTTACGTTGTAGTTGCCAGGTATTTTAGGCGTGCACGTAAGGTGTCTCAAGGGGCTAGTAGGGTATTTAAAGGAGAACTGAAACCAAAAATCAAGTAGCTCTTTGTCACGTCAATTCAACAACTATGCAATGTTAAACATTTTCTCGTAGGTTTGTTAAGATATGCAATAGCCATATTCGAGGCACCTCTGTCAACCCTAATTTTAGCTATGTCGGAAACTGAATCAGCGATCGTTTCTCAAGCGATCTCGGAAACACACGGCGCCGGAGTTTCTGATCAACAGACTCCTCGTTCCTCGGATATGTGTTTGTCAAATGCTGAAACCTTGCAGTTGGTTTCGCAACTCTTGGACGTCAAATTTGACCAAACGTTTGCCGCGTTTAAGTGCAATCTCGAGGAGAAAGAAGCGACCACTCAATCGCAACGTAAGAAGTTAAAAACGGAATACAAACCTTCCAACTCGTTCAATTTCAAGGCGGATTTTCTCCGTGAAGAATGGTAAGGATGTTTATTGTCATGGGGGGAACAAAAGTTCCCCTTTCGGATCAGAGAATTTTAGTACCCCACATTGTCGTCACCAGAGCCTCGGATCTTATGTCTGCGAATTTCCCGAGGCTCTGGGAAACTAGTAGAACATGCGCCGTAGGTTCTTACAACCAAAAATTGGCTAACTTAACCTTACGGCGCCTGCTCACTCCTCGTGCTAGCATGAAAGCTCCAATCAGATACGCTTTTCATTGTTCTTCACGAAAACCAATGAGACGACACTTTGTTTCAGGGTTCCCCAGAACTCTTCTCTCCATCAGTCTTGCGCAAAAAATGAGAGCTCTGGGGTCGAGATTGAGTACCCCAGTGTTTCTTCTGTTGCTCGATGGAGCTGTACAGGAAGCTGTATATATTGTTTAGGAGTGGTATGCCGCTTGGCTGCTAGGCCACTGGGCCACTGGGCCAGTTTATGATTAACGCGTTAGTTTTTTTTCTGTTTATGCATATTGCACTGTTTAGGCCACTGGCCCTTGGGTTTGTTTGGTCGTTTTGTCTTGTTGGTTTTGCTTTGTTGAGGCTTCAGCTTATTTTTATCTAGAGTCACGTTTTGTTTTTCTGTTTCACTCAGTCCTTTGCTCGTATATTTCTTTTCCTTATTTTGTTTATGTCTGTACAGGCTGGACGTGGGTTAACCTCCAAGACTGCCCATGTAAAGGACCCAGACCTTCGTAGGTTAGCAGCTGATCTTCCCTTGCGTACCATTGGAGCAAACGTTCCTTCGACGATGGAGCGTTAGTCAAGAGCCTTTCAGAAATTCAGAGAATGGTCATCACAATATAGCGAGGTCGTTTGCCTGCCATACTCTTTATTTAGAGTCCCTGATTCAGGGTGGTTCCCCTTATCCTTCCCTCGAGTCTGCTGGCTATGGTATTAATTGGGCGCATGATCTGTATGGTTTAAAAAGCCCCTGCGATTCCAGGCTGGTGCTCGAGGCAGCTAAATGAAAACTTGCGAAATCAGTCTACAAGAAGGAACCCGTTACTCCCGCGATGATTTTACATATTTGTAATATTGGGTTTGCCGGTCCAAGTGCTAATCTTTCGGATCTCCGCTTAGCAGCTATTTGTGTAACCGCGTATACCGCTTTTTTTCGCTACAATGAGTTAGGTAGCCTACGCTGTTGCGATGTTAGTTTTTGCGATTCTTTTGTCAGGGTTTACGTTTACAAAAGTAAAATAAATGTTTATAGGGATGGCGCTTACGTTTTGTTGGCAAAAACAGGGTCTGTTTCTTGTCCTTTCTATCTGCTTTGCAGATACATTTGTGCTGCTAATTTAGATTTGTCGTCGTCGTTACCCTTTTTTCGTTCTTTGTATTTTCATAAGACTACCTCTACTTATAGTTTGCGTAGAACAACTATGAGCTACTCTCGCAGGAGAGAAATAGTTTTTGTGTATTTATTCGGTCTACACAGTTTAAGGGCGGGGGGTGCTTTCGCGGCCGCTAACGCAGGCGTTAGTGATCGGCTGTTTAAACGTCATGGTAGGTGGAAGACGGAACAAGCTAAAGACGGTTATATTAAGGATAAATTAGACTCTCTTCTTTCGGTGTTTAAGAGGTTACTTATTTAGTTTCCTTTTTCTCTTTCTTTATTTTTTGAAGCGGGAATCAATAAACGGGATGCCCGCTCCTATTCTGTGTTTTATGATCATTTGGATTAGTTACAAAGTATTTTATAATCGTTTCAGTGTGATTAGAGTATAATTATTTTGTAACGCTTCGTTAGGTTCACAAGAATGTTCTTTACTATGTTACATTGTAATTTCCAGGTATGTTAGGCGTGCACGTTAGGTGTCTCAAGGGGCTAGTAGGGTATTTAAGGTTTCTTGAGATATGCAAGAGCCATTCGAGGCATCTCTGTCAACCCTAATTTTTACTTTATCTTGTTTATTACTGTTGAAAATTTCCCAGAGTTCATAACTGTATTTTTTGCTGTACGCTCGCTTCATATTTATGCATCAATAAACGGGATGCCCGTTCCTATTCTATGTTTTTTTATAATCTGTGCCTTCCGGCCACTCTTACATGACGTTATAAGAACACTTGATGTTTTTTTTGAGCGAGTTTAGTTTTAAGCTTTATCAATAAAGGGCAAAATTACTGAGCGCTGATTGGCTGAGACAGAGGGCATTTTTTCTTAATCGAGGGCATTTTTGGTAATCAAGAGAGGGCTTGCCCTTTATTGATAAACAAGTAATCGCATGAGTCCTCGTACTATTAAGGATTAATTGCACTTGTGTTTTGGAAATTTTCCAAATTGCCCTCGTCGCTTCGCGACTCGCGCAATTTTGGAAAATTTCCAAAACACTCGTGCAATTAATCCTTAATAGTACTCGGTCTCTTGTGATTACCTATACTAAGCGTCGAGAGATAATTATCTAACCTTGAGTTTATAGACTTTATAGTACAGTCCTGTGGTGAGATATAACGAACCAGTGCAATCAGGGCCGTAGCCAGTATGAGGCAAACCGAGGCACCTGCCTCAGTCACTTTTTTCGTGAATTTTTAAAATAAAGCGCGGTTCCAGTGTTGTCTTTAAAGTGCCCCTGACCCCCAAATATTCTTTTCGCTAAAATAAATCTTTGCACCTGTTTGAAACGCATTGCGGCCATTTTTTCCTTTTTGTAACAAATCCTGCCTTTTTATAGGCCTCAAAACTTGCAAAAAACTGGGCATCTTATGTTCACGACCGAGTCAGAAGGGGAGTGGGTGTAGTCCTGATTTGACGTCACAATCCACTTTGCAGGCATGTTTACAAAGAGTAATGTAAATCAGTTTGTGACGTCAAATCAGGACATTGCCTCAGTCATATTTTTTTTCTGGCTACGACCCTGGCAATAAGAATGTCATTCGCACACATTTTTGGTCCCTTCGAGCCGGATGTGGAGTTAATTCTTATGGAAATAAGGCGAGACTTGTGAGTAAAGCGAAGATAGCAAAACTTGTTCACAGTAATTGTACGCGAAGTGGCAACAACGACAACCTTCATCTTGTGTATTTAACCCGTGGGAAATTCGTCAAAAATGAGTTGCGAAGACGAACGGAGAGGACAAACACCGCTCTTATTTACGTCCGAAGAGTCTATGACATCATCCAAGTCAAGTAAGAAAAACTGAAGAAATCACAAGCTGAGAAGCTCGCGCTTGAGCTAAAAATAACCGAGGAAAAATGCGAGAAGGAAACTAAATCGCGCCGAAGCAATGCGACATGCCAAGGTTTTGGCACTTAGGAAGAGAGCCTGCTCTGAAAAGGTAGAAACAGCGGGAAAAGCCTAACTTCGAACGAAATTTTGTCGCAAAAAAAAAAAGAAAGAAAGAAAACGAGAAGAAATAACCCCTCCAAGTTAACTTTACTTATGTTAGCTGCTAAGAAACGTGTGGAACAATTTCCAGCGATAGTGAAAGAGAGGAGTGAACAGATGAGACAGTATTAAGAGAGTCTCGAAGTTGCATGGTGTATAGGGGAGTCAGGGTGGTTTAGTGGTCATCACCCGTGCTTCCCACCTCTGTGACCCAGGTTCAACTCTGGCTCGGGTCGTATGTGGGCTGAGTTTCAGTCGATCTCAATCTGACTCCGAGGGTTTTTCTCCGGGTACTCCGGTTTTCCTCCCTCCTCAAAATCGACTCCCAGCCTATTCCATCAGGCTGTGGTGCTGTGCTCCGAGGTCATACATGGGTCGTATTCAGGGGCCGAGCGCCTAGCCGCCAGCACGGCTCCTTCGGTCCGACCTCGTTGAGCTGCGTCGTTGCGGAACTTTTCGACGGCGATTAGCAGCGACAATTACAAGGAGCATCAATTCATCCTTGAGCTGAAGTCACAGATTCCTGAATTTTATGTTGCCAGACTCCCTGTATGCTTTTGTAGTTGATAAGCTGAGTTTGTGGAAGGGAAGTCACAACTGTCATCGTGGGAGTCATTTGCGGCGTGGCTGGAGAAGGAGGCAAAAATAAGAAAGTCAAAACAGAAATGGATGAAATGGTGGAGACGACCATACTCAGTCAAAGGGGGTACCCGAAAGAATAGTGATAATTTTGTGCCTGGATTGTTTGTATATACTGCTGATGCATCCCTTGCATCTGGCTTGAGTTAACCTCACTGTCCTGAGGAGTAGTCAGTGAAGATCTCGCACTGTCTGACGTCCTTGTTTTGCTCTTCTGCGTTCCATAATCTTCAAGTCAACCTCATGAAGAAGTGTGTGGTGACGCATTGCACAACCCTCAACCGTACATCTGTCTCTACTACGACATTTGCTCAGACGATGGCCTGGTGATAAACAGGATATTCAAAGCTTATGCTCATCCACAACCTTTTCTCTCGCTCCCGGACATTCTTTCGAACACTTTGCACTCTTGTAACCGGTGGTTAGTTGTGAACTGAGCATCTCACCCCTACAATGCTGGTGCAACAGTTTTCTCCGGTCATTCTTAGTTATTCTGTTTGCTCAGGTTGTGAAGCTGGTGGTCGTGCTTTATAATTAGTTGAGGTATTACCGGTGGTTGTGTTTGGGGAGAACGGTGAACAGCGAGCAATGGCCCTGCGTGACTTGAGCTGTAATACTACCCTTATGGCTGAGAGCTTGGCGATGACATTGGGACTCAAAGGCAAAGAGATGGATCTTGAAATTCAGGGCGTCAATTTGCATATGATCATTTACACCGTTTCCCAAAGTCCAACGGCAATTTGCCAATTTCAACAGAACTGAGTCAACAAGCAAATTCCTGATCACTGATCAACAGATCCAGATAAGTTGTTCACTCATATTACGAATTAGAAGCTAAGGACTCCTAGACTATAAACGTTAAATAGTATTTAAGAATTTACTTCATTCAACCTTACAACGAGAAATAAATTCTTTGAGCCAAGTGCTGACCTAACCTGGCTCAGCTTGAGAATGCCGTTACGCCGACTGCTGGTCGGTGATACCAGCCACCCCGCCATATTGTTCTGTATTTTTGATCTCATTAGATTATTCGAGATATATTTAAGTAGTGTTTTGAATGGTCAACGAATCGTAAAACTACCTAACATCGATTTTCGCTCGTGGTAAGTTGAATTGCGTTTAATATAACTTCACAAAAGTTTCGACGACACACTCGATTTTCGTTCGTTGATTCATCGAAGTTGAATTGCGTTTATTATAACTTCGAAAGTGTCAACGATAAACTCGATTAGTATCGCCTGCACTCACCAACCTTTAAAATTTTGAAGAGTAAAGGCTGAAATGGGCTGAGCGAAGTCGCCTACGTCGAGAAGTGAACTCGCCCTAGGCGAGTTCAAAATCGTAGGCGAGTTCACAAAGCGTAGGCGAGTTCGCACGTAGGCGAGTTGACAAAATTAACAGAAAGTGCATGCTTGTTCAAACTATAGTCCATTGAATTAGGTTGGGCATGAAGTTGCATCAAGCATCGTGAAAATGAACGATTCACTAGGAAAAAGACAACCGGAACATAGCCTGCGTAGCTGGCGGAATATTCTATCGCGTGCAAGCGAATGAGAGCGAACGAAGTGGCGAACCGTTGGTTTGGCCTCGAGTGGAAAATCCCTCGTGGCTTCGCCGCTTCGAAGCTTAGCGTCTTTTCCCGGCTTTAATATGAAAGACAAACTCAAACCCCTCGTCTTACACATGACGCGAAAAAAGCGCAAATAAGTTAAAATGTGCGATTTATGCCCTAACTTTACGTCCTAATATAATTCCTCCGAGGTGTAAAGGGACCAAATGAGATGACTTCAAACCAACTCTACATGCGAAATCAACCTTTTGTTATGTATCTTAAATTTCTCGGACTGAGCATAATTGACGAATTATGAGACGAATGTCAGTAATCAAGTAATTTGTTTTCCTCTCAACTCTGCCACAAATAATTGTGTGGAGAAGTTTGATCATCATCATTTCGCTTTCCATGTCGCCAGCGTAACGCGTCCGAAACGCATCAGAACTCATTCATCATGTTGGCTTCATGACGCCAGCTTAACGGGTGCTTGGGACTTGAGGCCACATTAAAAAGCATTAAAATATCTGTGCTTGGTTTCAGCCGTAAGATTGATCGCGATTCCAGCATCGACAATCTCTTAATCGGGCAAAAGGAAATCTAAACCGAAAATGTATCGAGCGAGAAACTATAAAAAACTCAGAGAAGCCAGGGGCGATTTCGTAATTGACGGCTTCTCAGAGGAGTTGTACTAATGTGCGAGCCAGCGAGCCATGGCTGCGAGTCATGCGAGCCATCATGGCGAGCCATGCGAGTCAACATACGAGTCACACATTTATTGAAAGCTAACCGTTTTAAAATGGGTGCTTAGACTTAATAACTGTTTATCAGCGCTATTTGAAATGGGTGCTTAGACTTAAATGCGAAATTCGCATGGCTCGCAAATTTGGCAGACCCTTCTCAGAGAGCGGCGCACACTTGTGTTTTACGCATTAGAGTTGCGAAAAACACTTCAACAACTGTCGCACGGCAAAGAAAACCAACTGGTCGGTTCGTGCATTTAAGGCGAGTTTTTCTTTTTTTAAGTAATGACAATTTTCGCCCATTTTCAAACAGAAAAAAACAGGGGAGTTTGGCTCGTCCGGAACGTAATTAAAGTTAAGCCAAGCATGTTTCGCGTGAATCATGCTTGATGATTTCTCAGCTCTGAATGATGTAAAATGAAACGTGACAGGAACGAAGACAAAAATTGTGAAATTCTCTTCCATTAAAATTTAGAAAAGTGGTAAAAATTGGTCTGCCTGCAGTCCACAAGAGGCTTAATAAAAATGT
>OX421445.1:29939848-29942348 GCA_949126865.1 Montipora capitata
TTTCTAGGTCTTAGGTCTTAGGTCTTAGTTTTCTAGACACCCGGCTCGTGCTCCCTTTTACAATTAGAAATTTGATATTCATCTTTCAGAATTTAAATTACATGAAGTACAGCTGGGATGACGACTTGTGGGAAGCTGATCTTCGAGAATGGCGTGAGTGGCACAGTGAAGCAGCAGCACTTGATGAGATCAAGATTCCCAGAGCCTTCCTTGGTCAAATGAAAGCTGTGAGAGAAACCACTTTACACGTGTTTTTTGATTCTCGTCAGGATGTCTACGGTGCATGCGCTTATTTGAGGCGAGAGTTTGAGGATACCACCGTGGAATGTAGACTGGTAGCTGGGAGAGGACGAGTTGCACCCCTGAAGACTTGATCTGCAGGCTCGAGCTCATGGGAGCGCTCTTAGCAGCACGCCTAGCTGAGACTCTAGCAACGAAGTTGACAATGAAGATAGTGAAGATAACCTTCTGGAGTGATTCTACTACAGTTCTACATTGGATAGGCCAGACCAGTTCCAATTACAAAGCGTTCGTGGACAACCGGGTGTCTAAGATTCACACAATTATGAGTGAGCTGGAGTCCACACTGGGGGCGGGCACGGTTTACTAGAGATATGTTTCGACAGAGTACAACCCTGCTGATGACATCACCCGAGGACTACGCCCTGCTTAGCTCAACATGAGCCACCACTACTATCGTGGACCTGAGTTTCTATATATACCATTTAATGTTTGGCCAGAGAGTAAGATTGAGGTACCTCAAAAAGAAGTTGAAGAGAGTGAAAGAAAAGCAAGATGGGTTGGAATATTGCACGAGTGTGAAGTCTTGTTGGGATGGAAGAGATATTCATCACAGGCGAAAATGAGAAGAGTTTTTGCATACGTGAAAAGATTTTTAAACAACACGCGAACAAAGAAGGAAGAGCGTCTGACTGGACCGCTTACAGTACCGGAGTGAAGAGGGCACAAGGTGAATCGTTTGGTGAGGAGATGCAGCTCTTAGAGAAGGGTCGAGAGATACATAAACCGAGCAGAATCACGTCCCTTGACCCGAGATTGGAAGATGGATATTTGGTTGTAGGTGGAAGGCTACAGAAAGCCCAGGCCATACCATACCGTGCACGACATCCCAAGATCATTGACTCATGTCATGAGCTTTCACAGCTAATCATTGATGAAATGCATCGTTCTTATTACCATCCGCCGACTGAGTACGTGTTGAATCAAATTAGACAAGATTATTGGATCATTCATGGTCGACAAGCTGTCCATAGTGCAAAGTTTAAGTGCAATTATTGTTACCGCCAGACAATGAAGCCCCTCAAGCAGAAAATGGGAAACCTACCTGAATGTAGACTTGAAGTAGGGATGGTATTCAGGAACACTGGAGTTGACTTTTTAGGACCAATGCTAGTTAAGGAGAAGCGTAGTGAGGTCAAAATTTATGGCTGTTTGTTTGTTTGTTTGTTTCTTTGTTTGCATGAGTACAATACCTTGCCATCTTGAGTTGGTGGATGATCTTTCGACAGATCATGTTGTTATGTCATTGGAAAGATTCATAGCACGACGTGAACGTCCTCAAAAAATGTTCGGTGATAATGGTACAAACTTTGTTGGAGTCAACAACGCGTTGTGGAAATGTCTCAAGCAACTGGATGAGCAGAGAATACAGAACTTTTGTGCACCAAAAGAGATTGATTGGAACTTTCAGCCACCGAGTGCTCCACACTTTGGTGGTGCGTGGGAAAGACTTGTACAGTGCACGAAGAAAACGCTGAAAGCAGTGCTGAAAGGTAGAGTTGTCCCTAAGAAAGCACCGAGGACCTCTCTAGTTGAGACAGAGGGAATTCTGAACAGTCGACCAATAACCCATGTATCTTCTGATGCAGGAGATATATTGAAGCACTCACTCCAAACAACCTATTGCTTCTGCCTACAAATCCGATTTATGAAGATGCCGTTGTTACAGATAGAAAGGTTAACTCCACAAAGCTGTGGTGACAGTCACGCCAATGAACATGTACAAGTACAAGGAAGGATTACGTTAGCCGTAATCCCACCCTGGTCAGAGTTTTTCTCTGTCCTTGTGTGAGCCCATTTCCATTAGTAGGGCTAACGCTCACATGGTTCATGTGGGGTAGAAACCTAGCACTTCACATTACACTCCAATCAGTTAAGTCTGTTCAAATATAGTGCTGCACGGCCAACGTTTGCAAAAACGTAATCCTTCCTTAAATTTCATCGTCTCCTTCTTTTATGAGTGGTTAAAGTAAGACATTAAAAGGCCAGAATTTCACAGACCTTGAAAGTCGAGCATTTTAGTGACCTTAAAAATCGAGCTTTTTAGATACCTTAAAAGTCGAGCTTTTAAGAGAAGAGACCTTAAAAGCCGAGCATTTTAGTGACCTTAAAAGTCGAGCTTTCTAAATGTTGAGGGGATGGAGTTACTAAATTCCAACCAATGCCGATGCGAGTAACTTCTTAGAAAATTATTGCTGGT
>OX421445.1:29952348-29957348 GCA_949126865.1 Montipora capitata
GCAAGTACATTTAGTGAGCTTTTAGTGTAGAAGCAGCCTCACAGAAAGTGTTCTAAAGTTATGAAGCCGAAGGTTACGATCGAGCTGATTGTCATGTGATAACAGAAGCTAACTTAAGCTTATGCCTTAAAGACCCTCAGTCGAACGGCATGCATAGCGCGCCTCGACTCAGGTTTCGTGGACCATGAAACCTCCATTCACCGTCACATGTCTCCATCTTATATTGATCCCATCGCAATCGAAGGGCATATTGTTCAAAGTTAATGATGGATTAGTATTATATTAATTAATAGTGTTGAACTTATTATTCCTTTTGCCTTGCGACCTGAAGACTTAAGCTTTTTTCTTTTCTTCATGAACAGCTTCTTTTGTCTTTTTTAATGACTTCTAATACGGTTTCCTCTTTTTGTCTTTTGTTGGCGTCATAGGTGAGATATCATGATGTCTTACTTTAGTTACTCTGAGTTTCTGCAATCATAACATGAATGGTAACGGATAAGCAATAATCAGCATATTAATTTTAGGAAGTCAAGAAGCAGGACTTGTACTCGGGTAGAATTTCGACAGTTTTTATTCATACAAAGAGACGGTCACCATAGAATTAACGAATGGCATACGACGACAAAAACAACAAACAAGTTGCTTGTCTGTTAGTCATCTCGGCAAGTGTACTAAATTCCTATTAGTTAAATGTTCCTCCTCAGAAAAATGAATAAAGTAACTTTGTTCAAAGTATTTCCTTTATTATTTTAGAGCCTGCGGAAGTGATACACACGTCCAACGCAACAGCGAGTTATGACCTGGAGTATGAGGAAGGTGGTAACGAAGAAGCAATAGAAGATGCCAATGCTGTGACCAAGATAGCCATAGTTGGTGCTCATGTCATAATTTTCCTGTGCGCACTTGTCAGTAACTCTCTTATCATACACATTGTGGGCACGTGCGGTAACATCCGCAAAAATCCGTTCAACTGGCTTTTAGTCAACACAACTGCTGCTGATCTGGTCGATGTCATGACAGCTTCGGCTTTTTCGATCCCATATTTTCTTTGTGGAGACTGTTGGATATCGGGAATATTAGGAACATTGCTTTGCAAGCTGATTCCATTTTTCTTGGTCGTATCTATTTGCACGTCCATATGGACGCTGACGGTCATTGCCGCTGACCGATATCTAGCCATTGTGTGCATTGGGAGGGAGCCACTGTCACAGAAAGCCGTGATGCGCTCCATCGTCGCCGTTTGGCTCTTTTCTGGTGTGGTATGTAGTGGACAGTTGTACAAATTCAAAGCAGAACTATCAGAGGAAATGGAGCCTTTATGTGAACCAGAGTGGCACGAGGATGAAGAAATCTCCATTCTTTTATACAAGGTCGAAATGATTGTAAGAGTAATCATCACCTACTCGCTCCCACTTATCACCATGGCGGCTCTGTACTCGCTGATCGCGTTCCACCTACGGAGACACGATACTCCTGGAAGTCTTAGCCGTCGACAAAAAGCTTTTGTCAAGCAAGTTCGAAAACGGCGAGGGGTGATGAAGATGATCATAATAACAGTCACTCTATTTGCAGTTTGTTGGCTTCCTGTGCACATAAGTCACATAATGGCAGATTTTTATTTCGATACCTTCGACAATATACCCAGAATTTTGATATGGCTGTTGTCTTGGTTTGCGCATGCGAATTCAGCAATTCACCCTTAGCTGTTTATTATCTTCAGCGAAAATCTAAGAATGGAGACGAAACAAATATTTCAAATACTTTGGTGTAGGAAGCCGAGCCAGTTGAAGGATCAAAATTGTGGTACCTCATTGGTGCAGGGTGTGGGGTATTTTATTCAGGGGGAAAAAGACGGTACATCCAACGTCGAGTTTCTTACCTCGAGGTATCTTACATCATCACACTCTAACACAAAGCTGTAAAGGCGCTTTCTCGGTTCTTCATCAGTTTTCGGGGCAAGCTATTCTTGACATGGAACTTATGGTTAATCTCTTGACCATCAAATTTATAGAAACATATTCATTTAAGCTTGAAAAAAATAATGTTGAAGTTAATTAATGGGTATTATCGATACCTACGATGTCTTAACATCTTTTAACCTTAATTTTCATCTGAATTTTTGAGCATCATGATCCCTTGTTAATATTTATAACAGGCGCAAGTTCTATCTAAATATAATCAAATGTGCCTATACAAACAAGTAGACAATAAAATAAAATAAATTACAAACAAACAACATGTGCTACAATAGAATTCCAAATATCATATATTATTTTTTTTCTGAAGCATCTTAGCGGGCCGGAATCCTAAATCCTTGAATCTGATTGGCTAATCGCGCGCTCGTAGCTGGTCCAGCTTTTTACGATACGGAACACGGTCTGAAATCTGTTCCGTGCTGAAACTATATATCGTGGCTAATTGAAAATGTTTTCACTACGGCGCGACGAAACATTGGATTTCACCTCTTACAATGCAAGTTTTCGCTTACTAACCGTTGCAAAGAGATGGAAAAACATCAGCAATGGAATGAAAGGCCTGTTTATTCTTCAAAAAGGCGAGTATTCACATGATTTTGCTGACAACATTTTGCTGGTTTGCGGTTTTCGAGTTGGTGGTTTTCTTGCACTGTTGACCCGCCGTTGAACTTAAAACAACTTTTTAAACTCGGTTTTTTGGTTGACGCCCGTTATTTTCTTTGAAGTTCTATTTTCTAATCTCGTTTTATATTGCTTCATTAAAGAATATACGGATTCCTAGCTAAAATATGCCAACAAACACATCGCGACGCCTTGGTCTTTCCCGTTGTTAACATGCTTTTTAATAATAAACTAATATACAATAATCCAAAATATATAAATATGCATAAATCTAATAAAACATTCATTCATTCACAATACGAAGATAGATTAACTGGCTTGTTCCTTTTGGCAAGTTAATCATAGTACCTATCAGCATAGCTAGAAACGAAAGAATTTCTGGTACGATTGGTCTTAAGGTAAGGTTTTCTTCTATTTCCTTCGGTGAAATTTTCCTAAACTTTGACATTACATGATATTTGTCCAGAGGAATCTTCTGAAGGCCAAAAAGATAGGGGTTACAAAGGTAGTTTCGCCGCTTTTAGCGAATTTGTGTTTTTTAGCTCCACTTAAAAAATTGTCTTACAAAATCTCTTGTTGAATTGGCAGACTGAAGGGGTAAACAGTACCGTTCTCCAAAATTTGAAGAAATTTCATCGATGAAAACTGAAGATATTTCATGTGAAAGTTTCTCATTTTTTCCATCGCACAACATACGTCACAGAATAGGAATTTGCCAAGATCGCCATTTGAGCATGCGTGAAATTCCCAACCACGTGCATGCGCGCGCGTACTTCTGCTTGAAGTCTAATGACTAATGTTTACCTGAGCGAAGAAATCGATGGAATTTGGTCCAGAGCTCAACCTTAAGCTCTTCGCAAAAAGGGGCAAAGTTTGGAGCAGTATCTTCTTCACTTGGTCTACAAATATGGGGATCCCCCTTTGGCGGTTTGTTGTTGTTTTCCGCAGCGTTTACGACTCCAAGGACGGCTGTGTCCCTCGATCGATGGTTGTTAGAATCACTGACAGATAAAGTTGTTAAGAAGAACAGTGGAAAATGATTTTTTTTAACTTGACCTTCTGTTGGACTCCAAAGAACTTTCAGCCTTCTTACAGTTAACTTTTCGAAAAGATGATACGTCCACATAATTTTGACGAAAAAAGAGTTTGCAAAGTTTGTTTACTTTCCGCGTGGGAGAGGTGCGCGTCGGTCGCGAGAGTATTTTAGGCTCGCGCCATCAGCCACATTTTAGGAACCAGATCGCGCGCTGTCAGGAAACTATATGAAGCTCACCTTTTTTCTAATTTCTATATATATGGAATATAAATAGACATCTCCTATTCACGGAAACTACGAAAATTGTACACAAATGATTTAATGGTTACTATTGGATTGTCGCTCCACTCGAGCGCGGACTCGAGTGAGCGGGTGACACATGCGTAAATGCTGATCTTGTAACCCCCTCATTTTTCCTGATTTTGCAACTTTACTCATTTATATCTCTGCTTCCGGACGGTGAATTTTTTTACCTTGTTAGCTTAGATTAATTTAAGACGTTGGTCTTTCAAATTTAAAAAAAATTCTGTAGGTGAAAAAAAAAATTAAAGACATTTCCAAAAACACTGATTTTTCTGCAAAAGATTTTGTTGAATTTTAAATATTTTAGAGATTATTTCTAACATTATCTGGTAACGCTAAATAGAAAGATTTCGCCGTCCCGTCTTTTTCAAAAAAAGACCATGGTTGCCATGGTAACGTTATTTTGGAGGAAAATGTGATGTGAGAAATCTATGATGGGTACTTAATACCCTGGCTAAATTTCGTCTTGATATGATTACCCTAACTGTATCTGTATCTATCATTGTTTTATCTTTAGTCTGTTCGCAATTCTTCAAAAAAAGTTTTCGCCATCAACATTAAACATTATTATTATTATTATTATTATTATTATTATTATTATTATTATTATTATTATTATTAGTATTATTATTATGTGCAGTTGGTAAACGTATGAATGCTAAAATAGAACAACATAGGGCGCGCAGCGTAACCTATGCAATCTGAAGGAACTATAAAAAGAAAACTGCTGAGTTAAAAAAAATAAATAAATAAATTAGCGGTAAAATATAAAAAATCTTACAGACAATCTAAGGCTCTCTAATACTAAAACTATATTGAGCTCCTATACTATTCCCACAGGGAAAGTCAATTGACGGTAGCTTTGAAAGTTCTCACTCTGTTAAGAGATCTCGAAATGGTAACCTTCTGCATCCTTCTCAAACGTCATAGCCCCTACTGCCAAAGAACTTTCTCATTGTCAGGTCTACATCCCTTGACCATTCCTCCAGCACGTCAACGTCATAGTGAGGGTACTGTTTCTTTAGCTTAAATCGCAGTGGCCCGTACTTGACCGGCTTCTCCTC
>OX421445.1:29964848-29967348 GCA_949126865.1 Montipora capitata
TGTATGCCTTGTTCTCTTTAGCGAGAAGTTCATCTACGTCACTATCGTTCTCGCCAAACCAATCCTGATGGTTACGGGATTTTTCGCCAAGTACTGCCTTTGCTGCTCCCGTTACTGCCTCTCTGAACTGGTTTCATTTCTGGGTTGGGACGTCAGAACGTAATTCAGCAGCAGCAAGTTATTCATCCAGTTGGGACTGGAAATTTTTCAAGATATTGAGGCTGCTGAAGTTTGGCGACGTTGAATAATCTTCTGGACAGTTTCGGGCGCTTTCGATGGAGAGGGGGAATAATGAGATTTAGTGTGGAGCGGATCAGCCTATGGTCTGTCCAGCATTCAGCTCCTCGCATAGCTCTGGTAATGAGAACATTCTGTACATCACGCTGACGGACGATCACGTAATCGATAAGGTTCCATTGTTTGGACCAGGGGTGCATTCAAGAGGTCTTGTACTTGTCTGCCATTCTGAATATCGTGTTTGTGATGACCAAGTCGTATTCGGTACACTTTCTTAGCAGCAAGAGACCGTTGGCGTTCAGATTACCTGTGCCATGTCTGCCGATCACTCCTTCCCAGAGACTGTGATCGCGTCCAACTCGGGCCAACATTGGCAGGGACAGAGTCGAGTAGAGAACTGAGGTTGGCATATAATTGCTCGATTGTCTCCTCTGGGCTGGTAAGGGTCGGTGCGTACGCACTAATGATTGTTGCGTACCGGTTGTGGCCGAGGGGTAAGCGGAGCTTCATCAGTCGTTCGTTGATGCCAATAGGCAGGGTGGAAAGCTGCTTCATGAGACTGGATTTGATAGCTAGGCCGACTCCGTGGACCCTGTCCTCGTCCACGGCCTTTCCTTTCCAGAAGAAGGTGTAGCCACTAACTGGTTCTGTAAGAGACCCCTCCCTCTAAAAAACGGGTCTTGCTTAGGGCTGCAATGTCGATGTTGTATCGTGATAGTTCTTTGGCAACCAGAGCTGTTCTCCTTTGAGGTTTTCCGCTGTCCATGAGAGTGCGAACATTCCATGTTTCAATAGTGAGTTTTCTCTTTCTCATTTGGATTCGACCGCATAAGTGGATGATCTGCCAGCCGCGGCTAGCTGGCCAGATTGATGTAGGGCAGGCAATTTTTAGGCCACCTTTTCTAGGCCCCTCCCTTGCTAGGGTGAGCAGTGCTATCCATAATAGGGCTGCTCAGTCGCCAAGGATGCTGTCGGACTTCCCTATTGCCCCGAATATAGGGATGAACGACCTAAGGCCGAGGCCGCCTACGTGCAGGATCAAGGCTACATCTACCAGTGGTCACCTCCGCCTGTTGCTTCGCCCTTCCCCCATCGCTGCAGGGCTTGAGATGACTTGGTGAGGGATGAGATGAAAGTCGGATGAATCATGTATAAGTGAGTGGATGAAATGTGCAATATAATCTGTGCGTGAATGATATTATAGTGGAAAAGCCGTTGCACAGGGACGATCCCACTCCCTCGACCTTTAAAGTTAGGATCCAGTGGCACGAAGACATCGTTACATCTGGGGACTTCCTCGGCTGCAGTGGCCAGGCCTTTCTTTGTGCTCCGGCGTGCCCTGCGCACTCCACATCTTCATTGCCGTTGGACTAATACTTTTGGTCTCTTCCGCCAAATTCGCTGGGACAGACTTTGCTTTAATTCTGGTGAGCAACTCCCTAGGTAGACAGCCTACCAAGGCTACTGAGCTCTACCTGCCCAAACCGAATCCCTGTTCGAGGGGGGCTGAGGGTGTCCTGACACTTGCCCAAGGTGTCCACCCAGGCTAGTGGAGAGAAGGAGGCGCCCTACTGCTCCTTTCTAGACTGGCTCCAAGCTAGGTCTAGCCACTGCCCAAAGTAGACATCGACAAAATCGACCGCGGCCGTAGACACCGGTACTCTTCAATGATAGAAAACCGCATTGTGCTCCTCCGAAATGCCTTGAAAAGATCATGCATGCTGTGTGCCGCGCACCGGTGGCGCAGTTGGTTGAGCATCGGGATGCCATGCGGGAGCTCCTGGGTTCGAGCCCGACCGGACCAACACTAAGGGTCTTAAAATAATTGAGGAGAAAGTGTTGCCTTTGTAATTACACCCGCAAATGGTTCGACTTTTAAGTCTTCTCGGATAAGGACTACAAACCGTAGGCCCCGTTTCACAACCCTTCACTGTTCACAACACAGTAAGACGTAAAAGAACCAACAAACTATTCGTAAAGAGAAGGGATGGATCTCCCGGTGTCGTGGTCAGGCCTCATGTCGTTCATTCATGTGCTGGGTGAGATCGCTAATGGACTGGTAGCAGCTGCCAGCGGTGCCTGTTTATGCTAATGTTCGATCTCACCTATAGAGAGCACTCGCTTGTAAAGTGCATTTGAATATGTAAATGGCAAATGCGCTATATAAATTCGTTACCATTACTGTTACTTTCAGGCAGAATCATAGTGCGGGCGTGCAAGAAGGAAGAAAACATTCCACTAGATACTGCATCTATGAAGAGTG
>OX421445.1:29972348-29977348 GCA_949126865.1 Montipora capitata
CGATTACCCCCTATTTGAAAATCCTCGAGGGATGTACCTTCCTAATCTCCTCTTCACAATAATGACAAAGATAACAGCTTTCTTCAGTGCACGCGAGTCGCTAAAAGCATGGTTAGCGTCACCCCTGCAGGCATTACGGTCATGAATATTAAATGCCTATCGGTTGGAATAGTATTTAATGTGGGTCAATAACATGGGTCGATATTTCTTGGAATAATACAGTCCTCATTCCCATCTCTACTAAGTCCCAAAAAAGAGGTGAAGAGCTTTTCCTTTAATGTATCTACAAGAAGAGAAGTGTTCAACAGTTGTAAAGTTTTCGCAAAAATACCGCTCGCAAAAAGTTTCTATTCTTTCGAGAAGCACGCCCAGGGTCTTAAGAGAACTGAGTAGAAAGTGCTGCCTTTGTAGGCGTAACGACACTTGGTTTGACTTTCAAGTGTTCTCGGAAAAGGAATGTAAGTTGTAGTCCCCGTCTCACAACCGGTCAGTGTTCATAATTTCCCAGGCGCGTTAAAAAACGCGAGTACAGTGAAGAGATATTTTTTTCAATGGCGTCTCGGTTAATTACTCGGAAAAATCCGAGTGCTCCATTGCAGGAGTCGAACCTACGACCTTCCGATTACTAGCTCGGATAAGGCTCGGATTTCTTCGTGTTGCGGTCTTGCCTCAGTAGTCTCTCATTAAAAATGACTGGCTTTGACTGAGTCAAAAACGCTTATGATGTATGAGGCCATCTAAACTGAAAAACAGCTATAGGTAAAGATGACTTCGGTGAGTGCTTTCACATAATATGTTGATATGACTTTATCCGCTTTCTTGGTCTTGTTAAGCTCAATATGGTGTTTTCTGTTTTCGTTCCAGTCGCGGAATTTTCAATTGGACACATATACTTGTCGGCATAGTTGCACTGGATATGGCAGGTATGTTTTTAAAGAAGAATGCAAAGGGCTGTTACTGAGCAAAGCTGGCAAATCGTTGGAGAGTTCTGAACAATGCTTAGTGCTAGCCTGGCTTGATTACTCTCAGGTAACGGTGACAACAACTTAAACTAGTTTGAGGAAAAAACACCATTTTTTCATCGCAAACAACATACCTTGGACAAGCTTCACCCACCTTCTGATTGGAAAAAAAATACTTGAACTAGTTTTTTTAACGGACTCTATGAAAAAACTGTGTTCTTTGATCTTTACGCAGAACAGCTGTAGAGCTCGCATTGTTAAGGCGCTGTTACACTGTGAACTGTAAAACTAACTAACTTAACGTATGTGTATAAAATGTATCAAAGATCTTATTTGTACGCTAGAATAAAAAATGCGGTTTGAGTTTCTGTTTAAAAGTACTAAAGTTCAACGTCCTCCTGACGTCATAAGGAAGAGCATTCCACAATTTCGGTACCGCTGCCATAAATGCTCTATCGCCAAGTGTAGGTGAGGTCTTAGGCATGGGTGGCGATAGAAGTAACTTAAAATCAACAGGTTCATCGCCTGTTAATGACCACCGCAGTATCATTAACAATCGCTGGAACAATTGTGATATTTGTCCACGTAGTAGGCTGGTGGTCGGCTGGTCAGTGTTGCTTATCTTCCTATTTGTCACTTCCTCAGGGTGTGAGTAAAATAATTTTAAATTTACCATGTGATTTGGGATTCATTAGTCCCGCTGCCATAAATGCTCTATCGCCAAGTGTAGGTGAGGTCTTAGGCATGGGTAGGGATAGATCTAAGATTATATTTAGAACTGGGTCTTAAAGTTACTAAATCCGATATATACTAAGGAGATGTCCCATGGATTGCTTTAAAATTAATAATTAAAATCTTCTAGTCAATTCTGGACCTCAATGGAAGCCATTGTAATTCACGTAGTATAATGGTGTTATATGGCAATACTGAGGTGCACGGTATAGTGAACTTGCCGCCGCATTTTGAATACGCTGTAGCTTAGATGTTAAATTGCTAGGTAGTCCGTATTAAAGTGCATTACAATAGCCCAGTCTGCTAGTTACAAATGCTTGGATTAATTTCTCAGTTGAGTCCCTGTCTAAGTATTTTCTGATATACCTGATGTTATGTAGGTGGTAGAATGCGCCTTTTTGCAGGTCTTTGTGATATGAAGGCTCAATGTAAAATTATTGTCTATCCACACCCTTAAGTTTCGTACCGCTTCATCGCTGGGAAACAGCTCACATTCATCAACGATCAGGGTCTTCTGATGGATCTTTCGTAATTGCGCCTTCGTACCAATGATCATAAATTCGGTTTTGTCATCATTTATCATGAGTCTGTCCCTAATCATCTAATTGCGAATGTCCTGTAAGCACGCCTCCATTACTTTCATTGCCGAGTCTTGCGCAGCACTGTCATTAGGTTGAAACGCAAGATATAACTGAGTATCATCCCCGTAAGAGTGTGACGCAGGCAAGTGGCGACTGATGATAGTAATTTAGCACTTCGACGTATGAGTCGCGTGTGAACGGTGCCTTGTATTACTTTTGCTTTTCACATGGATTAGGAAAATTAAAATTTCTTTCCTCACTGAAATCCTTCGTGCAGTAATGGAAAAAAACTTTAAAATATGCATTATTGTGTATTCAACATAATATCGTGTTTCTGATTGGTCGATGACGAATGCATAAATATGACAAATAGGTTGTAGAGTTCAATATAGAACTTGCTATGGAAACACAGCAATTTTGATTACTTTCGACACTTGGTTCCCAAAAATCACGAAATGCACGAGCAAGTTCGTACGATTTCCTACGCTTATTCCACAAGCGGTATAGTATCAAGAACTAAGTATCAAGGAGTATTAACAAAACGTTAATGTCCCAGGAATTAGGAAACATACTGTTACAATGAACATTCAGTTACATTTTGGTCACATGCTATGTGAAATCATATTTCCTATAAAAATTCAATTTTCTTTTCTTTTAGTCTGCTTCGCAGTTGTTACCATCTATCTTGGCTTGGACCTAAACCAGGTTGGGCTCGGGAAGCCCGGCCTTTATGCTGTAATTATTTTCTTCATTGGTGTATTCCTCATACTTGTTTTTGAGTTCTATCTTATCATGTCCAAATGGATCAAGCTCAAGAAGACCAATACCAGAGGTAGGACCTGAATTATAAGTCACTATAGCCATACTAAAAGTTGTACCCTTCAAGGGTGTTGTTAACCTTCAGGAACCCGTCAAGTGGAGCCTCTGTCTACAGTCAACAGCACTGGCATGATTGTGACACCCTACGAGTACATACGAGTAACATACGAGTACACACGAGTAACATAGGAGTAACATACGAGTACATACGAGTAACTCCAAGTATTAAGCCTAAGCGCTCGTTTCAGTGATTAGTTCTCGTATGTACTCGTATGTTACTCGTATGCACTCGTATGTTACTCGTATGTTACTCATATGTACTCGTATGTTACTCGTATGTACTCGTATGTTACTCGTATGTACTCATGTATGTTACTCGTATGTACTCGTGTGGTGTTTTAGTCACGATCGCACTGGCATAGCTCTGTTTTTATCGGGCATTTTCATTTTCCATAAATGATACAGAAATTACCTAACAAAGTTTAAGGCAACACAGGAAATTCAAGGGTGTCCTTGTAAGGCATACAACAAAACGCAAAACAATATTTTTTCAACATACGCGACATTATAAAATGGAGAATACTGCTGCATGTGATTACTACAGGCCCATATGGCAGAATTGTTTAAACTTCTGTCTGTAAGTAGCATTCGCTTTCTTTCTCCATTTCTCTGGGAAACAAAAGGTGACCTCAGTTGTTTTTCCCTAAAAAATTCTAAATATCACAGTTTTCTTCTAAATATCTCAAATTTTCTAAATTTCTCAAAATCGTCTAAATGTTCAAAAAATATATCCTGTTATTATATGGCAAAACCATTCTTGGGCAAATCCTAGCGCTCTGATTGCTTCTTTCTTGGTCGGGATTTTGCAGTACGGACCATTTCCGTGGAAACGGTCCAAGCCGTGTTTTTTTGTTTTGGAGCAAAGCCGGCAAATTCATAATTTGCAACCAAAACAGCGAATAAAAAAACTGTGAATATTGTCATTCGTTACAGTGAAACTACCAGAAGAAGCTAAAACGATTTAAAGATAAAAAGATTGAAAAACTAAAAATATAAAAAGCTAAAAGATAAAAAGTTAAAAAGATTGATTGCACCGGAAGTGCATTTTACTATCAGAAACAGAGTGCCATGTAATAAACAACTTACTAACCAAGCTTGCTCGGGCCGTACTGGGGAATATTGGCCCTCGGTCGTGGCAGTACGGACCTCGCTTCGCTCGGTCCGTACTGCCACGACCTCGGGCCAATATTCCCCATTACGGCCCTCGCGCTCGGTTAGTAAGCGGTTAATATTTGTGTCTAGGCCTGCGTCTCTTTAAAAGCTCAGGGTCTTGTTAAACGAAACCACACGTGAAACCTTTTCCCATTTCAATGTGCTTTGATGCTCTCAATTCGGTGGAAACGTTTTACAATTTCTCGTGAAAGCAGGAAGGAAGGAACTTTCAATTTCGGTTTACATTCATCAACACCGAACTTCCCTTTTAACTTCATGTAGGAGTAAGAGAACTACACGTAACTTCAAAGTTTTCTTCTGTATGGTATAGCAAGCAAGACGAGGAATTAGATTTCTATGGACATCCCCTGTTTGAATTGGACATCCCTCTATCGTACCCAAGCTCCTCGGAAGTCTGAGGGTCGGTCCGCTATTGTCATAGAGCAAAATTAGAACTTTTATTTTGCTTATTTTTGTTACAGATATCCCAATGCATCCTCTTGGATATGAGACTCGGCAGCAGCCAGGAGTGTCTCCTAAGGTTTATTCTTTTCAATTATATTTATCCAGTATTTTCGAAATTCTGTAAAAGAATTGAGCTTTATTCTAGAAGGTTTGAAGTGATCATGACTCTAGAAAGATGAATGGAGACAATATCGTTACAATAATAAGGTACCAACTAAGTTTATAGGCA
>OX421445.1:29982348-29987348 GCA_949126865.1 Montipora capitata
TTTATAGTACAGTCCTGTGGTGAGATATAACGAACCATTGCAATAAGAATGTCATTCGCGCATATTTTTGGTCCCTTCGAGCCGGATGTGGAATTAATTCTTGTGGCGAGACTTGTGAGTAAAGCGAAGATAGCAAAACTTGTTCACAGTAATTGTACGCGAAGTGGCAACAACGACAACCTTCATCTTGTGTATTTAACCCGTGGGAAATTCGTCAAAAATGAGTTGCAAAGACGAACGGAGAGGACAAACACCGCTCTTATTTACGTCCGAAGAGTCTATGACATCATCCAAGTCATGTAAGAAAAATTGAAGAAATCACAAGCTGAGAAGCTCGCGCTTGAGCTAAAAAGAGCCGAGGAAAAATGTGAGGAGGAAACTAATTCGCGCCGAAGCAATGCAACGTGCCACGATTTTGGCACTTAGGAAGAGAGCCTGCTCTGAAAAGGCAGAAACAGCGGGAAAAGCCTAACTTCGAACGTAATTTTCTCGCAAAAAAAAAAGAAAAGAAAACGAGAAGAAATAACCCCACCAAGTTAACTTTACTTATGTTAGGCTTTCCAAAATTTGCAAAAATTGTGAAACCGAGTGTACCGAGATTTAACGGCAATCCCCATGAACACTCCAAGTTCAAAGCAGCGTTTAAAGTGGAAGTTGATAAGAAGGAAGTTTACGATGCTACGGAAAAGCTGAAATTCCAGCTAGACGCGGTAGATGGCAGTGCAAAGTCATGCCTAGCCAAATTCATGCCTGGTTCGGATAGATATCAAGATACTTGGAAAGCACTTGATCATGACGAGCGTTTTGGCCGTGCGTCGGCTGCTAAGAAACGTGTGGAACAATTTCCAGCAATAGTGAAAGAGAGGAGTGAGCAGATCAGACAGTATTAAGAGAGTCTCGGAGTTGAATGGTGTATACAAGGAGCATCAATTCATCCTTGAGCTGAAATCACAGATTCCTGAATTTTATGTTGCCAGACTCCCTGTATGCTTTTGTAGTTGATAAGCTGAGTTTGTGGAAGGGAAGTAACAAGTGTCAACGTGGGAGTCATTTGCGGAGTGGTTGGAGAAGGAGGCAAAAATAAGCAAGTCAAAACAGAGATGGATGAAAGAGTGGAGACGACCATACTCAGTCAAGGGGGGTACCCGAAAGAATAGTGATAATTTTGTGCCTGGATTGTTTGTAAGAATGACCGGAGAAAACTGTTGCACCAGCATTGTAGGGGTGAGATGCTCAGTTCACAAGTCTACTAACCACAGGTTAAAAGAGTGCAAAGTGTTCGAAAGAATGTCCGGGAGCGAGAGGGAAAAGGTTGTGGATGAGCACAAGCTTTGAATATCTTGTTTATCACCAGGCCATCGTCTGAGCAAATGTTGTAGTAGAGACAGATGTACGGTTGAGGGTTGTGCAATGCGTCACCACACACTTCTTCATGAGGTTGACTTGAAGATTATGGAACGCAGAAGAGCAAAACAAGGATGTCAGACAGTGCGAGATCTTCATTGACTACTCCTCAGGACAGTGAGGTTAACTCAAGCCAGATGCAAGGGATGCATCAGCAGTATAGTTATTCTGTTTGCTCAGGTTGTGAAGCTGGTGATCGTGTTTTAGTTGAGGTATCACCGGTGGTTGTGTTTGGGGAGAACGGTGAACAGCGAGCAATGGCCCTGCGTGACTTGGGCTATAATACTACCCTTATGGCTGAGAGCTTGGCAATGACATTGGGACTCGAAGGCAAAGAGATGGATCTTGAAATTCCGGGCGTCAATTCTCAGAGTGTATTCACTTCTAAACATATCAAGAAGTGTCTTGTTGTTCGAGTTGCAAAAGAGGAACTCAGGTACCCTTTACGAGACGTGAAGACAGTGCCAAACCTGACTAGTCCCGATCAGAGGCTGAAGTGGTCAACAATCGAGTACCAGTATAGCCACCTGAAGGACTTAGATATTGCTGACACCGATTCGGCCCCAGTGCAGCTTATAATTGGAGCTAACAACTCAAACTTAATTCTACCTAAAGAATCGTGAAGCCCTCAGAGTATTTATGCGACGATAGAGTACCCTATGGTGCTGAGGCCCCACTTGGCTGGCCAGTAACAAACTGGGTGCCAGGTGACCAGAAAGTGACAGCGCCTTCCAATGCATTCAAAGTGTATGAAAGATGTGTGGACGAAGATGAAGATTTAAGACGGCTGGTCGTTGCTCAGTCAGATATTGAAACTTTCGGAGTGGTGAAGTTTGCAAATCCAACCCGTTCAATCGAGGACAAGCGAGCGCTCGCTCTCATGGAGTGGACGACAGTGAACATTGAGGGGGAAGATGTATACGTGTCTGGACTGTTGTGGAGAGAGGAGCATCCAAATCTACCGAACAACTATGATATGGCTGAGCGACAGTAAAGTCCTCGGAGAAGAAATTTGAGACTAACCTAGAGATGAAGCAGAAATATGCAGACTCCATCAGGAATGATTTTGAGAAGGGCTACGTGAAGAAACTTAGCGAAGCTGAGGTACAAAGCGAAAGTAAAGTGATTTGGTACTTACCATATCAGTATATCGTCAAATCCCAAGAAATGCGATCGTCTTAGAAGAGAATATGATGCATCAGCGAAATTTATGGGCCAAAGTCTGAACGATAAGATGTTCACGGGCCAAACCTTTTGTCCTCCTTGTTTCGAGTTATGCTCAGATTCTGTGACGGAAGAATTGGCGTGGCTGTGAATGTGAAGGAGATGTACCATATGTTTCGCCTACCAGATTGTGATAAACCGATCGATTGTGATAAACCACCAGAAGAGGAACCAAGCGTGTATCCGTTCGAAATAACAGTGCTTGGACAAGTCTCAGCGCCGTCCAGGGCAAACTACACCATGTGGCGCAATGCACATGAGAATGGAAAAGATCCTCCCTCGGGTGTTAAAGCCGTTTACAAGCATTTCTTCATGGGTGATGGCCTGCCATCTGCTAACTCGCGAGAACAAGCAATTGATATGGGGGGGGGGGGGGGGGGGGAGCGGTTCTGCCTTTACAAGTAGATGACAACTGACAAAGAAGTCTTGCAAACTATCCCAGAGCAGGACAGATCTCCACGGTTCCTTGAGTTGAGTGAGAATAAACGGCCTACATACGGAGATTTAGGCATCATATGAAATACTGAGGGAGATATGATGGAGTTTACTGGGTTAAGTGGAGATGCTGGCACTACTAGCTGAGACTCTAGCAACGGAGTTGATAATGAAGATAGAGAAGATAACCTTCTGGAGGGATTCTAATACAGTTCTACATTGGATAGGTCAGACCAGTTCCAATTACAAAGCGTTCGTGGGCAACCGGGTGTCTAAGATTCACACAATTATGAGTGAGCTCGAGTCCACACTGGGGGCGAGACGGTTTACTGGAGATATGTTTCGACAGAGTACAACCCTGCTGATGACATCACCCGAGGACTACGCCCTGCTTAGCTCAACATGACTCACCGCTACTATCGTGGACCTGAGTTTCTATATATACCATTTAATGTTTGGCCAGAGAGTAACATTAAGGTACCTCAAAAAGAAGTTGAAGAGAGTGAAAGAAAAGCAAGATGGGTTGGAGTACTGCACGAGTGTGAAGTCTTGTTGGTATGGAAGAGCTATTCATCACAGGCGAAAATGAGAAGAGGGTCTGCATAAGTGAAAAGGTTTTTAAACAACACGCGAACAAAGAAGGAAGAGCGTCTGACTGGACCGCTTACAGTACCGGAGTGAAGAGGGCACAAGGTGAATCGTTTGGTGAGGAGATGCAGCTCTTAGAGAAGGGTCGAGAGATACATAAAAGGAGCAGAATTAAGCCCCTTGACCCGAGATTGGAAGATGGATATTTGGTTGTAGGTGGAATGCTACAAAAAGCCCAGGCCATACCGTACCGTGCACGACATCCCAAGATCATTGACTCATGTCATGAGCTTTCACAGCTAATCATTGATGAAATGCATCGTTCTTATTACCATCCGCCGACTGACACTGGACGAAAAAACGGATTTTCACATATAGCAAATTTGGAGCAAATGCATAGCAAATGCATGGCAAATGTTACGTTTGTGCACGTTTGCTTGAATTTGCTGAAAAGCAAAGATCACATTTGGCACAACTTTTCTACCCATGGCAACGCTCGTAAATGCCACATTTGTTTTAAATTTGCTGTTGTGTGTAAAAGTACGGATAACATGGTATTTTGTCATGACATTTGGAGGGGTAGTAAATATGATGTTAAAACTAAAATTTTGCAAGTACTTTTCCTGAAGTTGTAAATTTGATCAAACTGTCATCGTTGCACCTTCTTGCAAGGTGAGTAAAAGCGAGCAAATATTAGTTTTTGTACCAGGCTGTTTGCTCGGAGCAGCATATGTGTTCAAACATGAATTTTTGCAGAGATTGCTGAGAATAGCAAATGTGCCCAAACGTGTACATGTAGTTTTGCAGGGTTTTGCTCAGGAAAGCAAATGTGTTCAAGGATGTATTTTTGTAGAGATTTGCTCGGGATATTAAATGTAACCAAAATACGATTTTTTTCACATAATTGCTCTGCATACCAAATGCAGTCAAATAACCAGGTTTTCATGCTTCTTTACGATAGGAGATTTGACTATTTGCTCAGGTAGCATTGTGATCAAAATAAAATTATGTTTTTGCTCACTATTGCATATCATTTTAGCTTAAAGTAGCACATGTGAACAATATAGCTTTTGGTCAAGATGACAGATGTGATCCAAAACATTATTTTGCTTGGAATAGCAAAATGATTAAGATGTGTTTTTGCACCACTGTTGTTTAATTAGGCCAGAGGTGAATGCTTTTCCATCACTTTTTTTTCTCAAATTAGCACATGTAATCAAAGAATCTGTTTGGCATTTCCCTTGAGATGGAAGATGACATACCCTTGAAACTGTGTTGATTGAATACTGCAACAACCATTTCGATAATAAAATAAAGCAGGTTTAATTATCTAAACGTATGCAATAAAA
>OX421445.1:29994848-29999848 GCA_949126865.1 Montipora capitata
ATGAATTGCACCGTGGTTAAATAAAGATTAAATAAATAAATAACACTCTATTCGAGATCAATTGCCGCTCAAATCTAAGAAAAACCGGAAACCAAATAGGACAAAATAGAAAAACCCAAAAAGCACATCGGATAACAAAACCGAAAAATCGCTCGTATTTTTTACGAAAACCGAAAACCAGATGCTAAAAACGAAAAACCCGCAAACCGCAATGAACACCAAAACCGAAAAACCGAAGTCTTTTGGCACAAAAACCGGAAAACCGATCTAAAAAGTAGCCAAAACCGCAAAACCGAAAATCCCAATGTCCCCTTCATAAAATGATGCTCCACAGGTAGATTTGAAAATGTTTAGCTTCTTAATTAAAAAAATAGCTAAAAATAGCAAAAAGCAGTTCAGAAATGCTCATACATGTAGCATGGTAATTACTGCTAGAATCATTAGTTACAATTTAAAAGTGGTCTGAAATCTCCAAAACAAATGTGAAAGCAGAATTAAAGTTAGTTGATCATGGTCTAATTTGTTATATGTTGTCTTATATTATGTAAGACATTGCAAAAACCTTATATTTCAATAGAAAGTAATTACATGAAAATGGTTCAGTTGAAAAGATTAAAAATGAACAAATTATTTTTCTTTGTCTAATAAAACTGGATTCTTCAAATAGAAAAACTTACCTCCATTACTTCTTGTGATAAGCTAACGAGTTTGGATACAGTGCGAGCCAGCAAGCCAGAAATCCCTGATCCCAATAACCGCAAGCTACCTAAGGAACTGTAGGCTAACTGCAGTGCTAACTAGGCTAACCAATGTGTAATTTAGGCTAACCGTAATGGCTTGCATGACTCCTATGACTTGGAGCCATGTGAACCGAGCAAGCAAGAAATCCCTTTTATCCCATTATAAGGGCAAACCGCAAGCTACCTAAGCTAACTGTAAGCCAACCGGTGTGACGTTTAGGCTAACCAGAGTGTTATTTATAGGCCAATCAATGTGTTATTTTAATAGCCTAACCAGAGTGGCTCGCTGGCTTGCAGATTATCTGGAATGGTTGCAGTTTGGCTGGGATTTTGTAAAGCCCCCAGGAATGATGAAATAGCTTTGCAACATTTTTTTTTTCTTGCTTGCAGCAGTGGACGATTTTTTTTGTAATTCATTTGTGCTGCATGCAATTTTTTTTCAAAATCACCCCCGTCAAGAGTTAAGTGGTCGGCCCCTTATGACAAATATTATGACAAATTAACTGCATGGTTAGACCTACTTTACAAATTACATCAAACCGTGTGAGGTGTGCCACCCGCCAGTTCAGATGGAAAATACTACAAATTAGTATACTATGACAAATTAACTTGCATGGTTTGACCTACCGGTACGTTACAAATTACATCGAACTGTATGAGGCGTGCCACCCGCCAGTTCAGATGGAAATACTACAAATTAATATACTATGACAAATTAACTGCATGGTTAGACCTTCTTTACAAGTTACATCGAACTGTGTGAGGCGTGCCACCTGCCAGTTCAGATAGAAAATACGACAGATTAGTATAAGAGTCTCTAACCATGAGGCCACCGTGCAGATTAGTATACTATATAACAAATTAACTGCATGTAATTTAGTGGTACCGGTACTTATAATTATTACATCCATCTTTTAATCATTGCTGCCATGTGCAGATATGTCTATTAGATTATGTTACAGCTTACATGTATGTTTGATGTATTTAGTATTGAAAGATCACTGACAATTTTCTCAGACTTAAAGGATTGTGAAACCTTTCTTGGTTTTAGTCAAAAATTATTGAGAAACGATTCTTATATTAGCACAGGAAATCACTGATTGTTGCCCTGAACATTCAACTCTGCCATAATTACCGGAATGCCTGAAACAATTCACTTGACCCCAGTTCATGTCAAAAGATTAATTTCATAAGGTGTATCCAGAATAACAATGACACCTCTACCCAAGTATTGACATAAAGACATTAATTTACAATTGCATCACAATTCACAATCAGTGGACTGTCTGTTTCTTTGCACCTAAAGAAATTCCCTTCAGCACTGCATCTTGTGGTTGAGATAGGCCCTGAAAAATATTCACACCAGTCAATCAATCAATCAATCAATCAATCAATCAATCAATCAATCAATCAATCAATCAATCAATCAATGCATAACCTGCATGTACATTTCAATGAATGATGTAACACACCACTTTGCCATTCATAAGCAATCCTCCGGTGTAAGTGAAACTGAAAAATGAAGCTACATTTGTGTAAAGGAATTGCAAATTTATCTGGAAGCCTGTGACAGCCTCCCACAAGTGTCCACCTTTCCAAATTGACGATTTTGTGCATGTAATAAAATCAATAATAATTATTCATCTTGAGTGTCCCATGATTTTTAAATGGAATTAGTGTTTGATGACTACAACTCAAAACAACTTTTGTATTTCATCTATAAATTGCTCTTTTTTTCTTGGGTTCTTGGACACAAAGCACTAAAAGCACGACGTTGTGAGGTTTACCATATCCAATTAAAGCAGTGGAGCAATCATGCAGAAAACTGCCCCTTAAAACAATTTAAACCACGGTTTTGATAAAAATTCTCCAGGATGTCATTTTTGTATTGTTACTGCATGAACTACATGTAGACAAAGTACTTATCAAATAAAATTTGAGGTTTTATTGGGAGAAATTGAAAATATTGGTACATGTATATTTAGATAGCCAGCTCTACAGTACATGTATATGTATAGTAGCATTATAGTCTTCCATGAGAAATGCTATATATAGTAATGCATTGAGTACTCTACCATAGAATACCCCACAAGACAATTTGATTTTTTCGTAAAGGCTCGCATACACCTGTACATGTACATGCAAACAAAATACAAGTGACAAATAACATGTGAGAAAGCTTTGTATACCAATTGTCATAGGAAATACATGTAGTTACATGTATCCTCGCACAAGCAATGTGGTGTGCAGTGGCAAGGTTTGGTGGAATAAGGCTGCATATACATGTACAGTTATTATTTCACTGTCTTCCCTGTATTCTGATTCGCTACAAATTATTAATTTTTATGGCTTGGTATAAAAGGCTTTAGGTACTAAACATGTGACATTGTTTGGTCCTGAGACAGCAGTGAAGGTTATGTACCATGTCATAGGAAAAACAAGTGACAAGTAACAAGTCAGAAAGCTTTATATACCATGTCATATGAAATAGTTACATGTATCCATGCACAAGCAATGTGGTGTGCAGTGGCAAGGTTTGGTGAATAGCTTGGTATAAAAGGCTTCAGATACAGTTTACTAAACGTGTGACATTGTTTGGACATGAGACACCAGTGAAGGTATACGGTAACCATGTCATAGGAAATTTTGTCTTCCACCAAACCTTGCCACTGCACACCACATCGCTTGTGAAAAGATATATGTAACTATAGCATACCCGGCCACTAATGTGTTCTAGTAGCAGTATTGTTTGAAGAACGAGGCACATAAAAATAAGTGGCAAATAAGGGGCCGGGTATAATAGACTTCTGCTGTCACAGTGATGGAGAGAGCCATATCATTCATACTCCTTTCCTTATTATTGGTATTGTTTTAAATGGCCTTAAATTAATAACGTGACGTGAAATTACTAAGGGAGTACGTCTGCAAAAGTAAAGACTGTCCTTGCAGAGGGAGGGATGGCTGAGGGTAACTCGAAAACACTGACCCCCGGTCCATGGACTTTCCCTACGGACCGGGTCCACGGACTATCTCCGCTACGGACCCCCTCTACGGACCACCCCAAAAAACACAGAATTAAAAATAAATAACAACTGAAAATTTGTTTCTACCGTTTGTCTGGATAGACCACTCTTGCCGGTGAAATCTCAGCCGTTACGCTCCGCAAATCAGAGTAAGGCTCAGGTGTTGCCTTTTCCTTCGCTGTTGACCGGAGTGCTTCGAAACTAAGTTCTTCCGCCATTTTGTTCAGGACAGAGATCGTGAAGCCTGGGGCGAGTTCACAAACCCGCGTGAGTCCGAACTGAAAATGGCGGAAGGAAAGAAAGAAAATACAAATAGAACTTACTTATTATCAATCTTTTTCGAAAGATTCCGGTCCACAGCGAAGGATAGGGCAATATGTGATTAATAGACTGTGTACCCGAGCCTGAGCCTGAGCCTTTATAGTCTCTTGAATTTACGAAGCGTTACGGTTGACACGAGTGACACGAGTGGTCTATCCAGACAACTGGTAAGTCAAATCTTTAGTTTTTATTTATTTTCATTTCTATGTTGTTTTTAGGGTGGTCCGTATAGGGGGATTCCGTAAGGGTAGTCCGTTGACCGGTCCGTGAGGCAGTCCGTGGACCCAGTCCGTAGAGAGGTCCCGATGGATGATGCGAATCTCAATTCAATGAATCAGCAATCAAACGTGTTATGAAAAAGCAAGGCTATTCTATACAAAATTTAAGGCATATACTTTTAGGTTATTATCAGTGAGGTGACCTACCGAAACTCCTTCGGCAATCTTTTGCTATTCGGCGTTCTACGTCTTGAATCTTCCCGCCCTTTTGCTTAAATCTACATGTATTCGGCCATCGGTCAGTGTAAATCGCAGACTGCAGACTGCAGACTGCAGACCAGGGCCCGGTTGTTCGAAAGCCCATTAACTTAATCCAGGATTAGCGTAAACTTTGGTTTCATTTTTTCAACTTTTTGGTGAAAGTTTCTTTTGCTTGTTTTTGTTTTTCAAGATTGACCTCTTCTAATGTAATGCTTTGCCGAATATCAGCGTCGAACAGCATTTGGGAGTAGAGAAATAAACTCCTTGGTAAATTTTTAATCTGGGATTAGCGTTAATCGGCTTTCGAACAACCGGGCCCAGGGGTAAAATGCAGACTGAGGTTATAATTTAACTGTTGAAAAAGCTCAAACCCATTAGAAATGCTAACTGTTAAGCCTAAATATTGTTTTAGGCCTAATTAGGCCTAAGGTTAGCAT
>OX421445.1:30019848-30024848 GCA_949126865.1 Montipora capitata
GGTAACTGACGTCATCATATCATAAGCTGACAAGAAAACCCACTCAGAAGCAAAAGTCACCGCACAAACTGTTGTTTCCATCGAAGGTTTTTCCTCGCCCTTCCTCGCGCTCGTTCTCAGATCAACTGCGCATGCGTCACGAGCTTACTTCCGGTTTGAGAAGAAAAGCTAAATTTCCGGCGGTTTTAAATTGAATTAACATTTTTTTTGCTTGGCACGTTTCACCCCCAAATACAGAATATAGCTAAGCATTGATTTTTTAAAATCATCTTTTTTGAAAAAGTTATGGGTATTTCAGTATCGTTTATGTCTTTAAAAAGAAAATTTTTCAAAATAAAAAGAAAACCATGCTTGGCTGGATGCAAAAACGAATACAAGTTATCAAACCATCGATTAAATACCCAAATTGCGTTGCACGGAGACAAATTTAGAGTTTTCTTTTATTGGTCACGTGACCATGGGCGTGGTATGATGACGTCATATTTAGGGTCACTGGCTTACAAAAGTTGGAAACTGACCAAAATAATGCCAAATTCTCTCAAATTACTTAACCATTACATCCTTAGCAACGCAGCGCCAAAAATACGTTAGTGGGCCCTTAAGCTGTTCGCCATTCTTTAAAAGAAGTTTTCGCCACCAAAATAACCCTTTCCCCCAGCCCCACAATAAATATGGCGGTGACAGAGACTAGTACTGACTGATATATACCACTACTGACGCATATTGGCATATCTCAGTCATCAATATTCATTTTGGAGTAGAGAATGTCGAGTCATAATGTATGTGTATTGTTTGCAGTGGCATTCATTTGTATTGCGTGTTGCTCATGAACAAGTTATTATAATTCAACAGCTGTTGATGATGTTGCAAAAAAAAATATTTCCAATTTGAGGAAACAAATATTATTTCACAATATTACGATTATACTTTGATTCCTAAATATAGTTCTTCGCTGTCACTGAGTGAATGGCAAAACCTAAATAGAGGAAATCGAGGAAAATGAAATGAGCCGTGATAAAGCAGTAATATGATGGGCCTCACAGTAAAGGAGTGTTCGTTTGTTTTTGTGGATTCCCATGACAATATGACGATTGAAGTTTAATTCCAGTCTTTTTTTGTCTCCAAACACCGCCTCTCACGCAAGATTAGGGCTGTGCTGCAGTTTCTAAATTCAGTTCCAAGTCCACAAGGTATACAGTGTATTCAAATCGAAAACTGCCGATCGAGTTACGAGACGATCATCATGTCCCATGTATTTAAGGTAAGCCGGTGTATAACGAAATAACATTCTCTTATCTAGTCGCTGGTTCTTTTACCTGTCTACAGCAATGTAGATTTTGACAAACGACGCTACGTATGTCAAAATCCGTAACCTCAAATTTTCTTCAAATCCCTTGAAGTTCATGTTACATGTCATTTCTAGGCGAATGTTAATCATTAATGTTTTGGCACGGCGAAAGTTAAGGAGTATTTCTGGGCAAAGACACATTGACCTAGCTAAAAATTACCCCATTTACACTCAATGATTTTTTTTTGTCTTTCTGAACGAGAAGAATAGTGACCACCATATACATCTCAAGGTGTAAATACGCTAGAAATTCGTTTGTGATGTACAATGCAAATTTTTATTCCGCGATTGGTTTACAAGTTGAAATATTGGTGGGCACTTATTTATTTTAGGGTCCACTAGGATGGAACGTTCGGCTGTTCTTTCTGCCTCTTTTATAAATCCCGAATAACGTTCGTGTACTTGTAGTCTCCTTCCCTGCCGTTATTGGGGCTTCACGCGACGCTCGCCCCACCAAGGTTCTTTTGTGGGAGCGTTGCGTGACATCCAAAAAACGGCTGCGAAGGAGACTAGTGTTCTTGGGGATCATGCTTCAGATTTGAGGGATAAGCATTTACACGAAAAGCGCTGGTGATGTCTACCCCACACAGTAAATATGTAATTGTCTTGGAACAATAATCATCCAGTCACGAAGTTCTAACTGTCAGTCGCCAGTAGCCTACTGCAGCCATCATTTTTCCCCCGTCTAAAATTGATTTGCTCACGGTGAAATCCCATCCCTTAATAAAGACAGTCAGCAGTCATAATCCCAAATTTCCGGCAGTAGTTCATGTTATACCCTCCCACTTAAAAGCACGGCAAGAGCATGTTAGCTATCCAACTTCATGGTACTCTAGATAGTACGATTTTGTGGATGGTTTTCAAAGCATTTGCGTTAATTAACACTGATTAACATCACGACCAGTCTAATAATTTCTTCTCTAGTTGTGTGTAGTCCAATATGACATATTTCAATTAATTGTCGATAATTATTATTGAATAACAGTATTTCACCCGGAAAAAAAAAATAGGAAAAACCGAATGCCTCCCACAGCTTCGTTTTGAAAATACTCGATGTTGAAGTTTGTTTGTAGAAATGGCTACTTATGTATTTGTTAGTTTATTTCATTTACGAAATATTCACTTTCAAGTTGAGCAAGGATTTTCATTTGGCGGACCGTACTGTGAACGTACGAAATCCTCAATTTAATTAGGTCAATTTTGTTTACTCCTAGATCTTTTCATTGATTGTTCTGCTGTTCCTATTTTCAAGCAAGTCTAATGGACTTACGGTAAGTTATCTGACTGTTTGACTGAGCTGTTGAGGAATTCATAGTTAAGGAATTTGCGGTAGCCTCGTACACGCCTAACAGGAAACTCAAATAGTAGATAAACCTCAACTTTAATAGCCCTTATTCACGATAGCCGTCATGTTGGTTTTCAAATTGCCATGTGTTATTCTGGGGGGACAAACATTGGAATAAAGGCAAATTGCGGAATATCGGCTCGTCGAAATATTGAATTAACATTGCTAAAAGTACATTTTAGAATTTAGAATTAAGTACCTTTTATAATAGTTTTATATCTTTTGATTACCTCCGACATTTTGACTTTCTACTTTGTTATCTGCTCATTTTTCACTAAAAAAAACATCGAAGTAACTTGTGTAAGCATTCTATTTTACTACTTAGGTGATAAACATTTAATGAACGTGAAACAAATCATCTGTGTGGCTAAGATGTTCGTGATAATCTCTCGAACTTGTGTTGTTTGCCCCCTCAGAAATGTGTAGCTAATTTGCATGATAAAGGCAAGTCCAACATGTCGGCTATCGTGAATAAGGTCTATTAAGCAGTTTAGCTTTACCCGATATCTGAATTGGACATGTTTCATGTGATTTACCGCTTACCTGTTAACTGTTTCATGGTTATACCGATCAAGGAAAGTTAAGAAAACTCGCCATAGAAGTAAATTATGATCGATGTTATAATATTGTTAATCATTTCAGTTTTGTTAGTTATATGGGTTGTTTACCATTTACCGAAAAAATCTGGAAATTTCGGTTGGAGTGTAAATGGTAAGCCTATTTTGGTCTTCCCAGACGGAAAATTCCTGGAGAAAACGGGATTTCTTGAAAGGTAGTCCAAAATTCCCAAACGGAATTTCCAAATGGAAAATGTGTTTGCCATTTGCATTCCTCCATGATTTTGCCTCCCTCCAGACTCTCTCGGTAACCTTGAACGGATTTTGTAAATGGTACACGCCGATCCCAACTAAATTTCCCATTCGGGAGTTTTTGCTTACCATTTGTACAAACCTAGTACCAACCGGTCTCTGCTTGTAAATGGTAAACAACCATGAATTTCATAAGTTATTGACGACCAGTGGCCGCATGCATATATGGTATAATGATTGTTAAAAGTTTATATCATGTATTCCCGCTTCGCTCCATTTAATTGTTAACTTTCGTTTGTCACCAATTGATTTATTTAATTAGAATACATTGTACATTTTAATTCAGATCGTATAAAAACATTATCAGTTATACGATTGCGAGTATTCTTCGGTAGTGGATCGTCTTAGTTCTCTTGCGCGACATGAGCTTTTGCATTGATCATTAACATACGTTAACCTTATGTCGTCATTTTCGTATTCGCATTCACCAGAAATTGAGATGATCGGGAAGTGAACATCCTTCTTGTCATGTACTTTCAAGAAAACCCCTGTAAAACCTTCTCAGTAATAGTTTTTCATACAGCTTTACCGATGACACACGACGTCAGCTATGGACAGCAAGAATATTCCCTAGCGGTAGTACCTCATTTACCACAATCTTTCGAACGTAAGAAACCGGCTAATATTCTTTCGCCTTGTGTGGGCCTGACTGTTTCCATATTCAGGTCAATTAGGTCCATATTCAGGTCAATTAGGGCTAAAGCCTAGATAGTTTTCGTTGGTTTACAAATTTTCCTTTTGAGAGTCAATTTTGTCTTTTACCTTATCTATTCAAGTGGAGTGTACACTATTTATGAGTCAACTGATGAGTAAATGAGTCAATGAGTCAATGAGTTAATGCAGTTAACCAAACCATAAAATGAAAGCTAAAATTTCAGAGAATGCTTAGGCCTAATCACTGAAATGACGGCTTAGGCTTAATCAATAAATTATTGCTATATTGACTGTGAGTCTCATTGACTCATGACTCATGACTCATTGACTCATTGATTTATTGACTCGTAAAACATGGGACCTCTATCAAGTGTTACACAACTAACTCGACCTTTCAGTATACTTGTAACAAAAATAAAACAATAATTTCTGCTCATTTTAAACCGACTTTTTTTTCTATTTTTATGTATACATTCTTCCCTGAGCTTGCGCCTTTCTTATTTCATTTTGTTCCACTTTCATAGTTTAACACTGACGATTGTAACAATGGTAAGGGTTGCTTTTTTTCTCCCGACTCCTGTACTACCAGTGAAAACTGCAATTTTTTGATCACCTTTAATGCTACCAATTCCACTACGGTCTTGTTCGAGCTGAGCGGCAACCAAGAATGGGCGGCAGTGGGATTTAGCGATAATCAACTCATGGTGAGCTTAACGTTTTCAAATCATAATACACATGATCATGTTTACAGTTTACGTAAAGGCACAGACAATGTAATAGACAA
>OX421445.1:30029848-30044848 GCA_949126865.1 Montipora capitata
CAGAATCAAGAAAAGGAACGCCTCTGAAAAACAAAATGTGCTCAAAAACATAATTAGTTAAAAAGAAAGAAGCCAAAAGGCGTCTTAAAGATCACTTTGTAGAACACAATCGAATGCCGAAATACTGGACGAAATAGAACACTCCATTGGAAAAAGGAAACAAATTTGAAATTTGGGAAATGTGATATACAGACAGATAAACAGACAGACAAACTTGATTGATTGATTGATCGATCGATCGATTGATTGTTAGGTTTGTGGATTATAGAGTAGATAGGTATAGATAGTTGGATGAGTGAGTAATCGGTCGGTTGATTGACTGTCTGACATCCCCATTCTTGTGCATTCTAACATGAAAAGTCGATGTGTGATCCAAGATTCAAGGGCATTGCCGACACGGTGTATTGACTGTAGTTGCTGAAAGGTTTTGTCGCCGCTCATATCTTGATGTGCATTTTCTCTCGGATTATGGCCCATCTCAGGCCGGCCGACTAGCCGACTAATAGACCTTTTTGCAGATTCGGCGACCGTTTTGAATTCAATTGTTTCAAATAGCTATTATGGGATGCCCAGGGGGCAAATACATATTAATTTGCCCCCTAAGCATCCCATAATGTCTTTTCAAACAATAGAAATCAAAATGGCCGCCGTATCTGCAAAAAGGTCTATTGATTGCTCTAAATCCCCCTACTTAATTAATTAATTTATTTAATTATCCCTCTCAATACCTATATATTTGTTTATTTTGCTACGCTTAGAGTTTCCCGGGAGATAAATCCTGGATTAACCAATTTTAAAGACCTCAACATGGACTGGTTTCTCATTGGAGGGTATGGGCCTGTGAATGGTAAGTGCTTTGTTACTTTACGTTATAGTTCAACTATTTATTAATATAACGTGCTACTGATTTTCTTACTGTACAGTCAAATTATTGAATTTTTTTCGAGAAATGAGGTGAACAAGGAACATTCACATGTAAGTCCCAAATCAGTTTGCCACGCTACCACCCATTGTTATTGAACACCAATCGGGCTGATTTTCCTTTGGCTTTCGGTACATCAAAGAGGTAATTTACATGATAGAATTGTTCCTTTGGACTTTGCCATGCAACTAGGAGTACTTCACGACTTTCGACAGCTTACACGCACACTACTCGATCCTACCGTCCAGATAGCCTTTAAATGATTACCGAATTCACACTGTTGTAGACGTGGCGGACTTACATTTTTGCATCCTGTTTATGAGAAAATTTTACGATGCTTAACCCCCCGTTTCTTATTAACAGGCGGAGGTGGAATCGCCCAGCATACTACAACACCGCTGCCATCAACTAACAGATTAAGTGTGGTAGAAGCCAGTCAAGTAAATGTACTCAGTGTAAGATAAATAAAACATTCTCCTTATTTTTAACCAACTGGGTTTTTTCTATTCTGGTTACTGGGCTTGCTCGTTACTAATTTGTTTTTGTTCCACTTTCATAGTTTAACAAGGACGACTGTAAAAATGGTAAGGGTTGTTTTTCGTCTCCCGACTCCTGTACAACCAGTGAAAACTGCGATTTTTTGATCACCTTTAATGCTACAAATTCCAATACGGTCTTGTTCGAGCTGAGCGGCGTTGGAGACTGGGTGGCAGTAGGATTTAGCGATAATCAACTCATGGTGAGCTGAACGTTTTCAAATCATTAGTACTCATGATCATGTTTACAGTACACGTAAAGACATAGACAATTTAATAAACACGTTGGAGTCAAGGAAAAGTATTGCTGCCTAAATAGCTGTCTTTCTATTTGTGTTTCGGTTACTTTGTCTGTGTGTTTTTCTGTCTGTCGGTATTTGATAATAACAGTGATGATGATGATGATGATGATGATGAGGATGATGACGATGATGATGATTATGATGATTATGATTATAAGGGTCTTGTGTTTAAATGCAGATAGCTTCTTTTATATGTCAGGGAAACAATCGAATGTGCTCTGCAACATTATGCAATTGAGCAAGACACTGCCAGGTTTCATGTCGTAAGATAAGGTGAAGTGGAGGGTGGTCTTTTAGCGCTCACAAATGAACTTTGCCTTCTTTAACCCAAAGCCTTTCTAGAGTCTCGTCATTTGCACATGCATCACGAAGTTATTTACATTTTAAAGATTCTGTTTGTTGCTCTTGCTGGGCCTTCCAGTATAAGGGTCCTGCAGCATTTGAGCAACAATCAGTCCGCTTATGTCTTTTTGTGTTTCATATATGGATGGATGGATCCAGGGCAAAGAAGGTGTTAAACGTATCACACATGGTTCAGTGGTTGTTTCTCTCTTTCTAGGCCGATACAGATTTACTGATGTGTGTTAGGGGCAATGGTTCACGAAGCGGCCATTATTATGCAAGTTCACGTGAAACGCCACAACAGACTACTCCGGTGAGTGCTGTACATGATGTCCCTTTTCTTTGCAACTGCAGTCCCTGAGTTGCTGATTACTTAGCGTTGATGATAATTCCAAGTAATATTACAATTAGTCACTTCCACATTATTTTCATTTATGACATGCTACCGTTATTCGATCATCAGACTGGTAGTCTATACATACACTAATACACTGATTATTTTAAATAATTGTTTTCGGGTCTTGTCAGTAGTTGCATCTTGATGGTTCTTTAAGCACATCTTGACATTTTTGCTTCAGACTCCATCAGCTGTAACGGTTATCGAACAGGCATTCGAAAATGGAAGGATGAAATGCAGGTATCATTACTCAAATGTTTTCAAATGGCGTTGGTAGATAGATGATAGATAGATAGATAGATAGATAGATAGATAGATAGATAGATAGATAGATACATACATACATACATACATACATACATACATACATACATACATACATACATACATACAGACAGACAGACAGACAGACAGACAGACAGACAGACAGACAGACAGACATACATAGATTATTTCCCTGATTTCTTGGTTCCCTTCTCATTTCGGAATGATAGGCGAAAAGAACTCGCACCCAACACCACTATCGCCCAAGATGCTTTGTGCCCGCATCATGACCAAAACTGACCCCGGTGAGCCGAAAACACTGAAGATCCAATCAGGAACAAGCTTGTCATATTAAAACAAGCATGTAGGGTAGGGGAGGGTAATGAAGGATAAGGTAGGGAGGATGTGTTGGAAATAAATTAATAAAATGAAAACGAGATATCGAGAGCGTGTGTGTGTGTTTGAATATATTTTGGCCATACTCGCCATACACGCCAAATACGCCATACATGTTGCATAACGTACAATGCCGAGTGCTGTCCATGCACACTGTAAACTCACTACTGGGAAGGTAGTAAATCAAGGGTGATATTCTTTCCTTCAATGTATCATCCAAGATGCATTGTGCGCCACCTTGTAGTCGAAAGAACTCTAAAGCTTGTTATGCAGTTAACTCGACACCCAAGTTCTTTTTTAGCAAAGCGTGGATGGACTACTACTACTACTACTACTACTACTACTACTACTACTACTACTACTACTACTACTACTACTACTACTACTACTACTACTACTACTACTACTACTACTACTACTACTACTACTACTACTACTACTACTACTACTACTACTACTACTACTACTACTACTACTACTACTACTACTACTACTACTACTACTACTACTACTACTACTACTACTACTACTACTACTACTACTACTACTACTACTACTACTACTACTACTACTACTACTACTACTACTACTACTACTACTACTACTACTACTACTACTACTACTACTACTACTACTACTACTACTACTACTACTACTACTACTACTACTACTACTACTACTACTACTACTACTACTACTACTACTACTACTACTACTACTACTACTACTACTACTACTACTACTACTACTACTACTACTACTACTACTACTACTACTACTACTACTACTACTACTACTACTACTACTACTACTACTACTACTACTACTACTACTACTACTACTACTACTACTACTACTACTACTACTACTACTACTACTACTACTACTACTACTACTACTACTACTACTACTACTACTACTACTACTACTACTACTACTACTACTACTACTACTACTACTACTACTACTACTACTACTACTACTACTACTACTACTACTACTACTACTACTACTACTACTACTACTACTACTACTACTACTACTACTACTACTACTACTACTACTACTACTACTACTACTACTACTACTACTACTACTACTACTACTACTACTACTACTACTACTACAACACAGTAATTTTTAGAGAGTTATTTTAACTCCAAAAATGGAGTTAAAATTTTAGGTTCAAAATAACTCTTTTTTTGGAGTAACTTTAACTCCTAAATTTAACTCCAAAAATGGAGTTGAAATAACTCCTAAACTGGGGTTGAAATTACTCCAAAACTGGGGTAAAAATCTTCTGTTCACAATAATTCCTTTCCGAGGGTCATTTCAACTCCTCTACTTTAACTCCAAATCTGGGGTTAACTGCACTTTTACAGTAGAACAAAGACAACATTATTTCTTGTACATCATGCAATTTACTGGTAGAACATTCCAAAACAAATTACTTACACATAAGCAATGATTTAAAATTTTGAAATGCCACATTAACAAATGAATTTTGGATGCATGAGACAATGTTTCATGTTTAAAAACTAACCTCTTGCTTATCAATCGCTTACTACTGCATTTTATATACCATGAACAAAATGGATCTTTCCTCAATAAGCATCAACTCTTTGTAATAACTGAAACCTTGAAGAAATTTATATTGCAATAACACTACAATAATAATTATTTTGAAATGTCATATTGAATTAAATGAAGAATTTTTTCTCAACATAAAATTTTTACTCCTTGTAATAAATTCCTCAATAAACATTAACTCTTTGTAATAAATACTAACTGAAACCTTGAAGAAATTTATATTGCAATATTACTACAATAATAATTATTTTGAAATGTGATGAATTAAATAAACAATTTTTCCTCAACATATAAGATATTTACTCCTTAATTGCACTAAATTTCTCAATAAACATTAACTCTTTGTAATAAATCCTTACTGAAACCTTGAAGAAATTGATATACAGTTTTCATTAAGTTAAATTCAGTACAATATAGTGTAAATGACAAACATGGACGTGTACATGTATTATTACATCTGTTGAAAAGTAGGCTCTTAAGAATTTAAAATAACTTCATGGTTGATCAGCTTCCAATGGCCGTCAACAGCTATGAAGACTAAAAGTAAATATCGGTTGTAAGGGTATGAAAGGAAAATCAAGGTGGTCATTTACACCCGTTCTACGAAAGAGTCGAAATAAATTTGTTGACTGCCAACCTCTTCTTAGCAGCCTCAGGCTGATGTTTCCCTAACAATGTCTGACAAAAAAGATAAACATTACTGGCCTTAGCTGGGTATGAAATGATAAAAACAAAAAAGCATGCCATGACGAGGCTCAGAGAATTCGCAAGTGAGGTCTCTGCACCTAACGTGAGGACTTCAACTCCTTCCACAGCCACACACAGTAGATTGAGACACCAAAATTCCCCAGAGCCAACTATTCTGGGGAACCTACTTTCTTCTAAAGCTTTATAAAATGAATCCTCTTCCTGCAAAAACAGACAAAATGTATTGAGACCTTGAATTGCCACTGACAGTCAAGTTGCAGGAACTTTTATTTTAATCATAATCATTAATCTTGGGGTTGCATTGTGTCAACTGCCAGTTCCAATGAGAAATAAAAGAGCATGTACTGGCTGCATGATAAACTGTACACACGAGTTGGCCATTTGGCAGTTCAGACAATAAATAATGTAGAAAACAAGCTTGCTCCATGGTCAGTATTTCCCAAAGACAATCATCTGTAGACAAGGTATAATTAACTCTTAAACTCTCCCATTGATGGGATAAGACAATTTAAACCTGCATGTGTAAGTTGAAAATAATTTTTTTAAATTACCAACAATGAATAATAATTGTATTAGGATTAGGAGACAAGGGAAATTCAACCTAGTTTAAAATTTTTTTACCTGAATTTGATTTTTTCCTAAAACATGAACATGTAATTTCTACAGGGAAATTAACAGTGAAAATTGTATTACCATGGAGATCTTTGGAGAGACTTCCTCCTCCTTCTTTCAGAAGCCTGGGCAATATTACCACAGCAACAGCCTCTTCTATTCCTTGCAAAAAATAAAAATTTACTGCTTTAGATTAGAACATTTTGGTTAATGCAGTAATGGGTACATGAAACTATTTCAGACAACAGCTTTGAGGCTGGTTTATACAGTTACATAGGCATAAGCATAACGATGTTTGCACTGTTACTAACTTGTACTTATGCTTATGTCAGGGCTTGAAATAATTTCCTGGCTGGCGCCGGTTAGGTTGTCTGGACCCGATTCTGTCCAGACAAATGCACATTACGTCAACGGTACACCAGCCTTTATACAAAGGCATCAATATTTTAGTGTTAAGTACCAGAGTATTCAGAGACATCAATAATTTGGTGTTAGGTACCAGAGCATCCAGGGAAACAGGTTTGCAAATCTTATCATGTGTCTACAGTTCATGTCATAAACAAATGCACCAACTTACAGTATCTACAAATAAAGGGGTCGATATGAACAGAATTTGAAAATTGACATCCAAGTCTTAAGAGAAGTTATATTCAGTAAATTCATCATAAAGTTTGGAGCATCATTGCAAAATGTGCAAGAGATCATGACATGGCTTTCATTGTCAAAATTCACTGTGCAAATTTTTAGGAGTCTTGGATATGGTGTATCTCCCTGTTTCAATGTGAAGTCGCTGATTCCCAAGGGAAAATTTATTTACAGTGTATAGCAGACTTGTGAAAGCTTTTTTGTTTGAGTGCAGGAGTGGCAGCTGGGGCTTATTAGAATTAAGGATATACACTGTATTAATTATTTTTCAGTAACATGGGCAGGGGCTTCATAAAGGGCCGGGCTTCAGGCAAATTGGCTGGCTGTAAACAAAGTTTTGCTCGCTGCCATGAGCACATGAAGGTACCTTTCACTCAAAATCATCGACCTTGAATTATAAGCTAGTTCCTTATCACAGAATTGTCACCCACGAAACCTGACATTCTTAGAGGGAATGCTTGGCTTTATGGCCAAATGCATGCAAATAATCTGGTTGTTACAATTTAACAGGTAACGGCGTTAACTTTTGGCCTTGAACAGACCCATAGCCTCTGACAGAAAACAGCCAGTTTCGCCCCCTGCCGACGGTTTTGCCCCGTTCGCGTTCGCCAGCAATAAATATTTCATGGAAAGGAAATATTTTTAAAAGTTGTAAACTTTTGAATTCAGTTTAGCCTCAAGTCGAAAGTGAATTAAATGGACAGTGAGACATCTTGATTTCAATAGTGAGCACCTCCCATGCAAGCAGAGGTTTCTTTCTGGCAAGTCTTTTAGCATGTACGACGTCCTTCGCTTATCTTGTATTTCGCACAGTCGGCTCGTTTACCTCCCCGAGAGAAAGTTTCTCTCAAGGAAGTAAGCTGAAATAAGCCGACTACGCAAAATACAAATAGAAGCGAACGACTCCGTAGATCCTAAAACACCTCCCATACAGAAACCTCTGCTAGCAGGGTAGTGAGCATCAAACTCACCTCCTCCTGTTCCAGCCTCGAAAGTGACTCTTCTTTACGTTTGACTTCAAAAGGAAGCTTCTAAACTCACTGTCCATCATCTAGAATTGACTTAACGCAAGCAATAGGCCTTTAAGTACCAAGAACTCAAAATGGAGCAACTACAGAATACAGGGCCACTTTTACCATGGGCCAAACGAGCCGGCTCGTTTGGCTCGGTAGTGGGAAAAATTAGGAACATTAAGTGTTGATTTTATATATGAGCGTTAAGTGTGGGGTTGATATATTTTGCGGCTCGTTTGGCTCGTAAAATCATTCTATTCAAGTGCTGAACAATAAGCTTAAGTCCTACATGTAACCTTTTCATTAACTTCACAATCGAAATGACATGCATGCTTATAATTAAGCTTAACTGCTTTCATTAAGCTTATCTTACATTTCATGTAGCTTTTGTAGATACAGATTTCGACAGAAAAAGAGTTTGCATATTGTATAACGTACCTGTTGAAGAGTTATTTTCCACTCAAAGCTGAAAGGAACCTGGAATTTACCGAAAGATCGACTGACCCAAACCTTGCAAACGAAAACGAGGAATACGTTGGTGATAAAAGTCGCATTGTCCGCTTAAACCTTGATCACGTGGTTTGTCACATGACTGTCAAAGAACAATGATCTTTTGAGCTTTGTCGCACAGCGGGATGTCGCAACAACGCGGGAAACCGTGCAATAAGCTTGTGGGAAACAGAAATCAGCGAGCGCATCAGTGATAGCGTATCGCTGTAATCTTTGTGTTTCTCTAGAAGTAAGTTACAGCTGTAACTCTCCTTGCAAAGCCAATAAGTAACCTTTGGAGAATGCGTTCTGTTTAGAGGGTAAAGAGGAATTGATACTAATTCCACTAACTCTCCACTGGTAGATTCAAAGTAACTCTACGAAGTATTGTCTCCTAGACACGAGATAATTGGAGCATGCAGAGTCAATTAGTTAAAACTCTAGACAGGTGAATTACGCCAACTCTCCAGTCAGAGTTAAAGTAACTCTACGGCAATAACTCCCATGTCAAGAGTAAAACCAACTCTTCTTTCAGAGTTACAGTCACTCCTTTGTAGTTACTCCCATATGAGAGTTAAGAAAACTCTCCTTCTGGAGTCAAAGTTACTGTCAGAACAGTGAATTATACCAATTCTACTGACAGAGTTAAAATAACTCCCATGTTAAGAGTAAAACTAACTCTCCTTTTGAAGTTACAGTAACTCCTTTCGCGTTACTCCCATATGAGAGTAAAAATAACTCTCCTCCTGGAGTAAAGGTTACTCCAAAACAGTGAGTTATACCAACTCCACTGAGAGTGTTAAAATAACACCCATGGTAAGAGTTGAACTAACTCTCCTTTTTGGAGTTGCAGTAACTCGTTTGGCATTAATCCCATATGAGAGTAAAAATAACTCCTCCTGGAGTAAAAGTTACTCCAAAACAGTGAGTTATACCAACTCCACTGAGAGTGTGAAAATAACACCCATGGTAAGAGTTGAACTAACTCTCCTTTTTGGAGTTGCAGTAACTCGTTTGGCATTACTCCCATATGAGAGTAAAAATAACTCTCCTCCTGGAGTAAAAGTTACTCCAAAACAGTGAGTTATACCAACTCCACTGAGAGTGTTAAAATAACACCCATGGTAAGAGTTAAACTAACTCTCCTTTTGGAGTTACAGTAACTCTTTTGGCGTTACTCCCATACGAGAGTAACAATAACTCTCCTCCTGGAGTAAAAGTTACTCCAAAATAGTGAGTTATACCAACTCCAATGACAGAGTTAAAATAACTCCCCTACATTGCTATCAAATTAGAGTTAAAATAACTCCTCAATAATAGTTATATTAACTCCAACCTAAAATTTAACTACAGAAGGTAGTTAAACTAAACTCCTTTTGAGAGTTAAAATAACTCCACAAAAATAACTCCATCCTTATGGGTTACATTAACTCGACTTCGAGAGAAAATAACTCCTTTATGGAGTTATTTTAACTCGAAAAAAAGTAACTCCACCATGAAGAGTAAAATTAACTCTACTAGGGGAGTTATTATAACTCTCTAAAATTTACTGTGTACTACTACTACTACTACTACTACTACTACTACTACTACTACTACTACTTTTTTTTTTTTTTCCTTTTTTTTTTTTAATTGTACTACTTACGATACATGTTACATAATTTACACTTGTACTTACTTCTTACACAATACTTGCACTACATTAACTTGCACTACATACGATACATATTACAATACCATAACACTAGTCAAATGGAATTATAGTTGATCTGTTTACAACGTAATTGTTTACATTTTAATTGTTCGAGTCTCTAATAAGAATTTTGTTTGTTACTTTCACTATGTAGAGTATTGGCTTTCTAGGATTTAATAGGTTGTTAAATAAATAGATAGCAAGAAAATCAAAATACAGAAGCTGAGAAGTAGAAGGACACAATGTAATTTTATAAGGACAGAAAAAATTTCCATTTGTTCCTAAATTCTTTCTCCTTATTACAAGTGGCTGCAATATATTTTTCTATATTAATTTTTTCGCGCACAAGTGAGGCAAAATCATCGAAATTGTACTTTATGGTATTTAAAGCGTTAACATACAAGAAATATTTACCTAAAATAATAAGATGGTTGAGGGCCAAACAGTAGTTGTGACAGCGAATAATTCCGAACATAATCTCCAGTTCTGACATAAGCAGTTTCGTATTACTAGAGGTTGAGTACCACTCCCGGAATCCATCCCAAAAGGAATTTGCGTGCTTGCAGTTCACAAACAAATGCCACAGGGTCTGACATTCAGAAGGACAAAAGGGACAGAAGGGCGAGGCAACTTTTTTCATTTTATATAACAAGCTATTCGTTGGTAAAATTCGGTGAATGATTTTGTATTGGAACATCGTCAATTTAATTTCTCTCGTGGCTTTGAATGGTAGGAGGTAGATTTTAGACAAGTCACTTTTCTCGACGCCAGACGCTAAAAGTTTTTCTCAGAAGTTGGTGGAGGTAGATCTTCAAGGTAAAGTAGGGTACTGTATATTGCCTTACATGACAGTGAACAGATTGAGGTGGGCGGCGTGACCGAGTCTTTGGAACATTCTTGCAATAGTTTCTTCCAATTTTGGGGAATAGAAGAGAGAATACTATAATATTGTAAAAAGCTACATTTTACATTGAATTTACTGCAAAAAGAATTAAATGGGAGGAAATGGCCCTCACAGGAGTCAAAAAGATCCGAGATTTGTTTTATTCCTGCCTGATACCAATGAGGAAAGAATACCATTTTCTTATTCACAGTTAAAAATCGGTTATTCCAGATTGGCTGCGAGAGAACCTCATTTTTATTTTTATTAGGTGTGGCCGTTGCGATGTCCTGCCAGTAGAAAATGATTTGTTTGTAGAAAGCAGGAAGATGGTTGTTTAGGTCAAGGAGATTATAATCATAATTACATTTAAACAGTTCTGTACCGCCAACATCGGCTAGCAGCAATTTAGGTATGTACTGCCATGGGGCATTTGAGTTAGAGCATAACCGTTTCACCCAATTTAACTTAAGCGCTTTGTCGAAGAGAGAAAAATCCTTCATGTCAAGGCCACCAGCTGTTTTTTGCTTGATAAGGGTAGTCTTTTTTATTTTGGCGGGCTTGTGATCCCAAATAAAGTCGAACGTAATCTTGTCTACTTCTTTACTGAATTCGTTAGGGGTATTCATGACACTTCAGATAAACACAAGTTTTGAAAGTGCTAATGTTTTAATTATATTTATCCTGCCAGCGATGGAGAGGTCTCTTTGGGACCACATATTCAATGTTTTCTTTAAAGATCCTAATTTGTCAAAAAAAATTTTCTTTTCAGACACTTCTAGATCATATGTGAAATGCGCGCCAAGCGCGTAAACTGGCTCGGCGCTCAATTGGAGATCATGTATGGTGTCTTTTCTGTTACGCATAGAGCCAAGCCATAACATTTCAGATTTTGTTTGGTTTAGTTTTAGACCAGAACATCTTTCAAAAAGCGATAATAAATCAAATAACCTTGACAGTGACTGGACATCAGAAAGAAGTACAGTTGTGTCGTCTGCATATTGCGAAAGTTTAACCTCATTATGTTCATCTATTGGAATACCTTTTATTTCTTTTGAGCGTCTAATACTTTGTGCGAGTAACTCAATAGCAATAACGAATAATGTGCCGGAAAGTGGGCAACCTTGACGCACCCCGCGTTCTAGATGAAAATGTTTTGAGGCGTATCCGTTATTCAGAACACAACTAGAGATATCTGTATAAAACACTTTTATCCATTGTCGGAGGTCAAGACCGAAATTAAACGTTTCGAGGCATCTATGAATAAAATTCCACTCAATCGAGTCAAACGCTTTCTCAAAATCCAAAAACACGGCTACCCCTGGAATATTCTTCGCTTTAGTGAAATGCATTGTATCTGCTATTAACCTAATACTTTCTCCAATGAACCTTCCTTTAACATATCCAGATTGACAGGGATGAATTAAGTTCGGCAAGAGCTTCTCTAAGCGCAGAGCAATGGTCTTCGTCGCTATTTTATAGTCTACATTCAGTAAAGATACAGGCCGCCAGTTTTTTAAATATTCAGTATTCTTCTTCTTCTTCGGAATTAAGGAAATAATCCCTTGACGTTGAGAGATAGAAAGAGTTCCGTTTCGAAAGGCGTAATTAAAGCTACTTACCATAAATGAAGCGAGCAGGTTCCAAAAATAGCGATAGAATTCAGGCGTTAGCCCGTCCGTGCCGGGAGTTTTATTGTTTTCCATAGATTTTAATGCAAGCTCACACTCCTGAACCGACATGACACCTTCGCACGTTTTCGCGATTTCTGCTGATAATGCATTTTCTATTTCAAAGAACTCATTGAAAGTTGAGCAGTTGGGGTCCATATTTCTTGATGTGTAAATCTCTTCGAAAAAGCGTTCTTCTTCCTCCAGGATGTCCTTCGGGTTTGTGATTTTGTCACCTTCATTATTAACTAAGGACGTTATATGTTTCTTTTTTTGGTTCCTTTTTTCTAAGTTATAAAAGTATTTACTATTCCTCTCACCATGCTCGTACCAACGCGCTCTACTACGCACGATTGTTCCTCGTGTTTTAATACCCGCAATTTTGGAAAGCTTGAATTTTATTCTCTCCAGCTCAGTCTTAAGAGAATCGCTGTATGACGCCTGGAGTTTGATTTGCAATCTCATCATTTCTGACAAAAGAATTGATTCTTCGTCACGTTTTCGTTTAGCTTTCTTCTTTGAAAAAGCTATTGTAAAAGCGCGAATTTCCATTTTAATCATTTCCCAGTACAGCCCTTTGTCGTTGACTTGTTCATGCTTTTTTGCAAACATTGGAATTTTAAATGTTAACAGTTCCACGTAATTAGTATCTGACAGCAAGGAGTTGTAAAACTTCCAAAACCCTGGCCCTCGAGGGAGTTCACTTTCGTTGAAAGACATGGAGAGAGCGACGGCGGAGTGATCTGAATAAATGGTTGGAAGTATTTTGCAATCCTTTACGTGATCTTTTTGCTGCTTTGAAATAAAGAAGTAGTCAAGTCTACACTGTATCTTCATTGACGGGTTAGCCCATGTAAAGCCTGGTTGATCTGGATTCTTGAAACGCCAGGAATCAAGTAAATTATGTGTTTTGATTAACGACTGAAGCTCGTCGAGAGAGGCTTTTTTGCTGTCTATCGGTCTACCGCCTTTTTTGTCTGAAGTGCTAATTGTACAGTTAAAATCACCTCCCAGCACCAAGTTGTCATTGGCGTAAGGCATTAGAAATTCTTTTGAAACGTCCCTGAGGAAAACAACTTGTTGGATTGTATCATTCGGTGCGTAAATGTTTACTAAAACCACTTTCGTACCATCAATAATAGTCTCGGCTAAAATACATCTGCCAGAATTATCCGCATTAATTTTTTGGAAGTCAACGTCAAGACGTGGTTTGAATAAAATCATGACTCCTCTACTATGAGAGGAGCCATGACTGGACACGATTTTGCCTCCCCATTCTGTTTCCCATCTTTTGATGGATTCCGGCGAGGAATAAGTTTCTTGCAAGAAAATTATATCCGATTGCTGTTGGTGCAACCAACGAAAAACTTGTCTTCGCTTTCTCGAGCTGTTTAGCCCTCTAACATTAAGTGATAGCAGTTTATACATTTGATTTCTAATAACAGGATAGACGGGGTGTCCAAGAAATAATGAAAACAGCTTTTTTAGCATTATGCTCACAGTGCGGCTGATATTTGTGGCCAGGCTTGATTCTTATTACCTCGTTAGCATCGAAACAAAGTTGATCAACATAACAGGAGAGAAAGCTAAAATGAAAGCACATGCAGAAACACATACAGAAACACATAACTATTACAGACTTACCTAAAGCTTTGTACGGCATTTTGACTGGATATAGAAAGTGGAAAGCTGCAGCTCTCAAGTAGGTGGTTCCGTAGAAAAAAAAAATAATAATAAACTAAACTGCATTTTAACTTTCATTTTAACTTAATTGTCCATTAAACGCCCATAGAAAGAAAATTGAGATGTTTCTTCACCACGGTAAAGAGCACCGTCGATGATCAACTTTTCGACATTGAAGTATGCATTTTTCTTCTCGCGTTTGGCCGCCTTTAGTATCGGATATAACAACTTTCTTACCTCGTCAACTTCTTTAGGAAAATCGTCGGATATACCAAATCCGGTACCTCTTGGGAGATTTTTGATGAAGGATTTAATAAAAAAATTATCTTGAAAATCCGTCAGCCTAACTATGATCGGTCTTGGTTTAAGACTTCGCCCATTTGATTGTGAATGGCGCAACGTAATTCTGTGAACTCTGTCAAAATGAATGTTTTTTTCGTCGACTGGAAGAATCTTTAGCTTCGTACGCATGAATTCTCTTAGGGCGAGTTCAGTGTCATTGTTTGTTTCGTTTTCACGTTCCTTTATTCCAAAGAATTTTAAGTTTCCTCTACGACTGTGACATTCGAGTTTAACATGTCGGCGGTGCAGCTCTTTGATTTCATGCTCGATGCGTTCGCTAGAAGTGTTAGCTGCTTCTTGCTTAAGATTAACTCCATCAACGAGGGCTCTTAGGTCTTCTATCTCTGCTTGCGAGTTTTCCAAACTCGTTTGGAGGGCTTTATTTTCTTCTTCAAAAAGAGTAATCCTCTGTTTATAATTCTCCAGCTCGGGCAGTATAGCTAATAGCGTGTTGAGTTTCTCTTCAATACCGGAGAGCCTCGAGTTTGTAGCCTCGAGGCATTTCTTGCATCCATG
>OX421445.1:30059848-30092348 GCA_949126865.1 Montipora capitata
GATAAGGACTATAAACCGTAGGCCCCGTTTCACAACCCTTCACTGATCACACAACCCTGTGGGACGTAAAAGAACCCACACACTATTCGTTAAGAGTAGATAATGGAGCTCCCGGTGTTGTGGTCAGGCCTCATTTCACTCATTCATGTGCTGGGTATATGCTGATGTCCGATCTCGCCCATGGAGCACTTGCTTGTAAAGCGCATTTGAGTATGTAAATGGGAGGTGCTCCATATTAATTCGTTACCATTACCATTACTTGGAAGCAGAATCACAGTGCGTGCGTGCAAGAAAGAAGAAAAATGGATAAACAGTCGACTAGATACTGAATCTATAAAGAGTGTAAATTCAGATTCAATTCCAAAAGGCTTCCCACAACCCCTTTTAGTTTATGATTACTGGCATTGCTTCTTGCTTCTCGAATGGGCTGGCTCAGTGCCTTAAGAACACTCGTGTGAAGTCACACGTGGGTTGAGTTTTGTTTGTGCGGCCCTACCTTGCTCCGAGACGTTTTTCTCCGAGTGGCCGGTTTTCCCTCTTCAAAAATCAATGTTTGATTTGATTTGGTTACTATATAGTTTCTATATAGTTTCTATATGGTTCCTATATAGCTTCTATAGTGTCCCCAATTAGTGCCCCAGCGCTAAAAGATAGCTAAACGTCAAAACTTTTGTAATTAAGTGAAGTACTATCGTCTGGGTGAGTGTAGTCTTGAGAAGGACTGTTTTGGATGACATTGACTGACGTTTCCACAACCTGAGTGCAAGTCATATTCAGAGTCAAGTGATTTGCCGTAACGTTAGTTGATGGTATAAATGTTGCTGGTAAGATCCGTTCTCAGGTTGAATCCGTTTTTACCTATTGTAGGTTAAATTATTGGTGATCCTCATTTTTCAGTTGAATATCCACTCTACCTAGTTTAAAGCAGCAATCAACTCCCCCCTCCCTCCCCCCCCCCAAAAAAAAAAAGATTGAAAACACCTATACCTTCCTTCGAGCTCTGTCTTACGCATCTGAATACATCTTGATGTTTCGTATCATCTTATCGGTTTCGGTATTCATACACGTATCCATTCAGAATGTTCAGTCTCAGCATTTCAACAGAGTTAGAGAACAAAGAACTTCCAGATCTATAGTCCTGTGTTTTTACACTACAACGACGAACATACATAACCCAACACAGTTATTTTCATAATTCCTTTTCTATAATAAGTCAATCGATATCCATGTATAATAACCAAAATTAATCCTAACCTGACCCTAATTTTTCTCTAGGCTTGATTTAGACTGCAAAAAAGTTTCCTCAATACATGTGAGTGCGTATTCAACCTAGTAGATAAAATGAGGATCACCAAGTTAACCTACAGTAGGTTAAAACGGATTCCCAAACTGCGAACGGATTTTACCGGCAACATAAACACTTTGGTCGTCACAGTTGATGTGATTGGTAAACTAAGTCGTGATGCTATTGGTCGACTGTCAGTTACGCCCAGTACTTCACATAATTATGATGACTCCTGGATTCAAACCATCAGTTTACGAAAACACATTTTATGTTTCATACAGAATGGTCTTGAGAAAAGTTTCGATTCCAAGCGATTCGAAGCATTTTTTCTTTGCGTGTGCATTGCATTGTATTTTCTTTTGTTTTCACTTCACTGGATTCAGGAATACTGATGGCAATCGCATGGACAATGTTTGCATTTGTGGGCCTGTTCACTGCAAGATACATGCGTGAAGTATGGGAACCAACTGAAATATTCGGAAAGAAAGCATGGTTCACGGTTTGTATCATGAATGACATCCTTGTAATTGTTCAGGTCATTTAAAACTTGGATTTGATCAGCAAATGATTTTGTCTTTTCGTGCAATGATCACCCAGCTCAAGGTGATAATAAAACTTAAAACTCTTGATATCCTTGAAAAAGAAACAAAATGCATTTTTCAGTTGAAGAACTTGGCAATAAAACCAATTGAACAATTATTTTCCACAAGTATCATCAATATTTAGGGGATTTAAGATCTCCAACGGAGACATCAACGAAAATGTCATTTAGAATAGCCCACTTTCGATACATTAAGGGCGCCTTCGATTGACCCTATTCCGGAATAAGAATGCACGGAGTGATGATTTAAAACACTACGTGTGGCGTTTTGCAGCAACAAGGATAATAAAGCTATGTTTAAAATAGCATTTTAGCAGATGTTTGACAATATTAATATGAATCTCCGCAAAAACGAAGGATTTATAACTTCTATTCCATGTATTCCTATTCCGGAATACGGTCAATCGAACGCGCCCTAAAATTCAGTCTTAAACAAAAGGCATCATCTCGAGGCTCTGGGGAATAAACTTATACAAATCCTTATATTTATTCCCCAGAGCCTCGAGATGATGCCTTTTGTTTAGGACTGAATTTTAATATATCGAAAGTGGGCTATTTGAAGATCATGTTTTTTTTGTTTTTTTTTTTTTTTTTTACTTTTATTGCTTGTTCATGTTTTGTCCAAGGAGTGGGTAGTTCGGCGTAAAAAAAAAAACCGAACGACCCAAGAACTGAATTTGGAGGAACAGTGTTGTACTGAATAGGAGAGAAAAGCCAAAATTGCCTTTATATATGCTAACGTTTGGTCAGCTTTTTAAAATTTCACTTTTACATTATTTATGTCTTCTCCAATATTAGCTGAAGAGGACAGAAATGATCTTCAGTTAATAGACCTTATTCACGATAGCCGCCACGTTGGATTTGCCTTTATCATGCAAATTAGCTACACACTTCTGAGGGGGTAAACAACACAAGTTCGAAAGGTTATAACAAACATCTTAGCCACACAGATGATTTGCTTCACGTTCATTGAATGTTGATCATCTAAGTAGTAAAATAGAATGCTTACACAAGTTACTTCCGATGTTTTTTTAGTGAAAAATGAGCAGATAACGAAGTAGTCAAAAATGTCGGAGGCAATGAAAAGATATAAAATTATTATAAAAGGTACTTAATTCTAAATTCTAAAATGTACTTTTAGCAATGTTAATTCAATATTTCGACGAGCCGATTTTCTGCAATTTGCCTTTATTCTAATGTTTGCCACCCCAGGACTATTGATATGATTTCCTTAGAAATGAAAGAGTAGCCTTAAATTTGGTCTTGGTTGATAAAAAAGCCGGCGTACTCTTATAAGTCTGAACCCTCGAGATACTTCCCCGAAGAGTATAAATCGGATCGCTGAATTCGAAGCTCTTTTAATTCGGAGTCAATCCACTTGTTCTTAACATCAACAGGTTCATCGGCTGTTAATGACCACCACAGTATCATTAACACTCTCTGGAACAATTGTGATATTTGTCCACGTAGGAGGCTGGTCTTCGGTAAGTCAGTGTTGCTTGTCTACCTATTTGTCACTTCCTCAGGGTGTGAGTCCCATGATTTTAAATTGACCTAGTGATTTTGGATCCGTTAGTAAGAGTGTCCATCTTCCGCAAAGGGTTGATACACCGACACAGAAGTAGAAGAGCTATTTTTAAAACGAAATTTGATTTGACATCTGGGAGCACACAGAAACACTCATTATTCAATCAAATTGCTTAGTTTTGAAGATAATAAGGGAAACTGCTGCACGTGAAGCGGTAATGTTTTTTTCTCATGAAAACCTTTTTTGTGACTTTAAGAGTCCCCAACAAAAAGCCAAATATAACCTGTAAGCTGTAAGCTGTGCCTGTGAATATGGTCACAACTCCTAATAATTAGATCCTAGTGTGACTAGTGAGTATATTCAAATGCGCTTTACAGCGTGATACTGTGGACCACTAGGCGTGACGCTATAGTTAGGCGTGACTCTAAAGTCAGGCGTGACGCTATAGTCGCCTAGCCACTAAAATTGAGAGTTCTCTTCAACTTTTCAAACTATGAATGAACAAGTGCAGAAGGGCATACTCAAGCGTCACAATTGACAATGGGCTATTGGCAAGGTCACCAACACAGAATTGAAAGAGGCTCTTTTAGTACATTAGTTGCAATACGTTAGTAATTATGCGGGTTCCTGGAAAAAAAAGGACGAGCGTTCAAAGGAAATAAAATTACAGTATGCAAGCAACTCGAACTTACACTAACCCCACTTTGTCAGGAGATCTAATTGTCTAATTATAAGCCGGCTTATAATTTTTCAACACAATTGGTTTATTTCTTTGCTCCATCAGGGTGCTGGGGCGCATCCGATTTGTGGGATAATCGCAATTTCTTTGGCGATTATTCAACCGATAATGGCAGCGTTTAGACCAGCTCCAGATGCACCAAAGTAAGTACTACGCACAGATGGAACCTGCGCAGAGGCTGATTGTACTGCATTGCAATGTATTGCGCTAACAACATAACAAATATTGGTCTGGTGTGAACAGAAATGCGGACCGAAGTTGTAGAGTAAAGCTATCATCTTTTCCGGCTCCCCGGCAGCGTCATGACGATCGTCCCCCTGCCGCACGGATTTTGGTTCGATTACCTCCTATTTGAAAAGCCTCGAGGGATGTACCTTTCTAATCTCCTCTTCACATTGATGACAAAGAGAACAGCTTTCTTCAGTGCACGCGAGTCGCTAAAAGCATGGTTAGCGCTAGCGTCACCCCTGTATGCCTATTGGTTGGAATAGCATTTCATGTGGGTCAATAACATGGGTCGGTATTCTTGAATTAATACAGTCCTCATTCCCATCTCTACTAAGTTCCAAAAAAAAAAGGTGAAGGGCTTTTCCTTTAACGTAGCTACAAGTAGAGAAGTGTTCAACAGTTGTCAAGTTTTCGCAAAAATATAAACTCACGCCCAGGGTCTTAAAAGAACTGAGGAGAAAGTGCTGCCTTTGTATGCGTAACGACACTTGGTTTGACTTTCAAGTGTTCTCGGAAAAGGATTGTAAGTTGTAGTCCCCGTCTCACAACCGGCCATTGTTCATAATTTCCCAGGCACGTTAAAAAACGCAAGTACAGTGAAGAGATATTTTTTCAATGGCGTCTCGGGTAATTACTCGGAAAAATCCGAGTGCTCCATTGCAGGAGTCGAACCTACGACCTTCCGATTACTATCTCGGATAAGGCTCGGATTTCTCCGTATTGCGGTCTTGCCTCAGTAGTCTCTCCATTAAATATGACCGGCTTTTGCACAAAAACGCCTATGATGTATGAGGCCACCTAAACTGAAACACAGCTATAAGTAAAGATGACTTCGGCGAGTGCTTTCACATAATATGTTGATATGACTTTATCCCCTTTCTTGGTGTTTTCTGTTATCGTTGCAGACGTGGAATTTTCAATTGGACACATAGACTTGTCGGCACAGTTGCACTAGTTATGGCAGGTACGTTTTTAAAGAAGAAAGCAAAGGGCTATTAGTGATTAAAGCTGGCAAATCGTTGGAGGGTTCTGAACAAGGCTAGAAATCCTTCGTGCATTAATGAAAATACAACTTTAAAATGTGCATTATTGTGTACTCAACAGAATATCGTGTTTCTGATTGGTCAATGACGAATGCATAAAGAGGACAAATAGGTTTTTTACAATGACTGCAAAATTCTCGCGCGCTCATTGGCTAATTTTTATTGTCAACAAGCGGACAGACACATAAATTTATAATTTATGCGATAATGACGCGATATTGCTCACGTCAGATTGGATGTTTCTCGCATTTTTGTCCCGCGTTCTTCTCGTGTTTTGACTTAATTTTGATCCCTCTGCCTTTTTGTTGTCGTAAAAAAAAACAATGAATTTCGTCATAGAATTGTCAAAGTAGTCTGCGGATCCACTCGGCTGTCGCCTCGTGGATCCACAGCTACTTTGACAATGTTATGACGAAATTCATGATCAATAACAGGACAGACGCATGAAAAACAGACATCAATTTGTTAAGTAGAGTTCAATATAGAAGTTGCTATGGAAACACAGCAATTTTGATAACTTTCGACACATCACTGGTTCCCAAAAATCACGAAATGCCCGAGCAAGTTTATACGATTTCCTACGCTTATTCCACAAGCGGTATAGTCAACAAGAACTAAGTTTCAAGGAGTATTAACAAAAAGTTAATTTCCCAGGAATTTGAAAACATACTGTTGCAATGAACTTTCAGTTACATTTTGGTCACATGCTATGTGAAGTTATATTTCCTATAAAAATTCAGTTTTCTTTTCTTTTAATCTGCTTCGCAGTTGTTACCATCTATCTTGGCTTGGACCTAAACCAGGTTGGGCTCGGGAAGCCTGGCCTTTATACTGTAATTACTTTCTACATTGGGGAAGCCCTCATATTTGTTTTTGAGTCCTATCTTATCATGTCCAAACGCAACAAGACCAAGAAGACCGATACCAGAGGTAGGACCTGAATTATAAGTCGCTACAGCCATACTATAAGTAATACCCTCAAGGGTGTTGTTAATCTTCAGGATCCCGTCAAATGGAGCCTCTGTCGATCGTCTACACTTAGTCATCGAGTCAACCCTTTTGCGAGTATATTTATTTTTATAGAACGGTTTTGTTAAAGTGTTATTTCCACGGTGAAGTGAAAAAAAAAAAAAAAACAACAACAACAAAAATTCCAGCGTGATGCGTGATTTTTGGGTTATATGACATAAAACAACAGCTACACTGTCGTAGCTCTGTTTTGATTGGGCTTTTAACCGTAAAACTCCCTCTAGAAGCTTTCTATTAATAACTCTACTTGCGAGTGGGTTGACTTCGAGGCCCCGTATGAAAGATAGAGCCACCATTTGCTGGGCTCCTGTAACCGTGTGTAAAGTAAACAGAACGTATGTTAGCTGACCTTTTTTGATACACATACTCACTTGGATCGTGCATGTAAGGTTTGAAAGCCACCAAGGTGTTAAAAGACGAAGTTTATTGAACAGTGACCAGAAATCGCTACAAAAGCTATCAGGCGTTTTTTTTAACGTTTGACTAAACCTCATTTGAAACATTTTCCCATTTCAATGTGCTTTGCGTGATGCTCTCAATTTGATGGAAGCTTTCGCTACAATTTCTTGTGAAAGCAGGAAGAAAGAAACTTCGATTTCGGTTTACATCCGTCATCACCGAACTTCCCTTTGAACTTCATGTTTGAATTCGAATTCGAGTTTTAGAATCAGAACTAGCTTAGTTTACATTACTCAATTTCTTCGTAATCAACTCTTTTTGCTTCATCAAGAACTTCAAAGTTTTCTTATGGCATAGAAATCTAATCTGGGGGATTAGATTTGTAAAGATTTGGCCTGTTTGAAATTGGACATTCTTCCTAGGGAAGTCTGATAGTCGGTAAAATTGACTCCGCTACTGTCACACAGCAAAATTAGAACTTAAATAGTTTCCTTATTTGCTTCTTTTTGTTACAGATATTGCAATGCATCCCCCTGGATATGAAACTCAGCAGCAACCAGAAATGTCTCCTAAGGTTTATTCCTTTTTAATTATATTTATCCAGTATTTTGAAAATTCTGTTAGAAAATTGAGAGGGTTTGGCCTTATCATGATGACCAACTGAGTTTATAGGCCCAGGTCAAGTCAATACTCATATATGATGCAGCCACTCCACAGGCTAATATCATTATGATGAAGAAAGAATTGAGCTTATGGTACTGCAAGCCGCCCTATTTATTAGCTGTGCTACTGGCAGTCAAAGTAAATTTGTTTTTTCTTTCGGGCGGGGAGGGGGTGGGGGTGGGGGTTTGGTGGAAGCAGGGCTAGAAATATTTGTCTCAGATGCTTGAAGACAGGCACGATCATTATACCCCTGAGCTTCACTCCTGATGACACAGCATTACGCTAAAAGTTATGCTCGTATTTCCATTATCGTCGAATTAATCAAATACGGTAATGTAAAAGCCTTTTTTATCACCCATACTCACCGCCACGCCCACGGTTCAAATGATACGCCCGAGAACTTTCGACTGCCCAGTAAACTTTCTAGCTATACCTGCCTGTTCTGATCAAACCAACGTAGAGTTAAATTATAACTCTTAGCATTATCATCTGGCCCAGTTGTTCAAGGGCCTTATAACTTTCTCCTGTGGAAAAGTATCTATTCAACAGTTTCAATCTGTGTAAAAAAAAATATGATTTGCTCTCGTAACACATCTAAGTAAAGGCGGGTTTGAAAACCTTTGCCAACGTTAAAAGCGGAGTTTATTTTATACTCTGGATAGCGACTTATCCCCTGGATAAAGTTATCCAGCCTCAAATTTGAACAATAGGGGCCTGATGTACCAGCCGCCAAATACGGAGTTTACTTTCTAAACATCTTTGTTTGTGTTTTATCTACACAGGAAGCTATGCTTCGCAAGATGATGTTCGCTTTTGTCACTCTTCTTGGATTTAGTGTTACACTGACGATAATTTTACTTCTAGCACTCAAAAATTAAGGTAAACGTATTTACTTCACTTCACTTCACTTTATTTTGCACGTACAGTTTGAAATTACAATATTAACATAAAAAAAAGAAAAAGGTCGACTAGATACGTATATAAGAATTAAAGATGACACTGGTCTATAGTTTGTGCATGGAGGCTAATAGAACCGCGAGGTTATCGAGTTAGCCTCCATCTCGTTTGAGTGAACATAAAAAAAAACATTGGAGTAGTGGGACGGATTACTAATGGAAAGAGCTAGAAGAATTGTGGAAACTTACGTTTGATATTGCTGAGATAAAACATAGTTTTTAACACTTTTTGGAATTGTGACAACTTACTTTTGATATTGCTGAGATAGAACATAGTTTTTAACACTTTTGGAGAAAGCAAATTGATTTAGATCTTTAAACTTATATGGTATTTCTTGCCAAAGATCAATGGCCATGAATGAGATCATTTGTTTGCCAGTATTTGTTTTTACTCGAAATTTATGAAGATTTTGATTGGCTGCATACCTGGTGTTACCGAAGCAAGTCTAATACAATAATCTCGTTTCATAATAACTAATCATTAACAAAACAATCGAGAGTAATAGATAGACTTTTAATCCTGAAGGAACTAAATCTGGAGTGATGATGATTGAAAAAGCAACCTCCTCTTCGTGCCCACTATCCCTCCCGGTAAAGTCAATATAATCGGCGTTTATAGAACACACTCAGCGTAACGTTTTGCCTTCCCTTACAGGCGCTGTTGGCTTTTCATAGTTATCATCTCAGAAGAAAATTAATGCATTCTTTTACACCAAACCCGACAGGGCTGTCAAGGAAACATTAAACATGTTTTTGGACAACGGGAGAAAATGGGGAAATATTCACATGATGCGATATGTTTTACTTAACGAAATCCTCTCTAAGTCCACTAGAACAAGATTGTAATTGTAGATGTCAGTACATCATGTTATATTTCTTTACGGTCGTAAGTGTTGAGATCGATCTCTATCACGGACTGAGGAAAAGATTTAATCTGTGTGTATAGTACGTACAGTGGATTTTTGTTACGACAAACTATATTAATCTAAACTATATTTATCTAAATATTATTTAGTTTATTATTATATACTCAACAAAATATCTTGTTTCTGATTGGCCAATGGCGAATGCATAAATAGGTTATAGAGTGCAGTGCAATACGGTAGTTGCTATGGAAACACCGAGGGAGGCGCCAAATTTGAACACCAAAGTGAAAAAAAATGGCTGACAGTCGGTTTGCTTTTTCAAACCAAAACATCGTTGAGCAACTTAAAGAAAATGCGAAAAACAAAAACACGTTGAAAGCTACACAGACCTGGTTGAATGTCTGGCAAACATGGGCGACTGAAAGAAAACTAAACCCAAAACTGGAAGAATACGAGCACGAACAAAGTAGCGCGTTTGAGTAATTTTGTTGAGAATATAATAAATAAAAAGTCGTATGAACCTGCTCGTGCATTTCGTGATTTATGGTCACTCGTGATGTTTTGAAAGTTCTCAAATTGCACTCGCCTACGGCTCGTGCAATTTTGAGAACTTTCAAAACATCACTCGTGCCCATAAATCACGAAATGCACGAGCAGGTTCATACGATTTGATTGATTGATTTGTTTATTAATCACTTTCGCAGCCACTGGCTGAATTACAGTGAAGGTCAACAATAAATTTATACACAAGAAAACAGTTCCATAATAAATTACTAGATAATAAATAATACTAATAGGTATATATATATTATACTTATAGTTAGATAACAATTGTTTATAATTTCATGTATGTAACTCCTCCTTAATTTTGATATTGTTGTTATTATGTATTTACTTTTATTTTTTATTTCTGTTTTTGTCATGCGTTTTATACATGAGCCTCTGGCTCGGATACTGAGGCAACCTCTATCCCACTCTATGACTTTAATAAATTGATTGATTGATTGATTGATTGATATTACGAAATTTTTTTGATTCACAAAAATGTGACAGTAATGTCCACGACGTTGCAAAAAAAAAAAACAAGTCTTATAGATAATTTTGGATACGATATTTTTCCCACAGGCACAAATTACATCGGTTCGAGACAGGGTTGTAAGGAGAGGTTTGTTTCAAAATTTTCCATGTGATCTTGAATTTCAACCTTGCTTTCTTCAAACACTAAACATGCTTACTGAGCTCTGTACTGAGTCTCTTGAGTTGGGGTTGTTAAAAGAAGATTTGTGATTGGCAAATCTTGTTTTAAAAGAGTTCTCAGTGAGTCCAAAATAAGTTTGGGCTGGCCTGTTATCTTCAATTGTCACTGTTGCTTGGTAAACCACGGATGATATAAGGCAATTTCTGGCCATAGGGCAGTCTGCTGGTATTCGGCAGTTGCATGCTTTCGAAACTAGTGGTGTAGTTTGTTACCATCGATCTTCTACTTGAGGGCGGTTGTTTTAAATGTGATAAAAATAGGTGTGACTTGTGTAAGAATTTCCTACTTCAAGCTTCCAAATTCCAAAGCTCGACCACAGGTAAGCAATTTTGTCTCCACTCCACAACAAATAACAACACAGCATCGCTGAACCAAATAAGTTTATTATGGGAGGGCTTGGCGAGAACCACCCCGCGCACTATATAACACAAACAATTTACGACTTACAAGACAAATCCATGAAAAGCAACCAAGGATAAAGCTATCTCCTCGCGAGCCACGACACTTTGATCAATAAACGAAATATATGGCCTACTTCTCCGATAAGCAACCAGTCTTAGTACCGGTTAGGCTGGGGGACATCAGCTCCGTCATTACATGTGACTATAAGATCGTGAAACAGGCCATCTTGGCCTACTTCCCCAAATAAGCTCTCATTGCAAGCTTTGTGCCAGTTAAGCTGCCAGTTAGGCTGGCGATCATCAACTCCGACGTACAATATAATTAACCTAAAACATAAACCTAGAGTACAAAAATACAAGACGAAAACGAACAAAAGTCTTAAAAATCTCGTAGAGCTGAGCAACCGCTAACAAAGCAAATGCGGTTAGAACGGAGGCCAGAAAAAACCCCTGTGCAGAAAAATGAACAGGAAATCTGGGTTGGAACCAAGGCTCAAGCTTCAAGCCCATCCTACGAAGGCTTTACAAAAATGAAATTAGAACAGCCGATCCTACCAGACTGGATGCATTGTACCTGCGAAAGAAAGAACTGAACAACTGAAAGAAGAAATTAAACGAAACGAAAGGAAAGAACGCGGTTGGTTCTGAAGCCTAGATGACAACCACGTGTTATACCGGGTCTTATATACCCCTACATCCCTACCCATGATGCCCCGGCCTGGAACCTAGGCCCTTGTTGTACCTCGTGCCGACAAAATAGTTATTTCAACCTTATTCGCAAGCTCATTCGTCGGAAATAACGATGTTCTGCTTGGCGAGAACCACCCCTATATACAGAGACAAAGAATTGGGCAAAGGCGTGATAAATAGACACAAAAAGCTTACATGGCTTAGAGTCCAAGGAATTTGGAAACAGAAAGTCTTTGATCCAGATCGTCATCGAAATCTATGTCTTTGGCTTTCGTCGACTTCCAGCCACCGTGTCGCTGTGTCACTCTGTCGCTGACACCAATGTTAGCTGCCGTAGCCGCACCACCTGAACGCAGAGAGTGCAGCCCGAACTTGGAAGGGTCAGCCCCGATGGTCTTCAAATCCCGCCTGAAAGCTTGTCTCATAGTGTTGTAACTAATAGGCTTATTGGGGGCTATCAACGTACAATATTCCTTTCCTTTAGAAATGGGTCTAAAAATCAGATCCCGGGAATCTGGAGGAATTTTAGATTTGGCAAGATACTTTTTGAGGAACTTGACAGGGCACGCGGGACTAGGGAGCTCAGAAATAATTACTTCGTCTCCCCGACAGAGCTGGTCGTTCTTACTTTTGGGGACTTTAATAACCATGAATCCCTCGTTAAAGAAAATGTCATTCCTCCTTATCCTGGAGACATCTTCGAACCTAAAGAAGCCGGCAAATGACAAAACATACAAGGTAATATTGCGCAATTCAACAGGGTTTTCAAGGTTAGAACGGCTAATAATATCATGAATCACACTAGATGAAATAGGCTCCTTGCGGTTAATAATAGCAGTACAAAGAATTCTTTTTGAAGCAGACCTGACGGTCTCGACGATAGAGTTATCCGTGGGGGAGGGGATACCAGCCATACTATGTGCCCATAAAAGGCAGAATCAATTACACTAGGGGAATGGGATTGCTCAATAAGGTGTTGCAAGAACAATGCAACGTGAAAGGGTTTAGCGGGGAAAACATTCCCGCCAAACGTACTAATGGCGAAATCCTTCCACTTGCGGTAAGCGCTGTGGTACAGCAAGGATGTACTGTTGGCCTTTGAGGACAGTATTGTCGTCTTCAGTCTCTCAGCTAACCCTTGGATGGGACCGTCTGGCAGAGCGTCCTGACCAAAGTCCCAAAAACCGGATTGGAAGATATCTGGAGGATACAAAAATAGGCGAGAAGTGCTGAGAAAAACCGATAACAGGAACAAAGGCAAGCATAAACGGACGGGGAAAATGACAGGAACAAACGGACACTTAAAAATGTAACAAATAAATAAACCTTTTATAACATGGAAAGTATAGTGCCACGGTGAGACCAAACAAACGCCTACGTGAAAACATAGTAGACAGCTCACGCAAACGCTTACAAAAAACTAAATTAAAGTAGCGTCTAATTACAAGAGTCACACTTTCCATAAGGCAAAGTGCAAAACCCCTCGCGACATAAAGGGGGCCTAGGACGGCGAAAGTCGACTCGCAGAGCAACGACATCAAAATCAAGGGGTCTGGTGCCAAAAAGGGAATTACGGGCTTTCCCTTTGACAAATAATCCCTCTAACTTGGGCAAGTAGACCCAGTCAATAACGAATCTGCTCCAGTGCGCACCATCTGTTGCGCAGACGTTCCAGAAGAACGACTACTTCCATAGCGGTAAAATTAGGGTACCTCTAGCAAGACACACTTCCATGTGTTTAAGAACTCTGACAATGAGACAAACCGGGGGACAGAGCCAATTGTTGTCGTATCCCCAGTCCTGAGAAAAGGCGTCAACTGCCTCACAGCCGGGCTGAAAAAACCGGGAATTAAACCTTGGCAATTTGGTATTGTAACTACAGGCGAACTTATCGACGGTATGCGGACCCCAGCGATCATTAATACTCTGAAAAACGAAATCATTAATAGCATAATTGTCGAAATCAACAAGCTTGCTGATGGAGTCGGCTGTGGCATTAACGATCTCTAGGGATCCATCTGGCATCAAGAGAAATGCGATACTTGAGGCAAATCTGAAAGGCTCCGGGAGCTAACACCTGCAGATCCAGTTTCCTGCTGCCGTTGAGAAGAATAGACTCGACATTCCGGTTGTCAGAATACCAGATGACCCTTGCGTTGGACAAAAGATCTGCAAAGGCCTCCAAGGCGAGACAAACGGCTTTAAGTTCTCGCCAAGTAGAACTTTGCACTTTTTCCACGGGAGACCAATTCTGATGAAAAACCAAATCGGAGTCGGACTCAACAAACGCACCACAGGCTGAATCGGAAGCATCGGAGAAACTAACTCGGACCGGTAGCGATTGTACGCCCCAATAAACTCTACCGTTGAGGGAATTTACATTGTTAGCCCAAACGTTAATCTCCGAAATGGAATCATCCGACAAGAAAACTCCACTATCCCAGGAAAAGGCAGAATTAACCACTGAAAATAGATGCTTGGTCATAATACGGGTAACTGACCCCACGCAAGAAGAAAGTGAAATGATCTGGCCCGCAACGCTGGCAACGCTTTTGACGTGAACCTTACAAGGAGACTGTTGGGAATACAATCTCTGCAATGACCCGAAGTCGGAAGTCAATTTCGCGATGCGTTCATCGGTGGCCTGAACCGAGCCATCGATGTTATTAAGAAAAACTCCTAGCCTTGTAATAACTTGAACTGGTTCCTAAACGGACTTTTCCTGGTTGGGGACGAAACCAGACTTGAGTAAATCAGAATGAACGGTTAAGCTGTGAATTTTGGCGGAAACTTTATCAATTCCCCCTCCTAGGCCGTCGTCCAGGAAAATGGCAATAGGAATGCCCCGACTTCTCCAAGATTTTTGAAGCGGCTTGAGAATCATTGTGAAAATGAAAGGAGCAGAGGAGAGGCCGAACGGAAGAACGCAAAATTGAAAGTATCTGAACTTCCCAGTGCCAAAGTCCCAAGCAAATGCAAGGAATTTGCGGTGATCTGGGAAAATTTCAATATGATGGTACCCGGACTTCAGATCAAATTTAAATAAATAATAGCCCTTGTCAAAAATCTGAGTGGCCACGGACAAGTCTTCACACTTGAACTTTTGCTTGTAGAGGAAAACGTTCACATGTCTCAGATCTAAGATCAGTCTTTGTTTACCCGAACTACCAGTAGAAACGGAGAGCGGATTAATAATGTCCGGAGCGCAAAAAATTTCTTCGACAACGTTAAGCTTGAGTAGGTCATTAACAGCTTCAGACACAAAAGAACTGTTGTTACGTGCAGAGGCATTGTTATCTTTGCAGAAAGGTGAGGGAAAATGAAAAAAAAAGAATCTTGTAGCCCTGGAAAATGACATTCAGGATGAACTGAGAAACTTCTAGCGAACGCCAAAAATCAATACATTTTCGAAGTCGTGCACGAACTGAGGGCTGAGCGGGAGTATCAATATCAGCAAAACATTGTTGATCTTTAAACGAGCTTAAAACGAGCGGGAAAACATTGCAAGAAATTGGTTCGGAACTGGAATCAGGCTGACTATCTCTCAAAGCTTCCAAAATAAAATCATTACAATCAAAACAAGACAGGACTACACCTGATAAAACCTGCTCATCTAGTCACTTTGAAGTTGGAAAGCCGGACTGCTTTGTCATCGCGGGGCAGCAAGAACGCCAATGGCCGGTCTTTCCACAGGCGAAGCATGTGCTAATGTTGGGGCGACGCGGCAGGAAACCAGAACTGGCAGTGGCTGGCTGGTGGGACTGAGTTTGGAATTGGGATCTTGGAGACGAAACCGACCCGCAGAGTGGTGAAGATCTTTTGGTCGCAGCCATTGCTGAAGAATTCTTCCTCTTTGGAGATGATATAACCGCACGGGCGCGTCTCTCAGCACTGTAGATGCGTTTTTCGTCCTCCGAATCGGCTGCTACATCGTGTTGTTTGTATTCTTCGACCGTACTCCAACCGTATTCAGACTTGTCAGCAAGAAGAATATGTTTTTGCCGTTCCACGAGCAATTTCTCACCTTCTTCGAGGTCGGACTTCACTTTCTCAAGGTTGGACTTCTCGGCGGCGGACTTGGAGCTGTCGAAGGTCTCCGCAAGTTTGAGATTGAACTTATACTGGTCTTCGTTGGCTTTTCTTTTAAACTTGTGCGGTTCTTGAAATTTCAATTTCTTGATCTCTTTCATTTGCTGTTCTGTCGAAGTTTCGTTGGCACGCTTAATTTTACCTGCAGTGTCCTTGAGTAGCTTCTTAAAGGAGGCCATTAACTGATGGTTGTTGGCTTGAATTAGGTCGGAAACTTCGTCTTTGGTAACCGACATTACACACGGCAAAGGGAAGAAATTAAACGAAACGAAAGAACGCGGTTGGTTCTGAAGGCTAGATGATAAGCACGTGTTATACCCGGTCTTATATACCCCTACATCCCTACCCATGATGCCCCGGCCTGGAACCTAGGCCCTTGTTGTATCTCGTGCCGACAAAATAGTTATTTCAACCTTATTCGCAAGCTCATTCGTCCGTCGGAAATAACACTTATCCTATTCGACAAAAATTGTCCTGCTCATCAAAAAAATGTAATTTATCTCGCAACACATCCATTGTGTTTAAAATTAGATTCCGCAACCATAAATCGAATATGCTCAACAATAGAAGAACATGTGAATTGGCGGTACATTATAATAGTTCCGAACATGACATTTCTCAAATGAGTTTTATCATCATTGAGCAAATTGTATCCTTCAAAAATCTGTTACATTTAGACCAGTTACTGCTTACCAGAGAAGCCGAGCCTATTGGATGACACAATTATTCACACTTAATCCGCATGGCCTTAACAAAAGGCGGGAATTTCGCTCCAAAAATCGTATTAATTATAGCAACTAATCAGACCGTTTCACATGTTCTTGCTTCGAAAACGAATTTTGACTTGTCCAGTTTCTATTTTATTCATTAGTCCTTTGTAAATAGTTTCAATTGTTATGTCACTTGCCTTTTGCGTTCATGGGCGCCGTTGGAGGATTCTGTTATTTTTGTTGTAAGTGGGCTGTTCATGGTCCCTCGGGATGGCATTTGTTACAGTATTGTTCAAGGGCCCTGCTTTGGGACTATGTTATGGCCTTGATTATAATCATTCAAAGGTCTTTTGCGGGGAATGTGTTACGTTTGGCTTATTGAATAACTTTTGTCACTTGCTTTTATCTATGCTATTGTTACTTTGCTTTTGTATCTCTTAATTAAGTTGCTTATATAAGCCTGTACCTCTGATACGCACAACCATTGTAAATGAACATATCAGAATGGTGAAACAGACGGTGTATTCACATTTGATCAATTATAACAAACCATCCATGCAAGATATCTCTTGGGAAATCCTCCACAGGAACAGAACGTCATGATAGTTGCATTGCACGAACTCTAAATTTAGAACAACACCTTTAAGTTAATGAGCCTTGACATTCCACTATTGACTAGGTTTTTTACATAAACCAATCTTGTATTCATATTCTTCATTCACTGACGAAGGTCTAAACGGCGAAACATTTGAAGTATTAAACTAATTACAAACATACATGCCTCAAGAAGTTTATTTCTTATTACACATATATAACACAAATGAAGACAAGACACGTTTATAGAGAACACCTATATCTTCTTCTTCTTTCACCCTGAAGAAGACCAACAAGTCAGTCGAAATATAGGTGTTCTCTATAAACGTGTCGTGTCTTCATTTGTTTTTTACATATTGCTTCATGAAGAAAACATCTACACGCCTTAGATGCTTGTGAAAGACTTGCCTGCAGAACTTGTGAAAACAAGCCAATTCTGCTGCCGTCACAAAGTTAAAAGAAAGCTACCCTCCCCACTCCTGTGCTTTGGTCAGACAACTGCCAATCACCACCCCACGCCACACTGCGGGGTCACTCTAATTGGTGATCAAAAGCAAACTATCATTCAGGCCTACACTAGTCCAGGAACAATTGCCAAAGCATCCTACACTGTAAAGTCTCTCACTTAACAAGGCCACAAACTCTAACTGCAGTTAAAGTCTCAAAGCAGCAACCTCCCCAGCCCTGTGCTTTTGACACACAACTCAGAGTTAGAACTGTCCCTGGGCTGCTTGGCAAAGCAGGCCTTGACGGCAAGCCCCCACAATTGTGAGCGGCCACAATGGCTTGAACACGGGCTACGCCCGTGCTCAAGCGAAAACTCCAGCGGCTGCCTTTTAGCAAATTCGCTCAGATATCAAGGGCCAAACGCCTGAAATTCAGTCAACAATCGGCTGATGACACTCGAATTACTCAGCCTGGCACACAGAATGCCATTCTGGAGAGAAACGCGCAGATAGTAATAAAGTTCTAACTGGATTTGTCAAAAGGTGCTTGCAGAAATTGTGAAAACAAGCCAATTCTGCTGCCGTCACAAAGTTAATAAAAGGCTACCCTCCCCACCCCTGTGCTTTGGTCAGACAACTGCCAATCACCACCCCACGCCACACTGCAGGTTCACTCTAATTGGTGATCAAAAGCAAACTATCATTCAGGCCTACACTAGTCCAAGAACAATTGCCAAGGCATCCTACACTGTAAAGTTTCACTTAACAAGGTCACAAACTCTAACTGCAGTTAAAGTCTCAAAGAAGCAATCCCCCCAGCCCTGTGCTTTTGACACACAACTCAGAGTTAGAACTGTCCCTGGGCTGCTTGGCAAAGCAGGCCTTGACGGCAAGCCCCCACAATTTTGAGGGGCCACAATGGCTTTAACATGGGCTACGCTCGTGCTCAAGCAAAAACTCCAGCGGCTACCTTTTATCGAATTCGCTCAGATATCAAGGGCCAGATATCCGATATCAAGGGCCAAACTAGCGAGCTAGTGAGCATGCGCAATTGCTAGCGGCAATGACTCATCCTAGTAGAGCGCTCAATGTGAACATGAAAGCAAAATATTTGTAATGCCAAAGAGCTATATATAGTAGGGGGTTTAGTGTGCTTCCCAATCGAGCCAACGAATGATGTCAATACCAAAAGCATCGCAATGGATAAGGATACCATTATGTATCATCCAAGTTTGCCTAATAAAGGGGGTTTCTTGAAGGAATTATATCCACTCCTTCAATTGTCTGACAGGTGCAAACAAGCAGTACCTAATTAATGTGCCAATGATGGAATTCCGCCGACCAAAGAATCTGCAAGATTGTTTGATTCGTGCGAAACTACGGCCACTATGTAATAACAATCGAGGCAATGCAGGAACCGTGCACTGTAATAGTAGCAGATGCGATGTTTGCAACTACATTGTTCCCGGTAGTAGTTTTCCTGGCCGGATATCATGGACTACAGGATGTAAGTGTCCAGATTATCGATAAAGTTCAAAATGAAGAGAAACTGGCTGAAAAAGAAGGATAGTGGACATACACATTTACAAATGTTGAGACCAGAGGGCCTTAATGATGGCGACTTCTTTTGCAGCCAGAATCGTGTCGCCAGGAAAAGGTAGTTACTTATCGTGTTTCAGGTGGTGGCATGATATGAATATAGCACGCGAATGCTTTTTCACTTGTTTGTGTTGTTGTTGTCGTCATTGGTTTTTTCCCATTCAGTTATTATTGCCGGTTTCCGTTTTTATTGTGTTATTTTAATTATTTCTTTTCATATGTGTGCGCGCGCTATATTTTATTTAAGTGGTCAAGTTTGTTCTTGTCACGCGTACATTTTGCAGCTTAAGTAGCGTGTAGTAAATAAATATACAAGTTAAGAGGATCTCTTGGGCTAACAGCGCATCGCTGCCCCCAGGAGGCTCATAAATGGATTCACAATCCAAGCCTCGGTGAAATGTTAACAACGAAGTTAGTGAAGGGACCAAGGACAGACAACCCCTGGATAACACTTTCATTGGGAGAAAAACTATTTATGCCCTGAGCGGGATTTGAATCCACATCTAGTTGGAGAAAAACAATGTCCCGGAATAACCACGTAAAATTCCCATTCGCTATCTAGATTAGCCATGTAGCCCAGCATGGTTGCTCTGATAGTGTAGCGGTAATCACACCCAACCGGTAATCCTGGGGACGTGGGCTCAAATCCCACTCAGAGATAAAAATGATTGTTTCCAATGAAAATGTCATCCAGGGGTTGTCCGTCCTTAGTCCCTTCACTAAATTCGCTTGTTCTGGGAGTGGTCTATGCAAAACTGTGCAGAGAAAAATACATAATTATTCTTGGATTTCACATGACGTCCCGGCCGCCATGTTGGTGTCCCGATCCAATCCTCCGGGAATTGAAAGCTATTATTATGCTAACGTCTTCTTTTGTTTTCGTTGAAAAACATGGCTGTTGATCACGTGAGTGAAACCCAAGAATAAGTTTAAAGATAGAGAGTTGTTACTCGAGTTTACGCACTAAGCGATCATCCAACTAAAATTGCTGCGCGAGAAGCGCTCAGTTGTAACAGTAAAATTCAAATTCAATTAGTCTGATGATCGCTTAGTGCTTGAGACTCGAGTAACAACTCTCCATCTTTAAACTTATAATTATTTACATGCACTGCATCTCTCCTTTGCGACCAAGTTCGGTGCAATTCCAAATCTGACTTAAACTACAACATTTCTTCTTTCGTCTTCAAATATCACCTGCGGCCTTTTCGAAATGGCTACGAGTTCGACCCTTGATTAAACATATACGGCACGCTACTTCTCCGAACAAGATGATGTTAAAGACTTGTTTATGTATTTCTTCACAGATTAAGCATTTGTCTCTTATACTATGACTATACCACCGTTTTACCCGTTTTAGAGTCTTAAAGCAGATATCTACAGAAATGCACCTTAGAGCGGTTTTCAATTGACTTTCGAAAGTAAGTAGCGAATTTCTTTGGTTTTGCAATACTTTACTCAGTGATTGGTTCAAAGTTCTCGCGCCACGTTTTCAACCAATCACCGTAAACTAAAACCAATCCTGGCTCGTGCGTGCACATTTTCCCGCGCTTTGTGTCGGCCACGTGTAATTGCTTCGAGTTTTCCCTGGTTTACTGGATTGTCTCCATCCTTTTGAATTGGCCAAAGTAATAACTTTGGTTTTGGATTTACGACACTCGATTGAAACTCGCTCTATTAGGGGTAGACTTTTACATACCGGACTAAAATGGCGGAGGGCAAAATAACCATTGTTATTCCGATTAGGCCTTGTTATGTTCGCTTTGTTCTTTTGTTTTATGGACATTAATTATTTCGGATCCGGTATATGAAAGACCAGCCCTTATTAGACGCACACCAATTTTGACATCCCACAAGGAGTGTCCCCGTGAGTCGGCCACGTGTAATTGCTTCGAGTTTTCCCTGGTTTATTGGATTGTCTCCATCCTTTTGAATTGGCCAAAGTAATAACTTTGGTTTTGGATTTACGACACTCGATTGAAACTCGCTCTATTAGGGGTAGACTTTTACATACCGGACTAAAATGGCGGAGGGCAAAATAACCATTGTTATTCCGATTAGGCCTTGTTATGTTCGCTTTGTTCTTTTGTTTTATGGACATTAATTATTTCGGATCCGGTATATGAAAGACCAGTCCTTATTAGACGCACGCCAATTTTGACATCCCACAAGGAGTGTCCCCGTGAGTCAACACCTTTACTACCTATTCAAACAATAAGGTAAGGGTAAAGGTTAGTGTTAGTTTTATCTTAGAGTAAATGCAGCTGTTTTATCCTTTCTTGAGAAGCAGCATTTGGGGAACACCTTGTAACGTTAATTGTCTGAATTCCGAGGCACGAGTTGGATGTTGAATAGCAAGGGGACACTTCGTGACGCTTATTGAAATCCGCGTGCATTTCTGGACATATCTGTCTCGATGGACGGTGCCCACTAAGGTATCTTGCGCGGTTTACTGAATATGCGGGAAAAACAGATCTTAACAAATGTTATTGAAACCCAAAAAGAAAATTGGGGTAACCACACATTTTTCGAAGATAATTCATCAACAAAACGCAAAGCAATGTATGGCGTTCTTTTCCAAATTGAAGCTTTAATATCTCTGAAAAAAGGGTGGTTTCCCCCAATTTTCTTTTTGGATACCAATTAAGAGCTCTTTCTAAGTTGCGCTTTCTCCGCATAGTATTGAACCGCGCAAAAATATCCCTGTATTGATAAACACCACCGGTAGGAAATCAGAGTATATCGAGATGAGCAGAACGTATGCGCAGTAACAATAGTAGGCACCGTCCTTAAAAAAGGAAATTACACTCAGTTTTCAAAATAAGACTGACTGCTCCTATCCTTGTAGTGCTGCGGAAACACAAAATCACAGTTTTCCACGGGCCAATGATCCTAACGATTAAAATACAAGAGCTGAGATTCCAACAGTGGGTCGGAAGAGCAGTGCATAGCCTGTTCCATCTCTTAAGAGTTAATAGTATTACAATATATAAGAGTCCGTCGTTTCATTTATATATTAAACAGCGGAAGATTCGAATTTTGTCTTTGTGTTACTGGTATATTTAAAGCTGAGTATCAAAGGTCACAGTGCCTCTTCTGCTTCCCTGTTTGTTTGGTAATATCGAGGTGTGAGAGGTGGTGGCACTGAAGGCTTCGAATTTGGAGCTAGACAACCTTTCTCGTCCGCTATACTTTCTCGTGCTAAGCCTGTTGTAGACCTGGTGCCTAAAGCCTTCACGGAAACTCTCGTTGAAGACAAGATAAAGGTAAGGGTTGATGGCGGTATTGACATGCGTCCAAAAATAAAATGTAAAGACCAACGAAGTTGGGAGACATCGAAACGACGGGAGGTCAAATGTATACATAAAGTGATTGACGTGAGCTGGAAGCCAGCAAATAGCGAAAAGTGTTACTATGGTGACAAGCATAGTCACCACTTTGCGTTTCTGTTTTTCAATGTGTCGTTGGTTTTTGTCGATGTGTTCACCAGGTGCTCTTCGATTCCACATATGCAGAACGATTTTAGAATAAAGTAAGGCCATTGCAAGAAGAGGAACCATGTACAAAACGACAAAGCGAGTCACCATCTCATACATCGTCATCTTGTGCGAAACTTCCAAATCCTCCACCCATCTTGGTATACAGAAGACATGATCATGGAGGTTGACGACCGTGTATTTGTGCAGCTCGCTTGCAAATACTGCACCTGAAATGAGCCATGTCATGCAGATTGCTACCACAGTGATCCTCGGAGACAGAGGCCTTTTCATGGTGTGCACAACTGCGAGGTAGCGGTCAAAGGTCATCACTGTCAATGTCAGGACAGATGACCCCATGGATAGATAAGCAAGGAAGGGCAGGAACTTGCAAAGGAAGACACCGACTGCGCCGGAAAACCACTTGACACCGTGGAACAAGTACGTCACAGATAGCGGCACAGCAGTTAACGCGTCAAGTATGTCAGAGGCCGCCATGTTGACGATGAGCATGTTAAAGGTTGTTCTAAGTTTTGGGTGGCGATGGACCACAAAGATAACTATTGAGTTGCCAAGCAGAGCCAGACAAAATACGATAAAATAAGCTATCGTCAAACCAATCTGGGTGGCGAGTGTGACTGGATGGGCGACACAACTTGAGCCCTCGGACAGATTCGTCTTTGTTTCTACAAATCATAGATAGAAATGGATTTAAATCAAGAGAAAAATAAGATTTTCTCTTGCTTTAAATATATTCTACTCTTTGTTCAAACCAGCTTCTCGTTTTTCTTAATGCTCAGCATTTTGTTTAGTTTTATAATTTTTTGAATTTTCTCGGTTGATGTTAAATTTTGCAACAATACTACGCACATCAGGAGCCCGGCATCTGGAGCGTGCAACTTCCATACAGCGTCTGTGAAACGGCGTTTTCACAAGTAGGTTTATTTTTAGACTAGCTCTTCCCGCGAATTAGGTCAAAAAACAAAGGCAGTTCCGGTTCGGTGCCCCTATGACGTCAGCTTAATTTCTTGTAATTGGTCATTGGGCTCCTGTGGGAGTCTCATTCGCGGGAAATTCAATCTAAAAATAAATCGGTCTGTGAAAACGCCGTTACGCGAACACAGTAGAGTTGTAGCCTCCGGGTCATGGGTTCCTGGCACATAAGTTAAACACTTTAATTGTTACAGTAGTCGGCTGATACTTTGACCTTTCAACCTCGTTGCAACACCCCACTTATTGCATGCACGATAAAGCATGCATGAAAGCCCCCATAGTTTGGAACTGAAAGAAAAATTGTACTACCACCTCTAAAGGGACAGAAAACGAAGTGGCAATAAGCCAGTTTAGAGTTTGCAAAGAAGCGCTTCAGGATAAAAACAAACGTATTTGTCACAGCATAAATTTAAATTCGGGTTTAAACGATTTCAACCTTAGTAGGTCATAATTATTCTAACCTAGGTTCAAATTTAACGTAGTAAACATCAACAATTAGCAAGTACGTGTATATTGGTAGGTAAATCTGTGCTGGAAGTAAGGTTAGCGTAAGTTTTTCATGAGTTACTAATGGTTATTAAGTCTAAGCACTTAATTTAAATGGTTAGCATTAAGGTTGGGGTTAGGCATACTGTGCGTGATAACCAATTCTGCTTTTCTATCTCAGAAGTTTTGAATACCCTTAGGAGGGCAGTGCCTCCGTCGACAATATCAAAATATGTTCAAAGGAAAAATGAAAGAGACACTGAAACATACATGATGTATTGCTCATATGATATGGCCGACACCTTGGATAGCGAAACTAACAGAGGCCTGATTAATGAGAGGAGAAGGAGGATCCTATAAAGGCTCTGTGCTTTCAAAATGGCTGTTCATTACGAACGTTCCCTTGAACAAGAGTCCGCCTGCCAAAAAACGCCTGCATTGCAGGCTATTGCTTAGTTATCATTACTACTTGCTCGATCTTTTGCTTACATTGAAACAATATAATCAAACCAAGTTTATACGCTTTGAAATGTCACAATAACAAAACTAAGTTGAACCCCTAATAGCGTAGTTGAAAAAATATTTTTTTTTCCCTCAGAAGCGATTTTGCAGGCTCTTGTAAGTGTTATTTATTTGAACGATCAAATAAGGGTTTCATTAAGTAAAGTACGATCGTCCGGGTGAGTGTAGTCCTGAGAAGGACTGTTTGAGATGACATTGACTGACGTTTCGACAACCTGAGCGGAAGTCATCTTCAGAGTTGACTCTGAAGATGACTTCCGCTCAGGTTGTCGAAACGTCAGTCAATGTCATCTCAAACAGTCCTTCTCAGGACTACACTCACCCGGACGATCGTACTTTACTTAATGATATGTCTCCTGGGTTCAAACCATTTACAAATAAGGGTTTGTTGCTCATTCTTTTTGTGGAGATGTAGATATTGATAAATCAAAACTTTGTGATTATTTTGGCATAGTCTTATTCAAGCCATGCATGAGTTATTCAATTCGAGCAAGTAGTACATTTGGATGAAGAGGCGTTTCCTTGTAATGTCCTTTTGATTAATTTCAGCGCCAGATATAAATCTCGAAGTTCGAACTTCTGCTTTTTGGGCCTTCCTTCTTTCATTTTTGTTTGTTATATTCTCTTTGTGATTTGTATACTTTTGTAATATTTTTCTTTTGCCTGATATGGTCACCCTTTTAGGCATCCTCTTTTTTTTCTGCGTTTAGCGTCGTCCGACCGACCTATTTTTTTGACATTTTCAAAACTAAAAAAAAAAAAATTAACGACGTAGTTAAACCATTTTTATGTCGCATAAGAATTTCTTTTTCCTATGTTGTCTTAATTTTATTTTATATTAATTTTGGGTTCGTGTCTTGTTGTTTCCAGGCTCCACAGCAATGATGCTGAGGTACCAGGTCTCCTATATCCGAGAGTTTTTAGTTTTTTTTTTTTTTCAATTCGAACGTCCGACCCAACATCAGGAAACTCATTCGACGCTAAACGAAAAAAAACGGGGATGGCCTTATCAATTTGGTTGTCAATCTCTTTCACTTGTTCTCTCCATGTTTGCAGCATTTCTTGACTCTGGCGGAACGATTAACTACTGTGCTAGGTTGAACTTCTGTGCTGCTAATAAATTCGACATTTTTTTTTCTTCCCCTTTAATGTGACAAGTTCTTTTCTATAATTAAACTGTAAAACTTTGCCTGTTCCACTAGTCTGTCTGAGTCTATCACTGGATTCCTTGGTTCACCGCGAATATGTTTAACGTTGTATTTGTGTTAAAGTCAGTCATCAATTTACTCACTTTCAGAGAGCCTCATTTATTTGAACACTGATTTATTTGAACACTGATTTGAATCAAGGTAAGATGCTGATCATTTTAGTTGTTAATTAACGTTACGTAGCAGTAACGAAAAAAAAAAATTTCAGGAATTGCTTTCGTTTTTTTTTTTTTTTGGCGATGATCAGCATCTTAACGTAACTACCGTAACTTCCCTTCCATTGTCAGATCGCAACTTTGTCGGAAATCCCACCATCCATGCCAGAGTAGAATTTCTGGCAACTCTGGGGTTTCTACTGATATGTCTGAGAGGAAATAGCCACGAATACTTTGAGTAATGATCTTCATTTCTCTGTTTTGCTCTCTCATGCTGACAACATGTAGCTGAATGTGCTTCTGAGCTGAGATGTTCTATGCAATTCCTTTTTAGGAACAACATTTTTGTTGTCACTGTTGACGACCAAGAGCCCATTCCTTGAAGGCAATTTTCGCTTTTGTTGGACTGGAGAGATCTGAGCATTTTCGCTCTTTAGCCATCCTTTAGCTTCTTCATAACATTCGCCAACTTTAAATAATATTGTTCCTAGTTATACATTTTGTAGACTGCTTAAGCTTAAGCTTATTTCCAGAAAGTACTCGGAGTTCACACAAACACCGCCGCTGGCAATTCTACCGGTTGCCAAAACGGATGATAAGCTATATTTTCCTAAGTCTCATATAGTGCCATGTACGCAAGTGCGAAATCGGAGTTACCGCGGGCTTCTTTCAGTGGTAGAAAAAATGTACAGGAGAAGTTCAATTGTTAACTGGCTGGCATAGCGGTAAATGCTGAGAACACGTAATCAAAGACGTACGATGGTGCGAGGTTCGAATCTCAGGAGTGGCGTGGAAGGAAAGAGAGGTAAGGTAAAGAAGCGGTAAAGATTGTAAATAGCAACAAAGAAAGGGTTTAGATGATGGAGATAAGGTAGCAGAGAAGTGAAGATACAAGAAGAGTTGACAGAATAGTTTATCGCTTCCTTTTTTTTTTTTTTGTTGCTTTCATTTTTAATCCCCTAATAAATCCAGGCCCAAGTTTTTTGTTACATCCTTCAAAAAAGGGAAAAGTTAAGCCCTTTTTTCGACAGTTGATAATAAACTGGTTTGAAATATTTTAGCAGTAACTGTGCTTTATGCGAACATTAAATATTAGATTTTCTTTGAAATAAGGGATATTAAGATATGTAAATAGTTTTACACGAATATTCTTTGTTTTAACAAAAGATTGTAAATTTTAAATTAGCTCTTAACACTTTTAACATTTTAAATTAGCTTTTAACACTCGTGGTGTTCCTATTTTAATTTATATTTTGTATTTGGAATGTTCTTTTAGTGGGCACAATTACCTTATATTTAGCTAAATACTCTGACACTTAAATAAAGTTCACTCATTCGTTCATTCATTCATTCATTCATTCATTAATTCATTCATTCATTCATTCATCATAATTATTGGACTTTCCGATAACAACTTGGCATGTGAATTAGTGGGAAATGGGAGTTTTTTAAACCAATCACAATCAAGGAATTGCATTTTTTATGATTACAACCTGTAACATAATTATTTATTTTGGAAGTCGCGTGATTGTGTACTGAGATTTATTTTTATTTTTTTATTATTATTTGTTTCATGCAAGCATGTGTTCCATCTCTACGCGGCGCCGATGTGTAATATTATTATTATATTAAAACTCCAAATTGTCTTATCCTACGTTTATGTTCTATGATGGTGTTCCCTTAATTTAAACAAAGAAACTGCAGCTAAGTTGGTGTCCAGAACTAATCCTAAGGAATATTTTCTCTAATTTCGTTATGAACAAATGAGAATCGACCAGCACCAGATCAGTAGCAGGGCATTCGAGTCCGTTCAAGGTTGGATTTGTTCAAGTCTTGTTTGTTTTCAACTGCTTTGAGTTGTTCCTTTAACTGCAATTATTTCGCTTAGCTTATAAAATCCGATTTGGTAAGCTAGCTTTAAGACCGTTAAACCACAATCTTCGCTTTCTGATGGAAAAGTAAACGTTTTCAAGGATATCCTTCTATAATTTTGTTTTCCTTCTTTATAAGGTAAATCCCTTCATATGACTACTGCAAAGTGACAGATTTACTACACTGAGTAGCATCGTTATGGAGTAAACAGAAAATGCGCGACCACTGAGCACTGGCAACGAATTTTGATATTAAAAAATAACACCTGGTGTGCTATTGTTTTTGGTCTGGCTATCCAAAAGGTGTAAACTAAAAGGCAACTCGCCCAATGATTGTTTTAAAACCAAAGTTTCACAGCGCATATCAAATCAGGTAATTCCACTCAAATTCTTCCTGCGTTTTCATCGGTTCAAAATCTTACCAGGATACCTTTGTTTCCAACTTTGTTTTCCTTCATTCAATTGTTTCAGCCCTGATGTTTTTATTTGCTATCGATGAGTTAACAACAGACTCTTAAATCGCCGAACTGGAGCAATTTTTTCTCCGGCGCAACACGAAATCTTGCAACCTTCGCCCCTCTTTAGTCTTTCACTAATACGCGCGATTGAGGTGCAATTGTCAATAATCGACAAGAGAATGTCAGCTGAACGGTGAAAATAGGTACGCGAAAATTATCACCTTCCTACAACGTCGGACAGTTTTAGCTCGAATGCGAACAAGAAACCAATAGGAGAAAATTTGCACTTTCGGCCGGTTTGTTTTCTTCTTATTCTTCTGCTTCCCTGGTGATTGATCGAAATTCGTCCGTTGAAAACCACAGCCATGCAACAGTCGCATAAAAACCATACTTTCTGGTAGGTAAAGAAGCAGGGATTTCTAAGTTTGATAGGTTTCTTTTTGTACATTAATTAAAAAAATTATATTATACCACAAAATACAATTTTATAAGCACAAATTCGTTGATCGCTAAAATTGGAAAAAGTTGAGACCTATGTGACTTTGCTTACCTGAATAGTTACCGTACATGTTCGGACTGCTCTCAGTTGTGCCAGATACTTGTAGCACTGTCTAGCTAGCGATGTTCTCACCACGTCGGGCGAAACTTGCTTTATAGTAAGGTTCGATTTGATGATTGGGTTGTCTCCGTGCTTTTTATGGAACTGAAGTGCCCAACTGACAGCAAAATACAAAAGGTAATAAGGTTTTTAGGAAAATGGATGTTCAATGCTGATCAGCTTGTCAATAACTATTATGAGGTTTGTGTCAGGTGTTGGTTATATTTCATTGAACAGTGGTTCATTTCTTATGATAATATTCCAGTGTAGCTGACACTTGTAACAAGGAACATTATCATTCAGATACAATGGGAAATGTTTATCTTCAGTGTATTTAATATAAATAAACTTAAATATACTCTTTACTGGAAAAAAGCATTGCATGTAGGCCATGAACTGTAACAGCAAACTTTGAACATAAATTGACTTGAAACTTGAATATAAATTTAATAACTCGATAATAAGCTGCTCCACACACGAACCAAACCTATTTGTGTTAACTGAGGCTAGACTTTAAATCAAGACCTTTTTCTGACTGAGGTCGTACCCTAAGGGTATTTTCCTAAACTCTTCCGATAACGTCCATTAACGAAATAAAGCGAACATAATAACAGACTCTTGCACGAGTACCAAAAGTTTGATAACGTGATTTTGCCAATTCCAGAAATTGCCATCAGATACCTCAGGGAATGTCTTGCCCCGGGAGATAAGTAAAACTATTCCTTTCAGTGGTCGGCCAGCAAAGCAAAAATATGGTGTGATTTTCACCAATAAACAACAACAGCGAACTGTATTGTTTCTTCTACACGCGGCTTATCCGAGTTCTCGAATTCTTCCCTTATGTTCTTTGAATTTAATAAGCCCACTTCTACTTTAACTAACGACTAAAACGTTGGAAGTGGCCTTGTCTTCCTAAACTAATACAGTTCTCTCCTATGTAAGTTATAAGTGCCACATGAAGGTCTTAGAACTTCAATACTGATCGTGCAGAAACATCCAACGAATTAACTGAATGTCTTCAAGCAAAACTTCTCACGGTGGTTTCAATTGGTACATTTGATCCCAAATCTCAAGATATGTAATCACCATGGTTTATATAAATTGCTTCATCCTAAACATAACATAAACAAGGCTTAAACAAAGATAAAAGGCAAATAAATTAAAACAAAATGTTTCCTGTAGGACATATATTACTGTATTAAGAACACTGAGAGCTGAAATCGAAACATGCTGAGTCAACCACTCCATTGCAGCTTTTGGTGAATATGAGAACTTTATTGATGCTGATACGACAATCCAGCTTGTTTCAACTTAATCGGCAGTTTTGAAGGAAAATATTCTTGGAAGCATCGATCCCATTCCATGTATTTTGTAATCAAGGGAAATTAATTGCAAGAGACTTGACGAGCCGTCAAATGGAATCCAGTTTTGTGTCGCCAGCTATTAAGTAAGCTCTTTACACTGTAAAGCATGTAATTATTCCTTTTAAAAAATTCAATTTAAGTAATTGTACTTGTCATTTGGAATCCAAAGCTTCCTATATTAATTTAGGCCAGTAGATTCATTGCAATTCATTTCGTAGTCAAAAATCTGTTCTTTCTTATGAAACACTGGCCGAACGCTGTCACTTTAAAGAGTTTTCCGGTTATAAAAGTGATAAAAGGGCCCGGCTCTCAGTTGTTGGCTCTAAGGCATCACGTATTTTCTCTCTCATTCGTATCTTTTTATACTGGAAAAAACTAAAAAAGGTTAGCTGACATGTACAAGTAACTTGGCAGAATATCCTTTCCATTATATTTTCAAACACAGAAGTTAGAGGTTGTCAGTCAGAAAAGCTTAACCTATTTTCTCCATTACATTTAAACACATACCTGGAGGCACCCTTTGCTCTAGAGCCTGAAGCTGGTTATCCGCGGCCCTATGCTCTTATGCAAGAGCCTTCAGTAAATGCAAAATTGTTAAAATCGTCTACCAAATCACTGATATCCTAACCAGGAGTTTTGTTTGGTAAATCATTCTTTCATTTCAGTCTGACTGGCATGTTCAGTTATATACAATATTTTCTTTTCAAGCTTTATTATTTTCCTCGTGCTTGCGTTGGTTTTCTTGGCGACAAGCGACAATCCATCCGTTATAAAAACTAAGTAATTTGCTTGTTTGTCAATACGATCTACCACAACAGGAGTCGCCTTTTTTTTTCGTCACAGTATTGCTTATGACCACATGATTCAGTTAAGGATAAAATCTTCTAAAATCTTGGTTCGATCATAATTAAAAAATAGATTTTCGAACACCAAAAGTCTCTCACTCAGTGTTCAAAGAAAGAAACCACAAAATATTTGCTCATGAAAAGGATAAAAGGTTCATCAGCTAGTCGAGGGACATAATTTAAAAAATGCATTTGCAAAATGGATTTTTACTGCATGTGCCGTTAAGTGTTTAAAGTAAATTGATTGCAAGCTGGTGAAATTATAGTAAGTGAACTACGGGATAAGGGGCTTAACTGAAGTTATCAATTATATATTTAACTATGTATATTATTGCGTAATAATAAATTTTAGAGGTTGATTTGTAGCAGGAAACTGCATTAGTTTAAGCTATTCGATATTTCATTCCATGACGGTATTCAATAAGATAAAAGCCAAAGCCTCCAGCCTTTTGAAGTGAATAGTATGATTCCTCGAGCTAATCTCAATAAGTTGAACTGTTCAACATATACATACTGCAGGAAAAATAGGAAATATTTGCTTACAAATAGGATTTTTATGCTTCTTTTTCCCATTGTTTACTTCTATGGGATTTTACCCAAAGCCATTTACTCAAATTGTTAATTGGTTCTATTTTGCCCTCAGTAAGCACAGCTCAGGCAAGGCAGCGCTTTTGGGTTGTGCTTATAACTTATAGGGTAGAAAAAGGTATAAAAATAAATAAATAAAATCTACATGATGGAAAAAAACATCAAGGCCGGCAACGCGGGGTTCACTGTAATTAGCCACTGACAGTAAGAAAATGCGTTTTGATGAAGTCACCGTACCGTTACTTCTAACATCGGAATTATTAACATACTTGCCGTATTTCATGGCTCTTAGCTTTCGTAATGGCTATGTTTCCTGGTGGTGTAAAGTACAGACCTTTTAAAAGTACAAAAGTCCAATTTTGTACCTTAAAACACAGGTTTTTTGAAAATCTCTCCATGTCATTGAAAAATTAATAAAGAAAGCTACCTCTTCAAAACAATTTGATCGTATCAGGGAGAGCCAGCAGGTCTTATATGATCACCGTTTTGATGAATCATCTCTCTTATTGTAGCACATCGACATGGAAGAAACTCAAAGAACGCATTTCTAAAACGGCTTTAGGTGCTTGGCGAAAGCATGAGATGAACGTAGTGCGATGTCTTTCTGATATTAGTATGACTGTTGAAACAAACAAACAAAGCGCAGCATTTTTCCTGAGTGCCCCCGACAGGAAAACACATGCATGTATGACCTGCTGGCTCCCCGATACTATCATATTGTTCTGAAGAGGAAGCTTTTAATTAATTTTTCAATGATATGGAGAGATTTTCATAAAACTGAGTTTAAAGGTACAAAAATGTTGATCTGCGGAAAC
>OX421445.1:30094848-30109848 GCA_949126865.1 Montipora capitata
GAAAGGCCTCTTTTGTTTTCATATTGTGGATTCAGTTCCTACTCTATTAACTTACCAAGATGTACATAATTAGTAATTAAATTCTCACTTAACGTGACTGGCATAATATCCTATCAATGTAGGGATAGCAGTCACGTGCACACAGGTTTATGGCCTGGATGTTGGTCATTGATTCTGAAACGGTTTTGCGGATGGCTGCGGGAGAAATCGGAGTTGGGCACAAAAAAATCAAGAAACTATAAACAGTAATAGTTGAAAGAATGTATATACTAGTAATAGTAGATGCCACAGCTCCCCACTGCAAAGAGCTGTCCAATTCGGAGACCTTTCAATCGAAGACGTTTCCGTGGTTTAATGGTGCATTACCATATTAACCCCGGAGGAGATAAACAAAATCTGCGAAAACGATCAGAGTTTGTTGAGCTGTAATTTTATGAATATATCATGTTTCGAGGCTCGCCGAATGCCCCAATTTCAGCTATCATCACGTCACATTGATAACTGGCAAAACTTGCCCTTAAAGACAATAAATTTTATAGAACAAAACTCACTAACACCAACTTTACCGAGAGTGTATATACGAGCTTAGGAAAGAACTTACAGGAAGTATTAAGTTTTTCATTCATACGCAGACAAACTGCATAAAACACATTAACGTTTTACGTCATCATTACCCAAGACTTACTTGCGGCGCTTGCTAATCAAACATGAACAATACCCATGATATTCTGCGCGCTTCTACTGATCCTGATATTATACGAGCCGAATACATTGACGTCCCCACGTGATTTAGAGATCATAGCCTTAAGCTTATAGTCAAACAATATCATATAAATAAACACAAGACCCGGCTTTATATATATTATAGGTATATCCATTGAGACAGCTAACGCGTTTGCCACAAGGGTCCCGAATTTTGACTTACACCGTGAAACATATCAAGAATGATCATTTTCTATTATCTACTACTTCTATTGCATACGCAGAAGCTTCAGTGACTCTTCAGGGAAAAAATTCACAAACCATTTTTTATATTGCACATCGGCTGTCGTCCAGCATTTTCTAACAGTTCCTAGTCGGTTTCTGTACTGAATACTTACTGACTAGAGATGATACTCTTCGATTCGAAGCGCTTTTTTTTTCTCTACGAACTAGAATCAATTATTAAGTTGATTTGCCTCACTTATTCGTAAGGGAAAGTTTATCATCAGTGTTTTTTCTCAGTCCACATATCTTTGATAAGCATTGGCATTGAAAATTCGAATACAGCAGAGATTTTCCCTTTTGGATCTGTTCAGAAGAATTCTCAGCGATAGCATTTATCCTGAGATGTAAGCATACGAGAGGCTCGGGTTTTTTTTTTTTTTTTATTATACATACAAGTTTTTGTTAAGGCAACTCAGTGTTTTTTTTCCTCGCGTGTGCCACTGTTTCGACCTCAAAATCTCTCCGCGGTCCGGCTTTGCAATTCAGAGTGCTTTCTAAACTAGTTTTGTGTTCAGTTTATAGACAATATACAATACCTACCTGTTCTCGTGAAAACCAACTGAAAAATCTTGACTTAAAAGCTCTTATCGTCATCACTTCTGGAAGTCTTCTGATATAATTTTTTTTACACTATTGTGTTTAAATGCTGTAATCACGCCACTGCGGGCATATATATTTGCTGGCTAAAAATAACCTCAAATTACCTGCATTTTGTGCTATGCATTAACAATAATTTCGGCATATCCTTTTGTCTTTGATTCACCTGTATTTCGTGAAATTATAGTTGTAGAAATGATTCCTTTACTAGGGATATTTGAAGTCTAAATTTAGTGAGGACAAATTGTAATGATTCGTGTTAAAGTGTTCTTTCGTGTCGTTTGGGCGAAAACAATCTAGAGTGAGAATCACCTGTTGAAAAAAGTCTCCAATATGTTACCCCGTTTATCAACATTCGGTTTTATGTTTCGATAGGGAGATGGAACAATTAAATAACTAAGAACTTTGTATATCATCGGCAACAGCTTTAAAATACGTTTGCATTTTTGCGCTTATTACTCTGAAAGGATTATGCTGACAGTAAAAGTAACGACAAATTCACTGTTCATATGCCGCAAAATGTTTAGGTAATAATCCACTTGAAAGAGATACCACAAAACCCGCTTTGCGTAGATACGAATGATAACTCAGAACTGATCGGAATTATATCTACAGAGATCCAGCGCCGAAACATTTTGTTTATCTGAAAAGATAGCCAATTGTTTTCAACATTTTTCAGTTCTATTTCAGTTCTGGAGCTTCAAATGCTATCAATAAAGCAGTTTGACTATACACTTGTACTGTCTGTTTTTGTTAACCAGTGCAAGTGCTTCAAGTACCTACCGATCTCTTGTTATACGATGAATTCATTCAAGATTTATATTCATGACGGAAACCAAAGCATGTCATGGAAAACAATCTGACATTCAACTTTTCTGTTTGCTAATTTATGTCGATCATGAACAAAATCCAACGACCCCAAAAGTCACCTTTAACTTTTGCTACGAAAGGCATCCTTGCCTTGCTTCTAAACCTAAATCATAGGATTAGCTTTATTATCGGTACCCTTTGGACTATAATGTGGGAATAAAAATTGAAAGTGACACCGATGCCGCCAAATATGAACAAAGCCGATATTCGCTAGAGGAAGTGTCTGGGCAAGTTTCTCTGAGGCCGAAACGTGTTTGCAAAAAAAATCTTGTATAATGCCAGAATATAAATAGTGTCTGTGAAGTTAACAAAGATTGTAGACTTCATGAAAATTTATCGGTTATTTTTTGCATTTTATAAACAGACGGTGAGGCCAAAACGAAGGCTAGATTTTTTATACCTGGGTACACTGCGTGTAATATGCTGTTAACTGTTATTTGTGGTAACAAGGGCAGCTTAGAAGCAATTACTATAAAGTAAATTAATTTGTGCATGGAAATCTAATTAAGAATACTTTCTTACAGCAATTTTGCTCGTGCTGACAGATGTCAAAAGGATTTTCTGCTTCTCGTGCAGTGATAAACACGATCCTCTTTGTCTTTCCCTTTCTCTAGTTGTAGCATTTTGAGTTTTTGATGTAACTTATAATGAAATCTTTTGAAATGAAAACTCACGCGTCCGAAACCAACATGCTATCTTGCAAACAAAATGTAATACGTGTAGGAGAGACTGAATTACTACCGTAACGACTAATTTAACAAAGTGATCTTATTGCTTAAAAATATAAAACTTACGATGCAATGCAATCTAATTGTTGATTTGATCAAGAAATCGCCTTCCCTATACTTCTCATAATATAAATAAGGATGATCAGAAACTTCACCGAGCCTTGTGCTTTTCTATTCCAGCAGCGGATATCGGTGCAAAATCGAAATCACCAAAAATCTACAGGGATTTAGTCGATGAATACATCGTTCTCGATGTCATATTGACAACTGCAGACCACTTTCATCTGACAAACTGAACTTAAACGAACCTACTTCACCATGTACGAATTGTAAACACACGTTAATTCATGAATCAAACATCAACGTGGTCTTCAGGAACTTCGTAATCGCAGACTCTTGTTTTATACTGTTTGATACTGTTCTCGATATTTACCTGAAAAGAGTCTCTTCGAAGACTGCTAGAAATCAGTGCCACGCGAGTAGGAACAGCAAAACTGTAAACAATTGAATTCAAGTACCTAGCACTGCAGCGTTAAGGTCTCAACTCTCGGAATCCTTTACAAAGCCTATTAAGGATGTCGTAATTAACATTTTTTATTGTTTTGCTCGTCAGGCTATCAGGCTATCCACCAATGATTGATAAACACAGTATTTGCGGAACAGGTGGAATGATCATCCCGTACCTAGTTGTCACTTTACGCCAGTATTGATATTTCCTGTGTTATATACTTTTGCACTGAAAGCGTCATGAGCATTTATGAAGTATGATCTGCTCATTCCTATTTGGAATGATTTATTGAAAGTCTTCTTAATATGAATAATGCTAAATCGTTTCTCTCAAGAACCACTTGATATACCAATGTTCGTGATCTTCTTTACTGCCTTTTGACTGTTCACACCAACTAGAACCTGAGTAATCTCTCCCTGACTCTTTTCATCTTAAACGCTTAACAAGAACGCAGTTGAAGGTTCGCTTAGGCTGCTTAGAACTACATTACATGATCTACCTAAAAATAAAAACTAAACGTTAATCATTTTCACGTGGTATTCACGTGAAACAGCAATAGCGAAAAGTTTCAGGAGTAAATAAACCTGGTAAACGAAATTGATAGTCTTGACGCCAAACAGTGACATTTGACACGATTGTGACGGTATATACTAGTCAGCAGGTGTTCCCAGTTATGGTCGTCGTTCGCCACATTGGATATAGCCTGTAGACATGAAAGAGACAATCCACGGTATTTTATTAGACAAAGAAGGCCAGCTGGTAATGGCGTCAGTTTCAGTTCAATTATTGCTAGATAGACTGTACATAAATTGCAGCTAAGTAATTATTCTTTTGTCTTTATGCTAATCATCCTCACTAGCCTCGTTATTCAAAAGACTTTTTGCGTCAAAGTGAGGCTAGTGAGGATGATTAGCACTAAGACAGAAGAATAATCACTGCCCCCGTGACTCCACCATTTCCAGCTGTTCGAGCAAGTCATTTGCTTCGTCTTTCAGAAACTGTCCATACATACTCTCCCCTTTCCAGTTGTTTTCCTTTTCCTGTATATTTCAACCAATACCAGCACGAAACAGACTGGACTGTGTGGGTAAGATGTTATGGATAATGATTTGGTTTTCTTATTGCATGATATACTGAAGAGCAACTTAGTTTGTAGTCGAACTTAGTATAATTCGCCTACGTGGTATGGTATTGTAGTATACCAAACAGTTTCAAAATGGTGCCGGAAAAGGCAGTCTGAAGCTGCATATTCTACTTACTTTAACTTAAAGTGCTAACAAAAATAGTAGGTGAACTTTAAACAGCTGTTGGGTTATATTAAAGGCACGAAATATCGCCCCAAGGATCTCTCATCTTCCTTTTAAGTTTAAAAAGGGGCGGGAAGACCCTATGTATGGGACCCTCGGTATGGGATGTCATTGATCGAAAAAAAATGTTTCATTTGTGTACTGAGATTTGCTGATTCCAGTTGGGACATTTCGTATACTATTGTTCTTTGGCGCTCTAAGTGATTGGTAGTCAGAGTGCAGGCCTACCATGGTTGTTGATAATGGATTACCATACTGATTATGTCATGATTTCTTGCAGAACTGTTACTAGAATTTCTCGATAATTTGTAATCTCAACCTTTTAAATTTTAAATTAATGTCCATAGTAACGGCCTAACCAAAAACATAACTCTTGTCTACTTGCGATCAACAAACGATTCGAAAATACGTTGAGATTATTACAGGCTTCCTGCGACGTCGGTTCCGGATATAAATTGAGTAGGTTTTACTTATGATGAGAAAGAGTGACGAGCCTCTCAAATTTGAAAACAATGGTGTCTTGATAATAAGCTCTTTGAGAAAGTTTAGCTATCGCATTGATTGAAGAAGTGGTTGTCTTGTTGTTTTGAACAGTCCTTCGTGTAAATCTCACATTGGCACTGGGCATCAAAGTTCCGACAGCAGCTGACTTCGCTGTCGTTTGACTTCATCTTCTGGAATAGAGAGGTAAGTTTTCATAAAGATTTTCGAGTTTTAAATTCCATCTGAACTGAATAAACGATGACAACTGACGATTTCAGTTCAGAAAAGGTTCGCTATCTTGTATGACACGCTTCCTATGAAAGAGGAAGTTGTTGTTCAATATTACTGAAAATTGGCATGCAACAACATTTCGGCCGGAAACTCAACAACATGAAAGAATATGTGAATTCTCATTGAATTAAGAGAACTTTCCTTAGGTATAAATCTCTTGGGTAACCTTCAAGGCAAATGAATCTCGTGACTTAGAAAAGCCTCCCCATTCAGGCCAAAACGGATTTTTTTTGTGAGTCACAGATCAAATGATATCGCGTGGTACTAAAAAGCATTGCGTTGTCAACTGAACACGAAGCGAACGAGCAGCAACATAATCAATAATTTGAGAATTTAAGACTCATGTAGTAAGCAAACCTCGGTGTTTTTAGATTTGTTGGCTTTTTACCATAATGCATCGTGGTTGCGACCAGAATGCACTGCGCAGCGACCAGAATGCATTACCCAGTCTATGGGGAAGCCACGTCTTGAACAAGCTTAAGAGTCTCAAAACAAAGTGACGAACGGCTATTTATTCCAAAAAGCTCTTTTGTACAAATCTATGCGCTTATTTTCACATGTGAAAAAAGCCTATACAGCCAATCCGAATGGCGTTCAGCTCTTTCACGAGTGGAAGTATAACCGATCAACGATACTGTGTTAAGGGCTTTCCAAGCCAATCACTCGTGCATCTCGTGCAAATCGTACGTTATTATTGAATTAAATTAAATTTGCATTTGGTTCTATTGTTAGTGAGTTTTTGTTTCTAATTTGCGATCAGAAAACTATTTCAATGAAAATTGTCGTCTTATGTGTAATAAACAGCTCACGACATAGAAAGTGCTTTGTACGGGGTTGTATTCACTCGTTGTTTGTGTCAAAAACCTCAGACTGCACTCACTCGTACCTCGCTAGTTCGGGTTTTTGACACAAACAACTCGTGAATAAACTGACCCGGTAAGCCGCACTTTCTATGACGCAAATTATGTATATGTGTTAATCTATCTCTGTGTTAATCATAACCATTACAATTTTCTCAAATTTTATTGGTGCATTGACTGCTTTATTATTTCATTTTCACTAATTATTGTAGGGTTGTAATCGGACACTGTAATCGGACAGTTACAAAAGCCAATCAAATTAAGCGCAATCAACTTAATCCACCAATAATAATAATAATAATAATAATAGTAATAATAATGATAATAATAATAATAATAATAATAATAATAATAATAATAATAATAATACTTTATTTAACCACGTAAAACACGTAGGAGCCGGAGGCTCCTTGTAACGTGTACGTAAACTAAGAATCAAAAGAAAATTCCTAAACTATTTACAAGATAAAACTTATCAATACAATTTATAAAAATTCTAGACATTACTAACTACACAACTAACTACACAAGTTGACAAAAGGCAATGCCACTGACTTCTTAAATTAAAAGATGTTGCCAATGGAAAGGTTAGAGTCCAGTTACTGAAAAAATAAAACCGTCCCAGCTATTCTAGTCTAATTTAAAGACAAATTAAGATACGTGGGAAGGACCCGGTTTTCATAAGATCAGCTAGATATATATATAATTTCTTTCTTTGAGTAGAACGTATTTCGTAGAGCGCTCAACTCAATCGATTGAGGAGCAATAACTATGACTTCACACAAGTTTAGGTTTAGTTTAGGCATTAAAACGATGATTACTCGTGAAACCTAAACTTGTGTGAAGTCATATATATATATATATATATATATAAATATACTTTAGTACGTGCGACTTCTATAGTGTGCTGTTTGTTATTAGTTGATTTTATTCTTTATGTACATTGTTGTATTGTTGTGTTGCAAATAAATTAAAAAAAAAATAATAATAAAATATAAATAAAAAAAATTATAAAAAAAATACCATCGCGTTGTCATAATGTTGAATGGACGAGTGTATGAATACATAAACCGATAAGATGATACGAAACATGAAAAAGATGTGTTGAGATGCGTAAGACAGAGCTTGAGGGAAGGTTACAGGTACAGGTGTTTTCAGTCCATTCTTGCGGGGGGGAGGTGATAGCTGCTTTAAACTTGGTGGAGTGCCAACCTCGTTCCCAGGGTCTCTCTGGGAAGAGAGACCCTGGGAACGAGGTTTGGTAAAGTGAGTATCCAACCTACAATTGTAGGTAAAATGAGGATCACCAACCTGGATTCAACCTGAGAACGGATTTGACCGACTACATGTATTCGGCCCTGTCCAAGCAGGGAGAGGTTGATGAAAATTGACGAAATCAATCGCGTGCGACTTGCAAAACTTGCACATCACGAAAACGTTACTTTACCGTTTCCCCAAATATCGTTTCTTGGAGGTCGTTGTTGTTTGTTGTTTTGTTTTGTTTCCTTAATTTACGTCGTTGTGCTGTGTCGTGCACACGCCGTTTGGTGCTACAACGACTGCAGAAGTGAACGAGAAGGAGGTTCAAGTGGACAGCAACTCCCTTTGGCACTTGTTTATCTTTATTATCTGTAATAAAACTGATAAAGATGGATCATACCGTAAGCTCGCTCACAAAATGAAAAAGACTTTATTTAGATGAAAAAACACGTCTTGAGTATTTTACGAAAATCTGGCTGTTAATTTGGGGCAATTCGATTGTCCAGGGCACCGCAACAGACATGCGCAAAGGAGAAGAGCACAAAGATCAGAGAGTGATTATGCACGACTTCCTTCATCTCCCTGATTCTGTAGAGACTGTTGACGTTTCGGCTGTCTAAGCGGGCTTGAGCAACGTTAAATCGAGAAAACGAACAACACGGAATTGTTACATCATGTCCCACTTCGATCCTCCAAAGACAACTGAAAGTCATTTTAAGATTTCAAATAATTTGCCGCAAATCTGCGAAGTGTTTTCACCACTGATAACGGTGGAACCTAAGCGAATAGCAATGTAATTATCTCCGTAAAGAAATTCACAAAAGCACGTTCCGCAGTCACCATAACGTTCATGCAGTGTTACCTAAATAAAGACTCCTGATTTTGTAAAGTAAAGGGAAGACGGGCAAAGCTTAGTCTGTTTCGTTTTCAACTCATTCGTCATCATTCATCCATCAACATAATTAATCAATCCAGTCTTGTCGCCAATTCACTTGATAAAAGAAAACAATTAATCCCTCTGTAAAATATCAGCCGATCGCACTGATAAACTTTGTTATCTTTGACGAAATGAGTATTTTACAAATCAGTCCAAGAAAATAGGAAAGCAAGCACTCAGTCCTAAGTGGGATGAGGAGGTCAGGTCATTTTCACACGGATATTGCGCGAGTCAACACCCGAACTGCCCGAAAGGAAGAATGAAATTTAGTAGATCCAATATGTCTCTTGGCAAGTGCTATCATACCAAGTAAATATACTCTTATCTGCGTCCTTTTAAAATGGACTGAAGAGGGCTTAAACCTTGTACACTGGTTTTACGAGACCAGCAGGAGTTGCTTACTAGGTTAGATTCAAGGTCAAATCCGTATAAAAAACGAACGGAAGTAAATAATTTTCCTAATTTTATGTCAGAAAAGAAGAACAGATGATGAAGACCGCTCAGCCTCTACTTCTGCCACTCCTATCGTCCCCTTTAACATTTTTTTTTTTGTAAACGGATTTAAAAATCAGCAAGTAAAAAAATTAAATCTGGTTCCGTGACCGTCTGACTCTGAATACCGCATTGAAAATGTTGGTAAGAACTGATACAATTGCTTTCCCAGCTGTATTCCGTTAAGCCAGGGTAAACGTTGTTCGCGGTCGTGCGGTTCCTATTTTGCCGGAAGAAGGAGTCTGTTATCTCCGCTTCCTGAAGACGTCAAGCTACATACGTACGCAGCACGAACGAAGTTATAAATCACCTCGTAAATTTTAAAAATCGTTCCGCTAAGTATTTGAGTTAATTGTCCGGTTAGAATGCAGTTTGACGTTTCTTTCACCTTTTTTTACACTACTCATAAAAGCAAATGCATCAGCTTGTGCATCATGTTCTTCTTTAAAATTTGGTTAATCTCAGCCTGAACTTTCTTATAAAAAAGAATATTGTAAAAAAGAGAGGTGTGATACTGAACATGAAATAAATAGCATTTGGCCAGGGGAGGATGTCGAATGGGAATGTTCTGCATAACACTTTTGCGTGATATCACTGAGTCTTCTGGTTTGGCGTCGTTTCAAACTGAACCCGGAATCTGACGGGTTTCAATTGATGTCCTTAACGCCAGCTGTGCCTCAACGATTTTGTTTCGACTTTTTAATTTATTTCATCACGTATCAGTCGAAACCTTTGATCTAATGCGTTTGCCAGGTGCGTCTGAAGTCTTAAGATATGAGAACTCTTCGCATACAAATATACAAATGGTCGGCCGGAAAGGGCTCCGCTGGGTCTCTCAGCCAGCGATAGCCTGTTCCAGGCTCCCAGATAGTCGGGAAAACGAAAACTGCGTGGGAAAAGCGAGTGGAGGCTTGGGTCGAGGCAAGGCGGAAGACCTCGACCTTGCCTCGACCCAAGCCCCCACTCATTTTTCGCACGCATTTTTTTTCTCTTTCCCTACAACCTGAGAGCCGGGAACAGGCTAAGCCAGCGACTAATTAGATTCCAGCTTAGGTCAGCTAAGAGTTTCCATTGAAAACTTTTGAAGCTATGTTGTGTTCGCGAATTTTCGACCTCGGATGTTGCGTTTCTAACTTTCTGATTGGTTCATTCATTCTCAGTTATCAGGTCATATACCGTATGGCAAAGAGTCCATCACTCCAGAGTATCGACTGCAAAACAGTGGGCTTTTGAATTCTCGCGCGCTTCGAGCCTCACACGCCACGAACGTTCTCCACCAGTCATGGTAGGAATATCCATCTGAGCAGCTGTAGAAGAAGACATTCAAAGTCGTCACCACAGGGGATGGTAGAGCATGAACAATCGCAAGATAGTAGCAATATCGACACAGGGGATCGACCAACTGGCCAACGCAACCGAAAATATAGGGGGATTATACCAAAGACAATAATTTTTATCCATCAAGCGATCAATGACATATACGAGAAAAGTGTTTATTGGAGGCGAAACGTATTTAAATTGCCTAGTGATAAATTTGGTGAAAAATTTGGTGAGAAATTTGGTGAGAAATTTGTCTCCGAATTTGGAACCTCGATGCAACCGATTACAAGGACATTGCTCTGAAAGTTATCATAATAATGCCCGCCTTACGTCTTCAGAAGCCAACCTTCAAGTCAACAGCAAAGGGACACTTCCAGTGTTTGCCAAGACGCCTGCAAAAGTGGGAACAGGGTGATCTGGATGCATTATTAGGGGAGGCCAAAACAATCCAGGCCAAATTTCCTACAAATCCCAAGGGAATGAAGGATGAAAGATTATCGAAAACATTTGCTAAGCAGCTATGAAGCTGTTAGACCAACAGATTAGCAAAGGGGTGCTCCCTCTTTCCCAAACCACAATAGATTAGCTGATACAAAAACACCCAGAGGCAAGCGAAGCTGACCCTTCTTTGTTAATGGATGGCCAACCACCATTTGTTGACCCTCTGATGTTTGAAAGCATTACCGAATCTACCATAGCAAATTCAGCATTACGGACAAAGGGTTCAAGTGGGCCCTCGGGTCTAGACACAGATGGATGGAAACGAATTCTGGTGTCTAAGAACTTTTGGACAGCTGGTTACAAACTTAGGGCCGATCTAGCTAAATTTGCAAGAAAAATCAGCACTGTTGAAACTGAGGTCGCTGTTGAAGATGGCAGGTCCTACACAAACCTGGAGGCGTATACAGCTTGTCGGTTGATCCCCTTAGACAAGAACACAGGTGTCAGACCGATCGGTGTCGGTGTGGTACTACGAAGGAGCATTGGAAAAGCCATACTTTCAGTGATCAAACCAGACATCGTGAGCTCAGATCGCAATAAAAAAAAGAACAGCAGTTGCTCCATTGCCAAGATTTCGGATAAATCGATGAAACTTCATCAGTTTATTTTGTCCGGAACGTGGGATAAATATTTTTGCTTGATAATGTTGTTTTTTTTTTTCTCCTAAGACGATTATCGTTAAGTTGTTTTTCAGCGAATTTCATAATCCTGGCCAACTAGTGCTGAAGCCGTTTTATATCAGCATTACGTGGAACTTGAGAGTCAAAACTTGTCAAAATTCACTCTTCTCACAAAGAGATCAAAATTCTTATCACAGTGTGCACAACTGGCGTTTAATGCATTGTAATGATAATTGCAATGAATGAACCAAACCATTCATTTAGGACTCCTTTCTTGATTCTTTCAGATAAGGAGATTATGCCCCAAGGAACGCATGACATCTACATCTAACATCAAAAAACTGTAACGGCAAATCATTTAACTCCCTGAATAAGTTAGGCCGTGCCTGACGAAATATTGGTAAATCAAAAAATACACATGTATCCTCACAGCCGTACAACCAACCTTGCATTATTATCTTGTTTTAAATCTACAAATAGACCATTTTACAGTCGTAGCTAAGTTACCTAGCTTAAGAATGGGAACGAGGCTGCCGGTAACCCTGTTTTGATACAAACCTTCGCTCTTTTGTAATGTTAATATAAGCCAGTTCGGAGTTTCAAAACTGATGATAAGTGTGCGCGTCGGGATAAAAACAAGCATCTTTTGTTACGGAAATTGTTTGCAGAAATTTGCTTTTAAAATCTTTTGTATTTTTAATATATGCTTGATTTTATCCCGACGCGCGCACGTGTTTTTTTGAAACTCCGAACTGGCTTATTACAACAACACAATATTACATGATAAAAGCAGTGAGGTCTGTATCAATACAAGGTCACCGGCAGCCTCGTAGCCATTCATAGGCTAGGTCGCTGAACAAACAACTGTAAAATGGCCTTTTTATTTGCTGGTCAGATCTCCCAAGATTTATCGATGTCGGAAATATTTACTTTCCTCTTCACTTCAAGAGATAAAAGAGGATTTGTCTTTGTATCAGGTCATCGTTCTCCCCATATTGTATCCGTTGTCTTCACGTACTTTTTTTAATGTCTTCGCCACGGATAAAAGATCGTATCTTGACCTTTTGAAATAATGCGGCAGCATTTAAAATTGACACGCGTACACGCATCCACAGCCGGAAATGGGTAGTTTCAAGCCTTCGGGGCATCGTCAGGTTATGATTCCAGATTGAATATCTTGCCCGTTTTGTTGATAGATTTGGCACATGTTGAATCGCTCTAAACAATAGAAGATTCCTTTTGCAGAAATCATCCTAATTGTACGATTCACTGTTATACCTTTTAGATCAGTTCTCAAAGTGGTGATTGCTGAATTGCTCCGGTAAACATTTATGAACAATGTTTGTCACAACTCAACTATTCATGCTCGTTCCGACAGTGGACCATCAATCTTTGTTGTTGATTGTAGTGCCAAACCAAAGAAAGGCTAAAGAAATTTGACACGCTTTATTACAGCCCTTATAAATTTAACTGCGCTATCATTTTTGCAGTGAGCATGCCATTGGAAGTAAACTAGACGAACAGTCACGTTATACAAAATACCTCGTCTTCGCTCGAGGAAGAGAACTAGATCCTTAACAGAAGTCAAATAAGAAAATTTAAGTGTGCCTGGGAAAACGCTTTTAAATGCCATTGGTCCGGCGAAAAGGATTTTCTCTCTTAGTGAGTGGCATTGTTGTGCCATACGGATCTCACTAGAGACAAAGCTGTTGAGTCCTTATTGAAGCTCTGATCAAGTTTAAACTGTCCAAACCACATCCAAAAGTTTAAGGTGAGGTTACCTTTTTCCTATCCGGTCGAAAAAACAAGCGTTCTTCCTCTATTTATGAAATTGTGGTTTCAACCACAAATATCACTATTTCACCGATACTAGCCAGTCAGGCCAGTTAAGGCGCATTCCAATTAAAGATCCCCTAACAATCCGAGAATCTATGGTTCTGCTTCATCCAAAAACAGTGTACCACTTCTTTTTCCACTGACTTACTGATCTTGCCTGCATCAATCCTTCAAGTCGACTGAAATTAATAGGGATAATTAGTTTTATACGCTTTTACATATTTACACATGCAACACCGGCCCTACTTCCTTTGCTTATGGTTGATGGCTCCTTGAGTGTCGTCCTATATTTGTACTGCAACTTAATTTTCTAGTTCATTATCCAGTATACAGACGATGATTTTTTTTTAAATTCATCACAGTTGCAACTACGGCCTCGAAGTACGTGTTTACTTATCTAACGAACTTGTCAACAATTTAAAATGAATGTTTTTAATTCCAGTGGAGAGGGAAGGAGGTGATAGTTTATCATCTTCTCGTTCGACATGCCAGAACGTCGACTCCACGTTTCACGTTTTCATTTGTCATTCGGGATTGAACCGAGCCATTGAGAAAGTTACCTAAGACTATCCACGGACAATGAACTAGGTATTTCTAAGGTGCAGGTTTTTTGCTGTTTTTTTCAATGTTATTTATTATTTGTAACTTAGTAAGTGACGTAGTTAATAATGTGCTCCATGTGCTGACCATAGGCTATTTAAGCCCCTGGCTTTGGCTAACCTAAGAATATTTTGATTCCACGTTTAGGTAAAATAAATAAATAATCTTGCTTCAATATGTTCAATTCAAGGACCTTCATTCCGAGGAAGCAAAAGTTTGGGACCTGCATTATGGAGTAGAAAATTTAAGATGTAAATATATAGTTGAGAGGTTGAAGTTGACAAGTTTTTAAAATTATTGTCTTTTCCTTTGTTTGATGAGTTAATGAGATCAGCATTTGCATGCGAAATCGCATGGGGCCGAGTAAAATATCTCTTGCGTTTTCAGAAGTTGCTGAAATTGCCCGAGTCGCTCAGAAGCGAGTATTTTTGGCGTTCGACCAATCGCGAGCGAGTAATTGTGCTCTCTTCACAAGCAAAATTAAGAAAAAATGCCCTCTTCATTGACCAATCAGCATTCAGTAATTTTGCCCTCTATGTTATTAACAGGTTAATGATCGAAACTTAATAGTAAAACGTTTGGATTCCTGCGAGGAGAAGCCTGGAACTGGAACAAAAACTGGTTTAAGTTTTCAAAGGAAGGTTCATGTTTTTTCTTTCATTGTCAACAACAGTTACATTACATCCGATTGTCTTTGGCCGTGAGCAGACTTGCAGGTCTTGCCAATTAAGTTATCAAATATTGTTGCACCAACAGTACCATACTGATTCACATAAACTAGCTAGAAGTAAAGTAAGAAATTA
>OX421445.1:30119848-30122348 GCA_949126865.1 Montipora capitata
AATTTAACAAAACAAGAGCAGGTACTTTTATTAAGTTATTTTTATTTATTTACTTTTATTTATTTTTAATATTTCCCTTTAAAGCTAATAAAACTAAAACGAAAACCGGGGAAAATGCTGCTTGGAGTATCACTGAAGTAAAAGAGGCAGGAAACAAATGATAGCACGTAGCATGCACAAACTGATCAAAGAAAAGCTTCTGCCGGACATGCCAAAAGTATTACGTGAAAATGTAGTTTTCAGGTAACACAGTGCAAAAGAGAAATAATTCAGAACAAAAGATGTAACAAACCAGTCATTCTTAAATTGGTCAATGAACAAAGAAAGCCACAAAAAGCCAATCAAATGTTAACCCTGGAGGGCCCAATTTTCGGTGTCAAGTTACGTGATAAGCGTGCGTCATGATAGGCTTTCACGATTTTCGTGTATTTTATCAATAAGTAATTGTGAAATTTGGAATTCATAAGCACTCGGACATTCCTTCAAAGACTACAAAACAAATTGTTGATCTTGGCAAATTGCACTCGAAATCATGTGATTTTATGATCATACTAACTGCATGCTGCATGCTCCCAATTTTTTCTCTAATTGGTAGAAAATTACAACCACTGATCAGACTTTAAGTTGTGCACAATTCATGCATTATTTTCCTCTGAGGATGACTACTACTCCTTAGATTATCGAACATTCCGAGTCCATCAGGGGCACCCAACGAGAATATAGTTCAAAACCACTTAAACATAGCATTGTTAAACTTATTTTAGTATTTAAACAGTAGATATAGGCATATTTTTATCCCCTAAAAAATTTTCATCTGTTCGGATTTCCTAGCTAAAAGTCTAGTGATCCGAAAATTATAGGGATCAAAACGTACCTTTTCGAAAATTTTAGCCAGAAAAAAGGCTCCCGAAAATTCTAGGTGACCTTTTTAGGGTAAAAATCCGTTAAAAATGAGCAATTATACCATTTTTCAGATGTTCGAAAATCCTAGGAGAGGCAGGAAAGCAAGAAATTTTACAACAAATGTTCCGAAAATTATAAATCTCAAATCGTCTTCCGAACAGATATTTTCCGAAAATTGACGTTGGGTGCCCCTGAGTCCATGGCAGTAGCTAAGGTTATTTTTGCGTTTGGGATTGTTACGATCAAAAGATGCTCCAGTCAAATTGTTTCTTTTGTGGGACGAGGTCGCTTTGTTCGCTGTTCAAAAGTTATCTAATATCGGCCCAGGAATTGAAAAAAAGAAGATTATTGACGATTATTTGGTCATTGTTCCAAGTGAAAAAAATGACGGTAATTGAAATAATCTCTCTTGTATTGGGGCGGAAGTTCACAGTCGAATGAAACTGAGTTATTAACAGTCTTAACATGTATTGCTGCGTCTGACATGAAATTAATTTCTGCAAAAGAGTTCACAGTTTCAAACATGAGCAATCGGGAACAATGATTGTTTCGGTTCGCCGCAACCAAATATGACCCTGGGATGATCAATTTCTGCCAGAGCGAGAGTTCGTTACACATTTTATTTAGTCATCCAATTAATATTTAACACGTTCCGCTGGTGTCATTTATAATGGGAACAAGGTATGCAAATGAAAAAAAGAAAATGATAGGAACTGAAGGGCCCTAGGCAAGTAAGAAAAACCTTGTTTTCATCAAATCATTTTATTTATAGTTTGATTGGGAAAAGGTAGTGGTAGCTTGCTAGGTGTAAGTTATGAGAATACACCGGATTTGATTTGGTTGAAGTAACACCAAAACCAAGACCCTCACTTTGCCCAATTGCAACAAAGAGCAATAAGAAATTAAGAATGAAATTACGCGTAACGTGTGCAAAACACGGTACTGAATCCGCACGATTGTGTAACTCATTAGTCATGCAAAAAAATTGTGTACGAGATTCCCAGCCAATCGGACAGCATAATAACCGTGACCCTCATTCAGTAAATTTTTATCTGGTTTGAAGCAAGTGGCTTAGGAATCCTGATAACCAATCTTGGCCTATCCGTTCACCGCGCAACCCACATGTACAGTTAAACACACAGGCAATTCTCGCCAGTGCGGTTTATATCATCTGCAACTGGCTTTTTCTCTGTTTTGGAGCTAGTGGAATGTTATCGCTCCTTACCTTTCCGTCACTGATGCTGATCACCTTTTTAAGCCTATCACGGAAATGTCCACTAAACATAAACCATATCCAAGGGTTTACGGCGCAATTGGCATGTGCAAGCAGGAAAAACGAAAGAGGAAGAAAAGCCGGCAAACCGCAGTATGTCGGAAAGTCGAATGATCGCAGAAGATGATTAACGTGCACAGGAAACCAACACACTGCAAATATGACCACAATAGCAATGATCATGCGAACAACTCTTTGATTTTGCTGAATAATTTTGGATTTCCTGTTATTGCCCACTGGGAGTTCACTTCGCTTTCGGATTCTCAAAGCGATTATAGCGTAAAAAATCACCATGAATATCAAAGGGAGAAAGTACAACACGAC
>OX421445.1:30127348-30149848 GCA_949126865.1 Montipora capitata
CAGTGGCTTCTAACGTAGAACTGTGAGTAACGTGACATATGAAGTCCTTCACTTGGCGAAGTTTGAGAAATTTTTATCGGAGTTTTGATGAATCGGCGTTGCTTTCATATATTTTAATGAAGATAGGCTCAACAACAAGGCCGAAACAGCTGTCTATGGCTGCCAATTAACCAAGTGAAATGGTTGTGCGCATGCGTGATGTGTTGGCCACACCGGGTTGGTTTATGGTGTGTTCAACTTGCCTTTAATGCTTTTTTCAACAATTTCGCTCGTTTTACTACTGAAGATATTAATGTAGTCTAGATTGGCCAAAACGACGTTCCACTGCACTTCCTCTCCAAAACGAACCTACATCGTTAACGAAGGACATAAAAGTTCTACAAGCAGCCGTTCTATGATCGAAAATTAATTTTGACTCAAATATCGTTTGAGGAGCTTTTAATGCTGTGCAATCTGAATTCTCTGAAAGTCAAAATATGGGACAGGGCTCTAATTCAGACGCCGAGTTATTTTTAAGGCCAATTGTGTAACCTTAGGCTTATAAAGGTTGCTAACTAAAAAAAAGACTACCTTTTTTTTTCTTCTAGATTTCAAAATGCATCAAAGTTAACAAAGACGTACGGACATAAAATTGTCACATTTAAACATATCAATCACCTAAACAAATAATATTTGTAACCACAGAAATCCGCAGTCACTTCTGATTGGGAATCTCAGTGTAAGAAGACGGGATGATTTGAAGAAAAATGATTTTTAATCCATTTTTCTTCAAACCCTCCCGTCATCCGTTTTCACTGTAAAACATGAATTTCCAATTTTGAAAAGCCATTTTGATCTAAACAAATTTAAATTAAATGAAAAATCTCCTTTGTACAAATAGGAAAAGCTAAGATCCCTATTCATGACAGAGACTCCTTGATCTAGGCCAAGGCTATAATCTTTGAAACGACGAATTTACTTTATCACCAAGAGAGGATAAAAGATATCTGACCTCTCTTGTCATCACTTGCATCTTTGGGGGGTAAAAAGATCAGAAGCAGTCGGCTCACCTCGCTTTAGTGAAAGGTGCCAGTTGAGTCCAGTCAAAGACAATCAGCTCTTTAAACCGGAACGGAATCACTTTTTTTCTTAAATGAGAGGATTCGAACGACCAGGATATATATAATTAAAAAAGATACTAAGTGACCCATTTTTCACAAACCAAACTCACCCTTTCCACGGATGTCATTTACATTTCAGTTAAGCCATTTATTGTCCTTCATCATTTCCTTTCTACATCTGCTTTTGTAAATGGTGTTCAAGGCATCGAATTATATAACTCGGCGGGTTCATGTGTGTGTTCAAATAATCGAAAACATTGTTAAAAGTCAGAGAATATCAGCCCAAGAACGTTTGAAAGCGAATCCTAGTATTACCTAAATTTCACACTGAGAGTTGAGATGAAATAAAAAAGCAATGGGGTATTTAATCTCCTGACAGCTTTTTTTGCAATAAGCTAAGGATATAAAGGTAATACCGGAATACAATGAATACAAAAGATTGTTATTGAAATATACTTGTAACGTGATGACCAATCAGATTTGACAGATAGAGCCTTAAGTAAGCTGTAAGGTAATTCTCGACTGTACTTGGCTTGAGGATTGACATCAGCTTTCCAGTAAAAACCCAGCCTATCTATTCGCTCCGTTTATTTGCAAATCCTATCCATTACTTAAGAGAACTTGGAGAAATTGCTTCAATCGGCAAGAGGAAAATTGCGAAATGTTATTGTAATAGTAGAATAATAATAACAATAGAACTTTATTTTCACACGATAATATTTAGAGCTGAATGGCTTGTGGGGTCGTGAACAAACAAAATCAAATGAAGTTAATACAAATCAAATCATATTGGTGTTTGCTGAGAGGGCAAAACCAGAGTACCCGGAGAAAAACCCCTCGCAACAGAGAAGAGAACCAACAAACTCAACCCACATATGACGCCGTATCTGGGAACCGAACCCGGGCCACATTGGTGGGAGGCGAATTCTGTCACCACTGCGCCGGTGTTGTGGTCTGTCTTCTGTGGTGTATCATGGTTGGGAGGGTAAATGCTCGGAGATATTAGCTACACCAAGCTACTCTAAAAATTCGAGGGTAAATAAAGATCTATGATATGATATGATCTCTGCTCCCCTTTCTTAGTTATTTTTGCGAATATATTTTCTGCACTCTGAAAACCATTGAAAATCCGGCTTTAAGGCCATAACAGTAACACGTAACTTGGAACAACGATTTCTCTTCGATCTATCGATCAAATACTTACGCGGTTAAGGTTAGAAAGGTGTACAGAAACACGCGAGAACACTGGCTATTAGGTGACGCAAAATTAAAAATCCAAAACAAAAATGAAAAGTCTCAACCAAAACACAGTTATTTGCAAAAAAGGAAAAAAAAAGATCACTGTATTGTGCCCGGTACCCAAAGTAAGATCCCGGAAATGGATCTGAGCAACCGTTCGTCTTCAGTCCTCGCTTTAACTAACTTAACACAAAACTAATTGCAAGTAAACTCTTGAAAAACGTAGCCTTAAAACTTTCGGAAACCTAAAAGTAATACAAACAAAGCGCCAAAGCCACCAAAAATTGAATTTTGACCGAGGCCCTAATTTCTATACCTACTTTTATGAACTTCTTATTTAAACTTCTTATTTTCCGATAATGTGTCTGAAGCACCTGCTATCACACTACAGGCAAGTTTCATTTTGTATTCTGGTAGTTTTAAAAAACTTCCTAAAGTTGACTTAAAGAAATCGCCTTTTTATATCTTTGTTCCGGAAAGCGCGCTAAATCTCTTAGTTTCAACGTCAAATTTACGAAAATTAATGATGAGTTCTAGCGGCTTAATTCTGCATTAAATCAAAATAATTGATAATGCAAGGCTGGTTGTACAGCTGTGAGGATATATATACTTTTTTGGTTTACCAATATTTCGTCAGGCACGACCTGACTTCTTCAGAGAGTTAAATGATTTGCATTACAATTTTTTTGAAATTCAAATATAAACCATAAGAAAATTATGCATAACAATTTATCCTAAAAGAACACAAGAATATTGAGGTTATCTAATGGAATAATAGCTGTAAGCTATTTCATTTTAGTTTCATGCCATGCAAGTAAGAGAACTACAATAGCTCGATTGGAACAAAAGACAACAGAAACGAGGGGCTTCTGAGAAGACTTATCACAGAAAGTTGACTGAGTCGAAAAAGACAGTCTAGACAGCCAGGTGAACACGAAGCGGGGCGAATGACTTTTGATCATCCGGCGATGAATTCAAGTGCAGGAAGTTAGCTATCCAAATTATTAATGTTTCTTTTTCAGTGAGCGCTCGAGCTGGCTGGGGAGTTGAGGATGTAACGTAACCGTCACGTAGCACAAGAAAAAACACAACTTGAAACTTGAAATTCTAAAATAGCCAGCTCACAGCCAGATCAGCTTAACGTTTTTATTCTAGCACGCACTATATTGAAAGCTCAAGACTTCAACCAATAAATAAGAAGTTATTTTTGTTTTCCAAAAACAAAATTATCTTCAATATCGCAATGTTCACGTACAACGCGTCCAATGAAACAGCAACAAGGCAAAGAGTTCGTAATTGCTCGTTAAGTAGCCTAGGGTAGAAAACTAAGGATAGCTATGGCTAGTTAATGTACCCGAGGAAATAATGGAAAATACAGAATTAAAGCGAATAAAAACCTTCATTTGTCTTAAGGTCATGAGACCTAGCCAATGAAAATTCAACTATATCTCATAATTCGTGTAATTGCCATCTGTCCCTCACCTCACAAAACGAAGGCTCCACCGAATCAGTCAACGTCTTCACAACATCTATACGTCTGGATCCACGTATGCAGCCTTAATATTATTCAAAGGAAGTTCGCCGATGTGCTATAAGGTTATATGAATCCAAAAATAGTTATTTTCTGGATGATATATGCTCTTTTAGAATTTGAATTGACGTCTTTATTTCTTTATTTCTTTATTATTATTTTTTTTATATATCAAAGAAAGATTAGGAAGGTGGCATTTCTTTTGTGTACCGCTCCCCTATTTAGCTGGAGGGTGGAAACGTTAAGGGACATGCGCATTAGAAGAAAAGTACCCGTTCATTTGCTCAAGTCAACAGCCAGGTTTTTTTTTATTTTTTTTTTAGCTGCCGTATATCCGAATCGTTAAGTTTAAAGAACCAATGCGTCAACTTGAACTTGAGAAGTTCCTTTAAAATGAATTTGAATTTAGCGCAACAGTTTATCTTATCATTTGAAAGTAATTCAGACTGAAGCCGGCGGAAAGGGCAAAAGCAATTTCTTATCTCTCATTTACTTGAAAACTCTATATAAGTAATGGGTTCCTGAGTACTCCTATAATTCTTTTAACTCAATGTCTCGGATTGTTATATAACAAAAAAAGAAAACAAGGGGCCCGTCGAGAAACTCAGTTGCGAACATTTCAACTGAATAACTTGTATAGCCCTAGACTGCATGTCAAGGTCAGTTTCATGTGTCAGAAAAATGACCTATTTATCCCTTCATTTCAGTTATGGGAAAACATCTCGATTTTGCAATTTAAATTTAAACGTAACTGATAACACACGGCCATTTAAAGTACTGAAGGCTAAATGCAGTCAAAGATGATCAGCAATAAAAGCAAGGTGACACACGCTAACACCAACCCGGTGTGGCCAACACATCACGCATGCGCACAACCATTTCACCCGGTCAATTAGCAGCCATGGACAGCTGTTTCGGCCTTTTGGGCCTCATCAGCATGGCGTAGCTAACATACCAGGCGGGTGATCAACAATAGGATGCCCAAAATGTGGGCAGGTCTAATTGGTTTGGTTCATAAACACCTTACGCGCATAAAAAATTATCGATTGAGGAAAACAACTAAAGCTTCATAGCTCAGCTATTTTTCAAGGCTTGAAAACCTTAAAACAGCAAAATGGCTTATGCAAGGTTGTCTATCACTGAGAGAAAGCAGTGTTGTTTCATAACGATACTGAGCCAAGGGAATTGCGTCTTGCTTTCGGCGTCTGATTAAAAAGCTCAAACATATAACTGACCACACCTCAGCGATATCCTTGATTCCTTATACGCTGGCAGTGGATCGTGAAAAACAAAAGAAAAATTGCCTTCGATACCTCTGGGACCAGGGTAGATCAATTCAGACAGTAATGAGAATCCGTTGTCACAGGTTTGTAAGTTGTCACCGCCTCATTAATTGAAAAAGAAATGTGATCTTGTGTTTTCTATTACAGTCATAAGAAAGTAATCTGAACTCGAAAACGGCCGGTTTCCTAAAACCAGGATGCTAGCGTAAAGCATTTGTCCGATAAGAGCACCTCTCTTAAAGATTAAAGATTAAAGATTAAAGAGAAAATGTTTAATTTATAACTTTAGATGTGCTAGTATACGCTTTTGGTCTAACTGATAGGGGGTCTTTATTTAAGAAAAAGGCAATTCAGCAATCCAGATTTTATAAATCTGTAAAAGTTTAAGTTGGTATTAGATCTTACCGTGATAATAGCAGTGCGGCGAACGGCACTACGTAAGGATAGAAGCTACGAACATGGGTGTAGTAACAAAACTAAGTTTTTTAAAATTGATACTTTATCGTATTAATAGGAAACTGAAGTAAAAAGGCTGTCTGCAAGACAATAATAAAAAAAAATTAATGTACTGATAACATTGCGATTCTATCTAAAATCTTTTCAGTTATTAGCAATTGCATGATGAATTCCCAATGAAAGAAGTGAAGAAAACAGTACATTACTCACGAATATTCCTTTGAATTGCGAGATTACAGAACTCTCACAGATGTGCAATTGTCCCGAAATGACTATGGCAGCCCTGCGAATAACAAGAATGATATGAATCCGTGATCCGAACACTTAGCTTTGGCCACCGCAATCAGTCTGAAAACACCATCGACATTGGGATACTTGCGTCCTTGATGGCTAGGAGAAGTTGGGCCTTAATTCAAAACACATTTGAAACAACGACAATGTACATCAAATACAAATTGAAAACATCTCTTGACTGAAACAAAAGAGCGACGAAAGGGACTCAGTAAAATAACATAATGGTACAATTAGTATTGCATTCATCAACAGCAAATAAAGTGGGATTTACATGGTCCTTATTTCGTTTATGACTTCCAGGAAAATCAATATGACTTCATTTACATCCAAGAGTGTGATTTGTTATTTAGTGATTGCCTTTTATGCGACAAAAGTGATTGATGAAGACGGCAATAAAAGACTAAAACAACTGAGTTGTCGGGAAAGCTGACCGTCATGGAAATGTCTTTGAATTGACTCCAAGAAAAGGCAAAGTCAAGCAGGGATACACACTAGTTAAAAAAGAAATAAAAACAAAAAATTGTTTTAGAAAGAATAAAAAATGTCGTAATGTGAGATAATTAAATAATCATCCAATTACTTTATGAAGCTCGAAAGGATTTTGAGCAGTTTAAGCTCCGAGTGCGGGCGGAAGTGGAAGCTATACAAACGCTATACCTAAGCTGTTCGCGTCAGCTGATGAATGAAAACGATGAACGGAAATAAAAATGTGACTGTAAAGTCATAAAAACCTGTAGCAAATTTCGTTGCATTTGTTGAGCAATAGGGAATTTAAGAAAACGGCGACGGCTACGACTACGACACCGCCACAAAACAATGATATCATTGGTTAAAAGAGCATGAATAATCGTGCTGCACGTGCAGCACGGATTTAAGCAAGTATCATTGACGATCCTCTGCATGACGACGACGTGAAATCACCATATTTGAGGTTTTGACGACAACGTAAGCATGAAACAGAGAATCCTTCATTCTCTATTTTAACTCTGAATCCGCTCGTACCAATTTATTCTTAGGATACTTCGCCCACATTGTAGGACGTGAACGAGACTGAATAATCACGAAAGACTTACGATAGAGCCAAGTTATATTTTGAGGTCACGTTTTCGTCCACCGTCGCCGTCGTAGTTCTTAAATTCCCTATTATCCCGAAATTTAGCTCGGCGGCTACCTTGATTTTGTGGCAGTGATACAAGTTAGATTTGTTTCACCGCATTTCAAAAGAGAGTTTTTAAAAATGTAACTCAGTGACAAAGTGGATTATTTCCTTTTTCATCTTCCAAAAGCGTTATCATAAATTGCTCAAGTTCTCCTGGATAAATTTCTCTCATACTTATAATGTATTAGGTAAAAGGATTTAATGGGGTTTTCAAAATTTGAAAAAACTACTAGCAAACTGAGTTACTTTTTAAGTTATTTTCAAAAAACTGAATTAAGACGGTCTTCAAGCAATGCTTAACTGTTGCCATGCAAACAGTTGGGAGTGTAGCCTATGACACTCGCGGATACCTTTAAAAAAGCCTGAAAATAGAATTCGACAAATATCAAAACGTTTTCCTACTGAAAGCATCGACAATAACAGTTTAATCCTTTTCCCGGCTTGGAAACTCAACGTTACCGGTGAAAAAGCCTTTGGAGCTTCCCTTCTGGAGCAATTGTGTTCGTCTTGAGAATGATGGAGTCTGAATTAACGAATAAATGATCCTTTTTATCAACACCACTATTTTATACATTACAAATTTGGAATTGCAGTTAAAGTTTGTGGGACAAAGTTGAGAATTTCAATAATTCAGTTTTAGATGGCAAGGAAACCTCTTAGTTAAGAGGCTTAAGACTTGCCAAAAGATCCCCGCTTAGTTCGATCATCAAATTAAAAGAAAATTAAGACCAGAATGGTAAAGTAGTTGCAAGTTAAATCTCTTGAAGGTCAAGAGAGAATTCATGGGTAAGAGGGAACACTCTTGATTAAATCAGGACAAAAATTGGAAGACGATGACTTACAACTGATTGTCATGAGTTTTTCGTTTAAAATGTTGAGGTTTGGCTTTCTTTGAGTGTATTTTAAGTTTGTTTCGTGACTTAAGCGAAGAAACCTTGAAGACAAAGGAAAGTCAGCTGTTAACACAGGATGAACGCTTAATGGGTTACAGCTTCGTAGAGCTTCGACTACTGCGTCCTCAATAAGGGATAAAAGTTCAGAAATGAGCAGTGCCACAGGAGTAAACACTGCGATAAACGCTTTAAATTTAAAGCATTTACATAAAAAGCCTTTTCAAAGCAAGTTTGATACGATTTTTTTTAGGAAACAAAATCTTATGATACAAATAAAAATTTACGCGAGCGAAAGTTTGTTCGCGTGGACGGCGTGGCAAATACTGTACAGTGGTAGAATCCAAGACCCTCTCGTCACGACCAAGACGACGGCGTGTTTAATTTAAAGGGGCTCGAGCTCCTTCTTTTTCGGTTAGCTCTTGTGCGTGCCTCCGCTCATGCAAGTCATTTCTGCCAAACAAACAAATTAGTTTTCGGCACCGAAAAAATATGTTCGAGTGGGCGGGCTTAACTTACCAAAGCACACAGGACAGTCACGATTTTAGTTTTGGTTTGACGCAATAGGGTATTTGTAATTACCTTTGGCTCAGTGGCAAAAAAATCTCCATCAAAACATACTTTACTTATTCATTTTGGTGTCTTTCTCCTATATACCTTAAAGATTGTTTACATGTGAAGATGATTGATTCATTTCCGCCTGCACTCTCTGACCGCTTGAAAATATTTGCACTGGTTATCTAAAACGTGATAGAATTGCCCCCACCAACTCAATCCACTGTGAGACAGCAAATTCGCACGAACAATCATGATGACCTCATTGCGTGAGTTGGTAGGGATATAAATTTTGGGAGATTGAAATAGAAACTGAATTTTAGAATTAAACGAACTTGACCAAAAGGCCATTATTTGTAAAATATAAGACACTAACTAATGCTTTGCCAAGGATATCCATGGAAACTGAGTTTTAAACTGAGTTGCAATAAATTATTGATTGAGGCAAAGAAGGATACTCGAGGCCTGTACAAGTAACCGAAGTCAATTATACAGTCCTTGATTTTGCTTATTTGAATTTTCAATAAGTAATTCATCAACAAATATTTTTTTTTCTATTTATATAGTCAAACTTGAAACATTGTCCGCTGTTTGTAAGATGTTTGTTTTATACCCAAAAAAAAAAAAAACCAAATACGTAGAGGAAGTGACTTAGAACTTGAATATTTGACTGTGGGGGGCTGAAGTTTGTGTTAAAATATCCCCCAGTATTTTGAAAAAAGAAAACCTAGTTGACTACAAAACACGAAAAACTCAAAAATGTCAGTAAAATAAAACTATGAATACTAGAAGAACAATAAGCACCGGAAAATATGCAAAGGAAATGCGCCGAATGCATTGTTGACTTATACATGTACGTGGGGTTTTGTGCCTAGAAAAGCAGAAATAGGATCTGTTTCAGGATTCAAATTAAGCGTGGGTTTCTAAATAATAAGGACTCTCGAAAAACAAGAGAATCGAATTCTCAGAACTTTGAATTGGCCCTACTTTAAAATACTGTCGGTCATCACCGTAAGATTCAACGACCGCCGAATTTTTGAACCCAACATGTACATAATCTGCATTGCACAGATCGTGGATGTACAAAATAGGGCTACCAAGGAATTTCCGTGATTTCTTTACCGCTTGAAGCAGAACGTAATCGCTGTATACTTTCCGAACATCGTTTCCCATGATGGTTCAGGCATTAGACATCCATGCACAAGATAATAGTAATGCTTTGTAGTCTAGTCCTTTCACACACAGTCGAACTATAAAATATGCTCCAAGATCAATCTATTTACCTTGTCAAAGCAGCCAGGAAATCAAGAATAGTGATTAGCGCATTATTACAGGAGGAGCGGGAAAACCCAATGGTTTAACAAGAGCTCTTTCAAACGATGAGGGAGCCAAGAATATCCAGAGTGTGCGCAGTCCAGCAAAATCGGGGCAATGTAACTATAATAACACCACAACAATTTGATACAGAGCCTTCTACCTGCCCATCGTTGATCACCTCATTCCAGAGCTCTCAGAAGTACAATGACCTGTTGCAAGGCCCATACCTCATATTAACTCACCTGGGATCTATCAGCAGAGAAGTCCGGAAGAAGATTTATAATTATATACGGCGCCTTCTTTAAAGAATTAGGAGACAGAGGGGCTTTTAACAGCGAGATTCTAAGGCGGAAAGCAAGGTTAGCGTTTGCTTGTGGAGAAAAACCGAAAGCTTCCGTGGCGAGATGCACACAAGAAGATCTGAACCCCACGTGGCAGCAGTGTAGACCATACCACTCAGCACGTTAGCCTCCACGGCAACATTGGAGTGGTCATTTAGCACCATAAAAAAACAACGTCGTCCTCTCTCTTCCTGCCTCGAGAAAGTACCTTGGTTGCAGCTGGTCAAGTGTTTATGTGTATAAATCAAATCCGCACTGAGGGTGGGTCCTCGACTTTGTGTCAACAGTAACAAATTCTTTCAATTTACGCGTGTGAACGAGGCCAGTTACGCTAATTAACACAAAGACAAAAGCCGGAATAATTTGTTGGCGGCCATTTTTGCATTCGGTCAATAACTGCAAGGATCATAGCTTTACTTGATTTCATATCCGCAGTACAGTATATGATTCATTTCATACATCATTTCGTTCATTGAAGTATATACTCTTGTGACGTTTTCAGTCAAGAAACTCTGTGCGCTGAATCCAATGCCTACTTCGTTGGTAAATGAATCTTTGGATGTGCTGTTACCTGTAATTACAAAGATTATTAACTCACCTTTAGTTCATGGTCACTTTCCTAAATACTGGAAAGATGCACTTATCAAGCCATATTACTAAAGAAAATGCGACTCAATCAGTAATCTTAATTTCATATCAAGACTAACTGAGCGAGCTGCCGGGTTACTTGATCTTATATATATCTTATTACCAATGACTTGCTTCCGAGTTACAGTGAGCTCACAGCAATCGTTACAGTACACAAACAGCACTACTTGAAATTCAAAACGACATCCTTTTGAGCATGCATATGGATCGTCAACATTTGACACTATTGGCTCTCTTAGATCTAAGTGCTGTCTTCGACACGGTAGACCATAGTGCCTTACTGAGCAGACTCAAAACATCATTTGGTATAACTAGGAAAGCAATTGAGTGGTTTACATCTTATCTAGTGTCTTTAGCGAGTGACTTTGGAAGGTGGCATTTTTAAGGAATTTAATTTGTCATGCGGACTGCCACAAGGCTCGCGTCTTGGCGGGCTGATGTTATTCACTCTCTAGTCAAGCAAATTTTTCAACATCGTCAAGGACCTCAACCTTCCTTCTGTACATGCGTTTGCAGACAACACCCAGTTGTACTTGTCGTTTGGACCCGGGTGCAGCGTCAGTGAGGATCAATCTATTACAGCCATATCATCTTGCATAAATGCTGTTCGTGCATGGATGATTAAAGATAAGATGAAACTTAATAATGATAGTAGAGCGGAATTTTTAATCATTGGTACTCAGCAGCAGATAAGCAAAGTTCGTATTGATCGATTGTCTGTTGGAGATAGCGTTGTAAGGTCGGTCGCGACAGCAAGGCATTTAGGAGTCTTATTTGATAAAAAATTATTCTAGTGCACATATTAACAACACTTGCAAAACCGCCTTTTACTATATCCGCAACGTTAGAAGGATAAGAAAATACCTTTAATTCTGTGGAAACTGCACGAACACTTGTACAGGCCCCAGTTGTTCAAACGATGGATAGCGCTACCCACCGGATCAGAATCACTATCCATTGGATAGCGCAGTTGGTTTCGCTATTACTTATCCACTGGATAGTAATTTATCCGGTAGATAGCGTTATCCACTTTTGGAACAACTAGGGCCAGGCAGTTATAATGGAAACATTAGATTAATGTAATAGTTTGCTGTATGGTCTACCAGCCAAATCTATCAATAAGTTTCAACTTGTACAAAATGCAGCAGCCCGACTGTTAACTAACACGTCTAGGAGTGATGTGGTTGAGTGAACCACATCACTCCAGTTTTATACTCATTTCATTGGCTACCAACTAAAGGAAAGAGTACAATACAAGATCTTAACATGACTTTCAAAGCCATACATGGTTTAGCATCTGACTACATCAGCATTCTTGAGTCATTCATTGCAGGGTTACAGCTGTTATACTCTTCATAGGAACAATGAACTACTACTTAAGGCTTTCAGTAGAAGAACATTGAAAACCCTCGGTGACAGGATTTTTTCAGTTGCTTCCCCGTCTCTTTTTGATTAGATCTTTAGTAAAGACATTTTTATTCAAAATAGCATATGAACATTTATTGATCTTTTTATTTAAAAAAAAAAACTAACTTCACGTTATTATAATCACTTCATGAGAATTTTAAGTTCTTTGGGATGAAAACCGAACAACAATCTAGCCCGGCCTGATTAAACTGATATAAACGTCGAGGATGATAAGGGAGCAATTGCAACGTCTACCTTCGGGTGTAAACGTCCTCCACATGACCTCAAATTTGGTCAATTCATGTCGTTGTTGCGACAAGATCGGCAACTGAGATGTGAACAAAAACGCTCAACGCCGGGCGTGAGTTTGTTTGTCGTCATCATTTTGGGAAGTTATCTTCCCTTAATTAAGCTCCCTAACGATAAACAATGCATTGCTGATGATCGAGCAATTAACGGCTCTTTTCATTTCCTTGGTTCTTTTGTCTAGATAACAAACAGTGGTTGCATAGATGGTTTTCAACCTCTTGACACCGAGGGGACAATTGTGTGTTCTACAAATGTTGCTGGACGAACGAAAGAAGCTAATGAGAGATGTTTCGTTTTCGTCCACCCTCGAGGAAGGAAGAGAGAGGACCCTGGGAACGAGGTTGCCACCCACATGGCAGCGATGACGTAACTTGAAAAGCACCTTACATCAAAAACAAGCGTATCAGCTAGACCTTTCTATAGTGAAGCAAAATACATGTAATGTTTATAACTTATGGATACTCATTTTCCCTCACATTCAAAACAACTAGACTTTTACCGTGTGTTTTATTTTATTTTCAGTTATTGTTTTTTATGTGTAGGGGACGTTTTTTTTTTTTTTGATTAAGAAAAGTTTTATTGGAAGCATGTGATAAAAAAAATGAATTTATAATTTATAGGAGCTCTAATATAAAAATCTCCAGACAAATTCGGTGTTGGGTACACCGCCTGACACCTCCACGAACGCATTGCTGAGTACAAAAATCCAGCCGAATGTGATGGCAATTTCATTGAACTTCAATGGTGATAACAATATCCCAAAGGAGAGGGAATTCAAAGTTGTGAATTTTGTTAAATTTCTTTTTTTTTTTTAATACCGGGGAATTTATATTCCAAAATTAAACAAAAATTCGACAACTAATGTAAACTTTAATTAAGATCCTCTTTAAGATCTCTTTTAGATTGGCCATCCAGATTGACGATCTAAACTTTAAAACAGGTCGTAGATTAAACAGCGTCATTCGTATGCCAAGAACTGAACTTTTTGATGCAAAGAATTCAAGCTTTAAAAAATAATAATCTTAGGTTTTCGGGCTTGTGAATGAGCATGCATTTTGTGGAGTACAGGAGCCACTCAACTGAAGAAAAATAAATAGATGCAATCCGCACTTTTTTATGTAGATTACTTAAGGGCTCGTAAATACGCATGCGTTTCTTTAACAACTGGAGAGGAAGCTTCTTTTAGCCTCGATGTGGATGTTGTACTTTTGATCCCAAATGACACCCCATTACTGAGGCCTTCCAATGGTTTTTGTTGGCGACAAGCGACATCACTCCAAAATTCCAAAAAATGTAGCGACAATCTTGTTCTAAAACACCGACAGCCGACAGAACCTGACGGGAAAAAAACGACAATTTGCGACAGCGGAAATCTATTTTTAATTTCGACATTGACATGACTGACCAGGCCAGCATGACTCTAAATCTTCTCTTCTGATGGTGTTACTATATTTCTTGTGCTAAATCATTAAACAAACCATTAATGATTCAACACTTGACACACTTGTCATGCAGTGAGCGTCTTATGTCTCTCATTCAGGAGTTTAAGCAAATCACTACGGCTGGTGCTTCTGCGGGCCGTGACTGAAAAGGTCTGGGGAGAGTATGTCTCGGTGGTCTGCTAAATTTTAAGTTTAGCAAAGCAAAGTACAAAGAAACATGGGCTAACTGTGGCTAAGGAGTTTAAAATATCCTTTATTTAGTTCTCACAGCCAAATGGCTTCGCTCAAAGGACGATGGCCGTTGCTCGCCTTACCAGGACAAACAGATTATTTCCGGAGCAAAAGCGAATGCCATACACTCTGTACAATAACAACAATTTGATGGATGAAATATATAATTTCATAGCCAAATATCTCAAAGAATATCAAGTGAAGAACACAAATATATCAATACTCAATAAAGCAAAATAGCATCGTATACTATCCAGATATAAAACATCTTCACTAAATCCTCAAAGCAAACTTAACCAAAGAAAAGCAATCTCGTGCTGAACACGAAAATTTCGCTTGACTCACTTCGCCATTCCAACAACTTTGCCAAAACTTTAATATCATAAATTCATGATACGGATTTACAAGGTTATGAGAGGCAACCTTGACACAATCTTTGACTTAAACTGACTTTGAAGGATATAGTATATATCCAATGGAATTCTTAAAATGCCGAGATGTTCGTTGAAAAGGGCCAGAGAAGCGAAATAAACAAGACGTAGTAGCCACTACGGCAAAACATCCCGACTCACGGCTGGATGCAACCGACGTACATGCGCAGTTTCTCATTTTGGGGAAAACTTACTTCCGGCAGCCGTATCAGCGCCAGCCGTAGCGATTTGCTCAAAGTCCCTATCTACTTTCGTGGTACAAAGGTCGACACGTAGTCACACGCTTGTCACGCTCGTGTCGCTTGTGTGCCATGGTCGTTGGTGTCAGAGTTCGATTCTCTGTAACTCGCTGACTTTTATCGGATCTGTACGGCTTTTCTGGCGCTTTTTATTTAACGTGGAGTACGTGAAATGGGGAAACATGGAAAAAATATCGCACAGCAGGCGCGCTACGTACGATTGGTGCAAATTATTTGCTGGTTAGATCTCCCAAGATCCGGTGCTTCCACTTTGTTCAGCTGGCCCTTGCATAAAACATTATCAAACTTAAGTCGCACTAGCGAGCAGTCCCTTCATAAATCAGTCGAGCGGCCCGCTTTTTCTGAGGCAGTCATGTTTTGTCACGCGAACAAATAAAATGACCGAGGGAGGCTTGGGAAGAGGAGAGAAAGAAGGGACTGCACCCTTGATCGCTTTGCTGTAACCGACGCGTTCAGAAACAACAAATCTTCTAATCTAATTAGTGAAAGTGATATGACAGATGATTCCGCCTTTTTTATTGCTAAGGTAAATAAACATTCAAATAACTACAGTAACGGCGTGGAAATATTTATGTGCATGTCGAGTTCAATCAAGTTTTCGGAAAAGAAACCGCAGAAAAACTATTGTATTTACTTTTAATTTAATGAGCGACACTCCAAAGAAGCCCGGTAAAAAGAGCGGTAGGAAAGCTAAGCAGAGAGATACCTCAAATTTTTGCCGGATTGCAGAATAAATATTAAATTGAATGTTGGAGTGTTTTGGCAAGTTTCGACGGTGTGATGTTTGTTCGCAACTATCAAGGTCAAATTCCTGTTTAGAACGGACGACTCGTCAATCACAAAACCTGAAGTGAGAAGACAGAACTTGTTCTTCAGAAATAATGACTCAATACTTGTTTGAAGACATTTCCTTTAGCAAGTTCCCTTTCTTCTCGAAGGAAACTACCCATAGATAATTGTTCGGCCGAATCTGATCTTCGGTGATGCTGCAACGAGAAACGATTACCACGATCGGATGGCGTTTAACGCAGATAGCTTCAAACGCTCGTACTTCTTTTCTTTCAATGAGATGTCGCTTAACAACCTCGTTCCCAGGCTCTGGCAGGAAAAGAGAGAGCCTGGGAACGAGGTTGGACGCTTAAGGACGTTGCCTACTAATCAAAGGTATTTTTGGGCGGTTAACGTTTCCGGAATATGCGGGAAAAGCAAATTTCAAGTATTATTGAAATCCAAAACGAAAATTGGGGGTAACCACGCATTTTTCGAAGATAATTAATCAACAATATTTGTAAAGAGCTTTAGAATACAAAGCAATGTATGGCGTTCTTTGCCAAATCGAAGCTTAATTATCTCTGAAAAATGCATGGTTACCCCCATGTTTTTTTTTTTTTTTTTTGGATACAAAGAGCACTTGCTAAGTTCTGCTTTTTCCGCATAGTTTTGAACCACGCACAAATAGCCCTATATTAATAAGCACCACCTATAGGAAATCCGAGTACCTCGAGATGCGCAGACCGTATGCGCAATAACAATAGTATCACCGTCGTTAAATCTAGAATTTCCATTCCATGATTTAACGCCTCGTGGAAAAGATCGATTTGGCTTGCTCCGCCATTTTGAAAAAAAAGTCGAGACTGTGAAGAACGACCGGAAGTCCTTGAATCGCGGACTGCTGAATTAGAACCAACCAGAGCTATTTTGCGAGAGCTCTCGATCCGCGGCGCTGGCCCAAAGGATCGCACCTGTGGAAACGAGAATGCTCCCCCACGGGCTGGAATTTACGTAGACCAATCACAACGGACTTCCAGATTCTGGAAGTGCACTTTAGACCCCGAGAAAACTGCAAGAAGATAGGCTTCGTGTATTGGGCTGACTTAAATTCTTATCAATGAGAAACTGGAGCGTACAAATTTCATGGTTTGGCTTAGTTGTTTGCGGCTCTTCACTCCTTCACAGAATGCATGAGTACGGTAGAATTCGTATGGTTGAAACATTTTGCTCCCGTGCGATTCAAAACTATTTGTGGCGTTCACTTGAGATTGATATCATATTTACATTTTGTTCCGAGCTGTTTCGTTTGAATAACCCCTTTCTTGTAGTTCTTCGGTTGAACTGATTTAAGGTTTGCTTTACTTTTCAAATCGAAGAAACCCTGAGTAGGAACGATTGGCTTGCAACACAAAAACATTAAACTGAATTCTTCAAGGAGACGATCATCGCCAAAAACATCCTGAAATTTTCAAGCTTAAACGTAATGGATTTTTTCAAGCTTGCTTTTGCTAGTATCCTAGTGGTGTTCATTGCGCTTGAAAGTAATGGTTCTCGTGCAGTTCAAATACACTGGCAATTCTTTAATATTTGTATTCGTATTAATATATTTCCACGGCACCTTCAATTTTACTAGTAGATGAAACGACACCATACCTTTACTAATCACTCACATTTTGACTCGCGAGAGTGCAAATGCATAATTAATATTTCTGCGGAATATTTTGAAAAGGCTTCGTCCCTTTCAGAAGAAGTTGACGCATTGACGCTCCCAGGGGAGATCTACACAGCGCTGATTTGTTCATAAGTAACCCGCACGTGATTTGCAGATGACAGTTTCTTAACAAGGAGAAAGGAATGTATGGCTCGGTTCAGCAGACGCTCGTGAGGGATAGGGTCTAAAAGTACTCACAAGTAACCAAGAGTGACCACGAGTGACCACGGGTGACCACGGGTGATCACGAGTGACCACGAGTGACCACGAGTGACCACGAGTGAGATTGAATCAAAATATCTCCGTTTTGTTACTATGACGTCACATTCACATCATTTCATTTCATAGACGAAGAGGAGACGCAAAGTCAATCAAAATTATCGGATTTTTTTTTTCGGAAGATATTTTAAATCATCCGTTACGCTTTTATCCAGTAAATAACTTCAGTTTTCGTGAGTAAGTCATCATTTAATGAAATAATGTGAAAATGACTCCGTAATGACGTCAGAATAACAGCACTGAGATATTTTGGTTAAAGGGTAACTGACGGCTAGAAAGTCACTTTTTTTTAATACTGTCTAAATACCTCAGGTAACACATTGAAACCGACACAAGGTACTTCGAGTGCTTTTTTGTGCCTTTTTTCGCTCGAAAAACTGTCATAAATGCCGCTTCGTAAGTCATCCGCCCTAAACGCTTAGAATTTGATCATGTGACCTGATACGTCACACGTGTGTACACCAAGCAAAGTAGATATAGCGGACAGTAGTGCAGGTGAGAGCAGCTCGAACTCAGGGTCCGATTTTCGGATTTTGAGGCTTCGATGGAAGGCGAAAATAATGAAAGGGCTTTGGAGCCTGTTGGTGAAATCAGGCTCTGGCGATTTGAACTGCCAGGAAGAAATGAAAATCGAGCGCGCGATTCAGAAGAGGATCAAGAGCCCCGGACGCCGCTGTCGCCTCAATCAAGAAAGCGACGAATGGTGAGTGCATTACCTTTATAGTATCTCAAAATCAATCGCGGCTAGATTACAGAATACCCGTCCACTCATTAGCACACGAATAAGGTGCATTGTTATCAAAGCCTCGTTCTTAAAGAGCAGAAGGCAATATGCAAATTCAGTCGCTTATTAAATATAGGAGCGATGAAGTAAGAAGATTTAAATGTGTAGACTCTTGAATTCTATGGGAGCGACGTGTTTTTAAGCTACACGCAATTACCTTCCAAAACTTAGGTTTTAATACACTGAAAATACAAACATACGAGCTTGTGAAGGTGCTTTGGAAGGATTCATTTTTGAGAGTAGTTTTCCACATGATACATGTACATGTTTTGACGCTTTAGTATTGAATTTGGCGAACGATTGAAGATTTCTCGTCTTTCACTGTAAAACGCAACGCAGCAAAAATAGCATTCGTACAGGTACTTAGAATTAAACATCCTCTTAATATTAACTTATTGTGAACTTCAGTTTTCCCCTCTTTTGTGGTCTTTGTACCTTGTTTATAGCCGAAGTTAAGTTATCTGTCACGTTTGTAACAGTTGCTGTGCTGATAACTGTTCATTTTGGTGAAACTATAAATCATACAACTTGTGTTCTCTATTTCTTCTTTTCAACATCGTGATAAAAATTTTTACTGTACTGATTCTTTTATTACAAGGTGTCAGTGTGGAAACTGGTGTCAGCATGGAGGGAGGAAGAGAACATCTGCTGTCACGAAGTAGATGCAGTGAAAAATAAAGATTTGAGAAATGCAAGGTTCACCTCTGTTCCGCAAATGTCTTTTAAATTTTGAAATGTTTTCCTCGAAAGTTACCCTTTAGGAGTTTGTTCTAAGGATTCCTGAGGCCTCACTTTGACGAATCCGTTTTTCATGTTTGGCGGGTGACAAGAAGTAAAATGCTGCAGTGGAAGGTCTCCGTGGGTTTAAAACGTGATTTTACATCAAGGATTGTTTGATCTTTGAATCTCGTGTCTTTGTCTACGATTGTTTCTAGAAACACAGTTTAGTGTCCTGCGTGACCTCGGAGCTCGAGTCTTCTACCCTCGATTGTTCGTTACACCAAGGGAGTTTTGTTTTTATTCTTCGAGCTTCGTTTACTTGCTCGGGAGTAGGAGACGCAGGAATAGAAGGAACTGTGGACTTTTTAAATACAAGCTTAGAGCTGAATCCAGCATTTTTTGCACCGAATCCTTCGTCTGTTAGCTGAGAAATGGTCGCTACAAATGTGACCCGAAGGTGGTGACCATCGAACAAATGCAACCACTGTCGCCGCACACTTTCATCAGCTGGAAACTGGTGAAGGCTAACTCCATCTGCATTTGTTTTGTTAGAAAACATCTCCACACCGCGCTTCCCTGGGTCTCGTTTTCTTCGCTTTAAATCCTGCTGTTTTCCGTCCATATCGTAAATTTCAATGCGGCTTAGAGTGGTACAGGTTTGGATGACCTGAGCGCTATATTGTATATATTTTCTAAACTTTCGATCGTCATTTGAGAAACATTTACGTGCTTATTATTTTCCTTAGCATGAATGTATCTCTGGTTCGTTTATTTTTTAACCAGGGCACTGCGTTTTATATTTTGGGTTCAAGGAAGTCTCTTGACATGAACTTAAGTGGTTTCCGCTCTCAGGGGCCGTCGGCTTGTTTTATTTAAATAAAACACCAAGATGAACGAGCATGAGTAGTTTACTCTTCACTCAGCTGACAGTGGTATACTTTTTGAAACGAGTAACTTTTCGGGACAAGATTGACTTCATCATGTTTTCCGTCGCAAATGAGAAACAACGCTTGCGTGTAATTTCTTCCTAAACGCTGTTTTACCTGGCGTGCAACTCACCTGCAGCTATGAATACAGACACACGATCCGTCGCGTTTCGATTATTCAACCTTTTCAGAGGAAGTATTTTATTTCCCACTTCGTATTTCATAGTCTCTAAAAGGTGGCTTATAGGAGAATAAAAGAAACCTTAGTTTTTTTCCTCGTAAATTGTGGCAGCGAGCTGAACAGCGAGAGCCGCGAAGTTGTTACTTTCAGATCTACCATGACCCTTTCACTACATTAAACACGTGTGACGTAACACATCACGTGACCTGGATCAGAACGTTTTCAAAATGGCCGTCAATTGAGCATCAAAAGAAATTTGTAGAAAATTTGGTTTTGCACAAAATATCTTTTATTTGCTCATTTTGGATTCTTTAACCCAAGAGGAATGTATTGGTTCAACAAAAAAAAAAAGGGAAAAATTTGACGTCAGTTACCCTTTAAATCTAACTCGTGGTAACTCGTGGTAAATCGTAAGTCCTTTTAGACCCTATCCTCGTGGGGGAAGAACGCGTGATGAATCCGTAAGAGAGTCTGCGTGGGTCTAATCTAGCCATTAGAGTCATTAGAAACTAAAGTGGTTGATCTTCTATTAAAAACAAGGAATTTTTTACGGGCACTTACTCATTTAATAACATAGGTGTCAAATTACTCCTTATTTTTGGCGCGAAATTTCAGCGTTTTATTTATGATTTCACATGTGGAATTACAATGTTGCCATGGCAACTTTTCCTAAAGGGGCAAAATGGCGTCTTATGAACGTAATTTGTCACCCATAATATTAATAGTTTATCAAATGATCTACTCGTGAAATTACGGAATATTTTCACTCGCGTTTTGTCCAAAATCAAATGATTTCCCAGCCTTTATATTCCCTAATTTCACCCGTCACCATTTGATTACGTATTACGGAAGCCTGTAGGGGACATACGAGATAATCATAAGTGGAGAAAAAGAAAACATGTAAATTCGAGATAACAAACTAGAAAATGCGAGATAAAAAACTAGAAGATGCGGGATAGAAAATGCGAGATAAAAACCTGGAAAATGCGAGATAGAAAATGCGAGATAAAAAAAATGGAAAATGCGAGATAACAAACTGGAAAATGCAAGATAAAACACTAGAATATGTGAGATAGAAAATGCGAGATAACAAACTAGAAAACGCGAGATAAAAAAACTAGAAAATGCGAGATAACAAACTGGAAAATGCGAGATAAAAAACTAGAAAATGCGACATAACAAACTAGAAAATGCGAGATAGAAATTTAAAGGTTTTCTTTAAATTTAGAACCTGGGAATCGAGGAGTGGGGAACGGGGAATCCCTACGATAGAAATTTTGAAAATGGGGATGTCGAAATGAGAATAGGGGAGGCCAGTGGAAATTTTATTAAAGGTGTGACAATCATCTCCGGTATTGAGTTTTAATAGCAGCTTACATGTGCAATAAACAGATCATCAGCAGCAAACCTTCCAAATGCGTACTTTTTTGAACTAAGACAATAAAATTCACGCTTTAACCCACTGTCGCTTTTAAAACTGTGCAATAGTGCAGCCGGTAAGTAAGATGGAGAAATAATTTTGCAGTCGGCTTGCCTCGCCTGTCGACTTTTCCCCGGCCTATTTGCTGTGCTTCCTTAGAGCCTGTTTTAGGGTAGTAACAGTGAAAAGCTTAAAGATAAATTTGTCGTCGAAAAAAACGTCTTTAGGTTAAAACAAATTCAGTGTAAACTGACATTTTATTGATTTCTGATGTGATCGCAATGATTTATCTTTTGCGGCAGCGTTCTCTATTTTGCGATGCTGTTTTGCGATGCTGATCACGATCGATAGGCAGGAAGAGAAGCTGCTGAATCGGCAGTCAACGCATAGAAACGCCTGCACGGGAAAACGAAATGATATTGTTTTTTGTGTCTGTGGTAAACCCTTATTGTTTTCATGGGCATACCTGTTAAATAGTATTAAGCTCAAGGACTGAATGATATTGACTTTTCTCTTTAATCAGACTACTTTCATGAAGTAGATCTAACAGCAAACGAAAACACTGATCAATAAATATATAGTTCTTTTTGCCGGTTTGCGAAAGCCTTGTGGATTTGCATGGTGTTGTGACGCGCGCGCTTTTGAGACCTAAATTTGTACCTAGTAATAATTTTCACTACATCTGCTCCCGCCTAAGATAATGCAGGTGGCAGTTGAGGTGTGTGCTGCATATTGTGATGTCTTCATATTATTTTACATGTAATTAGGTAGGTAAATGAAAGTGAAAGGTGCAAGAAGGAATGAGCAGCAACAAA
>OX421445.1:30154848-30167348 GCA_949126865.1 Montipora capitata
GACAAAGCGACATCACAACCCCCCTTGGAAGGCCTCATTACTCAACAGAACGGCAAGCACATTGCCCGATGATGACATTCGCCTGAGAACAACAGGATAATAATTTCGAGATATTCAGTGTCTAAGACTACTTCTAGTTCACTACAAAATGTCATAACAAGACTTGACATTTTTTTGGTTTGCATGCTCAGTGTTGACCTTTACTTAGCTTCCCTTTGGGATTATAAGCAGCTGCAAAAGTTTTGAAAAGGGTACCTCTTTTGCAGGGTAACTCGATTGGAAACATTCCACAACTAACAGTATATTCACTTGATCATGGAGATGAGAAAACGTTTTCTGCTATGGCACAAAGAAAATTGTTAGCTGTCGTTCTTCTCTCAAAGGGCAAATATTTTGACATTCGTTTCAGGTAATATTTAATTAAGTTTATTAGTTTAAATGAAGCTCCAATCAATATCGGCAAAAATCAATTCCAAAATTTCCAAACAACAGAACGTTGCACGATGAAGGTCGATGAAATTCGAAAACGAATGCTTTCGCCTAGAGACTTGTATTTCTGGCTTTTTGTAAGTTGTTGAGTGTGATCTTGTTTTTGGAAAGCTATGATCTTTTTTTCTTCAAGAAACGATGTGCATTTTGTGAACTTAAATTCTCTTTTTTTATTATGCAGTTCAGTCATGGCGGCATTGTCTTGGTGACGTGCAACGAATTTCATTCAGGTCAGTAGGCTGTCAAACATTTTCCCAAACTTCACTGCTTAGGAATACAGCCGGTTCCGTTTTCATACGGTTAACTACTCTTGTGGTAACATCAAATGGGAAAAAAAGGCAAGGCATTTAAGTATTCAATGTTTTTGTCTTATATTCTTTTTCCTAAGCCCTCTGCCTATTTGAAATAATTATTTAAAATATTTATATATCTCTGTCCGGTTGCATGCCCATCGACACCTTCGTTCCAAAGACTTCATTAATTAATAGTTGAGAAGCACCTTATTCAGAAAATTTATTATTCCTCCGTGCTGAACGATTAGCTGCATAATCATCGTCTCGGAAGTTGTACTTTATAATATTGTCTTTATCGGAGTCTCCTATTAGTTTACGCCACAGCAACTGTGGGAAACGTTCAAGATAACTGCCAGTTTTAATAAGGGGAAATGAAATGTCAGGACTTTTTGTTATCATTGCTTGTCATAGATGATCAGGATCATACGATACATTTTGTTGATACCAAATTTATTAAACCTGTTATCTCTATTACCTGAAGGGAAATTTTGGATCGACGGAGATTTCGACTTTTTTAAATTTAAGTTTTTCGGCAATGACATCGAAAATCTCAGGTTTTCTACATTTGACTTCTTTTTCGGGAACCAGGCAAGATGTCAGCGAATTTCTAGAGTTTGTCATCTATTTCATAACTATTGCAAAATTGCTGTTTGTAGTAGGTCCCTATACTTCCCTAGATGCTGATTTGAGATAAAATGGTTAAAAAGGAACGAAAAGAGAAATTTAAACATTTGAAGCAGTGATGAAACCAACCCCTTCAACTGAATCATGATACCGAGTTTGGTCGAGAATCGAATTCAATTAAGGGGGACTTATTGGCGTTACAAGGCAAAAGATCGTAAGGTCTTATCCCTGGTCCCATTTACACAAGCCTTCCACCCGAAACCAAAATTGTAGCCATTCAAATGACAGGCATTCACTCTCCGATTATATAAAAGCTGAGTTACCAAGAAAAAAGCATGGTGATCTTCTTGTGACTTTTACTGAGCTATTATGCTAAATTCAACTGAAATGTAAGCTCTACAGGGACTTGAGTTTAACCACTTCTTCCTTTTGAATGACTCGAATCGGTACACAGGTCAATGTTTCAACATGCAAGATTGCAAACAGCGCTGCTAGAAACGAAAAGAGCCACGAGGCTTCTGAGAGGAACGTCAGGACGACATCGACGACGGCAACACCCGATAAACTATTTATACTTTATCTAAAATTTTGTTTTGCTGAAAACAGCAACGAAATGTACGGAGATTTCTCCTGCTCAAGCATCATGATTGTTTTTGCTCATTAAACTCGTGGTGTGACAATGGCGTTCTCGAAGCTGTCCGGGGCGGCGCTGTCGATATCGCTTTGTTAAGTTCCTCGAACCAACAGTCAAGGTTTTTTAATAAGTTTTACAGGGGCAAAGCCGAGATGCCTTGAAGCGCCGTTATTTCTGTTATTCATCCTACATATGGTGACGATGGGAGTTCTTATTAAATTTATCGCGTCTTCCGAGACTCCACGGTTTGATCACAACATCCTCAATCGCCTTTTCAAACATTCTCTGCTCGAGTCTTGTTGAATTCGCTTTAAGATAGTGGTAATCGTACCATAAAGCAGAAGCCTGAACTTACTAATGTAAAATGGGTTCAACATTAACCATTAGCTGGCCATGATATTGACACAGGGGTAAATCTTTTTTTTTTTTTCTTTTTCAGGCTTTTAAGGGATTAGTCTACAAATGATGTTGTTTTAAAAGGATGACTAAAATTTAAGTTAACCTTACAGAATCTATTTCTATCTAAGAATATTTTAAATTAAACGTTTCACTAACCAGAATCCAAACCAGAATATTCAAGTTTGCCGGAAAGGTGTCGTCAAAAGGCCATGTATTACCATAATGGATTAAACGGTTAGAACCTCACTGTAACAGAAGGTTGAAAACTGATGTGATTATCCTCCTGAGAATTCGACTGTCTTTATGACATTGAATGACATTTCCTCATTTACATCCGAAAGACTATTTCTGTTTAGGTGTCGGGAGTTGTAGGAGCAACTTGTCTTTCTTGACAACCTGTCATTTTCAGAAGTAAGTTCACCTGGACAAACACAAGTACTGGGACTATTTATTGTTACTTTAGGTACCTGAATACATAAATATTCAGATGACGACGAGAATGATATGACGAATGGTGAAGATCCGACCAAGATTCGAGACAATACACGCTTTTTTGGAGGTTGAGAATGAACGTTTTTATATTTTTTGTGATGTGAGCCTGAAAACGTCCGTAAAACGTTCATAAAGTTGTGTGGTATACCAAGTTCGACTACAAACAGATTTTTTCTTCATTGTATCATGACATAAAAAAACACATTTTGTTCATGTCATGTCCTTAAGTAACTATTTGAGTTGGCTGTTCTGTTAGACTACATTTTTATTTCTTTTTCCTTTGTTTATACTACTCACAAAAACAAACACTGATGTTCTTAACTGACTTTCACCCTTTTTATAAAAAATGGGTCTTATAAAAGAAGGATATAGTTTACATGGTGGTCAAATCTGAGCCAGAAAGGTCCAATCCGTAGGTTGGTAAATTGATCCTATCACTTGGGCCAAGTAGAACTTTCAGCATTAAAGAGGATCGAATGAAGGTTGATCCTTTTCGCAGAGACAATGTTTTGATATTTGTGTGATGCTATTGTCAGGCAATGTTTTTTGAGTATTCGTTAGGTCCAAATTATTTCCATGGAAACGGTATCACCCTGGTCAAAGATCCTAGTTTTCGGAAAATATACTAAAAACTAATTTGGTGAACTATTGTTCTTTTGAACACATCATTAAATTATCTAATTGGTGATATGAGAAAAACTATCCAGTAAGATTTGCCTTATGTATGAAAACGCTTATGGAAGCTAAAATATTTCTTTCAGTACATAAATTATTTTTTGTCAAATTTTATTTAAGAATGCAATGAAACGTATCTTTCTTGTAGACAAAAAAATAAGGGTAGGTTACCGAGCTAACCTTCGAGGTATAGGTCGCCACATCTAAGAAAATTTATTTTAGTATAGTTTTCGTGATTTTAGGAACACCGCGGCAAAACGTTTGCGCATGCGTGATCTTCCGCATTTCCGGTTTGATTCACTGGCGAAAATGTCTCCGCATGAGTCGCGCAATATGGCTGCCGTTTGAGAATCGGTACCTTGTTGGTTTACGTTCTTTTTAGAGCGATCAAGGCTAGTTTGAACGCAAGAGTTTCAAATGGAATGTATTCTTTGAGAACGTCTATGTTGTGTAAAACGTTTGCAAGTCCAATCCAACTAGTATCCTCGGAAAACTTGCTCCTGGAAAATTTTATTTCGTGGGAAGAGCTGCGAAACAGGTAAGTTTTTTACGCAATTTTTAATGTAGAAAGTTAGTTGCCATCGGGTACAAAAAGTTACCGTAATGTGCAGAAAGAAGGATTCCCAAGGTTTCCGTTCATGTGTGAATTGGCTTGTGGCAGGGAAATGGCAATATTGTGCAACGTGAAGGTTATTTTTTTCTGCGTTACTCCTTACGATCGGCACCTCAACATAACATGAATGATCAACGATTCGATCAGATGTGAATTTGATTTTGAGTGTGACTGTGTCATTGGGAACGTAACCCTAACATCAAATATTTTAAATAGCTGCTTTTAAGGTTATTATATTCTCTTTTCTTGTTAATATATCTTTAAGTTATTATACTTCTTAGCAGTCACAACCCCGGGGTCACAACTCACCGATCCATGTCGACGTCAATTTCATTATTTTGTCCGTTAAAATAGTTACCAAGTTATGGATTTGCTCTTAATTTGTGTTTAAGGCACGTTTTTGACCCTGCCACAATCCATGTTTTAGTTAAAATAATGTTTGGAAGAACTGAAGTGTGGGTACATTACTAGAGCTGTATATAGATATCTATAGATTGAGATTCGTGACTCTTTGCGTGTAACAAATCATTTTTTTATTAGACTATTGTTTTGTGGAAGCATTAATGATGTAATTTGGTTTTAGGGGACTGTCATGTGTTGTCAGATCAAGTTAATCTGTTTTGAGTCGTGTGATGGTTGACAGACTGTGGATAGTTGTTCCTGAAATGAAGAATTACATTATTACCATGGACGTTTTTGGCTACACCCCACATGTTGTTCTTTTCTTAGATGACAAAATTTATTAATATATTACGTGATTTGGAGCTGCAGCTAGAAACAGTGACAATCCCATGCATAAGGTCTCATTGGGTTTGATAGCAGTAAAATATTTTAGAAAAAAGTTTAAAACTTTTATCATAACTTCTCGTCTTGGGTCCTGCTGGACTTCAAATAATTTTATGCTCTACCATTTTGAGCAAAGGACTTGTCAATCAACCTGTTATAATATTTACAATATGATCTTTGGATAGTAATTAATTTCTACTTCATATCCTATGTCTCTTACATAGTTAGTTTAAAGTTTTTATTTCCTGTAGTGCATCTTGATTATAGTTAGCACACAACCCCACAAGCATGTATTATTTCTTTAATGTTGGTTGTGTTTAAATAAAGGATATTGTTGTCTTGTCAGCCTCAGTTGTATTTTGCATTAGATTGTGAATGTTACGTTTAAAGGCAAACCATTAAAAAGTGTACACAATTTAAAGGAGCCCAGGAAAAATATTCAAACTATTCATGGATTTGAAGTTCTGGAAGCAGGCAAACCTTGAAGAGTTCATGTGACCATATTTGGAATACACAGCATTTCTGTTTGGGACTGTTCAAGTCCACAAGATTCCTTTTCTTTACATTCAATTTGAGAAGTACTGTAAGAGCTGTCAGGTTACTCAGATGGAAATTTGACAGACCTCAGCTGTACAGCTCATTAGTGCTATTATTACTTTGATTTTCGTATTCTTTAGTTGAACCAAATAACCTCCACCACCTCCACAACTGCTCAAAAGTATCAAAGTTGAAGCTGGTGGCTCAAGGAGTAAACTGTGCAAAAAAGTTAGGTTAAAAAGACTATAATGGTATTTAAATATTATTTTAGAACAATGTTGCTTTTATCATTAAATCAATGGGAACCCAAACATAAGGATGCAATTTGCTCAGGAGGGGTCTTCCCTATGAAAATGACAGGGTACTTGGAAATTTTTTTAAAACAACCCTTGAAGGTAACGAAATCTTAACCCCTACAAAGGAACCAGTTCTAAAGTGACAAATGACTGGCATTTTATAATTCAGAAGTAAAAGTTATTTGCTGGCGTACCAAATTCTGCTATGTACAGTTCCAGATATTGATCATAGCATTGCAAGCACTACAAATCCACAAATTTTGCCCCAAAAAGGTACAACAAAAACTCCTGTCATTTTTGTAAGGGAGTCCCCTTGGGGCAGTTTGTTTACTTCACCAGTGACCACTTACTGTATTCAACTTAATTTATTCATCCTTGGGAATGGTAGGAAAGATTAGTATTATTAAAAGCAATCGCTAAAAATTCAGCACACTTGTTATATCTAAAATATTATTATTAGTTAAAGTATTTTGTCCATATGGAAAGGTAACAGGAATTATTTCTGTAAAGTCATATCCAGAAAAATGCATTGTGGGATTATGCCCCTTTCAAATGTAGGTTAGTATGCTCTTGTTCAACATGCTTGAAGAATTATTACTACAGAAATATGAAGTTATGAGTTTTTTTAAAAGTTAAATCTGATGGAAGGGCGGATTAAAAATTTATTGAAGCAGCTGAGATGCTACCCGAGTCCACAAAGAGAGGTTCAATAATTTATTGTACTGGAAGTATTTATTAGGCCAAGTTGAAATTTCTGAAAAGTTTTGTAGGATGGCACTGAATCCGCTTCAACAAGTTTTCTTATCTTTCAAGATACATTATTTGATATCCTCCTTTTATATCCTCCTGCTGTTTTTTTATCTTCCAGCAATTAAAAATAATAATTCCTTTTTATTGCTGGAAGATAAAATCAATAATTATTCTTGGTTGATTGTCCTTGTTGTTGTCACATTAACCCACTACATTGTGATGAAAGTGTGTTACTAGCTGTAGTAATTTTTTTTTACAGTAAAATCCTCCCTGCTAGTAGAAATTTAAGTCTTTGCAACAGCAATTGGAAATGGTTGTGAACTTTTTGGAGACCTTCACCACTGCTGTGTTGCTGCTTTCAAGTTCTTGTGTAGTCTTAAAATTGGTGAGCGAGTAAATTGCAAGATCTAAAAAAAATGATAAAAAACAGACATATTAGTGATGAGTTTCTTTGTATCCAGAGACTGAAAATTGGATGTCCAAAAAGCATCTCCCCCCACTAAATGAAAAATGGAGTAGGTTCATTTTTAGTGAAATTTTTCAAAACGTCGGTGTCATAGGATTCCTGGACACCCCTCTACCTGAATCCTCAATGTGGAGACAACATTGGAGTACTACTGAATTTCAATAGCCACTTGTGAAAATGGCATTAATTTTTGACAAAATTTTTGACAAAATTATTGGTACAATTTTATGGGTTTGGTCTTAAAAAAAAATTAGTTTGTCAAGTGGCATAAAGTGCTTGTTTTGCAGTCTATAAAGTTATTATTTTTCCTTCAATTCGTTTGGCAATTAATTTTTCAAAATAATATTTCCCAGCTTCCGTGACTTCCTTTTTTCTTTCCAAAATATACCAATTTTAGACTGAACCGCCTGAGGTAGCATTTTGCTACCTGGCCCAACAATGAATTTTAGTGAAGTAATTGTCCGCACTGTACTGTATTCAAGAAGAGTAAAATAAAAATGTGAGGTACATTAAATGCAAATGACACTCCAAAATAGTACGAGATAATTTTATAAGTACCTTTTGAAGAAAGAACCGAGCACCTGTTGTTGCTCCTCCGTATTTCGTCCCAATGGAGACGGCAAACTGTTGATTGAACCCACTTGGAGTTCGGCAGCTCTGGCTAAATCTTCTGACAAAAAATATTTTTGCCGGCACATTTACGGCTGCTTTTGTTGGCTTTCCCACACTTTTTTGCGGGTGAGCCGCACAACCAAACCAACGCAACAAGGAGAACTACGAAAAAAAAATTGCTCTTGTCGAGCGCGAACGCACCCGAAATTCTCTCATATTTCGTTGCTGGTGCAAACACCAAACCCCTTGGTGCAAGCGCTTGAAACTTAAATGAAAAATAAACTTTTCAACGACACAAACCTTTCTCCCACTTTCTTATGCTAACTCTTACTTTTTGTTTTCAAACTTCGCAGTACGGAATTATTGGATTTAAATACGTAACCGGAAATGCGTATGGACCGGAAGCTTAAATTTGTACTCATGCGCAGTGCGTTTTACCGCGGTGTTGATTTTAGGTTACACTTTTATTTCCGGTCACTCGTTTTTGTTCATCAGCTGAGGTGAGCATGTTAAGGACGGTGCTTATTATTGTGCTGCGCATCTCGAGATACTCGAGTTCTCTGCTATGTACTGCGTTCCGCCGCAGAGAAAACGTTTAAGTTCTAATCAGCAGAAAGGCAACAACACGTTGAAATAGGAAGGACACGACCAGCTATGTCGAGGAAGGACACGACCAGTTGTGTTTATTGGGGACGAGAAAAAGCTAACATACAAGAAATAAAGTAGTGGCGGAGAAAAAACGAATTACATCACTGTAAACTACGAGACTAAACGTAAACAGCATACTAGGAAAAATTAAGCTCGGCAAGGTGCGAGCGGTAAAACTGGCTGTGTCGAGTGACTAACGCGAGAGGCGACAAGGCTTAAATACCGAGATGTGGCGTAAAATCCCTAGAGGATCAAACTGCGGCCATAAATGCAAATTCCGAACATAAACACATTTTTCTATGGGTGGTGCTTACTAATGCAGGGATATTTTTGAGTTTGTATTTTAAAGCCATAACTTTTGCAAATATTGTTGATTAATTATCTTTGAAAAATGCGTGGTTACTCCCTATTTCCTTTTTGGATTTCAAAAACACTTGAAAAGATCTGCTTTTCCTGCATATTTATAAACCGCGCAAAAAATACCTTTGAATTTGTTGGCACCGTCGTTAAGCAAAGCGCTTTTAGCTTCGGCTCGCACGATCAGCTAAAAACTGTTCCGAGCCTCCTTTAATTAAACTAAATAAAAAAAGTGTAAGTGGCTAAAGATAATCTACCTCCTAGGATCTTCCTAGTGTCTGTTTTTGTTGTGGCTCAGCTGTTTTAATAATTTTATGGCAGCAATAACGTAGCGCGCTGTGGCGATATCCGTCCAATTTTCCTTGGACAATTACAGCGTTGTCTGTCCAGCGGCTACCTAGGATTATGCCAAGAATCTGACCGTATCAAAAACCAAGAAATGTTTTAAATGAATAATTTTTCAATAATTTTATTTGTCCTAGCTGTGAAAGACGGTGTGCAGTACAAGTTTTTTTACACTGCCAATTCCTCGACTTGGTCCGATGGACGAGAACAATGCTCTAAAGATGGAGGGAATCTCGTTATTCTAGAAACCGAAAGCAAATGGAGATTCATCACTGCACAGATTCAAAATCTCTCCAATCCAACGGATAACGAATGGTTCATTGGGTTAACCCGTAACGGAAGTGGAAATGATTGGCGATGGATCACGGGGCAACCACTGAATAATAGTCACTGGCAAGCAGGTCAGCCATCCAAAGATGGAAAATGTGTGGTCATTGCCAAGGACTATCCCAGTGGAACAAAGGGGCTGTTTAATGACTTGACATGTGACAGCAAGAAGGCATTTATTTGTGAAAAGCAACTCTCACTCCCAGGTAGGATGATTCCATTTATCTTAGAAAACACAATTCGCCTCCAGAACTGCGCATCAAGATAAACCAGGTGACATAAGCCCTAGACGCTTAGGTATTTTGAGTCTGCAGTGCTCATTACGCGGAACGTGAAAGTTCAATGGGATATCTTTCTCTTTTTTTTTAATATCTCGTACTCGGCCGGCGCTTATCTCCGTCCGTAGCATGAAGCGACTATGAGTATTACTACTCCCTCCTTGGGGGGGATGGGATGCTAGTCCATTGCAGGGTTACCCCCAGCATTTCGCCGGTACCCATTTATACACCTGGGTGGAGAGAGGCACCGTGAGAGTAAAGTGTCTTCCCCAAGAACACAACACAATATCCTCGGCCAGGACCAGAACCCAGACCACTCGATTCGGAGTCGAGCACACCGCACCGCACATCCCACTCAAGGGGACAACCAAATTAAAATTGCCGCCTATCTCACAAATAAATGAGAGCGCCATAGGCAGCCCAAGCTCGGTATACGATTTATAGACTTTGTATGGGAAGATTAACTTTGAGCTTATAAATGCTAAAATAAGCTGTAAATGTAGAAATAAACTTCGCTTACCTCTACATACGGTTGTCCTCGTCTTTTCTGTGCAATCGGAGAGCACGCTGTGTCCGTTCTAGCCGGTTTTGTGGCTTTCGAATTTTTACGACGTCGTTAGTTGTCATTTCCCGTCATAGAGAGAAGAAAGGCTGGTGACTCGCGGCGATCTCGTCCCACGAATTGCACTCGCATCACAACGCAACGGTCCGTATCGCCATAAAAACACCACAGCCATAGGGCCAGATAGATTTCCTATCACATCAAATCCACACTAGGACCACACAGCAATTTTTGGCGGATAAATTCCAAATAATGTTCGGCTTTCTATAATTTTCACATGCGTTCAGCTAGATGTGTGGCTACGACCGTTATAGCTTGATGGCGATCGTATTACATTCTGCACTCTCATTGGACAATTTGAAACACTTGGCTAGAAGGGTTACATAACATTGTGGCAGAGTTGCGAGCTGAAGGCACAGCAAGTTACCTTGAGATGATGAGAATGGAAACTCTCGTGCGCGGCTAAACGCGACAAAACTCTGGCCAACTCTCATGAAAAATTTGAGCAGGTTCAAATTCGATGAGAGCTCTTGATAGTCGATGAGAGGAGCCGAGAGTTGATGAGCGTTCTTGACGAAACCAGAGCGAGAGTTTCAACTCTCGTCAATTCTCATCAACTCCTGCTCTCGTTTGGCCAGGGCTTTACGTATGCCCAGAAAAATCGCGAATCCAGTACTTTGTTCTTTGAGCAAAGTAAAAGCAAATTGGGAAAATTGTTTAAAAAATGCCTTCAATTCACAAATGACAAACAATTCAGCACCTTATTACATTAATGAGTTGTTAGTTTCGTTTTATCCCTTGTCGTAATCTAACATCGGCTGTAACCTATGCCTTCTCTTCTGGTTGGGTCCTTCCAATCTAAAGACCGGTGGTAACAATTCTCCGGTGCAACAGTAGTATGCGCTGGCAATCACTTTAAGGAAAGCAGTTCGATTTCTGGTTTTGAGAAAAAATTAAAAGACTTACCTGGCTGATCCCAACAAGACTGTTCTTTGAAGCGCTGCCAAATCTTTCCCAGCATTTATAATGATCTAGTCTTCTCGGAATAGCCCCCAGTTCTCCGATAACAAGGCAGACAATTTTTATGCTCATAATCTTCGGCAACTCTATAATCTCAAGATACTTATTGACGTTCTTGCCTTTTAAATATCCACCCTGCTGTCACCAGGACATGTAATGTCGATCGGACGAGGCAACTTTTATTCTTTTTGTCATCAAGCACAATGCCACAGCAGGTTGATTATGCTCCAGTTTCTTGTCTGCTTGGACTGAAAAGTCCAAAGTAATTTGTAATTCTCGTTATCCTCAACATTCTTGGGAATGTGTTCCTACCATTTGTCACTCCTTTCAAAATAATGTTCTTTACGTAAATCCCTGTGCACGGCCCTAACTACTCCATCATGTCTCTGTCTGTATTCTTTCAGTGGCCACTTTGGGCCCGACTCGCGTAAGTGATTCAATGTCTCATTTTTCTGTAGGCACATACGGCGCAAAGAGTAATTCTGTGGTCTGTCTATATCAGCGTTGATTGTATTAGTTCTTAGTGACTCGCTCTGCGCAGCCATCAACAGCCCCTCGGTCTCCTTCTTCAGATGCCCTTGTTGAAGCCACATGCGGGTCTTATTGCTTGCCACTTCATCTATTTGTCTAAAGAATTACCCATGAAGTTCTATTCCTCTTAAATCCTCTACTCTGTTGTCCATCTTCGTTTTCTTAAAATATAAGGAATATAATTTTCATATTTAAGAAATCATAAATGTTAAATTGTTTAATAATAATTTAATAATAATAATAATAATAATAATAATAATAATAATAATAATAATAATAATGTCTCCTTTCCAGCTTTTCCTCGCTATTGTCTTGTCGTCTATAAATAATCCTGTTCAGCGGTTTCGCACTTGAGAAGTAGAGGTAGAGCGGATATTTGTAAAATAAAAAAAAAATAAATAATAATAATATATTTAATAATATTCAATATTCTTATATTTTGATATAAGAAATATATTTCTTATTTTCATATATTTAGTACTTTCGGGACCTTCACACTTTTTGCCTTTTCCTGCCACCAACAACTCCCCTTGACTCTTAGCAATATGGCTAAACAGATCCATTCTTGCAAGTTCCAAGCGGTCCTCAGTCGAGCACAGACCTCTCCCACCTATCTTTCTTAGCAGGTATAACTGGCTACACTAGAGAGCTTCACTACAGAGCATTGAAGATGGTTAAGTATTTCTGATATTTCTATCAAGCTGTTTTAACTCTTTCTGAGTCCAGTCAATGAATGCTGCAGAACAACTAAGGATAGACACTGTCA
>OX421445.1:30169848-30177348 GCA_949126865.1 Montipora capitata
GGTTTGTGTATACTGAAAGAGTGGATATGAAAAGACCCGCAGAAGTATTATATAATTCGGAATGCTCATAGATAACCGATTTCTATTTTCTGTTCTCAATCAGAATTCTTTGAAACCCTTCGAAGTTAGCCTGCGTGCAGACGTCTCCTACTTCCTTCATTGCGAAGTTGGATAAACGTAACACTTGGCGTGAGTTAATTCAATTAACTTTCCTTTCTTTTGTGGTGACCGCACAACGTTCCAAATATCACTAGATGATTTTACGAAACACGGAAAATAATTATGAACTGTTTGGGTACAGTCCTGCTCCGTTAACTAACAGAAAAAGACTGATTGAAAGAGGAAAAGCAAAACCCGTATTCACGTGGCAAGTAAACATTGCAATAGACCCTAGGAGTGTCACGCAATGTAATATTGTAAACTTGTTTCAAAATTGGACTTTGTACTTATTAAAGTTGTTCATATTTAATCAAGAGGTTATTGGGTACTCTTGAAAAACACTCATAGTTTTTATAACTTAATTAACGACGGGTTTAAAGAAGCAGCATTAACAAAACAACCATAACCAAGCCAGAAAGAAAATAATAAAATTATTTTCAGCGTCAGCAGCAGCCACTTGTTCGTATTTTTTGTTGTGTCTCGTGTTGACTTGAATTTGCATCACGAATACATTATGGAGACTTCGTGCTTTTTGTCTTGCTTATCAAAGTATAAAGGAACATGTGGTAATTCAAGAGGTGTTACAGAATCCGTTCGCCTTGAAGATTGAAGATTGGGTGAAAATAGAGTGTTTGAGGAACGAAGACCTGAGCGACTAGCGACTGCTCCTAACCTATCATAATCATCTTTATTTTAAAGGGCTTCTAAAGAGGTTGCTACTGCTGCTCTTTCTGACTACCAATACGTTCCATCAACACCAGGAATTTTGGAGCGGGTTCAGTCAGACTACGAATGGACTCCCCGTTTATGCGCCGAGGAGGAATCACAGGAAAGCGAATCAGAAGATGAATCCAACGTGGCATCAAAGGGTAATATTTTGGTGGATGTTTTTAATTCCTCAATGTCAAACCTTGCAGACGTATCTGGAAAAGAAAGAATTGATCAATTGCAGTATCAGTTAGAAAGTTGGGATCAGTGTAGCGATGTGGAGAAAGAAGCATTCGTGCATAAAGCTAAAGAGGCTTGCCAGTTGGTATGTGATGTCATAGCGCCACACGATGGAGAAGTGCTATTTCAAGCTGTCCAGCAAAAGAAAAATTTGGGTGCGACTAATGACGCGGGTCTAGAGGCTCTAGTTGCGGCATATAGGAAAGCACCATCTAAAATACTAAAAACCCAAATCCTTAGCATTTACGCAAACAGGTTTACAGTAAAGGAGTTGAAGGCTATTCATCGACCTTTTGAAAACCTCAGTGATCGGCAAATCAAAAAAGCAAGAGCCCATAGTTCTTCTGAGGGCCCCGGAATCCCCATAACCAAGATACCACAACATCGAACCGATTAGACAAATGCCAGTTGGATCACTTTCTGGAATTTACATCTCGCCCCTACTTCTATCAGGATGTGGCCTTTGGAAGCCGAAAACTTAAACTTGATAGTGGCGAAGAATTAGTGATGCCAAACATAGTACGTACGGTTGCAAGATGTACCATCATCAACCAGTATCTTGATTTCTGTAAAGAAGAAAACTTTAGTCCTATGAGTCGTGCCACTATGTGGAGAGTACTTGAAGTTCAGGAGGCCTCTCAAAGAAAATGTCTTAAAGGTCTTGACAACTCTGCTGCTGATGGCGTCGACGGTTTTGAAGCATTACACAAGATTTTAGACGAATTGGAAGAAGTAGGGGCTGACAAGCAGTGGTGTGCACAAACAGGAAAAATGCTGAAAGAGGCTAAACTATACTTGAAGACGTCTTATCGAGGTCACTGCCAAGAGGAAAGCAGGTGCCCCGACTATTGTAGAGCATTTGCCTTGAGTGTTCCTAATGACGCTGATTATCGTACAGACTGTAGCCATGACCATGATTTCTCATGTCGCGACTGTGAGGCGCTAAAGGAAGTTATTCAAGAAATCCAGTTTGCCATAGCTAAGTACTCCTCCAAGATAAATGATAAAGAGAAAGAAGACGATCTTCGACGTGACGCAGTCACTGCTGAAGTAAAAGTCAAGGAGTGGAAGGCACACATTATGCGAGCACATAATCAGGAACAGAGCAAGCAAAAGATTTTGCTTTCTTTACAGAGGGACGAAGTTTTTATAATATCAGACTGGGCAATGAAGTTTTTGCAAATCAAGTTCCGCGAAAAGCAGTCGGAGTGGTTTGCGAAAAGAGGAATAAACTGGCACATATGCAGTGTCGTTGCTAGAAAAGGAGAGAAGCTAGAAGTCTCTTATGCTTACCTGTTCAACAGTTGTAGCCAGGACTGGTTCACCGTACTTTCTATCCTGGAAAATCTCATGTCTGTCATCAAAAGAAGTGATCCACTTATCACAAAGGCCTATCTGAGATCAGACGAAGCTGGGTGCTACCACAACAGCAGCCTCTTAGCGTCTCTAAGAGACATTGGAAGTCGGCAAGGAATTGAGATTGTGAGGTATGATTATTCTGAGCCGCAGTATGGGAAAGACATGTGCGACAGGATACTGTTCCCGATGAAAGCCGCAGTTAGACGTTATTGCAACGAAGGCCACGATATTGTCACGGCGCAAGATATGCAGATTGCCCTAAAAGAAAGGCCAGTTCGGGGAACGACAGCAGCAGTTTTTTCCTTGACCGAGGAGAATAGAACTCTTAAGATAAAGAAGATCCCTAACTACAGTTCTCTACACAATTTTGAGTTTACTCCTGATGGGCTTCGAATGTGGAAGGCTTACAACATTGGAATTGGAAAGCTGATTTCATGGGATGCTATTGTACTTTATCCACAGCAAGCTACCTGCCTCACACAGGAAAAACCTTTCTTTACAATCTCAACCAGAGAAATGAATAGAGCAACAACGCAAAAAGGGAGAATGGACGAGGATAGTGACTCCTTTGAATGCCCGAATCCGCAATGCTCAGAGGAATTCCACAGTCGTTCAGAGCTGGAAACTCATCTTAACGTGATTGCACACCACAGTCCAGTAGGGACAGTGCAAAGAAGCCTGTATGACCAATTACGAATTGATTGGGTTCAGCGTTTTCAGAGCATTTCGCTGGATACGAAGAGACAGTCTCGTCCTGATAGTGAAGTTGAAATTGCAACCTCAACGGAGGATAACTTCCTTCAAATGGGCTGGGCACTTCACAAGTCTAGAAGTGGACAAACGCGCTTTTCTGACAACGTCCGCGAGTATCTACAAAAAAAGTTTGACATTGGCAAAGAAACTGGGAGAAAGGAAGATCCCGCCCAAGTAGCAAGCGACATGCGTAAAGCTCGCAATACAGATGGCACACGAATGTTTAGCAGAGCCGAATGGCTTTCGAAGGTTCAAATTCAGGCATTCTCCTCACGAATTTCTGCTAAGAGAAAGCAATCAAGTTCGAAAGAATCCTCAAGAGATAACGCTGACGATGAATTGGACGACAGTGATGCTGAAGAGTATGCATGCGAAATAGATGATCTACTGTTCCAGGCAAACAGTGAAGCTGTAGTGGCTGCAATAGCTGTCAAGCATCCACTGATGTATGATGTTCATAACCTTTGCGAGATGGCATATGAAAACAAAATTTCATCGTTCAAAGTTAAGATGCCCAGGGAAATTTGCAAACATTTTGAAATTTCATTTAACACGAGAGACACTAAATCTGCTTTAGTTCAGAAACTTCCGGAAATGGTTCGAGACTGCTCTTGTATGAGCGAGTGAGACTCGTTGCCAGTAAGTGTATAAGGACTTTAAATATACTCCGGCCTCCTAGAAAAAATAGCCAGTTTATACTTTGGGTGACTTTTCTTTTTAATACATTGATCAAGTGTCATTTTCTAGTAACTCAGCTGACAGCATAAATAAACATTTGATCACCAAGGAAGACTACTGGGGTGCTCAGTTGTTCTCGTTTGCACCTTCAGGTTTTCAATAAAAGAAATGAATTTCCCAGAAATTTCACTGGAAAAAACAGAATTAGTCACTGAACTAGTGTATTTATTCTCAATAGGTGTTTCGCCTTGTAATCGAGCAAGGATTTAAATGTTCGAAGGCCCCGACCTCGGATTCTGTTAGCTCTGTGTTCTCATGGGCTCTGTTGGAGGAATTGATTGTTGTTTTGTTTTTACAAGAGGGTCGTGAAAGGGGGTGGGGGGGCTAATCCCATTTCCCAGGAAATTGTTTTTTTCAAATCCCAGCTCAAATCCCACAATTCCAGCCTGTGTTGCTCAAATTGAAATCCCATTCCCATTTTCTATTGTTTTTTTTTTGTCATGAAACCCAGTCCCAGTGCATAAAATCCCATTTCCCAGCCTCTAAAAAAGGCAAATCCCAGCTCCCATTTTACCCCTTCACGACCCTCTTACAATTTTAGTGAAACACGACAAAGCGCTTGCTCGCCGAAAACGCTACAAAACGACCTGAGATGCGGGAAAACAAAAAGAATACAAAACGGCAACAAAGCAAGTCAATTATATTCACAGGACATTACATTTTATGCCGTTTAAAACAAAACCGTTTGCTTCCAAAACAAACATTCGTAAATGGCTTTTTTGCACCATGTCTTGAGCTTGGGCTGCCTGTGTAAAGAAACAGAAAGAGGAAGCAAACGTTGGGGGAAGGAGGATTTACGCCAGTAAAAATGCTACCCGACTTGAATTTTCTGAACATAAAATGAACACTTCAGTGCTTTCAAAGTAAATGTACGGCTTTCGCATTTTCCAGAGACCGGTTAAAAAAGAGTCCGCGAGGTTGCGTGACACAATTCATGAATGCAAGCAGCAAGACCCTCGCAGTGTTTATACTTTGCGGCGTGACGCCGACTTACAGTTAAGAACAGGTACGTTTCGTACTCTCTTTTAGTCTCTATAACTATCCCACCTAGTAAATTTACTAAGTTTTAGTCAAGGCGATTCAGCTTGACTGAAACTTGTGGTTCATCAATAACAAGAAAGAGCAATTTTGAATAAATCAGTCAGTCGTCATCAAACAATTATTTCTTTACACGTTACTTTTATCCAACTTCAAAGGATTGTGTTTGAGTACTGTAAAGAAAATCGGTTTATGTATTTTTGAATTATATTTAATGGGTCTGGATCTTTTCAGAGCACGTCGTTAAGTATATTTTTCGCTGTGATAGAGGTAAATTATACATAAATAGGCGGTCGAGTGCTGGCTAAAAGTTTAATTTGGACGGCTGCGTTTATTTCAGTCAAGATAAATCTTTTTCTTTCCTTAATGATGTTTTACGTGTTACAACTTTAATGAGCTCAATCCAAGCATCAAATGTCGAGTTAGCGATGCAGAGCTCGTTATTTATCGAGGCCGTACTTTGTGCATCGTTGGCAATCATTTTCGAAAATGTGCATAATTTGTCGACCGGCTGTGCTTAAAGTTCGCTTAAACCGCAACATTTTTTAATATTCCCATGCTCTTCTACTTTATTTTAGCTGCCCTGAATAGACATATTGTACAGAAGATGTGGGACTTTTGCGCAGAGCCCAGATTAAAATTTTAATTTTTAAGCCAATGGCGTCAGCTGCGAAGTAGCTGTCAAACAAAACTATAATTTTCAATATAAACAACTGTTGAAAAATCAGAAAATTGGTGTTTTACACTTATTAAGGATTGATCTTATCATGGAAGACGATGAAAGTTCAAGAGACTAAAATATTGTGAAAAGACGAGCTCGATAATTTGTTTTTTTTGGTTTTTGCCCCTGCTAAAACTGGGCCTTTGCTGGCTAACGCGATGTTAGTCTCGCAAAAATTTATTTTGCAATATTTGCAAAAACTAAGGTGGCTTTGATTACATTTAGACTAAGATAGATTCATGGGGAAAGTTTGAAGGAAATCGATTTTTCGACCCAAAATGCAGCGGACCGCTTTTAGAGAGACTGCCTCTTAAAACTTCAGTGCGAAGTTTCCAAGATGATGCGAGCTTGAGTTTCTGGTTAAATGATCAATGTGATTTCAGGAGTCAGCGCTCGCTCATTTCCCGAAACAGCGGCTGGTAATCGAGCCTGCTCTTCCTTAGTGATCCAGTCACAACCATCACAAAGTACATTTCTTTAATTCCCATAGCTGAAGAATCAGCTCGTATTTCAATGCACTGTAACTAGATATTTTTTTCCTTTACTTTTTCTGCAATACTCGTATTGCACGCTCGTAGGACACGCTGAGTGATTGATGACGACTAGTACTTTCCTATTCCCCTTGCCATGAACCACATTGGCTCGTGATTACACCATGTTTTCCTTCGTTCATACTTTCACTTTTCACATGATTTGCAATGACTACTTGGTCATGTCAGTATTTTTTATAATCAAATTGTGTCATATTTGTACACTCACTAACTCTTTGCGCTATTGTTTCCTCGTTTTTCCCACAAATCCGACATTTTGTTGAAAAATTTTCTTTGTATATGTACTTTCAAATGTTGTTGGTACTAATTGCTTCATCTTGAGCTGCAACTATCAAACTTTCTGTCTCTTACTACAGACTTGCTTTCGGCAACCAGTCTCACCTTCTCATCCCATCCACTTCTTCTGTTACTCTATCAAACTGACTTCTTTTGGTGTTTTATGATCTTCCTGGGCAGTATCTTTGTTGTTTTCCCCTTTTCCAGGTTTCAAAACTTGTTCCCTCTTTACCGTTTTATAACCTCTCTTGACCATGTTCAATGTGTTGTATCAAACTATATCTTTCTATATCTACACTGACAGTCTTCCACTCTGATCAACCCTCTCCTTCCAGCGGACCTTTTGACGGAGATCATGACATCCTTCTCCATTACTTTCAACTCCTACTTTGTCCAATCAACAATTGTCGCTCCATATCTGATGATTGACACTGCTCTAGCATTGATAGCTGCAATAATATTTCTACCACTCAGCTTCGATCTATTTTCAGCACTCTTCTTATCACGGTTTTCTGAACTGATTTTCCTTATTTCTTCGTATTTTATTCCATATGCCTCCAAATTTCCTTAAGTACTTATATACTTTGTGTTATCATACTTTTAGTGACTTCCTATTTTCTCCATTTGTCATGATTATACCACCTATTGTTCCATTTTTCCTGTTTTCATTATCAGGCTCCAGTTAGTCAAAAGGAGGATAATAAAGTAGCTGCTATTCCCAAAACGATGGAATTACCTAGTGATAAATAAGTTCGTCTTGGAAAGTAAATTTTTGACTTTGCAGAAACAATGGTCAACCTCAAGAGTTGGGCGATTGTGATCTTTGTGTTGAATTCGCACATTTCTTGTCAAACTTTATAACACTTGAAAGAAAAAGAAAACTAACAAAAACAAAAACCGGTATCTTGCCATCATTTGACACAGATGCTTCACTGTTTCGCGAGTTAACACGCCGCG
>OX421445.1:30184848-30187348 GCA_949126865.1 Montipora capitata
ATTTGACAATAAGTCCTTCTTTGAAGACCACTCACTCTTTTTCTTTTGGTGTTGTTGTTGTTGTTTTTCTTCATAGAGGTATACGTAGAACTGAAGTCTGAGACGATTAGAAAAAGCTTGTGAATGCAGAGTTAGTTCGCACTGTTACTGCACATGGCTTTCATGCTTTCCAGCAAAAACATTGCAGAACACGTTTTTTTTGTGAATCAGCAAAACTCAGAACAGTAAACTTTAATCTGGTTGGAGATAGCTTGCGTGATAACTCAATATTGCAACCGTGAAACCACTTACATATAGAAGGAATGATCAAGCTCTCATCTTGCTTTTCAATTGAACCAAGGAAATTGCTCGGTCCTCTGACTTTTTGTAATTTTGCTCTCATTTCCCATTTATCCAAAATGTCTTACGATTTGCTATGAGCCTCCAACTCAAGTAATAAATTGATTGATCCATTGATTGTCGGAGTGCACAAAATTCCTTGGACCAAAACTTTTGATATAACGCTCGAGACCGTAAGACAAATTTCAGGTAAAACAACGTCTACTGTCAAATTGCAAACCATGCCTGCTTAACAGAGCTCCTATTTGTAAAGGATAATTACATTTTGTAATACCTGACTTGCTTAGAAACTAATTCCACATTCCAGTAATGCCCTATGAACGACTAGTGGGTTTGCAGGGGCACCGTTCGGCGTTGTCAATGCTCACCAATAGGAGATCGCTGGCCCGAAAGCGATTTGTTAACATGAGTTGGAGAGCCGTCAAGGTATTGTTCAGATTCCGTACTGGGCACAGAATCATATTCTTCGTTCTCGTCGTCGCTGTCACAATTTTCGTCTTCTTTTATATTACCCTTTCTTTCTTGTGTGCCTATAGCACTGAAAAAGGAAGTTGCATTGTGTGTACCTGGAAGAAGAAAATACAGGTTTCAAAGACCGGAAAGATGGACATTTCGAGAAAAATATGAACACAAACCAACCTGAAATAGCTTCGTCACACGAATCCCTCTTACTGCGAATACACCTCCAGGATTTTGAGAGGTCTTTTTCTTTCACGTTCCACACACACTTTGCACTTATAACACTACATTGTCCAGACACGACGGGACTTATGTAGCCCAAAACCGCTCCTCGTATTGCCTCGCTGTTCAACTGTTTGCTTGGCTGTTTTGCTCGGTGCATCCTTGATCATCACGAGACGAATAAAATGAGAGCCAAAGTTGCCCTTTAAATAGTCGTCAGCACTTGTGAGATCGACAAGCATAAATCTGATCAAATGACAGATATTTAAACCCCCTGAAGAATTGCCCTTTGTCAATTTTTGCTTCACACGAGAAGGTCTGTCTCTGAGAATCGATTGAATCATTAAAGGTACTGTTTCAAATACAATGTGATGCACACTATCGGGAGAAATTTTCATGTTCATGTTATATGCCGGCGCTCAGCGTTTCATCCCTTTCGGGGTTCTCTTTCACATGCTCATAACAGCCTATACCTGCGGGCAAATGCTCACTACTGCCGGTGTTGATTAGAATTGAGATGCCCATGCAGTCTGAAAGCTATTTGAAAGACAATGCGACAATTTCATGACACTTTCGGCTGAATCCAAACGACCGTTTAATGGTATTCATTCACACCAAAAACAATTGGTTCCATTGCCAGGTTGGTAAAAAAATTAAACAGTGATTAGCCAGTTTGCCACGAAGTGAATACAATGAATACAACTAACAAGGGGTCAAGTGATTAACAACCAACAGGCTCATTATTATAACGCACACACGCCAATGTGAAACACTGCCGTGGAGGTAGTGGAATTTGCATTTTTCTCCTAAACAGGCCAAGTCTATATGTGTTTTGCCATAAAAGAGACGAAAAGATAAGAAAAATAGTTAAATATTGATATCCCCGTCAAATCCGTGAAGGTTCACGCATAAGTTTGTACTGCGGATTGATGCATTGCATCCCGAAAATCAGTGACACTGCAAGTGTCCACCCTCGAATCAATCCTAAACTGGAAGACGGAAAAGACGGATTTCACAAGGATATGAATATTTAAGCATTCTACTTCTCTTTACTACTGTAAATACTATCACCATTGTTATAATACATATTATATATTATACTTACAGTTGTAAGGAGAAGTAAAAAGAATTAAATATTCATATCCCCGTCAAATCCGTGAAATCTGTCTTTTTCCTTCTCAAATAAGTATGCACTTTGCATGATGTATTACATCCCGAAAATCAGTGACACTGCAAGTGTCCGCCCTTGAAACAATCCTAAACTGGAAGACGGAAAAGACGGATTTCACGGGGATATGAATATTTAAACAGTCTACTTCTCTTTACTACTGTAAGTACTATCAATATTGTTATAATACATATTATATATTATACTTACAGTTGTAATGAGAAGTAAAAAGAATTAAATATTCATATCCCCGTCAAATCCGTGAAATCCGTCTTTTTCCTTCTCAAATAAGTATGCACTTTGCATGATGTA
>OX421445.1:30189848-30197348 GCA_949126865.1 Montipora capitata
TTTTATGTTTTAAAAAGTATAATAATGTTATAGCATACGTGTTAAAAGATTACTCTCTGTTATAGTATTTTTACATTTTTTTCCTAACACCAAGAAGCAACGACTTTAAGACAAAGCAAAACATCTCATGTACGACATCCTGTCGTTAAATATATACATAAAGGAGAGTCAAAATCCGACAGCTTTATTTGTTTTCCACACAGCCCCAGTCATCAGATTGCCACCGTCAGTGCAAAAGGTATTGGATTCATTTTCGATTACCGTAACGTTCTTAGACTGAAACACATCTAAACTCGGGAATGTAAAAGGATAAATAGAGTTAGTTACCAGACTGAGCATGGTATATATGGCACCTTGGAAGAATCGGATAGGGAGCGGCTTATGGGAAGTTCATTAGCACAGCATAGAAAGTAACGATCGATGAAAAAGTCAACATCAGACGCAATGTTCGCGGTGATTGGTTGTTAACGAATTGGCACTGACATGGTAAGTACAAATATCGAGCAAAACGAGAACAAAGCAGATGCTCAAATTCAAAACAAGACGCGATAGGACGGGCTCTAACCAGTTCAATTGCATGATGACTGAAATCCTTGCTTTAAGCCCTGGTTTGCAGTGGCTATAAAAAAAAATAATAAGTACTCAAAACTTGTTAGGGCGCTAAAAGGTCCAGTCCAAGGATAGACATCTCCATCTTACAAAATGCAACAAAGGAGAAAAGATATCAAATTGTTTTTCCTTGCGGCACAGGTTAGTTTAGCTTTGAAACGGATAAAAAAGTTGTGCCTTTTCTTTAACATTCTCTTAAAATCTTGTTTAGGTCATTTTATGCATCTCCTTGAGACAGAAAGGTAAGCATATATTTTGTTCAGAGTTGAATAACATCATCACCGTAAAAGTGATCAACCTTCAGTAGGCTTGATTAAACGAAACGAAGTGAACCTACTTTTTCCTTATGTTATTTAACTTTATAACTTATAGTCCGGAGCAGAAAATGCCGAAGTCAACACGATTTTCAATTGCTCTCATGCTAGAAACAATTCTGAGGAATCGTAGCGATCTTGAGTTGAAAGGAAGGAGGTCAATCTTCCTGAGATTTACACATCCGCTAGAAGATTGCATTTTTCATCGAATCGCACTCATTGCGCTTCAAACTAGGCTAATTACTTCAGTTATTTATTTAATGGCCTTTTTTTATAGTATACTTACTGCAAGATAAACAGCACTCGTTTTGCCTTTTAAAAAAATGCAAAAGTTAAATGAGAGAAAGGAGTTTCATTGGGGCGTCTTTTAAAGCAAACATCATACCTTGTTGCGCAATTTTGACAAACACTCCAGCAGGAAAAAGTGCTATGCACAAAAATCAAACGCAAGAAACCCACTGTTATCGAAGTAAAGTACCTAGGAAGACAAGTTTGAAAAAGGCAGTGAGTTCCAAGTAAATTAAAAACGTACGGAGATTTAAAATGGCTTCCCCAATAAATTTGGAGCAGGTTTTTCTTGGTGGGCTAAGAGTTGGACGTCATTTGGCCGCGCATAGCATTAATTACCTGTCATCTAAAAGTAAACCTACCAAATCAGTGCGGTAATTAGCATTGCGCTTTTAAAACAATGTAATTCTAAATTTCACCTCTCTCGTTATTCAACGTAAGCGTCATGTTTCTCCTTCGTTTTATGTGATTTCCCTCTTTCCTTGTTGAGAACTTTTTTGGCATTATTCATCACCGTCGTTCGATATAATTATTGTACTAAAGCAAGAAGGGTTTGTTGATTCTTTTCTTGAAACCTTACAACCATAATTTTAGAGTGAATTACTATTAAAAGTATAGGCGGTTTGCTCGTTATGTCATTTCCGTCATATTGGACGACCCAAACAATACACTTCTCATTTACTTCTTTGTTCATCATCCAGCAATTGTTTACCTGTGTCTCTGACGACTGATTGCAAAGCATCTATGCCTACTTCAGATTGTAGTTTTCGATGATAGATGCACTGAGTTACCCACTGTTAGGTTGAATCGGCCATTTTCGAAATATCAAATACTCAGCTTGATAGTGAGGCAGTGAGGACAAAAACAATAAAAACACGTTGGAATGAATGATAAAAATATTTACGTGTCATCCACTTTTGTTTGTCTTTGTCCTTTCGACCTCTCTTTCAAGCTGAATTTTAATGTATTAGGGTTAGGGTTAGGGTTAGGGTTAGGGTTATCGTTAGGGTTAGGGTTATCGTTAGGGTTAGGGTTATCGTTAGGGTTAGGGTTATCGAAAAAGGCCCTGGTTCAAGCCACGTTCTGACCACTGGTTGAATTAGTTCCTGGTAGTCCCTAATTCAATTTTCTCGACCGCAGTTGTAAACCCAACTGGTTCTCCTTCGCGATCGGCCATTTGTAATTCGTAACAGTTGTTCTGTTCCAATGCTTCATTGTAGTTTATTATTGTATGTATGTATTTAAGAAACCAGATAAAAAGAAATGTCATCACCAGAAAGTATGCTTTCCGCCAAACAATCCTCACATGCCGTATTAGGAAATAAACAACTTTTGAACTCTTCATAGGTCTCGTCGGCACTTGCACGTATCCGGATTTTTTTGTATCCACAAATGTTTTTATTCGGAATCAAAAATATCGCGTCCACACATAGCGTATTCCGATCGTTTGCGAATCGTTTGCACTGTCCACATGTATCCAGATACGCTCTAGTGCTCCTTTTATTAGGGAGCTTAAGCAAGAGACGTTTTTGTCAACACGGACCCCAAGTAGCCGAGATGAAACTGGGTCGAGACCGGCGTCTGTGACTTGACTTGTTTGCATTAAGCATGTCGCGTCAGTGATTTTACGGCATCGCTAATTAATTGTCCAGGAAAAGGTTTGATTCTTTGTCTTCTTTCTTAATACTGAATCATGACTTCTTTAAGAAAGACAAGAGATATGCTTTTTCAGAGCTACGACCAAAGATTGATTTCTGAGGATTAACTTCTTGTTTTATTGTAAGTCTGAAGAGAACACGGCTAGAAATTCTCAATCCAGTTACGATCCATAATCCTGAAACGATTCTGAATGTAAGGCAAAGTTCAGATCTGCCAGTGTTAGCTGATTTGTCCAATCCATTTAGTGCATTTCTGTAAAGGAAAGCACATGACAAATAAAAATGAAGCGTTCCAAAAAAGAAATTAAATTTGACGGTCATTAAAATTTTACAAAATTTAGCATGGTCTTTCTGCCGGGAAACGTTGTCTTAGCATTGCCAAGCCATTAAAATTTAAGACCACAGAGAAAAAACACAAGCACGTACAAAAGGATATATCAAGGAAAACAAATATTTTTCAAAGGAGACTTACTCTAGAATTTTTGGCAAGACTGAGTCTCGGCGTCTGCAGCGCTGTTGTTCATTAGCCAGGAAAACTGAAAAAGAAGAGTTCTTTCATAAATAATAAGAATTAGAAAGTTGATTGTCCAGCATTGGCAGGAAAACAACAAAAATCGACCAAAAAAACAGTTATTGCACCTAAAATGAACTTACCTTCTCGCGTTTTTGTTTTTCAACACGGACGCCAAATAGGCAGCTTTGAGGTTTGTGACCCAAGTTACGTCTGTGACGTGTGACGTCAATTTCTTTGCAAAATCACTTCCGGTCGCCGACCGTGTTGACGAAAACGTCGCTTGCTTAATTAAAACTCTTTTTCCACACAGTACTTTCCCGGCAAAATGTGGCCGCGCGAAGTCAGCCATCACAAAAAAATGTTTTTTTTTTCTCAAAAAGTATTTCTCTATTATAGGCCATTCCGAAATTGCGCAGGGAACTGGGGAAATCGAAAAAATTGACACCATCAGATGAAAGATAACGTTTAGATAATCTGATTGACCTACTATTTAACAATTAGGTCATGAGCTCGAGATTTCTATGAGGCGATAGTTGATAAGGCCGAAGGCTAAATCAACTATCACCTCATAGTAATCGAATCGAATTCTTACTAAAATTTACTTGAAATAACGGTTTCCAATTATTTCTTGACGTATTATTAAACTTTGCGCCTGAAAAAGATCGTTCGGATTAAATTACCGTTTAAAATCAAAGTTGTGCGCGCATCAGCTTTTTCAATAATTTCAACTTTTTTGAAGAAACCGTAATGTCCTTCAAGGTTTAGACTTCTCAGAAATTCAATTACCCATTTGCATCCAAATTTTCCTCCAAAACTTTGGAAAAACGGAAAAAAACGTCGTTATTTCCAAGACGACCTCCAGCCACAGCACACTAATGGCTGATAGTGTTCAATGGCTCAGCCAATCAGATTACAGCATCATCATTGCATTAGTATACTAGTAGAATTCTACTAATTGGAAATAGTTGAGCCTCAATATTAAGGACGTTTCAATGGACTTTTAACTATGTTTTAAAGTCCATAAATTGGTCTCTGTTCAACCTAAAAGCATCAAACTTGGACAGATAACCAATCTCAATCTTATCATTCATGTGGTTGTGTCAATTTATCGATTGGCTCGCCCCAGTTTCCTGCGCAATTCCGGAATGGCCTATATATCGATGGAATAACGGTATTTTCCTTTTTCGTAAAATTTTCATATATTCGTCGCACAAAGTGAAGATATTATTTTTATATTTCACATGCGAGGATATTGAGTTGGCCGTTATGACGTTGTCGCGCTCCTATCAGCCAGCTTTTTAAGAGCGATTTTCGATCGCTATGGAAATTAATGGGAGAGTTAAAAAAATAAGAAACCCCTTCCTGGCTTGCTGGTATGTCGGCTGATATGACAATCTCCTTGGCTGAGAGATCAGTCCTCAAACTTTCACATTTGGCCATTCTCTCTGCCGCGGACGGTATCAGCCCACACATTTGCCAGCATGGACTTTTTGCGGATTTTTCAACCAGTTTGGCCGGGCTGAAACCTTCTCCACGTAATCGCCACTTTCATTTCAAGAAGATTTTTTTCAATCTCAGCCCGGCTAACCGGGCTGAAATCTGGGTCGTGTCGTACCTCATTGAACGGGCTTCAGGATTGGCCAATAGAACAATAGAACGAGCAAAGATAATAATGTATCTAGCACAGAAAACAATAGGAAGTACGACACTATATGGACAATGAAATATAGTGTACAACAAGAGGTACGACCCTACCCTGAAATCAGGCCCTTAGGGCCTGATTACATGGTGAGTTTCAACGCGGGCTGAAATTTTGCTCCGTCCACGCACGGGGCTGAAATTTTGTTGCGATTACACGCTCAATTTCAGTCCAGGCTACCCTAGACGCAACGTGATCGTTTGTTGTTGTTTTGAATCTCGAATAGCGTGTTCCGATTGGCCAACTAGCTTGTTGGTCATAAGCTTGATCGTCGCGTAGAATACCGGCTGATTTTAACAAGTGAAACCTCTAAATTACCTCAGTTTCATCTTTATGATACGGTTCGGCTATTCAGCAAGAGGAATAGAACAATTCAGAAGCTAACGAGCTAGGTGACATTGTTTCAGTCCTGAAATGCATGTCTTACTTTATTTATTGTCAGTTTCGATTTGTTCGGATAACTGGGACGCACAAGTAAAATGCTTTTGTAAAAATGAACAGACTTAACTGATTAGAGTGTAATGTGTAAAAACGCGTTCGCCTCGGCAATCCGTCATGTTGTTCGATACAATTCGACTTCAAATAGAAATACTTTAAACAAATATAAACATAACAGACTACGATAAAATTGTGAAATGATAAGTAGAGAACGCATTCAAATCAGGACCTAAAAGATTTATGGAAGGATAGCTTTTGATGAAGAAGATTCTGAAAGGCTTTCTGAGATTTTTCGAATTTTTGTAATTTCATGATACACTAAATCATGCCGGGTGCGCGATGCATTCAAGGGAAATGGGCCTTTAAGGCAGCGCTGTCTCCTCAGTTAATTTAAGACCCTGAGTGTTGGTCCAACCTCTCGCATGGAAGCCCAATGCTCAATCAACTGAGCCACCGGTGCGCGGTAAATCTAAACAAGTAAGATATGTCTGCTCAACGTACTAACACACTTCGTTTTCACATCATAGGACCAGAAAAAGTGCGATCAGAGAGATGGTTTAATATCACTGGCTCGAAAGTCTCAGACCACACGACCAGTCCAGTTTTTCATAGACAAGCTAATAAAGTCTACTATCTTTCTTGCTTCAAGGAAACTGTTCATATGGCAACCAACTATCTAGGAAGATATCGCTCATATTTACTGCCAAATGAAACGGGAAATTTCACATTCTTCACATTTTGTGACGACACTTGCCAATTGTTTTTAAGCAGCGGAATTAACCCTCGAAATAAACGGCTGATTATACATCAAACCCAGAATGTGGGACAAGCATCAAAGAATTGCTGCAGGTAAAACAATTTCTAATGCGCGGGATTATGTTGGAAAGTTTAATTTAGACACCACCTTGCTGGTGGTGAAGTCGGTTGCATGCTCCATTGATCCCTTGAAGCTAAATCGGCTGCTGTCTTTTACTCCTGGTGGGGTTACCTATGCCAAACATGTCGAAGGGAAGTAGTTAGACAAAGAGTGATCCTCTTGCCCTCCAGGTCAGGGTTAGCCTAAAAGTTGAATAGCCCTTTCCCGTGATAACAAAAATAATAATACTTACTATTACAGAAACTAGAAAAATAACTTCAAAGCCCTTTGTGCGTAATGAATTCTTTGAAAGTTCATGCTACTTTTGGTGCGATTGTTGTTCTTGTGGGATCCGTTATTGTTGTTGTTGTTGTTGTTGTTGTTGCATGGATGGATAAACTTGTCAGCGGAGCATGTGCTACAGACTTTTCCTGTCGTATCACTGTTTATATTTTCGCTTTTTTGTTGTTGTTCATTCTGTCTGGACTTTATTTCTGGTTTTTTTTTTTTCATGTTTATATTGTAGATAAGTATGCAATCTAGATTACCTTTCTTAGGGCTTCTTTGAGTTGTTCATTTTTGATCCTATTTCAGAACTGAGGAATTGAAGAGCTTTCAGGAATCAGGTCCTCACTACCTCAAAGAGAATAAAGCCTACTACATCGAAGTTCTAATAAAAAATGGTAAAGGCGGTGGCCGAGTGAGCGTTGGAATGCGAACGCCTAGTGGCGAAATAAAGCTTCCAATTTCTAAGGAAAATTTGATAAAAAGCATCACTAAAGAATGTAAGTTGTAAACTAAGGGTGCGTTTTTTTGGGAAAATTCGAAAACGAATTCTTGAATCCAAAAAACGGATTTTGCGTTGTTTTGGCGAAATCCAAAAACGGATCATGAATCCAAAGTATCCACACTCGAGGAGGATACTTTGGATTAAATCTAATCCGGATTTTTGAGATTCATCACTTCAGCGTTTTTTCGGGAAAGGAGTTGAAAAAAGTATTTTTGTCAAGCGGTTTTCCATGCAAAAATGGTAAGCAACAGCTACCGTACGTGACAGTTTAGCCCAAATGTTTTTCTCGCGCCATTTTTACCGTACGATCGAAGACAGATAAAGGTCGAAAATA
>OX421445.1:30202348-30204848 GCA_949126865.1 Montipora capitata
ATAGCAGTGAATTACTCAAGTATATGTAAGTATATGATGCTCATGGATAAATAAATGAATCAATTAAACTGTAACGAAGAGTCAAAGACATCTTTCTGCTCCGAGATCCTCAATGTTTGCTACCTGTGCGGAAATACCACACAGTTAAACTACGAGAATACTTTATGAGTGGTCGGTGTTTTTGTGGTTTTCAGATATGGAAGCAAGCAAAAGAGAAGATAGATTTGTCTTTGTTGTAAAGTCATCCAAGACAAAGGAAAGTGGATTACAAGACAGCATAACAATAACTCTTGGAAATACTTCAGCAAGTAAGAAACCCCTCTACGTGTGAAGAGGAAATAACACTTAACAAAAAAATATCATATGGCCCGCGCTGCTCCGAGCGTGTTTTCATTGTAAAACTATTGGGAAAATCTCCGTATTAGGACCGTACGCATTAGCGCGAGCAGTGCTAATGCGGAAAATGCCGTACGGCCCTGGTAGGAACACGTACTGCTCCGTGTGATGAAAGGATTTCATCGCTTTTAAACATCCAAGGTATTTACAGCCAGAAAAGCCTTGAAATGCAAACATCATGACCTCGGGCCAAATATTTCCCCGTCCGGCCCTCCCACTCAGTTAATAAGTACATATCTAACTTATGACAGGAGCACATACGCAGGAGGCTACAACTCCAATACTAGCTATACCGGAGTTATTACATAAAATTTGACTTGCACGAGTGACAATTCTCAGTCCAATGGGCAATAATGTCTCATTCAAGACTTGTGATTAGCTGGAAAGGTCTGGTTTCGCGGGAAAATCAACATGATCTAAAAGTAACTCATCTCGATCTGTAAAAACGCCGTTCCACAAATATAATAAAACTGTACGCTCCTAGTTATGGTCTCCTGCTTGTGATAATTTCACTGAACGTGTTTGACACCTTTAAAATTTTGACGGTCAATTTCGAATCCTGAAATGTCATGTTATCGTCCTGTAACAAAGAATGCCCACTGCTTGATTTTACTGAGGCCAAAGGGAATTCTTCATCGGCTTACAACAAAAAAAGAAAATAAAAAAGATTATATGGATCGAGAGGAGCGAACCACATCCCTAGTCCCTAACCTTAACTCCAAACCCCTAAGTAACTGGCCTCGCGATCGGTTGTTCAAAAGGTGGATAACGTTATCCACCGGATAAATCACCATCCAGCGGATAAACACTAGCAAAAGCAATTGAGTTATCCAGTAGATAGTGATTTATTCAGTGGATAGCGCTATCCACCCTTCGACCAACTGGGGCCTGCATGATCGTCACGACGTTAGAGAGCGAAAATATCCCGAAGGAGAAGAAAATGGAAACCACTCAGAAAAACAACCGAGATGTGAATACAACATAGTCAATGTGACTACCAAGACTTGATGTTCACTTGGATGAAGACACGGGTTGTTATATATCAAAATCTTTGTGCTTCGATTGCCGCAATGAAAGACACTTGAAAACTTGCAAGTTCAAACCACAAATTCAAGAGAAACACGACTTCACGATGTTTGTTTCACGCGGAAAGAAAAATCGCTCCTATCATTCCTTTATTGCCTACATGGCTTTTTTCAGGAGCAGCTTCTAGAAGCCAACAAACCACTCTGCGGTCAGCGTGGAGCTCAGAGACTACAACTACGGCTGGATGCATGATATGTTTCTTCTAGAAGCGGTCTTTTTTGAGAACCTTACCTCCAAGATTCAGGCCTGCCTCACCAAACCCAAGCAATCCTCAACGGATAAATTTCGAAGGAAAAATTCAGGTGGCTCCATCGAGATTCAAACACGGCCGGGAGGTCATGGGTTTGAATCCCGCTGGAGCCACCTGAAGCTTTTAGGTTTCTAATCAAGTCAATGTTAGAGACAATTGCTGAAATTGTCCAGACCGACATTAACGACTGCCGTCCAAAGGAAAGAGGGGGGGGGGGGGGAAGGGGTGGGGGGTGGTAACAGCATACCATTCACGACATGCCTAACACTATAGATGTTTGATATTTGAGGGAAAATTGAACTCTTAGTAAATGTATAACACCCGTTCAATGGATAAGAAAAGGACATTAATCTATTTGATGCTAGCCAAGTAACTTTTAAGACAGGCAATAACACAGCTTTTGTTCTTCTCTACTGAAGAAATGGCATACTTCTTCTCGGCGTTTTACAAGAATCTGGAAAAAGCAATTCAACACAACATCAGTCATGTCCATGGGTAGGAACCTTTTAACCACCTTTTTGTGCTATAAATCTGTTGTAAGTTGCACTGCGTATGTTAGCTTCATGGGAAAATTTATCGGGGAGCTGCAAGGCCTTGCCTTTGGGCAATATCGCCTGTAAAACAGGAATAATGAAGTAATGAAATAGAGTATATATATAAAGTGAAGATATGAATAAATTAAAAGGCATTAAAAGTTAAACAAAGAGTTTGGCCCTAATGGAGTCGCTCTGGGTATTTAAATTGGGTCTTATTGTTCTTATGTATAAC
>OX421445.1:30207348-30212348 GCA_949126865.1 Montipora capitata
GCGCGCTGTCCATTTCAGTGGATAAATATTATCAAAACCCATTGAGTAATCCGCTGGAAAGTGATGTCTCTCATAGATAGCGTTATCCCAGCCCTTTGTAGAACTTGGGCCTGGACGCCTCACTAACGGTTTCTTGACGCTGTAATCACCAAACAAGACCTACAAGTCATAAACTTTAAATACCACCGTGTATGAATATATTTTCTTTTTCCTTTTTTTCTAAAAGGCAACTATAAGCGAACTGATCATGAACGATAAGTGACTCTTAAAGAAGAGGAATACTTACCAAGCGGTAGACTTCTAGAGTGACAAATGAAACTCTTTTCCCGTGACAGTAGGCATAAGGCAACACAGAGAAAAAGAAAGACTGGTCGTTGACTACTATACTAATACTAATAGTCGTCTAGTAGCGTAGCCAGGATTTGCATCAGTCCACTAGTTGGGTGATACTAATACCCAGTATTCGTATTAAAGCCTGCTTTTCAATCTCTACGATGTGTAGTATTGTCCATATAGTAAAACGAAAATTACACGTTAGCTCGAAGATATGAATTTTACTTGAATTTCTCGTGGCAAGAGAACAATACTGATCTCACTCTTTCGCTGCGCTCACTCGTGAGATATTGTTCTTGCGACTCAAACATATAGTTGATATCTTCTCGACACCTTACAATATTCTCTATTTACATAACTGAATTGCTCTTGAAGGCCTTGTTGGGAACATCACACATCCTCAGAAAGGTGTTGCCTCTCTGAGCTGCAGGAAGGAGCTGAGACGTGGCATAGAACACCCAGCAAGAATTGAAAGCTGGAGAGAATCTCATAATAATAATAATAATAATAATAATAATAATAATAATAATAATAATAATAATAATAATAATAATAATAATAATAATAATAATTTATCCATTTCTAGTACGCATCTTAACATGACTATGATCAGATGCGCATTCTTAAGTTATAAATACGAGAAATAATTGATCGCACAAATCTTGTAATTTTAGTACCGAAGCCTGGAGAAGATGACAATGCAGTGTGTCTTCTGGCGGTATTCAAACAGGTGGGCGATAGAAATTGTTGTGATTAAGATCAACCAGGGAAGAAGGCCGCACGCGTTTGTAATGAGATGGCATGCATACTTGTAGGAAGTGAGGAATCGCATAATTTTGCGGGATGTATAAAATGTACAGAATGAACTACAATAACAAAACTAGTCACAACTAAACAGCATTTTTTTAGCGAAACAATCTTCAGTTAATATTTTTCATTAGGTCAAATGATTCAACTGGCGTTTGGTCCTCTGAAGGATGTTACAAGGACGCGCATTTGTCAAATGATCAAGCCACTGTGTGTCGCTGCAATCACTTGACTCATTTTGCAATACTCATGCAAGTTACGGATGATCCAGAGGTAAGAACACAACCTGAGACAACCCGGACAACATATACAGACAACTAAATGACCAAATCATGACGCAAAAGCAAAAACATGCCTTAGTTCTCTTTTTTTTTAACAATATTCATTTGCTCATAGGTTATGGTTCTGGGTAAATCACACAGGAAGGCGCTAGAAATCATCACCTATGTCGGCTGTGGATTGTCCTTACTGGGAGAAGTCCTGACAATTTTGACCCTCACCTTCTTAAAGTGAGTTGCATCTATTCTACCCGGCGCTAAAGGGCGAATGATCTGCGGCGTTTGCTCGTAGCTTTCTATTCTTTATCAATTGATAGGAGCCTAATTTCCTTCACCTTATTTCACAGCTCATGGACAATGCTTACCTTGAAATGTGAGGGGAATTTCCGAACAAACCATTTTATTAATTTGGTTAAACCAAAAATAGAAGGATGCATTTGTAGAGCAGAACATGTATGGAATCATAGTTAATAGACGGGAATGGTTGTGAAACCCGACAACTTTCTTTGTTGTAGGTTTTTGTTCTCTTTTTTGGCCTTGACCGTGCACAAAACATAATAGTTGTTTACTTCGTACTGAGGAACTAACCAATAGAAACGTGTTGGTTACGTAATTCATGCATAGTGTGTGAGCTCAAAACAAAAGATTGTGCACGGTCGTGGACTTTCCAACCTAAATCTTGGCATCTTTGTTTGCTCCTTTGCTGTTTGCCGAGCTTCCAAACCAGTCCCCTCTATTAACTATGATGGAATCAATAAACAAATCGGATACTTTCAATGCACACAAAGTCAAACAGCCTTTGATTTTCAGTTAAGTATTAATAAGTATGTATCTATCTCCCTTTCAAAATAGTTCAATGTCTAAATGGATCTACTGCGGTTTTCGAATGAGTGTCGTAAAACCAAAACCAAAGTAATTACTTTGGTCAATCAAAAAGGTCGGAGACAATCCAGTAAACCAATGAAAACTCGAAGTAATTACACGTAGCCGACACAAAGCGCGGGAAAATGTGCACGTGCGAGCCACAATTGGTTTTGGTTTCACTTCTGATTGGTTGAAAAAGTTGCGAGAGAACTTTGAACCAATCACTGAGTGAAGTACTCATAACCCAAAGTAATTCACTACCGGTAATTACTTTTGACACTCAATTGAAAACCGCTCTAACACATGAAACAAATCCTATTTACTTATTTAATCAACATAGAAAAATGCCGATCACGTTAAGTTAGAGTGTTTACAGTGAAGGAGGCCAAAAGGACTCGTTTTGATTTCTGCCTGAACAGGTTGACCAGATCGGAGACAAGCATGATTCACCTTAACCTTGTTGTAGCCTTGGCAACGGCGCAGATTATTTTTCTAACTGGGATTGAAGCTACACAGAATAAGGTAGCATTGCGATTTCTTTAAACTGAAGTTCTACTTCAACAAGAGGGCTTAGTCTACTAAATATACGAGTAAGGGAGAAAAAGAGTCCTCACAAACTCAGTGCAATTTTATAGTTTTGAGGGAACCTGGGGATTAGGTGCCTCTTGTGATGCCTCGTGGTGGCAAATAATAGCCCACTATCATTTTCTCCATGAAATTTCACTGTAAAGAATGTTGGCAAAACCACTGAGCAATAGCCCACTTTCGATATATTAAAATTCATCGATCCTAAACAAAATAGGCATCATCTCGAGGCTCTGGGAAATAAACTCATACAAATCCTTATATTTAGTCCCCAGAGCGACGAGATGATTCCTTTTGTTTAGGGCTGAATTTTAATATATCGAAAGTGGGCTATTGCTCAGTGGTTTTGCCAACATTTTTGACAGCGAAATTTCGCGGAGAAAATGATATACGTGTTTTTCTTTTGATTTATCATAGCAACAAAAAATGTAGGTTAGGTAACTCGTAAATCCATATTCTGAAACTTCAAATGACACTGCAGTGCCATGCACAAGCACGAATACGATGCGCACAAATAAGGTAATATGATACTCTCTCTTACTATGTACTCAACAGAATATATTACGGACTGCAACAGAAGTTGCTATGGAAACACAGGGATGGAGTAATTTTGTTGAGTAGTAATAAATACATAAATCGTCTGAACTTTCTCGTGCATTATGTGATTTACGGTCGCTCAAATTGCACCAGCCGCACTTTCAAAACATTACTCGTGACCATAAATCACGAAATGCGCTCTCGTTCATACGATTTCCTACACTTAAACAAGATTAATCTTGCATTTTTCATGGTCTAATTTACTAAATACCTCATGGCCGGGTTATACAAATGCTTTACAGGCAGCTTGTAAGATCGTGGCGGTTCTTCTTCATTATTTTAATCTGGTATCATTCACCTGGATGCTGACAGAGGGGATCTGGCTGTACGTTATGATAGTCCGAGTCTTTGAAAACGGACACAGCAGAATTAAGAAATACTGCGCTTGCGCTTGGGGTAAGAAATCCATTTGTTTACTTTGATTGAACGGGTCAGCACGCAGCTATTACAACGGCTCTCGGGATTGGTTCAGAAAACAATAAACACAAAGAACAATACAAAAGAAACAATGGACCCTCTAAAAACAATAGAGCTGCGTCCAAAAGGGATCCAATCAAATTGAAGGTTATAAAGAGCTGCGTCCTATCTATTGTACAGCTAACCCTGCACAAATGAGTGGTTTTCGTACTTTTCTGCGAGAGACCAAAGAGGCATGCCTGTCATTTGTGAAGAAATTCTGTCGGACGACAGTTGCTTAATAGAAAACGTTTAACCAAATACATAGCCTCGTACGGTTTAAATATAGTCTGTCTTCAAACCAAAGAATCGCGCCAAAGGCCACAAGATGGCCCAGAAAACGGACGATTTGGTCGGATGGCAAAATAATTATAATCCATTTTGTGATTGCTTACTAAAGTAAAAGGTATATTTTTTTGCAGGAATCCCATTTGTGTTCGTCGTCATTACTTTATCAGCAAGTTTTGACGGATATGGCACAGAGACAAGGTAATTTCAAGCTATGCTCTTGTTTTTGAGTAAGATATCAATCGACGAACAATGGCACATTTTTTTCAACTTTCGTGCATTCTTTTTCAGCTGCTGGTTATCTGTACAAAAGGGGACCATTTGGAGCTTCGTTGTGCCAGTTCTGTTAATTGCTGTGGTAGGCAAAACTCGATTATACTACACCTCAACAGTTTCAAACGTACTGATTTTTCGACTGTACTTACCAAAAATTACTATTCCTAAAAATGCTGATTAAACATGGCACACACAACATCCTTGCGATGGTGGATTAGGGAGCATCCTTCCCCCTTCACTGAAGTCCTTTAAATCACTTAGTTCATGCTACAATCATAGACAAAAGTAGTTGGGAAGGTTATATAAATGAATCGCACCAGAGCTGTATTTCAAACCACTTCTGTTAAGGTGCAAAAGAAATAGGTTCTCCTTCTCTTATACAGCAAAAAAGAAAAAAGCAAAAAAGACGTCACTGAAAAGTGCTAACATTCCGAACGGCGATTTTACCTTGCCTGTCGATCCTACAGTAAGCAATTGAACAGTGGACATTGATGTACCAAGTAACTTATCAAACGC
>OX421445.1:30217348-30222348 GCA_949126865.1 Montipora capitata
AGAAAGGCCCTAAATAATAAATATCTCTTCATTACAACGTCTTGTCAGAATGATCATTGATGAAGAGCAATAAATCAGTTAAAATGTAACATTCATTAAATAGATTTGCCACCAATAAGCTATACCACAATATCGTTTCACATATACCCTTAAATACTTACTGCTTTGAGCAAATTCAGAAGCCCTGGGTACATACTGCGTATATCCCACGCAGAGACTTCAATAATTTTTCCTAACGGTTAAATACCATTTTGGTGCAATCTCGACTTCCTATACAAGCGCAGCATAGGGGCTGGACAATCTGCGAGCCAGCGAGCCATGCCGCGAATTTCGCATTTAAGTCTGAGTACCCATTTCAAATAGCGCTGATAAACAGTTATTAAGTCTAAGCACCCATTTTAAAACGTTTAGCTTTCAATAACTGTGTGACTCGCATGTTGACTCGCATGGCTCGCAGCCATGGCTCGCTGGCTCGTTCATTGTCCTAACTCCGCAGCATATCGAGATCGTAAATTCCTGTAATTCCAGGTAAATTGAATGAAACAGTGATTTTCCAGAAGAAAATGATTGGGAATAATTGTGAGTTATCCACTAAAGCTGGCTTAACGCAAAGTACATCGCAGCAACCCAAAAAATTCCGTTCCATTTGCTTGTTCTTACTCGGGCACAGTTTCCTCCTTCTCAAGATTTGTGTTTTAGCGTAACGAAGGTGGATTGGAGCATCAAGTGGAAAACGCTGTTCCATTAGCTTTATAAAAATTTCATAATTTTGCTTGAGAGAAAAACGGTTTAATTAAGCAGAAAACACATCTCTGTAAAACTCGCACCCGATGACAAAAAATCACAAAAACAATAGCCCTTTTCACGGTTAATTTTTCTTATTTGCATTACGATGTAATCTAACGTGGATGCGAGGCAATTTCGGGTTAAAACTACGAAATAGCCCGAAATTGCCTCACATACATGCTAGATTACATTGTCATACAAATGAGAAAAGTAACCGTGAAAAGGGCTATTGTAAAAGAAAACGGATAAACTAAGTCAGTCCCCTAACATGATACCTTCGTTTACAACAATTGTTCCGAAAGTATTACCTTAAAGTCAATTCATTACGAGGCACTTCTGATACGTTTCGCAAAAATGTAACTGTAATCTTTAAAAAACCTCACAACAAATTGCAAGAAGTTAAGCATAATAGTAAGTTACTTTCTTTTTCACAAAATTCTGTCGCAAAGTGACACTTTTGATAAAAGTAATACACTTAAGCAAATCTTTAGCCTCTGAAAGAGATCATTTTGTCTTCCAAACAGCCAATGTTTTACCTAGAAACAATGTGTCCCATGGATTAACTTGAATGAAAATTTTAAAAAATGTTCTGTATGTGACAAGGCGTCCTCTTGAGTTCTCTGTTCGCTTCGAGTGGACGCTTTGTTAAACATAACTCCCCTGGCAATTGGCCATATACACAGACACGTGCTCTCCCAATATACACGCAATATAAAGTAGCTATACAAGAAATGCTTGTTACATAATCAAAGTGCATTTGCTTTCAGTCCATACTTGAAATCATTTGGGGTAGGCTACAGACTTGAAATTTGCTCCCACGATCACATCTGATTATGTCCTCTCTCCAGAGTTGTTCGCGCCTCTTCCGGATGTAAACTCCTGTTCTACCTCGATCCAGTTAAGATTCATATTATGCCTACTATGTAGTGACAAACATTAAGGAGGGTCCCCAATAGGGTTCTTCAATCCCGCCATCCCGACCAAAATTTTCTCTTAATCCCGAAATCCCGAACGTTTTTATTGGCCAATCCCGGTCCCGGTCATGACGTCACAGCATGATGTCCAAACCTCGTCGTCAATTACAATTACAGTTGATTTAGAATACGCCTTGTTAGTCTTTTCCATCAACCATCATGATCCTATTGACCCTAATTGTAGCATTCACAATCATCACAGTTGTGAAATCGAAATGATGCGTGATCGTCCATTATTAGTAGTAATTGAATCTGTTGTTAATGTATACGATCATCAACACGAATACTTTTCTTCCTAACATTCCTATTTAGCATGAAAACGCTTCCCGTCAAGCTCAAAATGGCAAACTGCGCAAAGCAGGCGTTACAAAAGGTGAGGAAAATGGTCACGGGGTCAACACTGCCTACAAACCCATGGAACAGACATGGGTACAAAAATGGTAGTCGCTTTTGCCAATATCTTCATGGCTAAGGTTGAAACAGAAATTTTAAACCAAAGCGCACTAAACCGCTCGTTTGGAAACGATATGTAGACGACATATTTTCGCTCTAGACTAGCTTAGACTTAAAAGAGAGAGGATATAATGCAGTTCATTGAACAAGAAAACAAACAACAAACCACAATTAAATTAACTGCTGAAATTTCAGATACAGAAACAACATTTCTGGATACTCACATTTACAAAGGCGAAAGGTTCAACGGCAATTCAGTGCTTGATGTGCGCGCGCACTTCAAACCTACCGAAACATTTCAATGAACGCACTTCTCCTCGTGGCACCCACCGGGAGTCAAAAAGGTCTTCATCAAAGGCGAGGCTCTGAGACTTCTCAGAACAAACTCTTCTAAAAGTATTTGGAGAGCTCATCTGGAATTTTAAATCACGCCTACGTGAAAGAGGTTATCCCGAGAATCTTGTTCAAAGGATCGCCTCAGAAGTGCAATTTAAAAACAGGAAACTGGCACTCCTTCAAAAACCACTAGAGAGCAGACAAATCTTGCCTTTCGTGACTTAATACCACCATGCAGTGACGAACTTAACACAAATCCCTATGAAAGACTGGCATTTAATAGAGCGACGACCATTGCTCAAAGGAAGCTACAGAAACTCGCCCCTCATATGTTACAAAAGAGGGCGGTCAATCAAAGATACACTCGTGAGAGCCAAATTACAAAACTGAACGGCTAAAACACGCGCTAGGCGGCTGGGGAGTCGTTTAGGTTCACAGGCGCCCTAAGCCCAGTGAGAACTTTGTAACCGGCTTTGTAACCCTGCCCGGTTTACCAAACTGAGCCCTAACTGGGGTCCCAGACTGTAGTTTGTCAACGACACATTTTTTTTTTAATGTGTTTTTGAAGTTTAGCAACACGAAGGAAGTGTGACTGTGATTGGACGAGAGAGACAATGCAGTCATGCCGGGACCCAAGGGGATAAAACAACTGTCGTTACAAAGTTCAACCGTCCAACATTGCTGAGAAATCCACCTGCCGAAATTGTTTTTGGTTCCGATCGAGTGAACAAACTACCGCCTGAGGTCTCTCGCAGGGCTGCTATTACTTTGTTGTTGGGTTGAAATGAAAGTTTAATCTTTGTCAGTTAATTCCGATGTGGAATTATAACCGTGGGAACATTTTATCCAGGAATATTTGACTGAATTTGGTAGGCTCCTGAGAATTTAGTGTGCAGCCTTGGGATTTTATTACACTGTTAACAACCGAGGAATTGAAAACTTCCCAAATCGCGTCAAATCTGAAAAAAATAAAACAAAAAACACACACACGGGAAGGAAGCGAGCAACAATGGCAGAAAGGTTAAGCTTTTTAACTGAGAATTTTTTCGCATTATTGCATTCTCAAGTCTTTTGCCGGATTCCTATACAATGTTTTATATTTTTGTTAGCTTTCCCTCACACTGAGCTTGGAGCGCCTGCGGTAGACCTGTCACTCTTGTTCAATGTTTTGACTTTCCACAGAAGTTGTGCCCGAAATTTCTCTTTCCACAAAAATTGAATTTCTGTTCTTTCCCTTCTCATAAAAAAAGAGCCACACAATCAAGAATATCATGTAAATCTGCAAACAGCGATGATGGTGTTGTCTGCAGAGTATAATTCTAGCTTATTGGCTACAGCATATTTTCGTCGTTGTTAACGGCGAAAGTTGAGTTCATTTTAATTTTTTTGCCGTCAGAAATCCCGGATCTCGGGGCTTCAAAGTGACGGTTTCCATGATCCTGCTTGGTGATAATGCTAAATCCCGCGTCTTGTCCATAATTGCAATCCCGAATCCCGTTTCCATATTTCTCCAAACTCCCGCATCCCGAGCTCCAAAAAAGCCAAATCCCGGATCCCAAAAATCCTATTGGGGACCCTCATTAAGTCACTGTGTGCTTATTGTATCAAGGAACGACCTACTAATGATTCAAAGTATATGTACACACCTGAGCGAATACACTCCTATGAAAGATCCGTCCTTCTCCATACAATCTACAAGATTTAAGGTCATTCTATTAGATGTTAAAAAAGATAGCAATACAGCCATCGTAGAACTTTTCAAGGAATGAATGGTTTGAAATTGTCCAAAGATGAAGTCCATCTGGTCGATATTTTCTCCCAGTTCAGTTCACTTCGAGATGACACAATATTGGGCCGCCACGTCACGCTTGAAGCTACGACCACTATACAGATTATTCCCGGCTGTGTAAACCAACTAGGAGTCCATGAAAATATATTTACAACAAGCGCAAGCTCTCAAGACACGTGCCTGACACGTGTGACTAGTTGTACATGAACGCGCCATCCACGTGATTCTCGGGGTTGTAAATGGGATTTCTGCGTGCTATTCCGTCAGTCTGCGGAGGATGCGAATGTAACACGCCATTGGATGATGACGTTGATGATGATGATTCGCGATCTTCATTCACAGGAAATTGTTTTCCTCTCTTTGAAGTATAAGAGGGGATCCTACAATCGTAAGAATCAAGTAAAACGTGGCACGAAATTGCATGCTAGCTACCAGGCAAGCCTACTAATTGAACGAAAGGTAACAGGCGCCCAACTACTGAAAAGATTACTTTTTTCGCGCACAGTTAACTAAATGATTTACAGTTCTGAGTGACACTAAATAGCTCATAAATTTCAGACTTTCAGTCAGAAATCTTTCTCCTTGAGTCCATTGCATACAAAACATTTCCAATATTTCGAAAGGATGCAAAACCCAGCTGACGTTTACCTTCCGAAGCAATT
>OX421445.1:30227348-30229848 GCA_949126865.1 Montipora capitata
CATGCCAATGCCTTTGCAGTACTAACCCCCCCCCCCCCCCCTTCACCAAGACACACACACCACTGACAGCAGTACACTGCTTAGCATTATATTGAGTGCCACAGGCTGTTGGCTGTAATCAGTAACACACTAAACATGTTTCATTTCATATTATTATTTACATGCACAGAACAAACTGCATTGAACACGATGCACAACCCCATGAATTTCTCAAATTGCTTTTGGCCTATTACAAGACCTGTGAGTAAAACCACACCAAAAAGTTAGCTCACTATAATAAGGTAAAACAGATATCATTTTCATAATGGTTATGCTTTACAATGTAGCTGTGTCACCAAACACCCAAGGTCAATAATTTTGCTATTATCCCAACAGTAAACACTTAATGACTGGTCCCGAGGGAAACAGTTCATTTTGTTTCCCTAAAAATTTCCAATGTTCCCCTGACGCACAGACGAGGGAAACAAAATGAACTGTTTCCTGAGAGACCAGTCATTAAGTGATTTGTTATATAGCACAAATAGGAAAACGTGCAATGGGAACAGCAACGGTGGTCGTCCGTCAACATTTGCGGGCAACAGTGCACTGTTACCCTCTGACGTCATAGATTTTGCACTGTTGCCCGCTCAGAGACTTTTGAACGGCAAAAGTGTTATTGTTAGATGTCATGTGACCTTGAAGTAACCAATGAGAGCATGCACTGCTGGGGGCAAAAACAGTTATATAACAAAAATAATTATTATTCAACATAACACACTTTTGCTGGAAAAACAAGATCAGCAACACAAATCAAATGTTGAATTGAGAGAAGAAAATGTCATGCTTCACAAAAAAGGACAAAGTTATAAATAGAGACAACACAGTTTTCAAGAAAAATATTGGACTGACATAAAAATTAATACCATGCACATGTAACCCTGTGAAAAAGCACCCCAAATGCCTAAATTTCCAATATAGGTTTTAGTCAGAACAAACTTTTCCTTATCACAGACTAAATTCTTATGGTCCTTAATTTTCTTTCTAGTGCAAATAATATTGAACAAAACAAATAGTGTATTGTAATAATCAACTGATGTATGTTTAGTATTTTTTCCTTTCATTTTCCCGAATTTGTTCTTCACCTATATATATCTGTTTGGGTCAAGTTAGCAGAAAATTGGGGAATCCACTCAAAAGAGACACTTGTAATACTACTGGCAGTACTAAATCCTAACATTACTCAACAACAATGACAATATTATTTGTGTTCCTATAATATATGTTTTACAACTAAAGGAGACACTGCATTTCTTGTGCACCATACAATTTCACAAGTCACTAGTCAACCACTAAACAAAAGGAGGAAAGAACTTATATGATCCAGACAAAATGGGAAATTTTGGTGGTGAACATTCTCCAGACCTGTTTGAAAATATCTTCCATGCCACAATGTATTTACAATAATGAAAAGGGTTTTCCGTGAACCAAGAAAGCTAATCTGCAGAGAGTAAAAGTAGGTTGCTGTACTACTGCACAACTTCAGTTTCTTCATAAATCAGGTATGGCTACCATTTCCTACAAACAAAAACAATGATAAAACCATTACACAGAAAGTGAATAATGACAGTGTAAGCACAAGGGGAAAGATAATACCTTACATTATGAAATTTTGAACCACGGATACTGTGTTTTTAGCTTTCTGATTGGTTCACTCACTCTCAGTTAACTGCAGCTCTTATACAGTATGACATAATATGGAAACTGATTGCGTCAAGTGTTACCACGCTGGAAACTGATTGGCTTTAAATTTGTCCAAGTGTTAAGAATCAAATGAAAATTTTATAAAACAATAATCAATGGATATGATTGAGTGGTTGATCTCATATCAACATGCACTCATGGAATTATAATAATATTATTGTTCATGATTGTCTTGTGCAAAAGGAATTATATGCTTACTAGTATAATTACTGAAAGTTCTCTGCGCCGATTGGTTGTCATTGAGATGATTATTATTACGTGATAATCACCTAAGCGGTTTTTCAAAATAGCCACAAGCTGTTTTGTTGAGGTGACAGACGAATAAATTAATTGTTTTAAAGAAAATGTGTATTATTCAAATAATCAACTATGTAATAGGCGATTTGCATGATGGCATCATTTACTAAGAAATTGAGTTGCTTCTATTGTCAGGCAAATTTAAATTATTGTTTCCGATATTCCCTCAGACTCTATGAATGTTGGTGAATAAAAACCTCAACTTCATCTCGGTTTTTATTAACTGATATTCACCTTGCCTTCGGCGAATAATAATTGTTAATAATTATTATTTGGTGTTCATACTAATTTTTAGTGTTAAAGAATTTTCAGTCAGGGGTACGCATCTAACTAAAGCTGTAAGGCAGGGCCGTAGCCAGTATGAGGCAAACCGAGGCACTTGCCTCAGTCATTTTTTCGTGATTCTTTAAAATAAAGGGTGATTTCCAGTGTTGTCTTTATATTGTACTCATCATAAACACCT
>OX421445.1:30244848-30247348 GCA_949126865.1 Montipora capitata
TCAGGTCAGTAGGCTATCAAACATTTTCCTAAACTTCACTGCTTAGGAATACAGCCGGTTCCGTTTTCATACGGTTAACTGCTCTTGCGGTAACATCAAATGGGAAAAAACGCAAGGCATGAAATGTCAGGACTTTTTCTTATCATTGCTTGTCATAGATGATCAGGATCATACGATACTGGTTAATATGCACATTTTGTTGATAGCAAATTTATTAAACCTGTTATCTCTATTACCTGAAGGGAAATTTTGGATCGAAGGAGATTTCGACTTTTTTAAATTTAGGTTTTTCGGCAATGACATCGAAAATCTCAGGGTTTCTACATTTGACGTCTTTTTCGGGAAAAAGGCAAGATGGCGCGAATTTCTAGAGTTTGTCATCTATTTCATAACTATTGCAAAAATTGCTGTTTGTAGTAGGTCCCTATACTTCCCTAGATGCTGATTTGAGATAAAATGGTTAAAAAGGAACGAAAAGAGAAATTTAAACATTTGAAGCAGTGATGAAACCAACCTCTTCAACTGAATCATGATACCGAGTTTGGTCGAGAATCGAATTCAGTTAAGGGGGACACATTGGCGTTACAAGGCAAAAGATCGTAAGGTCTTATCCCTGGTCCCATTTACACAGGCCTTCAACCCGAAACCAAAATTGTAGCCATTCAAATGACAGCCATTCACTCTCCGATTAACTAAAAGCTGAGTTACCAAGAAAAACATGGTGATCTTGTGACTTTTACTGAGCTATTATGCTAAATTCAACTGAAATGTACGCTCTACAGGGACTTGAGTTTAACCACTTCTTCCTTTCGAATGACTCGAATCGGTACACAGGTCAATGTTTCAACAAACAAGATTGCAAACAGCGCTGCTAGAAACGAAAAGGAAAGTTAGGACGACATCGACGACGGCAACACCCGATAAACTATTTATACTTTATCTAAAATTTCGTTTTGCTGAGAACAGCGACGAAATGTACGGAGATTTCTCCTGCTCAAGCATCATGAATGTTTTGCTCATTAAACTCGTGGCGTGACAATGGCGTTCTCGAAGCTCAGTGTCTGGGGCGGCGCTGTCGATATCGCTTTGTTAAGTTTCTCGAACCAACAGTGAAGGTCAGAGGAGGTTGGACAGCTGTCACGTGATAAATTTCGACCAATGAGCAGCGTTCATACAGATGTTCATGTCGGACGAAAAGTTCCATGGAGAAACTCAGAAGCCCTCGGTTAATTCGGCATTTTTTCGCTTTGGTTTATTGATAATTCACCATAAATGCGCCAGATTAAACATAATGGAGTTGTTTTTCATTGGTATGAAGGCAACTTAAAGGTAAGACGAATTTTAATCGTACATTTTTCTAATATTTTACGAAGTCCCACATTGCATTGTTTTGTTGACACGCTTCGAGTGTGCCCTTTTTAGAAATCGATTTCTTGCTTTGTGTTCACTTTGAAGTCTTCAATTATGTAACACTATATAGCATGACAAATGCACCCCCCCCCCCCCCTCCCCTTGCCCCCGCAACGGGTTTTGAGTTATTGTAATCGAAATACAGCAAAAAGGATTGCAAGATTTGTTGTGTTAGCATGACAAAATGGCGCGGAATGTTACCTCTTTTCGAAGAGTACACGGGGAAAATGTGGCCAGATAAGATCTATCTTTCATGTTTTGCTGCGCTTAATGCTGCTGAAAATGCATGGAACTCAAGGAGGCAGCACATATCATCTGATGATACGCCAGGGAAGCTCCCAAAACAAGCACCAAGAGTCAGTTCAAGCTCGAGGAAAACCCTGTTTCACTCTAAAACCCGGAGAACCATTGTTGTGTATGAAGTATTCTTGTTGATCAGTCAATTGTCCCCACAAGAGATAAGAGAGAGTGGTTCATGATAGAAGAGCTTTTCGATTATTTAAGGTTTTTCTTCTTCTTTTAAGATTCAGAACTCACTCATCAAAGATTTCTCAGTTAAAATTTGTGATATGGCGCCAAATTACAACTGCTGATGTGGGTTCAAAAAGGCTCAAAACAGTATTGACACTTTAAATCGACATGATTAGTTGATGGGTTATTACAACAATACTGTATCATGCTTCCATACATACGTGAAACACCAAAATTATATTTGTGCTACCATTGTGATAGCATGACGGAATCAATTGCCTATATTTTATCTTCAGGTACTTATAACTAAAAAAAAACAAACTCAGCAAACCCAATTATTATTCTTATAAAGTGATGAGCAAATTACCTAAACAGAAACGTCCATCTTGGTTTGCTGCTCAATTTTTGGCCAGTGCTAAGAAATGTTACTATGCTTAGCTATAACATCACTATCATTTCATATAATATACCATAATGCTGCAGTCCGTGGTTTCCAAGAATGTGCCATTTATGGCTGTAACTGCTACAGCAACAAGAAAAAAAAAGACAATCATAATCTCTTTTGATCCTTTAAATTTTCAATCAAAGTGGAGACCATAATGATTGAAGCTTCTTTAGG
>OX421445.1:30254848-30259848 GCA_949126865.1 Montipora capitata
AATTGACTTTCACTCTTTTTATAAAAAAGTGTCCTATAAAAAAGGGATGTAGTTTAAATGGTGGTCAAATCTGAGATATAAAGGTCCAATCCGTAGGTTGGTAAGTTGATCCTATCACTTGGGCCAAGTAGAACTTTCAGCATTAAAGAGGATCGAATGAAGGTTGATCCTTTTCGCAGCGGCAATGTTTTGATATTTGTCTGATGCTATTGTCAGGCAATTTTTTTGAGAGTGTTCGTTTGGTCCAAATTATTGCCATGGAAACGGTATCACCATGCTCAAAGATCCTAGTTTTCGGAAAATATACTAAAAACTAATTTGGTGAACTATTGTTCTTTTGAACACATCATTAAATTATCTAATTGGTGATATGAGAAAAACTATCCAGTAAGATTTGCTTTATGTATGAAAACGCTTATGGAAGCTAAAATATTTCTTTCAATACATAAATTATTTTTTGTCAAATTTTATTGAAGAATGCAATGAAACGTATCTTTCTTGTAGACAAAAAAATCAGGGTAGGTCACCGAGCTAACCTTCGAGGTATAGCTCGCCACATCTAACAAAATTTATTTTAGTATAGTTTTCGTGATTTTAGGTTACACTTTTATTTCCGATCACTCGTTTTTGTTCATCAGCTGACGTGAGCATGATAAGGACGGTGCTTACTATTATGCTGCGCATCTCGAGATACTCGGGTTTTCTATGGGTGGTGCTTACTAATGCAGGGATATTTTTGAATTTGTATTTTAAAGCCATAACTTTTGCAAATATTGTTGATTAATTATCTTTAAAAACTGCGTGGTTACTCCCTATTTCCTTTTTGGATTTCAATAACACTTGAAAATATCTGTTTTTCCTGCATATTCATAAACCGCACCGTCGTTAAGCAAAGCGCTTTTGGCTTCCGCGCGCACCCTCAGCTAAAAACTGTTCCGAGCCTCCTTCAATTAAACTAAATAGAAAAAACGTAAGTGGCTAAGGTAATCTACCTCCTAGGATCTTCCTAGTGCCTGTTGATGTTGTGGCTCAGCTGTTTTAATAATTTTATGGCAGCAATAACGTAGCGCGCTGTGGCGATATCCGTCCAATTTTCCTTGGACAATTACAGCGTTGTCTGTCCAGCGGCTACCTAGGATTATGCCAAGAATCTGACCGTATCGAAAACCAAGAAATGTTTTAAATGAAAAAAATTTCAATAATTTTATTTGTCCTAGCTGTGAAAGACGGTGTGCAGTACAAGTTTTTTTACACTGCCTCGACTTGGTCCGATGGACGAGAACAATGCTCTAAAGATGGAGGTAATCTCGTCGTTCTAGAAACCGAAAGCGAATGGAGATTCATCACTGCACAGATTCAAAATCTCTCCAATCCAACGATCAACGAATGGTTTATTGGGTTAACCTTAAACGTAAGTGGAAATCATTCATGGCGATGGATCACGGGGCAACCACTGCATAATCACTCAGTCTGGCAACCACATGAGCCATCCTCAGATGGAAAATGTGTGGTCATTGCCAAGGACTATCCCAAAGGAACAAAGGGGCTGTTTAATGACTTGAGATGTGACAGCAAGAAGGCATTTATTTGTGAAAAGCAACTCCCATTCCCAGGTAGGATGATTCCATTTATCTTAGAAAACATAATTCGCCTCCAGAACTGCGCATCACGATAAACCAGGTGACATAAGCCCTAGACGCTTGGGTATTTTGAGTCTGCAGTGCTCATTACGCGGAACGTGAAAGTTCGGTGGAATATCTTTCTCTTTTTTTTTTTTTTTTTCTCGTACTCGGCCGGCGCTTATCTCCGTCCGTAGCATTAAGCGACTATGAGTGTTACTACTCCGTCCTTGGGGGGATGGGATGCTAGTCCATTGCAGGGTTACCCTCAGCATTTCGCTGGTACCCATTTATACACCTGGGTGGAGAGAGGCACCGTGAGAGTAAAGTGTCTTGCCCAAGAACACAACACAATATCCTCGGCCAGGACCAGAAACCAGACCACTCGATTCGGAGTCGAGCACACTAACCATGAGGCCACCGCACCTCCCACTCAAGGGGACAACCAAATTAAAATTGCCGCTTATCTCGCAAACAAATGAGAGAGCCTGGGAACCCCCTGGGCCATAGGCAGCCCAAGCTCGGTATACGATTTATAGAGTTTGTATGGGAAAATTAACTTTGAGCTTATAAATGCTAAAATAAGCTGTAAATGTAGAAATAAACTTCGCTTACCTCTACATACGGTTGTCCCCGTCTTTTCTGTGTCCGTTCTAGCCGGTTGTGTGGCTTTCGAATTTTTACGATGTAGTTAGTTGTCATTTCCCGTCATAAAGAGAAGAAAGGCTGGTGACTCGCGGCGATCTCGTCCCACGAATTGCACTCGCATCACAACGCAACGGTCCGTATCGCCATAAAACACCACAGCCATAGGGCCAAATAAATTTCCTATCACATCAAATCCACACTGGGACCACACAGCGATTTTTGGCGGATAAATTCCAAATAATGTTCGGGCTTTCTATAATCTTCCCATGCGTTCAGCTTAATGTATGGCTACGGCCGTTATAGCTTGATGGCGATCGTATTACATTCTGCACTCTCATTGGACAATTTGAAACACTTGGCTAGAAGGGTTACATAACATTGTGGCAGAGTTGCGAGTTGAAGGCACGGCAAGTTACCGTGTGATGATGAGAATGGAAACTCTCGTGCGCGGCTAAACGCGACAAAACTCTAGCCAACTCTCATGAAAAATTTGAGTAGGTTCAAATTCGATGAGAGCTTTTGATAGTCGATGAGAGGAGCCGAGAGTTGATGAGCGTTCTTGACGAAAGCAGAGCGAGATTTTCAACTCTCGTCAATTCTCATCAACTCCTGCTCTCGTTTGGCTTGGGCTTTATGTATGCGCAGCAAAATCGCGAATCTAGTACTTTGTTCTTCATATTTCATATTTAAGAAATTATAAATATTAAATTGTTTAATAATAATTTAATAATAATAATAATGTCTGTTTTCCAGCTTTTCCTCGCTATTTTAATTTCTTGTCGTCCAGAAATAATCCTGTTCAGCGGTTTCGCACTTGTGAAATAGAGGTAGAGCGGATATTCGTAAAATAAAAAATAATAATGATAATATATTTAACAATATTCAATATTCTTATATTTTGAAATAAGAAATATATTTCTTATTTTCATATATTTAGTACTTTCGGGACCTTCACACTTTTTGCCTTTTCCTGCCACCAACAACTCCCCTTGACTCTTAGCAATATGGCTAAACAGATCCAATCTTGCAAGTTCTCAGCGGTCCTCAATCGAGCACAGACCTCTCCCACCTATCTTTCTTAGCAGGTATAACTGGCTCCACTAGAGAGCTTCACTACAGAGCATTGAAGATGGTTAAATATTTCTGATATTTCTATCAAGCTGTTTTAACTCTTTTTGAGTCCAGTCAATGAATGCTGCAGAACACCTAAGGATAGACACTGTCCACGTTTTAACTATCATTATGACATTATTTCCTTGATTATCATTATTTCTCTTTTTCAAAGAATAAATCTGGTTTTTTCGTATGACATCAGGATACAACCAGTAGTCTTAGACACCATTTGCGTCTTCTCTCTTTTAATTAAACAATTAAGCACCCTTCGTATGATTCTAGTATTCCCAAAATGCACGCTCTCTTTATTAATTCAACTGGGCACTCTATTTTTATTTCTTTTATATACTTTAAAAAAAAAACGAGCAGCAGTGTTTTATCGGGTTTAAAAAGACGAGGCGTAGCCAAGTGTTTTTGGATTGACTGTAATGACTGTGGATTTGCAGTACTGTTATTTTTCTTTATTTCTCAAGTTCCGAAACTCACACGTGTTCGCTCGATCGTAACATATACACCCACACTGCTCATGCGCATACTCTCATTAACATAAGTGCATCTCATTACAAACACGTGCTGCGAGTTTTTTTGAACGGCTTCAATAACATTCCGTAAAAAGTGTATTCCTCGGGAGTCCGAACAAAGGCTGAAAATGTGAGGGAAAGATATTCTGCGGCATGCAAGAAAAACACGCATCAGGTTATCCCTCTGTCCAAACTTGCCCCACAAGGAAATGAGCATTAGTTTGGCTAAAGACCGTCGACCCGGATTGTAAGCGATCTTAGTTAGGTCGAGTTGGATTCCTTCATGACGCTCAAAGTCCTCCACATACGCCTGTCGTTGCTCTTCCGTGTCGCACCCACTAGGCCATCCGGACGCTTCCACTTTGATCTTCAGCCAAGTGTTGACATACTCGGCAAACAATCCGCGGCGTGTTTCCTCAAAGTGGTACACTTCGTGGACGTGTTGAATCACGTAGCCCATCGCCACCGCTTTTTCTAGCTCGGGGGTACGTACCGGTCAGCGCCCGTTCATCCTCGGTGTGATCGCACGAAAGGGATTTTTCGTGCAGAGGTTTGGCAATGTCTTGCTCCACACACGTACGGCAAAGAGGGAAGGTGAGCTTTCCTACACACCGGTAAGGCAAGACGGGATGAAACAAATTCTTTGGTGGGACGATGATGCACAAGGCCAGACCAAAGTACTCCGAGAGGTCAATGGTGCCGGGTTCATAGATGAACTCAGGATGGCCGATGGGATAAATTCCATTCTTCTTGACCCACGGGTAGAGGAAAGTGTAGTCCACATACCGGATTTCCTCACCGACTCGAACCTTGTAGTAAAGGTAGGAGGCATTTGTGCGTCCTCCAAAGAAGGCGTCGCGAGGATTCATGGGTTTGATGACAGGAAGGTTTTGACGAACTCAGCCACGCGAGGGTCTGCTTTCTTTTGCTGCTCTCACTCACATTCCCAGAGGGTCACGACATGGTATCCCAGGTCTCGAAGACTCTGAAGACGTTCCATGGTGGTACGTCGGACATCATCCATACAACGATCGTCGTGACGGCGGTACGGTTCTTGGCGATTGGGGAAACACTGTTCGCACCCGTGCCAAAAACAACC
>OX421445.1:30274848-30292348 GCA_949126865.1 Montipora capitata
GACGTGTGACGTCAATTTCTTTGCAAAATCACTTCCGGTCGCCGACCGTGTTGACAAAAACGTCGCTTGCTTAACCTGGAATTCCCTTGCTTAACTCTTTCCACACAGTACTTTCCAAATATGGCCGCGCGAAGTCAGCCATCACAAAAAAATGTTTTTTTTCTCAAAAAGTATTTCTCTATTATAGGCCATTCCGACATTGCGCAGGGAACTGGGGCGAGTTTCAAATTGGAACCAATCGAAAAATTGGCACGATCAGATGAAAGATAACGTTGAGATTGACCTACTATTTTTACAATTAGATTATGAGCTCGAGATTTCTATTTAAACAATAGAGTGTTTCTGTCGAGGAACTATCGGCTGATAGTTGCCACGCGGAAATTTGATGTTCTTAAAACAAATATTTGCCCGAGAAGCGAAGCTTCGAGGGCAAATATACTAGTTTTAAGAACATCAAATTTCCAAGGGGCAACTATTAGACCGATAGTTCCGCGACATAAACACTCTATTGTCTTTATTGTTCACTACTAAATTTTCTTCCGCGCGCCAGCTCAAAAATCATGTTGAATTATTTTCAACTTTATTAGACGAAAGCCGTGTCAGCCAATGTAAAATTTGAAAAAGAAAACAAACAAAAACCCTCTTAATACAATTTCGATTGTTTATTTTCCATAAGGCCGCTTGTTTACAGAGGTATTTTCAGCGGACGACTACTATCCATCCGGGTATTTTCCTCGGACGGGCACTATGGGCTGATAGTGTCTCTCCACGGACGAACACTATCGCGTCACGTGATTAATTTAAACCAATAAGAATCGGAGAAAATTTAGTGGTGAACTATAAGAGGCGATAGTTGATGAGGCCGAAGGCTAAATCAACTATCACCTCATAGAAGTCGAATCGAATTCTTACTAAAATTTACTTGAAATAACGGTTTCCAATTATTTCTTGCCGTATTATTAAACTTTGCGCCTGAAAAAGATCGCTCGGATTAAATTACCATTTAAAATCTAAGTTGTGCGCCCGAGCGCATCAGCTTTTTCAATAATTTCAACTTTTTTGAAAGTGAAGAAACCCTAATGTCCTTCAAGGTTTAAACTTCTCAGAAATTCAATGACCCATTTGCATCCAAATTTTCCTCCAAAACTATGGAAAAACGGAAAAAAACGTTATTTCCAAGACGACCTCCAGCCACTGCACACTAGTTAGGGACTTTAAGCACCGATGACGGCGACGGCAACGGCGACGTGGGTACCGAGCGGAAAGACTGGGTAGAAAACGCCGTTGTGGCGCGAATTCTGAACATTAAGCACTTGCCTATCTTTCACATGCGAGGACATTGAGTTGGCCATTATGACGTTGTTGTCGCGCTACGATCAGCTAGCTTTTTAAGAGCGATTTTCGATCGCTATGGAAATTAATGGGAGAGTTAAAAAAATAAGAAACCCCTTCCTGGCTTGCTGGTATGTCGGCTGATATGACAATGTCCTTGGCTGAGAGGTCAGTCCTCAAACTTTCACATTTGGCCATTCTCTCTGCCGCGGACGGTATCAGCCCACATATATACCAGTATGGACTTTTTGCGGATTTTTCAACCAGTTTGGCCGGACTGAAATTCATCCCGGGATGAAACCTTCTCCACGTAATCGCCACTTTCATTTCAAGAAGATTTCTTTCAATCTCAGCCCGGCTAACCGGGCTGAAATTTGGGTCGTGTCGTACTTCATTGAACGGATTTCAGGATTGACCAAAAGAGCAAAAGAACGAGCAAAGATAATAATGGATCTAGCACAGAAAACAATAGGAAGTACGACACTATACAGACAATGAAATATAGTGTACAACAAGAGGTACGACCCTACCCTGAAATCAGGCCCTTACGGCCTGATTACATGGTGAGTTTCAGCCCGGGCTGAAATTTTTCTCCGCCCACGCACCGGGCTGAAATTTTGTTGCGATTACATGCTCAATTTCAGCCCGGGTGCAAAACGCAAAATTCCGTGAAAAAATTTACTGAGATGCGAAAAGACGATTGATGCGAATGCTCACGTTCCTTTTTCACCCTGGGCAGAAAAAAATGCTCACGAATAGCGATTACATGGATTTTTCAGATGTAATTGGACTACATACTGTCCAATTCAAAAAATTCTCGGACTGTCAAAGTCCTGAGAAATGGAACATTTTGGCAAATCTCCGTGGCTAAACTCCTCCATTGTCAACTACTACAGAGCTGACGCTATGCTTTGTGCTGATTGGCTAGTTTCTATTATCTGTTGTATTTTGTGGGATTTTATTGGCTTAGACAAACTGTCCTATATTTTCTAAATTGGACAGTTTGCCTACTATCCAAATTTATCCTAAATTGGACAGTTTTAGAGAATTAAAGAATAATAGCTATGCTGACAATTGCGGATTAACTATCAGCTATATAATTAGCCATGTAATCGGGCCCTTACAAAATTCGATTCGCTCCGACGAAGGGCCAACGCTCGAAAGGTCAGCGTCAGCGTTTAGAATCTCTGTGCGGTGATCAATTTAGTACATTATTAAATTTGTGTATACTACTTCCCCACCCCCGCTCCCCTTACAGGCTACCCTAGACGCAACGTGATCGTATGTTGTTGTTTTGAATCTCGAATAGCGTGTTCCGATTGGCCAACTAGCTTGTTGGTCATAAGCCTGATCGTTGTGTAGAATACCGGGTGATTTTAACAAGTGAAACCGCTAACTTACCTTTTATCTTTATGGTACGGTTAGGCTATTCAGCAAGAGGAATAGAACAATTCAGAAGCTAACGAGCTAGGTGACATTGTTTCAGTCCTGAAATGCATGTCTTACTATATTTATTGTCAGTTTCCATTTGTTCGGATACCTGGGACGCACAAGTAAAATGCTTTTGTGAAGATGAACAGACTTAAACTGATTAGAGTGTAATGTGAAGTGCTAAGTTTCCACCCCATATGAACCATGTGAGCGTTAGCCCTAATGGAAATGGGCACACACAAGGACAGAGAAAAACTCTGACCAGGGTGGGTATTGAACCCACGACCTTCGGGTTAGATCACCGCTGCTCTGCCGACTTTGTAAAGATGCTTGTGCTCAAAAGAGTGGCAGAGGTTGTTGTCTTTGTGGAGCGGGGAGAAAAACGCGTTCGCCTCGGCAATCCGTCATGTTGTTCGATACAATTCGACTTCAAATAGAAATATTTTAAACAAATATAAACATAACATACTACGATAAAATTGTGAAATGATAAGCAGAGAACGCATTCAAATCAGGAGCTAAAAGATTTATCGAAGGATAGCTTTTGATGAAGAAGATTCTGAAAGGCTTTCTAAGATTTTTCGAATTTTTGTAATTTCATGATACACTAACTCTCGTCTAAATTCCCTAACACCACCTAACCCGTGCGAAACAACAATAGAAAAAACATGACACAGTATTTGCTATCGTGTGCTAACTGGAGGCCGCACGTTTATTGAGACACGCTAAAGCAACAATTACAAACACAGTCATAGGTGCATAAGGCAAAAAACAGAACCTGGGGAAGAACTAACGAGCATCCATAGGATGAAAAAACCTCACCGCGCTCGTTGCAGCAAATACTGAGGAAAAACCCCGGCCCTATGGATAGAACTCCCCCGACCTGCCGGGCACGGTGTTAAAGAAAAACAATACAAATAATTTAGATCCCTAGAGATCGTGTGACCAACAGACGAGAATTAAAATCGTCTTTAACGTAGCCATCCTTGGCATTTTCGCTCGCCCAACGACCATGACGCTTGAAATAGTCTATCACGAATTCCAGCACAAGCTGCTGAGGTGGCTCCTCCAGCTCGTAGGCTATGAAGACTGAGCTTTGAAACGTCTGTTAAACCTTTAAAAGCGTCCTTTACAAGTTCGCGAGCTCTCGTATAGCTAATCCCTTGGCTCCGGACCATCTCTTTCGAACGAGGAGTAGCAAGGGCTCTGAAGAGAGGTAAATCTTCGGAGAGGTCGATCTGTGCAGCTGAGATGTACTCTTCCAAGGCCTTATAACAAGACAAGTCGGTAGGTCTGACCTTGCAATAACGATCCACGCCCCGTCACGGAAGTGATCAGTTTACGACGATTCATCCGCTTCAGATCCAAGAACTGTGCTCTTCACCAGGGAGGCAGTGGGTTGGAGATGCTCGGGGGTTGAGGAAAAGAATTCCTACCACATTTCCGACTGGAAGACATCTGCAAAAAGACAAGAACAAACCGACAAGAAAAGAAAGACAAAGAAGATAGGCCATTCGTCTAAATTATTTAATGAATTGAGATTAGAAACTGATAAACAGCAATAAAAGTAAATAGTAAATCCAACACAGGATTTTACAAATAAATCCACAGTCATGGGTACAGAAAGCCCCACGTCTGACAAAGGGCACAGGTGGTCCCTGAATCACAAATTCAAAACATGTTATAGAAACACAAACTAAGCGACACTTCAAATTCGCTCGCAACTCCCTAAATGCTGGGCACAGATAGTCCCGAGTCCGGTAGGGGGCACAGATTGTCCCTTAATCCCAAATTTAAAAAACATGTCAAATAAACACAAACTATTTGACACCGTAAATTAACTCGCAACTCCATGAAAGCTGGGCACAGATGGTCCCATGCTCGAGGGCACAGATAGTCCCAAAAATCTCTTGGCACAAAAAAGGCCAATAGATATTCTCCAAATTCTACCAAAATGACAGATCAATTGCGAAACATAAGCACGCATTCAGAAAATATATGATAATAAAAAACACAAACTATTTGACACCGTAAATTAACTCGCAACTCCATGAAAGCTGGGCACGGATGGTCCCATGCTCGAGGGCACAGATAGTCCCAAAAATCTCTTGGCACAAAAAAGGCCAATACATATTCTCCATATTCTACCAAAATGACAGATCAATTGCGAAACATAAGCACGCATTCAGAAAATATATGAATATATAAAACCACTAGCAGCGAAAAGTTTACTAAATAAACTCCATAAAGACTATTAAATGAATTGAGATTAGAAACTGATAAACAGCAATAAAAGTAAATAGTAAATCCAACACAGGATTTTACAAATAAATCCACAGTCATGGGTACAGATAGCCCCACGTCTGACAAAGGGCACAGGTGGTCCCTGAATCACAAATTCAAAACGTGTTATAGAAACACAAACTAAGCGACACTTCAAATTCGCTCGCAACTCCCTAAATGCTGGGCACAGATAGTCCCGAGTCCGGTAGGGGGCACAGATTGTCCCTTAATCCCAAATTTAAAAAACATGTCAAATAAACACAAACTATTTGACACCGTAAATTAACTCGCAACTCCATGAAAGCTGGGCACAGATGGTCCCATGCTCGAGGGCACAGATAGTCCCAAAAATCTCTTGGCACAAAAGAGGCCAATACATATTCTCCATATTCTACCAAAATGACAGATCAATTGCGAAAACATAAGCACGCATTCAGAAAATATATGATAATAATAAACACAAACTATTTGACACCGTAAATTAACTCGCAACTCCATGAAAGCTGGGCACAGATGGTCCCATGCTCGAGGGCACAGATAGTCCCAAAAATCTCTTGGCACAAAAAAGGCCAATACATATTCTCCATATTCTACCAAAATGACAGATCAATTGCGAAACAAAAGCACGCATTCAGAAAATATATGAATATATAAAACCACTAGCAGCGAAAAGTTTACTAAATAAACTCCATAAAGACTCAGCACACGCGACTGGACGCAAATCAACTACTTCTCAGTAACGCTAACATCGAGAACTAAAAGAAAGAAAAACAGACAAATTAGCAAAGAAAATCAAGAGTAAGTGCCTCCAGCGAGAACACCAAGATGACTAATCTGCATAAAACACCTTCTTAAATACTCTTACCGAATCCCTTGATAGTTCATAACGACGAGAGCATATTTTTCCGCTAATTATTCAAAACGCGGAAAAATTCATCTCTCGTCTAAATTCCCTAACACCACCTAACCCGTGCGAAACAACAATAGAAAAAACATGACACAGTATTTGCTATCGTGTGCTAACTGGAGGCCGCACAGCCCCAAGAGTACAAAGAAAGAAAAAATACAGCACGCAAAAGAAAAATGAAAAATACCTAACAATCGAAGTGGACTCTCAAAGCAATCATCCTGAAGTTCAAGTTTTCGCTTCCAAACACGCTATTACAACTGCCGGAAATGTACGCTTCTTTGAATGAGGGAAGTTCCATCCAATCGACAATGAGAGATGCAAAACGTTCTCCATCTGGACAAATCATCGGCCAAAAGGGGGCGGAATGCCACAAAGGAACAATAAGAGAACCTGAAACTTTACAGTTACTCATATGATGTAAGACACGCAAAATAAGACAGATAGGCGGACAGGGATAATTATTCTCCCCGTGCCAATTCATAACAAAAGCATCTATGCCTTCAGAACCTGGATTCCAAAATATTGACTTGAAACGAGGGAGTTTGGCATTCACATGATTTGCGAAACGATCTACAAAATGAGGACCCCAAACTGAGTCAATGTGGTGAAACGAAAGTGGAGAAAGGCCCCAGTCGTCTGAATCAAAAATACGACTGCGAAAATCAGCCTGATCATTCTGCGATCTTGGGATCCATTCCATTTCGATCGAAATGCCATGACTACAGCAGATACTAAATATAGACAAAGCTTCGGACTGCAAATGACCTTTACTACTTCCAGACGAAATAATCCGAGGTACATTTTCATTGTCCGTAAACCATTAAACCGGGTTAAACCTGAAAGCTGGTTTACCAAAGAAAGCAGAACAAACTTGACTGCCAAAATCTCTCTAAAAGTAGAGCTAGACCGCATTAAGAGGGGGGTAAAATGAGCGCACCGTCGGCTTCCTGGGAGAGTACTCTCCAGAGAGCAAAGGAACCTCCAACGTAAAATAACGTGTACTTTTACCTTTACCTTACCTCGTGGGACCAAACACCTGACACTAAATCCAAGCCGCACTGCACGAAATAACCACCAAAAACCAGAGTCACTGGCATCGGAGTAAACAACACCAACTGCGCTTGATTTAGGAGACATAACCTTGCCATTAATAGAGTCAATATTGTTCAACCGAAAGGAAAATTCATAACGAGCCTCAGGAAAGACGTGCAAGGGCTGATCCCAAGAGGATCTACATTCAATCGCTCCATAGCAGTTTCTTGTAAACAACCTGGTAATATTGCCTGCTGCACAAGCCATAGAAATAATTTGCCCTGTAAGTGAAGCAAGATCTCTGCCTAATAATTTGGTTATTTTTGGAGACAAGAAACCAGGGAAGATTTGAGCTTATGGATGCGAAACTCAGGAATTTGAATTAAACCTTCGCCAAAATCTAAAATAGATCCCAGGAAAAACTAACCTCTGAGAAGGTTCCCAAATTGATTTGTCGTCGTTAACTGTGAAACCAGATGAAGCAAGATCATGACGAACTGAATCGCTGAGAATTCTGGAACGTTCTACAGACATATTGCCTCCAATACCGTCATCGAGATACATTAAAATAAGATGTCCACGACCTCTCCAGTATTTCACCAATGGATGAACTACTTTGGTGAAGACATAAGAAGCTGAAGTCAAACCAAAAGGCAAAACCTTAAATTCGTAAAATTTCATACCTCCATCAGAAGAAGGCCACTTAAACGACAAAAATTTCCTGTGTTCCTCACAGATATCAATGTGGTGATAGGCTGACTTGAGATCAAACGAAAAAACAGACATCACCGGAAGAAACATTTGAAGAACTGTTCTCAATTATTCGTACTTGACAGACTTCTTAACGATAAATTTGTTAAGAAAAGATAAATCCAAAATAAGACTTGGTTTGCCTGACGACTGGCCAGCGACGTGTAAGAACTAAAAGAAAGAAAAACAGACAAATTAGCAAAGAAAATCAAGAGTAAGTGCCTCCAGCGAGAACACCAAGATGACTAATCTGCATAAAACACCTTCTTAAATACTCTTACCGAATCCCTTGATAGTTCATAACGACGAGAGCATATTTTTCCGCTAATTATTCAAAACGCGGAAAAATTCATATCATGCCGGGTGCGCGATGCATTCAAGGGGAAAATGGGGCTTTAAGGCGACGCTGTCTCCTCAGTTATTTTAAGACCCTGAGTGTTGGTCCGACCTCTCGCATGGAAGCCCAATGCTCAATCAACTGAGCCACCGGTGCGCGATAAATCTAAACAAGTAAGATATGTCTGCTCAACGTACTAACAAACTTCGTTTTCACATCATAGGACCAGAAAAAGTGCGATCAGAGAGATGGTTTAATATCACTGGCCGGAAAGTCTCAGACCACACGACCAGTCCAGTTTTTCATAGACAACCTAATAAAGACGAATATCTTTCTTGCTTCGAGGAAACTGTTCCTATGGCACCAAACTATCTAGGAAGATATCGCTCATATTTACTGTTAAATGAAACGGGAAATTTCACATTCTTCACATTTTGTGACGACACTTGCCAATTGTTTTTAAGCAGCGGAATTAACCCTCGAAATAAACGGCTGATTATACATCAAACCCAGAATGTGGGACAAGCATCAAAGAATTGCTGCAGGTAAAACAATTTCTAATGCGCGGGATTATGTTGGAAAGTTTAATTTAGACACCACCTTACTGGTGGTGAAGTGGGTTGCATGCTCCATTGATCCCTTGAAGCTAAATCGGCTGCAGTCTTTTACTCCTGGTGGGGTCACCTATGCCGAACATGTCGAAGGGAAGTAGTTAGACAAAGAGTGATCCTCTTGCCCTCCAGGTCAGGGTTAGCCTAAGAGTTGAATAGCCTTTCCCGTGATAACAAAAATAATAATACTTACTATTACAGAAACTAGAAAAATAAATTCAAAGCCCTTTGTGCGTAATGAATTCTTAGAAAGTTCATGCTACTTTTGGTGCGATTGTTGTTCTTGTGGGAGCCGTTATTGTTCTTGTTGTTGTTGTTGTTGCATGGACGGATAAACTTGTCAGCGGAGCATGTGCTACAGACTTTTCCTGTCTTATCACTGTTTATATTTTCGCTTTTTTGTTGTTGTTCATTCTGTCTGGACTTTATTTCTGGTTTTTTTTTTCATGTTTATATTGTAGATAAGTATGCAATCTAGATTACCTTGCTTAGGGCGTCTTTGAGTTGTTCATTTTTTATCCTATTTCAGAACTGAGGAATTGAAGAGCTTTCAGAAATCAGTTCCTCACTACCTCAAAGAGAATAAAGCCTACTACATCGAAGTTCTGATAAAAAATGGTAAAGGCGATGGCCGAGTGAGCGTTGGAATGCAAACGCCTAGTGGCAAAATAAAGCTTCCAATTTCTAAGGAAAATTTGATAAAAAGCATCACTACAGAATGTAAGTTATAAACTAAGGGTGCGTTTTTTTGGGAAAATCCGAAAACGGATTCTTGAATCCAAAAAACGGATTTTGCGTTGTTTTGGCGAAATCCAAAAACGGATCATGAATCCAAAGTATCCACACTCGAGGAGGATACTTTGGATTAAATCTAATCCGGATATTTGAGATTCATCACTTCAGCGTTTTTTCGGGAAAGGAGTTGAAAAAAGTATTTTTACATCACGATACCTTTCCGAATATTATATATTGGGGATTTACTAATCTCGCAAACTTAGGTAATCGAGGGGTAATTAGCTCCGGGTCGCACTAGTTTTACGAAGAGACAATATACTAATATGGTTGGATAAAATTGGCCACTATTGTGACGTATTTATTAATATAACAGTAAAAAGCCACGCCACGCTTAACAAACTAATCAGAGCGTGGCGTGACATGGAAATAATTAAGTAATTAAATGTCTCTTCGGAAAAGGTGGGGAAAGAAATAAGCGCCACAAGGCACACAACGTGTGACCTCCCCACCAAGATCCAGAACTAAGAACCCCGAGGAATATTAAACTGAAAACAGCGAGGATAAAAGAAAGTCCTGTAAGGTACTGTCGTGACCAGCAGCCCCTGTCTGACCTAGTCATGAACCGGACGCGAACTGACATTGAAAACAGAGGGTAAATAACATATCAATTCTTGCCAAGACCTTAGCTCCTTCGTAAGACAGATAACATAATGATAAAGTAGTACATGGGAACATATTGGTAAAGTACATAGTAAGGGAGAGCGAAAAGAGTTCACAGTGAAAAATCCTCTTAGTATGGCAGCCCCTGACTGACCCACGCATCAGAGAATCCACCGTGGCCCGTTAATACTAACCAGAGATGAGGACAAAATATACTGGTCCCATAACGGACGGTTAAATAGCCATATTGAAAATCACCACTGCATAGCAGCTCCTGACTGACCTATACAACGGAGATCCAATAGCGGCTTGACTAGTGTCTTCAACGTTTAAAAACAATTAGTTAGCTTTGAGCGAAGGCGGACGAATGTAAGTTCTAAAAGCGTCCGAAAGCCATCTACCTAGGGCACGGAATTGCGAATCCGAAAAACCTTTCTCAGACGCTGTCACAAAATTCCTTTTTCTTTAGTTCTTTGTTTCGTTAGTTTATAGTTTATTCCGCTCGTGTTAATTACTTAGTGTTAATTTCATATCGTAGTCTACCGCAATTAGTACATTAGAGAATAGTTTGTTAGTCTATTTGTTCTTTTAAGTCTCCATTGTGGAGATGCTTTTGTAACTATTGGTTCGTTAGGGTCGTGTTTTAACAATAGGTTTTTCAATAAGTGTTGATGTGGAGTGCATTGTTATGTAAAGATATAAATGTAAGTAGCGTTTTGTAAAGGCGGGTGGAAAAAGGTCAGTTTGACAAGAAGACTGCTAGGAGAAGGAAAGCCGGAGAGAAGCCAAGGTGGAAAGGTGAAAGTTTAAAGAAAGTGGAAAAGAGAAACACTGCCAAGAGTCATTGGTGGGAGCCGACCGCGAAATTCCCAGACAAAACTCCTTTGTCGGCGGTGGCAAATATATTTAGTGGAAGTTTTTGGAGGAAAAGTTCGGCGACGAAATTGAGAGTCTTGTGGACTGACAGAAGACGTGACTACGTTTGTTGGTTTGCTGGAAGAGGTAGTGGATGGTTGCAGGATTAGCCGGTTGGACTTACAAGAACCTTGAGAAGGCACGAAGGCTGACGAAGAACTGAACTTACTGTCTGTAAATATTAAAGTAAAGTATTTAGTTCATTTCGTATTGTCGTTTAAGTATATATTAGCATTAAGTAAATCTAAGTAAGATTAGTTAATTTAGAGATAGTAACTGTCGTAACTGTTTTACTTGTAGTTAACTTTTATCTTTAATTAAAGTCGTACGCGTTTACTAAAAATTTATGCTGTGTTGCGGGTTTGTGGGAAGGGGTGTGAAATACGTTGTTTTACCCTTAGTTTTCTTTTATTTTCTCCTCGCTATCTTGCGAGACCCAGGGGATCGCGAACCGTCACATAATTTTTGGTGTCAGGAGTGGGATAAGAATTCCCCTGGTGCTTGTATCTCACACCTCAGACACGATCGCGGAGCACAGCTACTCTTTATGGCGACGAATTCTGATTATGGCTCTTGGACATTAGAAGACCTAAGAATTGAAGCTAGCAGAAGATCTATTGCTTTCATTAGTAAGGATGGTATCAAGACATTAGCGAGTAAACTTAGGGTGCATGACAAACTTATGACGCAGATAGAGACGGACTCGATAGAGGGAATTGAGCCCATCGGTACAGGCGAGGAGCCTGTGAGCGCTATTAGTTTTGAGCAGCGGTTACGATTACAAGAGTATGAACTGCAAACGCTGGAATTGCGAAGAAAGATTCAGCAGGAGGAGAGAGAGGCGGAAAAGGAGAAACGAGCGTATGAAAGGGAAAAATGGGAATATGAGAGGCAAAAAGCGCGCGAGGAAGAAGAGAGAATAATTAGAGAGGGGGAACGAATTAGATTACTTCGAGATGAGAGTGAACAATTTGCCGTCAGGGAATCGGAAAGGATTCAATCAAGTGCTAGAAGGCCAAAGTTTATAAAGGTCAGAGAAATGCGAGACAACGAGGATATAGACGACTATTTTAGAATTTTTGAGATGACCGCAAAGGCACAGTCTCTACCAGAAATTGAGTGGATTGGTAACCTGGTACCCAAGCTCACTGAGAAGGCGAAATCAGTTTACTTAGAGATTCCGGACCCCAAGTGCCAAGATTATTATGAGTGTAAGTCAGTGATTATCAAAGCCTACCAACTAACTGCTGATCATTACAGGTATAGGTTCCGAACATCAGAGAAGCTACCGGACGAAGATTTTGTGCAGTGGGCCAACCGTACAAGACGATATTTAAATCGTTGGATGGACGTTGCGGGGGCTACAGGTGACCCGGAGAAGATTTCAGAGCAGATCATGATTGAGAGGCTTTTGGACGCGGTAAGTCCCGAACTTAGAGCCTGGTTAAAGGAACGCAAACCTGTGAATGCTGAAGAACTTGGTAATATGGCAAATTTACACGTGCAATCGCGTAAGGGTCCCCTTGTTGATGGTAGGTACGCGCCATTCGGTAGTCAGGGTTTTAAACAAAAAAGAAGCTCAGTCGTTCCAGTACAGAAAGAGACTCAGAGGTCATTCACACAATCCAAGATCCACCCCTCCCCATCCAGTAGAAGTGCAAAGCCAAAGCCTGAGATAACTTGTTTTAAGTGTGGTCAGCTTGGTCACATGTCTTTCAACTGTAGCAGGGGCCGAATTAAGCCTCCCCAGGGTTCCTTGTTATGTATGACACCCCTAGAACCTAAACTACCGCAGTTTCCACCTTGTAATGTTAGAGGCAAGATAAGTGGGATACCTGCAGAGATGGTCGTAGACTCTGGTTGTACGAGGACCCTAGTACATGAAAGATTTATGGTTGACAAAGATTCCTTTACAGGAGACGAGATTACAGTCCTAACTGCATCGAGAGAACGCCTCATAGTCCCTTTAGCTTGGGTTCAGTTTGAAAGCGATCAGGGTGAACATTTAGAATTAGTGGGAGTTTTGAGTAAACTACCCGTTGATTGCCTGCTCGGCAGATCGTCTTTCGGGCAAACACTTTCTAGAGACGATGTTCTTAGACAGTGGGAGAAAAATGTTTCGGTGGACGGCTCCAAAGGTGTTGAAGCCTTTGTGCTAACGAGGCGACAAAAGGCGCTTGAAGAGGCCCAGCAGAGAGCTGATAGTTTGGTTGACCGCGAAAATGCACTCGTACTTAAAAATCTGTCGAAAAGGGAGTCTAAAAAAATTGGTCTTAATGAAGGCGACCTGCGAAAACTTTTCGGGGACAAAGACGTAGGTGAGGAAGCGTGTGAGAACTCGGTTGAGCTCTCGGATAGTGACTCAGATGGGGATACACGAGCGGATCATTTACCCCTCAATATTCTCGATAGGAATAAAGAACAGTTAATAAAAGACCAGAATTCAGATGTGACCCTCTTAAAAGCGCGTAATGGAGCTACTTACAAGGAACCCATGGAAACGGACGGTTTCTTTCTCAAGGGAGGGTTACTCATGCACCGCAGGTTCAACAAAAGCTTACACAATGGAGTCAGGTTTGTTGATCGGATTGTAATCCCTGAATCTTACAGAAACGAAATTCTCCGTATTGGTCATACTATACCCCTTTCAGGACACATGGGCACCTCAAAAACGATAAGTCGCATAGGGACCCATTTTTATTGGCCTGGTCTCGCCTTCGACATTCGTAAGTACTGTGCCACCTGCCCACAATGTCAGTTAGTGGCCAGGAAGTTGAAGTCAAATAGGGCCCCCTTGAGCCCCGTAGCGTTCGTGACCGAGCCTTTCAGAAAGATTGCAATCGACATTGTAGGAGAATTGCCACGGTCCAGCACTGGCTATAAATATATTCTTACCATTGTAGACTATGCTACTCGTTATCCTGAGGCCATTCCCTTGAGGAGTGTTAGTTCCAAAACCGTCGCGGATGCACTTGTCCAATATTTCTGTAGAATGGGAATTCCCCAAGAGTTAGTATCTGACCAGGGATCCAATTTTGTGGGCCGACTTATGACACAACTATATGAGCAATTAGGCATTACAAAGATCAAAACATCGGTTTATCACCCTGAAGGAAACGGTTTGGTTGAGAGATTTAATGGCACGCTCAAGGCGATGTTAAAGAAATTTGCGCAAGAGCGGGTACAAAGCTGGGATAAGTTCCTTCCTTATTTGCTGTTTGCATATAGGGAAGTTCCATGTGAATCCACAGGGTACTCCCCTTTCGAGTTGCTTTTTGGACGTACAGTAAGAGGTCCCCTCTCAGTAATCAAGGAGTCGTGGCTTGGGAAGGAAATTAAATCTGAAAGGAACCTTGTGAGTCATGTTCTTGAAATTCGCAGGAGACTGGCAATGATGCAGCGTCTGGTACAAGATCGTATGAAGAGAGTGCAAGGTACTCAGAAACGATTGCATGACGTTCATAGTTCCACACGTAGTTTAAAAGTCGGTGACAAGGCATTGGTTCTTCTTCCTACTCCAGGGAGTAAGTTGGAAGTGCATTGGCAGGGCCCATTTAAAGTGACGAAGGTTTTCAATGATGGTTTGCACTATGAGATCGACACCGGTAAGTCCCACAAACAACACCGAGTCTATCACATTAACCTATTAAGTAAATGGCAGAGTAGGGACGAGACGGCTTCCTATATAATGTCAGAATGTTTCGAAACCTCTTTACCACATGAAAAATGCATATCCCCATTTTGCGGAAATGAAACTTGGGAGGATGTTATCATTTCGGATGCTTTAACCAAGGACCAGAAAGATCAGGTGAAGGACCTTTTACGAAAATACGCAGATGTCTTTTCTGGTAACCCCAGTGTCACTAGCGTAGCGACACATCGGATTGACACGGGCGACTCTGCACCAATACGTTGTTCTCCCTATAAGGTACCTCAGAAACTTGAAGAAGTCGTAAACAACGAAATAGAAAACATGTTAAAAATGGGTATCATTCGCCCCTCAGCCAGCCCCTGGGCCTTCCCGGTCGTTGTCGTCCCCAAACCTGATGGTACCATACGACTTTGCGTCGATTATAGAAAACTTAACAGTATTACTAAAATGGATGCCTATCCGGTCCCATCTACGGACCGCATGATTGAGAAAATAGCCTTGGCAACGTACATCACCACCCTTGACCTAACTAAGGGATACTGGCAGATTCCTCTAGATAAATCAACAATCGAAAAATCAGCTTTTATCACCACAAAAGGATTATATGAATTTCTGGTCATGCCTTTTGGTATGAAGACTGCCGGGGCCACTTTCCAACGAATGATGTCAGATGTCGTTTTAAAAGGGTTTAATTTTGCAGGAGCCTACATTGATGATCTTGAAGTAGACACACACACTTCCTTTTCACAACATCTAGTGGAACTTGGCCAGGTTCTGCAACGATTGCGGGAGTGCAGCCTATGCGCGCGCCCTTCTAAATGTAAAATTGCTATGGAAACAGTAGATTTTGTGGGTCATCGTGTTGGAAGAGACAAGATTGAACCACGTTTGGCTTTGGTTAAGTCGATAAAAGAGTTCCCTAGACCTGAAACCAAAAGACAGATTAGATCATTCCTTGGACTTGTCGGCTACTACCGCAAGTTCATTCCCAATTTCTCTCAGAGGGCCGCTACTCTAACAGATCTAACACGAGGTAAGGGACCAACTAGAATTGAGTGGCTGCAGACACACGAGCAAGCGTTTGAGGATTTAAAGCAAGCTTTGCAAGAACCCCCAGTCTTACGACCGCCACATTGGGACGAACCTTTTACTTTGCAAGTAGACGCGTCCAACAGAGGCTTGGGAGCTATTTTGAGCCAGTTAAGTAAAGACGGAGAAGAGCATCCAGTGGCTTTTGCCAGTAGAAAGCTTCAGCTAAGAGAGGAAAAGCTGTCCACAACGGAGAAAGAATGCTTAGGGATTGTTTGGGCTGTTGAGCTGTTTAGATATTATTTGTTTGGTAGAAAATTTAAGCTATAAACAGATCACAATCCTTTAGTTTGGTTAGGGCAGGTGCGTAACAAGAACAAAAAATTACTTCGCTGGAGTCTCACCCTTCAAGAGTATGATATGCAGGTCGAGCATAAAAGTGGCAGGACCCACGGCAACGTGGACGCCCTTAGCAGAGTTTAGGGCTGAAATTTTGTATCGGGCTGTTACTATTCTATTTTTTTTCCCCTTTGTTACTCTTCCCCAAAAAAATAGACTTGTTAGGGTGGGATGTGTCACAAAATTCCTTTTTCTTTAGTTCTTTGTTTCGTTAGTTTATAGTTTATTCCGCTCGTGTTAATTACTTAGTGTTAATTTCATATCGTAGTCTACCGCAATTAGTACATTAGAGAATAGTTTGTTAGTCTATTTGTTCTTTTAAGTCTCCATTGTGGAGATGCTTTTGTAACTATTGGTTCGTTAGGGTCGTGTTTTAACAATAGGTTTTTCAATAAGTGTTGATGTGGAGTGCATTGTTATGTAAAGATATAAATGTAAGTAGCGTTTTGTAAAGGCGGGTGGAAAAAGGTCAGTTTGACAAGAAGACTGCTAGGAGAAGGAAAGCCGGAGAGAAGCCAAGGTGGAAAGGTGAAAGTTTAAAGAAAGTGGAAAAGAGAAACACTGCCAAGAGTCATTGGAGGGAGCCGACCGCGAAATTCCCAGACAAAACTCCTTTGTCGGCGGTGGCAAATATCTTTAGTGGAAGTTTTTGGAGGAAAAGTTCGGCGACGAAATTGAGAGTCTTGTGGACTGACAGAAGACGTGACTACGTTTGTTGGTTTGCTGGAAGAGGTAGTGGATGGTTGCAGGATTAGCCGGTTGGACTTACAAGAACCTTGAGAAGGCACGAAGGCTGACGAAGAACTGAACTTACTGTCTGTAAATATTAAAGTAAAGTATTTAGTTCATTTCGTATTGTCGTTTAAGTATATATTAGCATTAAGTAAATCTAAGTAAGATTAGTTAATTTAGAGATAGTAACTGTCGTAACTGTTTTACTTGTAGTTAACTTTTATCTTTAATTAAAGTCGTACGCGTTTACTAAAAATTTATGCTGTGTTGCGGGTTTGTGGGAAGGGGTGTGAAATACGTTGTTTTACCCTTAGTTTTCTTTTATTTTCTCCTCGCTATCTTGCGAGACCCAGGGGATCGCGAACCGTCACAGACGCATGGCACGCTACACCAATGCGAAAGCTATGGCTCTTGTAGCGAGAACAATCAAGGCCGCAAAAAGTCAAAGCACGACGGAGCTCAATGTTAAAAGTATGTGTTAAGATTGCCCCGCCAGCTGCACACGTGAACAAGGGGCCTTGATGGTAACCCCTAAGTTTAATGTAGTCTATTAAGGTCTGCACGGGGCAAAATGTTTCTGAAGGTTCGCTTTCTATGGTTATGACAAACGGCCGATTATTCGTGTTGTGTTTAAACTTAGTGATCACAATCTTGACAGCCGTCACTCGAGAAGATTGTTTCAAAAACGTGAC
>OX421445.1:30297348-30309848 GCA_949126865.1 Montipora capitata
GTCGCACTTACGGCCAGACGTTTAATGCGTCTGGACGTCTTTAATAGACGTCCTCTGGTATAAATACGGCCAATTGCACGCAATTCTGGGTTTGTTTGTTTGCGTTGTCATGGAAAATAATCCTTTTTCGGATTTTGCGTTTTTTTGGCCCTGAAGAATCCATTGATCCGAGATCAGAAATCCAGTTTTGGATTTTCCCAAAAAAACGCACCCTAAATTACATAAAAATTGAATCTCGGGGCTTTCTAGAAACGATTTCCAAATCCTAAAAAGTTTTAATAGGATAATTCTTGTTTTGTACTGAACACTGTGTAAATCTAGTGAAGCTATGATCCTCGCAGTTATGAAGGCAATTTTAGTAACTTCGTAGAGAAGCCTGAAAAATTCAAAATTTCAACGGTGTTTGAACCCGTGAACTCGCTATGCCGTTGCGACGCTCTGACCAACTGAGCTATGAAGCCACTGATGTTGGGAGCTGGTCATTTGTGGGTTCATATCTTCCCTTGATGAATGAATCAACGAACGAAATGATATATGAAATTAATCATATATTGAACTGCGAATATGTAATTCAAGTGAAGCTATGATCCTTGCAGTTATGAACGCAATTTGAGCAGTTGCATAGAGAAGCCTGAAAAATTCAGGACTTGACGGGGTTTGAACCCCTGACTTCGAGATGCCGTTGAAGACGGTGCAGGGATGGCGCAGTGGTGAGAACACTCGCCTCCCACCAATGTTGCCCGGGTTCGATTCCAGACTCGGCGTCATATGTGGGTTGAGTTTGTTGGTTCTCTTCTCTTTACGCAGTGTGAAACGAATAACGAGGTTTATGCGGGTTTAGACGCAGACTGTAATAATGTGATCTGCAGTCTACCAAACTACATTTCACTTCGTCATTTTATAAATATAGCATGGTTTTTTTGTCGTGGCATCGTCAGGAAGGGTCATGCACAATTAAAATCTGTTGGAAGAAAGACTGCTAATACTGCTGAATGTATGATGTCAATTTTCAATCAAGGTTGACCAATTGGTCGATTTTTTCTACTGTTTTATTGTTGTTGCTATTTCAAAATAGCAACAACGACAGTCTTTTTTATATTTTTATCAGAGTATACATTTTAATAGTACACTTTTTACAAAAACAGGCTTCAGTCCAGTTTTTTTATAAGACCTGGCGTTACACTTTTTCTAGCTTAGTGCTAACGAGTAGTAAATTTATACTTCATACCTTTCTTATGCTTAAGATATTCCAGAAGAGTATTGCGCAGAAGCAGGAGATTCAAGGTATCCCGATTACATTGTAGACTGCAACGAGTTTCCTGACTCGGTCAAGGTAAGAGTTAATAAATCTTATGAATCAGACATGATGTTGCTCTGGATTGGAAAATTGTGAACGTAGCTTAAAAGGTGTCAGTTCAAAGATTCGATGTTTTGACACTCCAGCTGTCTAGTGTCATCATCAGGGTTGTGATGTAAAGCTATCGCAAGAGCCCTTCTCTTACATGCTCAGAAACCACGTTTGCTAAACAAAAAAAAAGGTGCACCCATTAATAGTAATAAATTACCCATGAGGTCTTTTTTTTTTAAGTAATATGCAAATACAAGACACAAGACAGCAGTGTCAAAACGTTGCATCTTTGAGTTGTAACTTCTTAAGCGTAGAATAAGGAAAATACCTTTACAGATATGTCGTTTATCTTGATGAAAAATGCTTTGCTGATTATACCCGGAATGCTTACTTTTGTAAGTTCGAGTCCAAGTCTGTTTCTTTGGGGTCAAGACTTTATCTCCATATGCGCAAGATTTCATTTTTCATTAGTTTCTTAATTTTAGTCCTTTTGAATCATTGACACTTGCCTCTCTGTTAAGGGCTTAGGTATTCCAATGGGACTCTTAACTGAGAGGCGCTTATCCTTTAGACCTGCATGATATTAGCCGGGGAGGAAACGGATGAGAAAAACACCCTGCAGTTAGCAGAACACGAATTTTGTTGCAGCAGAACTTGACTGAAAACGCGTGTTGTGTTACGCTACGTATTGTTCATTATCAGGTAGCAGACGTCCATTACCCAGAAACCTCGATCTGAGAAGGAATGCGGCTCATCAGTTATGTATAGTTTTATACTGCTGGACGGCGACTGCTAAATTTAAGTGGCTGAAAAAAGAACATGGCAGCTTTGCGCTCATGCAGTTCCCAACCATGATTCCCACGTGCGTCTAGCGGACTAAACAGAGGCGTTGTGGCCATCTAGCCTGCGTAGTAGGCGTATAAAGGGGAGGGGGTGGGGGAGAAGGAAGATAGGCAAAAATGGTGGAGTTACCCCCATCCCTCTCCCCTTTATACGCCTGCTACGCAGGCTATGGTCATCAGGCCCAATCTGACTGGCCATTATTCGGCGGGACCTTATTCTAATTTTAGATAAAACCATAAATTAATTTGCCAAGGCAAAATGAGAGACCCTTAGATCAATTATGGACTTCTGCGGATAGCGACCTTTGACTATACCGGTATTAGGCCGAAGTAAAGGCCTGAGTATAAGCTACCATAAGCCTCTTATTTATAATTATATTTTTATTGTTTTTGTGTTAAATCTCCTTTTGCTTTTTCATGTATGATTGCGCCAATGCAAGCCGTTGCAGCATTTCCTTTAAATTTGTTGTTGAATTTGTTGAAAGAGTCGGTGCAATTAAACATGGGGAACGATTAATTTGGGTAGTATTCTCCATTTGAGAATGTCTCTATGATTTTGTGTTATTCAGGTTGACAAGGCAATAGCCATATTAAAAGAGTTGCAAGCTCTTGTTGAGAACAAAATGAATCCTTCACATGATTTCCTGCTTCAGATAATGGAGGTAAACGAAGCTCCTGTTGTCACTGAAGGATTTTCATTTCCACTTTATCGATGTTTCTAATAAGCAATTGCTTCAGAACATTGATATTTTTGGTTTAAAAATGACCTTCAACCAGTTGCATAAATGTTAAGACATCTTGTGCAAAAATGCGTTTACCGACTACATAGGATGGCTTAGGAGAAATTTATTGCATGCAAAAAATCAATAGCCCCACCCGCCCTCCTTCCCGATTCAATGTTGTTCATATGAGTTTTTTACATGGCACTGCTCAGCTAACAGCATTGCAAAGAAAAGGTGGGGATAAATTTTGTTGGATCGCATGGCAAGATGTATCAAGTGTGTTTGTAACTCGTCGTAGTTTGAAGAGCATGACAATGAACAACTCGGCTTGTAAACGCAGATAGATACATAGATAGATAAATAAATAAATAAATAGATGAACGGCGAAGAATGCAAAAGATTTGCCGCCCACTTAAAACTCCCCGTATATATAAAGTAGCTATACTGCGACCAACTTTTGATTTCTTTCGAGGAGTCCCTTGCTAAACACCTAATGCATGGGAAATCCCACAAATTGCTCTTCTGAAAATCTTAGTGAAAAGCGTACCGCTTGAATGCATATGTCACCTTCTCTGTTTATCAGTGATTTTTATTGTAGACAGCTTCAAAGAGGACCAGTGCGCTGCTGGAAAGTTTGAATGATTCCTTTGTGGAGGAAAATGTGAATCGATCAAATCGAGGTTTTGAAATTGCAAGAGAAGTGGAAAAACTAGGTGAAAGTATAGCCTCGCGGATCCCCAACGCCTCTGAAACAATTGCAGTGAATTACTCAAGTATATGTAAGTATGTGATGCTCATGGATAAATAAATGAATCACTTACAACTGTAACGAAGAGTCAAAGACACAAGACAGCAGTGTCTTGTTAAACTACGAGAATTCTTTATGAGTGGTCGGTGTTTTTGTGGTTTTCAGATATGGAAGCAAGCAAAAGAGAAGATAGATTTGTCTTTGTTGCAAAGTCATCCAAGACAAGGGAAAGTGTATCACAAGACAGCATAACAATAACTCTTGGAAATACTTCAGCAAGTAAGAAATAACACTTAACAAAAAAATATCATATGGCCCGCGCTGCCCCGAGCGTGTTTTCATTGTAAAACTACTGGTAAAAGCTCCGTATCTGATTAGGGCCGTACGCATTAGCGCGAGCAGTGCTAATGCGGAAAATGCCGTACGGCCCTGGTAGGAACACGTACTGCTCCGTGCGATGAAAGGATTTCATCGCTTTTAAACATCCAAGGTATTTACAGCCAGAAAAGCCTTGAAATGCAAACATCATGACCTCGGGCCAAATATTTTCCCGTCCGGCCCTCCCACTCAGTTAATAAGTACATATCTAACTTATGATAGGAGCACATACGCAGCTATACGAGTTATTACATAAAATTTGACTTGCACGAGTGACCATTCTCAGTCCAATGGGCAATAATGTCTCATTCAAGACTTGTGATTAGCTGGAAAGGTCTGGTTTCGCGGGAAAATCAATCTAAAAGTAACTCATCTCGGTCTGTAAAAACGCCGTTCCACAAATAGAATTAAACTGTGCGCTCCTAGTTATGGTCTCCTGCTTGTGATAATGTCACTGAACGTGTTTGACACCTTTAAAATTTTGACCGTCAATTTCGAATCCTGAAATGTCATGTTATCGTCCTGTAACAAAGAATGCCCACTGCTTGATTCTACTGAGGCCAAAGGGAATTCTTCATCGGCTTAAAACAAAAAAAGAAAATAAAAAAGATTATATGGATCGAAATGAGCGAACCACATCCCTAGTCCCTAACCTTAACCCCAAACCTTTAAGTAACTCACTGGCCTCGCGATCGGTTGTTCAAAAGGTGGATAACGCTATCCGCCAGATAAATCACCATCCAGCGGATAAACACTAGCAAAACCAATTGAGTTATCCAGTGGATAGCGCTATTCACCGTTCGAACAACTGGAGCCTGCATGATCGTCACGACATTAGAGATCGAAAATATCCCGAAGGAGAAGAAAATGGAAACCACTCAGAAAAACAACCGAGATGTGAATACACCATAGTCAATGTGGCAATGTGATGTTCACTTGGATGAAGACACGGATTGTTATATATCAAAAGCTTTGTGCTTCGATTGCCGCAATGAAAGACTCCCTGAAAACCTGCAAGTTCAAACCACAAATTCAAGAGAAACACGACTTCACGATGTTTGTTTCACGCGGAAAGAAAAATCGCTCCTATCATTCCCTTATTGCCTACACGGCTTTTTTCAGGAGCAGCTTCGAGAAGCCAACAAACCACTCTGCGGCCAGCGTGGAGCTCAGAGACTAGAACTACGGCTGGGTGTATGATATGTTTCTTCTAGAAGCAGTCTTTTTTGACAACCTGACCTCCAAGATTTAAGTCTGCCTCCCCAAACCCAAGCAATCCTCAACGGATAAATTTCGAAGGAAAAATAAAGGTAGCTCCATCGAGATTCAAACACGGCCGGGAGGTCATGGGTTTGAATCCCGCTGAACCCACCTGAAGCTTTTAGGTTTCTAATCAAGTCAATGTTAGAGACAATTGCTAAAATTGTCCAGACCGACATTAACGACTGCCGTCCAAAGGAAAGAGGGGGGGAGGGGTGGGGGGGGGGGGTGGTACCAGCATACCATTCACGACATGCCTAACACTAGATGTTTGATATTTGCGGGAAAATTAAACTCTTAGTAAATGTATAACACCCGTTCAATGGATAATAAAAGGACATTAATCTATTTGATGCTAGCCAAGTAACTTTTAACACAGGCAATAACACAACTTTTGTCTTTCTCTACTGAAGAAATGGCATACTTCTTCTCGGCGTTTTACAAGAATCTGGAAAAAGCAATTCAACACAACATCAGTCATGTCCATGGGTAGGAACCTTTTAACCACCTTTTTGTGCTATAAATCTGTTGTGAGTTGCACTGCCTATGTTAGGTTCATGGGAAAATTTATCGGGGAGCTGCAAGGCCTTGCCTTTGGGCAATATCGCCTGTAAAACAGGAATACCGGACATAATATTAAGCAGAGATTAAAAAAGCTGACGTTTCGAGCGTTAGCCCTTCTTCAGAGCGAATCGAGGGATTATGGGTTACGTGTAGTTTTTATAGTAGAGTAGGAGCTACGCTATTGGTGGTAACATGGCAACGTGAAAAATAGGAATATATTAGTTAAATGAAAAGCGTTCGTTAATACCGTGAGGATTAAGGGTGCCGATTTGAAAGATGAATTTTTGTTCCAGATTCTTGCGGCTTTCCGTCGTACCTAGATGTAGGGAAAGGCCGCAGATAGCCATGTGTTTTTTGGAGTGGTTAGGCAGATTAAAATGGCGAGCGACTGGCTTAGATGCATCCTTGTCATTCTTCTCAACATCGCGAAGGTGTTCGCGGAATCGGTCACCTAGTCGTCTACCTGTCTCGCCAATGTATAATTTATTGCATAACGTACAGGTTATGCAATAAATGGCCTTTCCCTACATCTAGGTACGACGGAAAGCCGCAAGAATCTGGAACAAAAATTCATCTTTCAAATCGGCACTCTTAATCCTCACGGTATTAACGAACGCTTTTCATTTAACTAATATATTCCTATTTTTCACGTTGCCATGTTACCACCAATAGCGTAGCTCCTACTCTACTATAAAAACTACACGTAACCCATAATCCCTCGATTCGCTCTGAAGAAGGGCTAACGCTCGAAACGTCAGCTTTTATAATCTCTGTACGGTGGCCAATTTACATTATCAACTCCGTTGATAAAACCAAATTTTTGTATACTACTTCCCCACCGACGCAGCACCACAGTTTCTTTAGAAACTACCCCTTCATAATATTAAGCAGGAAGAGTTCTTGTTCTTTGACGTGGCTCCTGTTCTTCGCCCATCATTTCGATCAAACCGTTTTTGATTAGGAAAGGTCGTTACAGGTCTCAACTTATGCTAGAGCCACATGGTTTGCGATGGAATGTTCGGATTATCGCCGAATATCACCTGTTAAACAAGCGTTCTCATGTGAAAGAAGAAGTCCGAATTCTGGATTCTGGCCGTGCGAAAAGTCTCCTCGACGGTCTTCGTTTGCACGGAATCACTTGTCGCGTTATAGGTTAAGCTAAATAATTTTTGTGTACATCGATTTTCAGTGCCGGTTTTTTCTTGCTAGCTGTCCAGAGGTACCAGGTATGCTCAATTGAAAGTCTGCTCCTCAAACTGTGGATACTTCAATAAATTGCAAAATTAAAACAAACAGTGGGCACCTTTCGCCAGAGTTACCCCTTCCAAAAATACGATGAACTAGAGACTACTGAGAAACGCTTTAATGACCTAAGTTGCACAGCTAGCTACCAAAACCAAGGACGTGTGACATCAATGGTTGTATAATAAGACACAGCAGAACGAATTCATTTACAGCAGTGTTACTAAGGGCAGTACTGTATAGTAACTTAAGAGTAACTTTTTAATTAATTTATTTATTTATTTAATTTTGTTATTCGTTTTTATTTATTTTTTGTAATATATTTTAATTGTCAGTATCTATGGAATGATTATTTATGAAATGTTTTTCATCAAAGACCTCAAGCCCCATTTAGAGCGACTCTATTAGTGCTATGCTCCTTGTTTAACTTGTGGTAAATTTGTATACCTTACTAACACTTTTGATGAACTATTGTTTTTGTTTTGTAGTCACAGAATCTTATTGCTTAATTTCTTAATTTCATAATGACGTCCGAAAACGTCCAAACGTCATTCATTTCAGTTTTGTTTTCCTTAAAACTGTAATTTTTTAATTTTAAGTCAGTTCTATTTCTCTATTGATTTTTTAACTTATTTATCAATCTATTCATTTATCAAGATATCTGGTCCGAATTGTGGAGCTTTAAAAATTAATTACCTGGACACTCGTAGTGACTTGGCTCATTTTCCCTGATTCACTCTAGCGAAAATCCGTCAAGCAAGCCAAAGAGATACTTTCTGAACAGCAAGATCATCTCAGGAGCGGTATCTGGACCTTCAAACGAATCCTTTCAGGGCGAAGTGGCTATTCAATTAAGGCATACCAAGGTAAGAAAATAAAGAGGTTTGCATCAGTTTAGTATCCGAGCGGACGTTATTTCAAATGAGATGCCTCGTTAGGCTTTTAAGAGAACTCACAAAGAAATTTTTGAAAAAGGTTTTGGCGGCTTTCCTGAGTAATTGCGGCGTTTTATTTCGCGGGATAGATCGGATGCTATAGGTCTGTCAAATCATGCTCTGAGCAGACAAAGCCCTTGGCTGTTGAAAAGGTTTATCGCTCGCGATGTCCATTTCAGTGGATAAATACTATCAAAACCCATTGAGTAATCCGCTGGAAAGTGTATCTCTCATAGATAGCGTTTCCCAGCCCTTTGTAGAACTTGGGCCTGGACGCCTCACTAACGGTTTCTTGGCGCTGTAATCACCAAACAAGATCCACAAGTCATAAGCTTTAAATACCACCGTGTATAAATATATTTTCTTTTTCCTTTTTTTCTAATTTTTGGTTAAAAGGCAACTATAAGCGAACTGATCATGAACGACAAGTGACTCTTAAAGAAGAGGAATACTTACCAAGTGCTAGACTTCTGGAGTGACAAATGAAACTCTTTTCCCGTGACAGTAGGCATAAGGCAACACAGAGAAAAAGAAAGACTGGTCGTTGACTACTATACTAATACTAATAGTCGTCTAGTAGCGTAGGCAATTAAAATTCAGGATTTGCATCAGTCCACTAGTTGGGTGATACTAATACCGAGTATTCGTATTAAAGCCTGATTTTCAATATGTGTTGTATTGTCCATATAGTAAAACGAAAATTACACGTTAGCTCGAAGATATGAATTTTACTTGAAGTTCTATTGGCAAGAACAATACTGATCTCACTCTTTCGCTGCGCTCATTCGTGAGATATTGTTCTTGCGACTCAAACATAAAGTTCATATCTTCTCGACACCGTACAATATCCTCTATTTACATAACTGAATTGCTCTTGAAGGTCTTGTTGGGAACATCACACATCCTCAGAAAGGTGCTGCCTCTCTGAGCTGCGGGAAGGAGCTGAGACGTGGCATAGAACACCCAGCAAGAATTGAAAGCTGGAGAGAATCTCATAATAATAATAATAATAATAATAATAATAATAATAATAATAATAATAATAATAATAATAATAATTTATCCATTTCTAGTGCGCATCTTAACATGACTATGATCCGATGCGCATTCTTAAGTTATAAATACGAGAAATAATAGATCGCACACATCTTGTAATTTTAGTACCGAAGCCTGGAGAAGATGACAATGCAGTGTGTCTTCTGGCGGTATTCAAACAGGTGGGTGATAGAAATTGTTGTGATTAAGATCAACCAGGGAAAAAGGCCGCACGAGTTTGTAATGAGATGGCATGCATACTTGTAGGAAGTGAGGAATCGCATAATTTTGCGGGATGTATAAAATGTACAGAATGAACTTCAATAACAAAACTAGTCACAACTAAAGAGCATTTTTTTAGTGAAACAATCGTCTGTTCATATTTTTCATTAGGTCAAATGATTCAACTGGCGTTTGGTCCTCTGACGGATGTTACAAGGACGCGCATTTGTCAAATGATCAAGCCACTGTGTGTCGCTGCAATCACTTGGCTCATTTTGCAATACTCACACACGTTACGGATGATCCAGAGGTAAGAACACAACCTGAGACAACCCGGACAACATATAGAGACAAATGACAAATGACCAAATCATGACGCAAAAGCAAAAACATGCCTTAATTCTCTTTTTTTAACAATATTCATTTGCTCACAGGTTATTGTTCCAGTGGGTAAATCACACAGGAAGGCGCTAGAAATCATCACCTATGTCGGCTGTGGATTGTCCTTACTGGGAGAAGTCCTGACAATTTTAACCCTTACCTTCTTAAAGTGAGTTGCATCTATTCTACCCGGCGCTAAAGGGCGAATGATCTGCGGCGTTTGCTCTTAGCTTTCGATTCTTTATCAATTGATAGGAGCCTAATTTCCTTCACCTTATTTCACTGCTCATGGACAATGCTTTCCTTAAAATGTGAGGGGAATTTCCGAACAAACCATTTTATTAATTTGGTTAAACCAAAAATAGAAGGATGCATTTGTAGAGCAGAACATGTATGGAATCATAGTTAATAGACGGGAATGGTTGTGAAACCCGACAACTTTCTTTGTTGTAGTTTTTTGTTCTCTTTTTTGGCCTTGACCGTGCACAAAACACAATAGTTGTTTACTTCGTACTGAGGCACTAACCAATAGAACGTGTTGGTTACGTAATTCATGCATAGTGTGTGAGCTCAAAACAAAAGATTGTGCACGGTCGTGGACTTTCCAACCTAAATCTTGGCATCATTGTTTGCTGCTCCTTTGATGTTTGCCGAGCTTTCCAAACCAGTCCCCTCTATTAACTATGATGGAATCAATAAACAAATCGGATACTTTCAATGCACACAAAGTCAAACAGCCTTTGATTTTCAGTTAAGTATTAATAAGTATGTATCTATTTCCCTTTCAAAATAGTTCAATGTCTAAATGGATCTACTGTAGCCAAATAACACATAGAGCGGTTTTCGAATGAGTGTCGTAAAACCAAAACCAAAGTAATTACTTTGGCCAATCAAAAAGGACGGAGACAATCCAGTAAACCAATCAAAACTGAAGTGATTACACGTAGCCGACACAAAGCGCGGGAAAATGTGCACACGCGAGCCACAATTGGTTTTGGTTTCACTTCTGATTGGTTGAAAAAGTGGCCCGAGAACTTTGACTGAGTGAAGTAATCATAAACCAAAGTAATTAACTAATTACTTTCGACACTCAATTGAAAACCGCTCTAACACCATCCTATTTACTTATTTAATCAACACAGAAAAATGCCGATCACGTTAAGTTAGAGTGTTTACAGTAAAGGAGGCCAAAAGGACTCGTTTTGATTCCTGCCTGAACAGGTTGACCAGATCGGAGACAAGCATGATTCACCTTAACCTTGTTGTAGCCTTGGCAACGGCGCAGATTATTTTTCTAACTGGGATTGAAGCTACACAGAATAAGGTAGCATTGCGATTTCTTTAAACTGAAGTTCTACTTCAACAAGAGGGCTTAGTCTACTAAATATACGAGTAAGGGAGAAAAAGAGTCCTCACAAACTCACTGCAATTTTAGTTTTGAGGGAACCTGGGGATTAGGTGCCTCTTGCGATGCCTCGTGGTGGCAAATAATAGCCCACTATCGATATATTAAAATTCAGTCCTAAACGATAGGCATCATCTCGAGGCTCTGGGAAATATACTCATACAAATCCTTATATTTATTCCCCAGAGCCTCGAGATGATTCCTTTTGTTTAGGACTGAATTTTAATATATCGAAAGTGGGCTATTGCTCAGTGGTTTTGCCAACATTTTTGACGGTGAAATTTCATGGGGAAAATGATATACGTGTTTTTCTCTTGATTTATCATAGCAACAAAAAATGGTAGGTTAGGTAACTCGTAAATCCATATCTGAAACTCTTCAAATGGCACTGCAAAGCCATGTACAAGCACGAATACGATGCGCACAAATAAGGTAATCTGATAGTCTCTCTTACTATTGTTCGTGGTCTAATTTACTAAAAACCTCATGGCCGGGTTATTCAAATGCTTTACAGGCAGCTTGTAAGATCGTGGCGGTTCTTCTTCATTACTTTAATCTGGTATCATTCACCTGGATGCTGACAGAGGGGATCTGCCTCTACGTTATGATAGTCCGAGTCTTTGAAAACGGACACAGCAGAATTAAGAAATACTGCGCTTGCGCTTGGGGTAAGAAATCCATTTGTTTACTTTGATTGAACGGATCAGCACGCAGCTATTACAACGGCTCTCGGGATTGGTTCAGAAAACAATAAACACAAAGAACAATACAAAAGAAACAATGGACCCTCTACAAACAATAGAGCTGCGTCCAAAAGGGATCCAATGAAATTGAAGGTTATAAAGAGCTGCGTCCTATCTATTGAACAGCTAACCCTGCACAAATGAGTGGTTTTCGTACTTTTCTGCGAGAGACCAAAGAGGCATGCCTGTCATTTGTGAAGAAATTCTGTCGGACGACAGGAATAGGAAACGTTTAACCAAATGCAGAGCCTCGTACGGTTTAACTATAGACCGTCTTCAAACCAAAGAATCGCTCCAAAGGCCACAAGATGGCCCAGAAAACGGACGATTTGGTCGGATGGCAAAATAATTATAATCCATTTGTGATTGCTTACTAAAGTAAAAGCTTTTTTTTTTTTTTTTTGCAGGAATCCCATTTGTGTTGGTCGTCATTACTTTATCAGCAAGTTTTGACGGATATGGCACAGAGACAAGGTAATTTCAAGCTATGCTCTTGATTTTGAGTAAGATATGAATCGACGAACAATGGCACATTTTTTGCAACTTTCGTGCGTTCTTTTTCAGCTGCTGGTTATCTGTACAAAAGGGGACCATTTGGGGCTTCGTTGTGCCAGTTCTGTTAATTGCTGTGGTAGGCAAAACTTGATTATACTATACCTCAACAGTTTCAAATGT
>OX421445.1:30314848-30327348 GCA_949126865.1 Montipora capitata
GATATTTGTTGTAAAAAACACGAAGCGAATAGATTATTGTACGAAACAAACACTAATGTTAAGTTTCATCACTTAGAACGTACACTCATAAAATTTTTCCAAGATACTTAAGTGATTTTTAGAAGTGTATCATGGCAGTTTTGGACTACATAAGGCTTCATAAGTTGACTACAAGGCAGAAAGAGACGCAAACAGCCTTCGTACCTGTTGCTCCTTTGAGAGGAAAAGGAGATGACCATTACACAAAGTTTGGTATCACAGGTCATACCATAATTATTCAAGTAACCATTTTCGAATGTACACACATTCAGAAAGTGTCGATGATTGATTTGTAGTAACGATACCAAATAACAGTTTGCGATATTTGTTGTAAAAAACACGAAGCGAATAGATTATTGTACGAAAAAAACACTAATGTTAAGTTTCATTACTTAGAACGTACACTCATAAAATTTTTCCAAGATACTTAAGTGATTTTCAGAAGTGTATCATGGCAGTTTTGGACTAAATAAGGCTTCATAAGTTGACTACAAGGCAGAAAGAGACGCAAACAACCCTCGTACCTGTTGCTCCTTCGAGAGGAGAGAAACTTTATTCATTTCATTTCACTGCATGTACACAGATTTCATTTTACAGTTGAAGACCTTTACAGAAAGGCCCTAAGTAATAAATATCTCTTCATTACAACGTCTTGTCAGAATGATCATTGATGAAGAGCAATAAATCAGTTAAAATGTAACATTCATTAAATAGATTTGCCACCAATAAGCTATACCACAATATCGTTTCACATATACCCTTAAATACTTACTGCTTTGAGCAGATCGTAAATTCCTGTGATTCCAGGTAAATTGAATGAAACAGTGATTTTCCAGAAGAAAATAATTGGGAATAATTGTGAGTTGTCCACTAAAGCTGACTTAACGTAAAGTACATCGCAGCAACCCAAAAAATTCCGTTCCATTTGTTTTTTGTTCTTACTCGGGCACAGTTTCCTCCTTCTGAAGATTTGTGTTTTAGCGTAACGAAGGTGGATTGGAGCATCAAGTGGAAAACGCTGTTCCATTAGCTTTATAAAAATTTCATAATTTTGCTTGAGAGAAAAACGGTTTAATTAAGCAGAAAACACATCTCTGTAAAACTCGCACCCGATGACAAAAAATCACAAAAACAATAGCCCTTTTCACGGTTAATTTTTCTTATTTGCATTACAATGTAATGAAACGTGGATGCGAGGCAATTTCGGGTTAAAACTACAAAATAGCCCGAAATTGCCACACATACATGCTAGATTACATTGTCATACAAATGAGAAAAACTAACCGTGAAAAGGGCTATTGTAAAAGAAAACGAATAAACTCAGTCAGTCCCCTAACATGATACCTTCGTTTACAACAATTGTTCCGAAAGGATTACCTTAAAGTCAATTCATTACGAGGCACTTCTGATACGTCTCGCAAAAATGTAACTGTAATCTTTAAAAAACCTCACAACAAATTGCAAGAAGTTAAGCATAATAGTAAGTTACTTTCTTTTTCACAAAATTCTGTCGCAAAGTGACACTTTTGATAAAAGTAATACACTTAAGCAAATCTTTAACCTCTGAAAGAGCTCATATTGTCTTCCCAACATCCAATGTTTTACCTAGAAACATAGTGACCTTAAAAAGTGCCCCTGTGATCAAAAAAACCACTTCCTTTTTTCCTTCAGATTTTAAAAGTGTGTTTGCTTAACACCTGACTGGCAAAATTTTGAGCTTTGATTTTTATCCAAAGGCCGTTTACTTTGAGTGTAAGTTTTGGATTTCACGGTCCGCCATTACTCACGTTTAAAACTGACCGATTGGACCTCAGACGGTTGGATCCAGCGAAAAGTGACGTCACAGGCTTACTAGCTTAAAATTTCAGCGTGTGAACGCAGCTTATTATATATGCAAAGCGTGAGTTTAAAAGTCTGAAAGCCCAAAACCCCCGTGCTGCATATTAATTCTGCGGCGTACACACGTATTGCATTCTTAAACTAGTGAGCCTTTGACGTCATTTTCTCCTCGATCCAGCTCTCTCAAGAACATAATGTTAGTAATGGCGGACCATTAAATAGGAAAATTACAGTTAAAATAAAGAGGTGTCTTTTTGAAATCAAGGCTTAAAACGTGGGTCACTTAGTGTTTTGTTAACATAGTTTTGAAATCCAAAGAAAAATATGAATTGATTTTTTGGTCACAGGGGCACTTTAAGCACGAGCGTTTTTGAGACGCGGACGGCAACTGGAAGAGAACATTTCGCGTGCCAGGACAGTGGTGTCTCCTAGATTTTTATACTAATCATCTCTAATGGAGAAAAGATACTTATCAATGTAAATGTGGTAGTGTGAACACAAGTTAAAAGGGAAAACAGCTCACTTCCGGTTGCCGTGCGCGTGTCAAAAACGCGCGTGCTTAAGCTCCCCATGTGTCCCATGGATTAACTTGAATGAAAATTTTAAAAAATGTCCTGTATGTGACAAGGAGTCCTCTTGAGTTCTCTGTTCCCTTCTAATGGACGCTTTGTTAAACATAACTCCCCAGCTCACCCCTCCCAATTGGCCATATACACAGACACGTGCTCTCTCAATATACACGCAATATAAAGTAGCTACACAAGAAATGCTTGTTACATAATCAAAGTGCATTTGCTTTCAGTCCATACTTGAAATCATTTGGGGTAGGCTACAGACTTGAAATTTGCTCCCACGATCACATCTGACTATGTCCTCTCTCCAGAGTTGTTCGCGCCTCTTCCGGATGTAAACTCCTGTTCTACCTCGATCCAGTTAAGATTCATATTATGCCTACTATGTAGTGACAAGCATTAAGTCACTGTGTGCTTATTGTATCAAGGAACTACCTGCTAATGATTCAAAGTATATGTACACACCTGAGCGAATACACTCCTATGAAAGATCCGTCCTTCACCATACAATCAACAAGATTTAAGGTCATTCTATTAGATGTTAAAAAAGATAGCAATACAGCCATCGTAGAACTTTGAATTTGAACTTTTCAAGGAATAAATGGTTTGAAATTGTCCAAAGATGAAGTCCATCTGGTCGATATTTTCTCCCAGTTTCACTTTGAGATGACATAATATTGGGCCGCCACGTCACGCTTGAAGCTACGACCACTATACAGATTATTCGCAGCTTCATAGCTGTGTAAACCAACTAGGAGTCCATGAAAATATATTTAGAACAAGCGCAAGCTCTCAAGACACGTGCCTGACACGTGTGACTAGTTGTACGTGAACGCGCCATCCACGTGATTCTCGGGGTTGTAAATGGGATTTCTGCGTGCTATTCCGTCAGTCTGCGGAGGATGCGAATCTAACACGCCATTGGGTTGTTGGCCATTGTTGGCTCTTTCTTTCTTCATCATCATTATGTTCGTTCGCCATTTGTCCGTTGTCTTCTTTGCTATCTCTTTCTGCTCTTCTTTCCATCCCCGGTGTTTGTGATAGAGAATTTCCAGAATAATAATAACCACTCCGGCTCCAATTCCAGCTGCCACCATAATAAAGACACCTAATTGCAAATGAAGAAAATTCACTTAAAACTGGGATTCGATACATCAAAGTCGAACGGAAACCTTTCAAGACCACTTCTTTTCGTAAGCACTGCCTAATAATTGGCTGGGGCGCTTCGGTTTGAGCCGCGCACCGGTGGCTCAGTTGGTTGAGCACCGGACTGCCCTGTGGGAGGTCGTGAGTTCGACTCCGGCCGGACCAATATACAGGGTCTTTAAAAAAAACTGTGGAGAAAGTGCTGCCTTTGTAATCTCCAAATGGCTGGACTGGAAGGATTATAAACCGTAGGCCCCGTCTAACAACCCTTCAATGTTCATAAACTCTTTGGGACGTTGAAGATCCCACACACTTGGCGGAAAGAGTAGGGCATGTAGTTCCCGGTGTTGTGGTCTGGTCCTCTGTGGTGTATCATGGTTGGGAGGGTAATGCTCGGAGATATAAGCTACAGCAAGCTACTCTAAAATCCGAGGGTAAATGATGATGATGTTGATGATGATGATTCGCGATCTTCATTCATAGGAAATTGTTTTCCTGCCTTTGAAGTATAAGAGGGGATCGTACAATCGTAAGAATCAAGTAAAGCAAGGATGGCACAGTTGGTTAGTGCGCGGCCTTGGTGTAAGAGGTCCTGAGTTCGATTCCCGGCCGGATCTCGCATCCTTGTTTGGACTTCTTTCCTTTCAGTGTAGCTAAGTAGCTTTAAATACCCGTAAAACGGAGCACTGATGGAGAGGGGGGAGTAAAATGAGCGCACCGTCGACCTCAGGTTTGTCAGTTGAATTACTGTTACGAGTTATCGACGTTAAATATGGTTGCTTCAAAACGTGGCATGAAATTGCATGCTGGCTACCGGGCAAGCCTAACTAATTGAGCGAAAGGTAACGTGCGCCCAATTACTGAAAAGATTACTTTTTCGCGCACAGTTAACTAAATGATTTACAGTTCTGAGTGACACTAAATAGCTCACAAATTTCAGACTTTCAGTCAGAAATCTTTCTCCTTGAGTCCATTGCATACAAAACATTTCCAATATTTCGAAAAGATGCAAAACCCAGCTGACGTTTACCTTCCGAAGCAATTTCACCCTGGGAGATCGGTTTAACACAAAATATCGGTTCCTGGTACGAGCCTCGTGTAACCGAAACTACTACCTGCAACAACAGAAACTACAGCTCTTATGGGAAAGGAATTTGTATCCTTTCTCAGATGGCGAACTGTATGTAGTTCATGAATGGAGGGGTAGTTTCTAAAGAAACTGTGGTGCTGCGTCGGTGGGGAAGTAGTATACAAAAATTTGGTTTTATCAACGGAGTTGATAATGTAAATTGGCCACCGTACAGAGATTCTAAAAGCTGACGTTTCGAGCGTTAGCCCTTCGTCAGAGCGAATCGAGGGATTATGGGTTACGTGTAGTTTTTATAGTAGAGTAGGAGCTACGCTATTGGTGGTAACATGGCAACGTGAAAAATAGGAATATATTAGTTAAATGAAAAGCGTTCGTTAATACCGTGAGGATTAAGGGTGCCGATTTGAAAGATGAATTTTTGTTCCAGATTCTTGCGGCTTTCCGTCGTACCTAGATGTAGGGAAAGGCCGCAGATAGCCATGTGTTTTTTGGAGTGGTTAGGCAGATTAAAATGGCGAGCGACTGGCTTAGATGCATCCTTGTCATTCTTCTCAACATCGCGAAGGTGTTCGCGGAATCGGTCACCTAGTCTTCTACCTGTCTCACCAATGTATAATTTATTGCATAACGTACAGGTTATGCAATAAATGACATTTGCGGAGGTACATGTGAAACGATCGGTGATCTTAACAGATCGCTTAGGTCCCGATATCTTGCTAGTGTTAACAATGAAAAGACAAGTTTTGCATCGTGAGCGCGCGCATTTGAAAGTGCCGGGTTGCTCGTTAGTTTTGAGCGCGCTTCTAACTAAAAAGTTGCCTACGTTTTTGTCGCGTTTGAATGAAATAAGTGGAGGTTGCGAAAAGATTCTACCAGTCTCGGGATCATTTTGGAGTAATTTAAAATTACTAAGAATGATGCTTTTGACTGCGTGATTATGAGGATGGAAAGTGAGGGTGAATGGAATTCTGTCATTCTTATCTTTTTGTGACGTTTGTAGTGATGACTGTCCATCAAATTGTTGGGCGCAATGATGGCCCGCTTTGACCACAGAGACAGGATAGCCACGTTTTTCGAAGAACTGGCACATCTCCTCTGATTTGCTGGAAAAATCGGAGTCATCACTACATAGACGTCGAAGTCTAAGAAATTGAGAATAAGGAATGGAGTTCTTAACATGTGATGGATGTGACGATGAATACAACAAATAACTGTGTGAATCAGTAGGTTTGTAGTGCACACTAGTACATAGCACTATAAAAACTACACGTAACCCATAATCCCTCGATTCGCTCTGACGAAGGGCTAACGCTCGAAACGTCAGCTTTTAGACTCTCTGTACGGTGGCCAATTTACATTATCAACTCCGTTGATAAAACCAAATTTTTGTATGTAGTTCACTTTTACTGCCAACACCCCGAAAATGTGCCTATTGTTTTAAAAGAAAGGTGACCAAGACGCCATTCAATTATTTTATCCCATTCCTGAAAGGTTTATTTTGATGGGTACTGTTCGATTCCTATCTATCAGTGCTAAAGCGTACCTACCCAACATGTGACTGAGCCCAAGGGTAGCTGGTGAGTTGCTCTGCTCAGCGCATTTCTTTGTATCGATCCACGAAGTCTCCAATTCCTCCATTACACCACTCTCGTGAAAGTTCAGGATTGCAAGCGATATTTTATTGGTCCAAGGTGATCCCTGTGTAGGGAGATAATCACAGGAAACTCACTGAAAGAGCAGGCGATAAAAGGACTGCAACCGTATAAACGCTGGAGAACGAATAGATATGCTGATTTTTCACGACCGCATATGAAGATTTTTATGTTCCAGTGAGGAGATTTCCAGATGTGCAAAGGCAAGCGTCGACAAAGGAACTTGTTATTTTTTTCTGCATATCATATCTATAGTCAAGATTACTTGCAACGTATCCAATTTATGCCAGGGAAACCAACGGACTGACGGTTTAGCAATTATGGCCTGTCGTCGGCAGTGGTTTCTCTGAAGCCAATAATCATGCTTTAATCACGCGCTTGTGATTTGTACACCGATTAAACACTGGGCCAAAGTCTTTTCACCGAGTTTGAGAAATACTTAACCCTTGATAAAGTATCAATTCGATGTCACGGATATTTGCGAAGGGCTTATTCTATAAAAGAATGTAATGCAAGCTTCCCGGAACCAACGAAGATCTACGCAGATTTTGGAATATGGAGAAACTAAAAATATGTGAAAGACTTATTAAGGCGACTCCATATGGTTATTCGCTGTTCATTAGGCGTACGCTAGTATCCATTATCCACGGGAATTTGCATCTCTGTCAAGTCTATCGAAATAGACTTCTAAAAGGCAGAACTACTTTTTTTCAACCATCACTGTTAAATTAACGGGGTTTTACCTGGAATTATAACTCTCTAAAGATAGAGTGTTGACAGTGTTTATTTTGCTTTCATTTTGGTTGTCTTCCATTTCCTTCGGTGAAAAGTTCCTTAACTTTGACATTACATAACATTTGTCCAGAGGAATCTTCTGAAGGCCAAAAAGATAGGGGTTACAAGGATAGTTTGCCGCTTTTAGCGAATTTGTGTTTTTTAGCTCCACTTAAAAAAATGTCGTACAAAATGTCTTGATGAATTCGCAGATGGAGGGCGTAAACAGTAATTACAGCTCTGCAAAATTTGAAGAAATTTCACCGAAGAAAACTGGAGATGTTTCGCATTTTTTTTCCATTACACAACATACGCCACAGAATACGAATTTGCCAAGATCGTCATTTGAGGATACGTGAAATTCCCAACCACCTGCACGCGCGCGCGTACCTCTGCTTGAGATCTAATGGTTACCTGAGCGAAGAAATCGATGGAATTTTGTCACGAGCTCAACCTCGAGCTCTTCGCAAAAAGGGACACAGTTTGAAGGAGTATCTTCTTCATTTCAAATATGGGGATCCCCCTTAGGCGATTTTGCTTGTTTTCCGTAGCGTTCACGACTCCAAGGACGGCTGTGTCCCTCGATCGATGGTTGTTAGAATCAGATATGTTGTTCAGAACAGTGGGAAATAATTTTTCTTAACTTGACCTTCTGTTGGACTCCAAAGAATTTGCAGCCTTCTTACGGAAAAGTAAACATTTCGAAAAGATGATAAGTCCACATTATTTTGACATTTAGGGGTTTGCGAAGTAAGGAAGCCATGTTTGTTTGCTTACTTTGCGCGTGGGAGAGCCGCGCGTCGATCGCGCGAACTTTAAAGCTATCAGCCACTTTCTAGTAACCAGTTTGCTCGCGGTCAGGAAACTATATGAAGCCACCTTAAAATTTGTTTCTCCTAATGTACGCGCGCGCCTCGTCCGCGGGTTAAAATGTGTGGACGAAAACAGGCGCGCTGGGTGCTGTTGATTGTGATGCTCTGTAATTGTAGAGAAGGCCCAAGTTAGCAAGCAATCTGAACACGACGGTGTTCTAACTCGCACGATATATACTTGTGAAGGGAAAAAGGAAAAACCGAGACAGAGTAATCTATAATAGACCGTATTAATGCAGTTTAAAAAACCAAAGGTCCCTCTGCGAGACATTTGCCCTCCTAAGTTGAATAAGGAAGTATAATAACCTCTTGGCTGCTTTGAGTGATTTGGCTGCGTTAAAATGTGACACTGAACAAGCTGTTCTAATCAGACTGATCGGATTGAATACAAAGAAAAGGAACATTCAACAAAACTACTTGACCAAAGCTCTCATTCACCTAGCACAATGTCGCAAGACGTTATACCTTCTATTTAGAAAGACAAGAGCACGGAAATTTCCACTTTACGTTTTTCATTGCTATTTTTTCAAACAGTTAACGATTATATCCCTTTTTCTTGTTTATAAAATCCGATGAAAACGCCCACTCCAAGCATGTTTGCTGGACTCTGGATATGTATATTTATGGTGGACACCTGAATTATACCAACCTTCGGCATCCCGATACCGTATCCTGAACGGCCAAACAGTTCGCCAGCAGTGGTAAGCATACAGTCCTGAGACGCTTCATAATAAAGCACTGGCGAATCCCAGATAAACGCCTTTAATTCCCTGCAAGGTAAAATCAAATTATACGTTGACACAAAACAACTTTACCTCTAACCTATATCATATTGAGCCTACACAGTCATCATATGATCATCAGCTATCATCTCGCTGTTTCAGTATATTTCTCTTGTTCTCGCAAAGCATCAACTTGAATGATCCCAGTCATTGCCAGATAGACTTAAAACTAGTTGTAATTTTAACATGTCCCCTTACCTATTCCTAACATATTCCGACGGCGGCCTGGAAATAACCTTAACGAAGTTCTCAGAGCGAACCTAGGTGTTCTCTCCAGTGTCTTAGTAAATATTTTCCAAATTTACCCTACTTTATATTTCAAATTATTTCATGGCACTTGAGAATTTCACGTCAACGTTTTTGCCATTACAACTTTTGTGCAAAAGTATCATATTCCACTTACTCGTTCTTCACTTTCTGTATGGCTTCTTTGGCAGTCTTAACGTTGTACTTTTCCATAAATGTGTACATAGAGGACAGTTCGACTTGTCGACGAAAGTACGCATCGACACTGCTGTTGGCCACCGTGGCATACTTGAAATCCTCGGAAGGATTACGCAGCTAATCATGAGAAACGGAAAGAAATCCGTAAATACAAAAAAGAACTCTCGCAATGAGTTGGATTTTTAAGAAGATGTGAAAAAAGGGCGTAGGAAGAAAAAGTGGATGATTGAATTTTTGAGATTCGTGAACGCGCTAATTCAGTCGAAGAAGGCTTATGTCATGTCTCAAATAAAATCTACAAATAATTCAATAACATCACTCTACCGGTGTAATTAATTAAATGATATGATGAGAAGGGCTGCACAGTGATAAGAGCCTTTGCCTTCCCCCAATGTAGCTGGGGTTCAATTTCCGGACCCAGCTCCAAGCGGTTTTTGTCCGGATTCTCTAGTTTTTACCTCTCATCAAAAACCAACATTTGCCTCGTGATATGATTCACTTCGATTTGATTCCAATCGATTAATCCGCTGTTTTTAGGTGGGCCCACACAACATGAAGTATCACGTGAGGAATCGGTCGCTAAGTAACTGACGCGCATGCTCAACACAATGAGTTTCAACCCATGGCAGAGGTCTCGTTTCTCGTACTCGTCAGCCCAGCGAACGCAAAAGAAAAGCGAGCTCTGCTAGCAGGCAACACCGACGCAGAACCACAATCTACTCAGGGTGCCTTTTTTTGGGAAAATCCAAAAACGGATTTGTGATCTCAGATCAATGGGTTCTTCAGCGTCAAAAAAACGCAAAATCCGGAAAAGGATTATTTGCCATGACAACGCATACAAACAAACCCAGAGTTGCTTGCAATTTCGAAAATTAAAAAAAAATAGCGTTAACTTGTTTTGGAAAATTCTTCAATGAAAATGCAACCAGAAAAAGAATATCTTAGCGATCGATAAAAAGAAATGACGAAAAACATGCGTGCAAATGTACAAATCGATTACAGAGGGTATTTTTGCAGTTTACCTTTGAGCTGTAGGAAAGGTGCTAACAATATTCAGTATAGCTATCAAGAAACTTTTAAGGTAATTTCTGGTGTGAAATTTGCAGGAAACCTAACTATTTTCGACGTATTCGTGTCTTCGATCGTAGGGTAAAAATGGCGCGAGAAAAACTTTGGGACAAAACTGTCATGAACGGTAGCTCCGGTAGCTGTTGTGTATTCTTTGTGCATGGAAAACCGCTTGTCAAAAATACTTTTTTCATATGTTTTCCCAAAAAAAACGCTTAAGTGGTGAATCTCAAATATCCGGATTTAGACTTCATCCGAATTATCCTCCTCGAGTGTGGATACTTTGGATTCATGATCCGTTTTTGGATTTCGCCAAAAACAACCCAAAATCCGTGTTTGGGTTTAAGAATCCGTTTTCGGATTTTCCCAAAAAAACGCACCCTGAGAAACTATCCCCTTAATTCATTTTTGTCTAACCTTGAAGCTTGAATAAAGTGATTTTTATGACATTTTCAAAAGACACATGGTTTGGTGAAATATTTAATAACAAAACTCAACGATATCAATTTGTCGTTCATCTAATTAGCATCATGGAGAGCCACTATGTGTACCTCCTAGGGCATTATCCTAGTTAGCTTAAGACACAATTCAGTTCATAGGACGCCATGACGGAGTCAACAACGGCAATGGATAAAGCTCTACCTGGGGCTAGATGTTTTGTCAGCTTTTTAAGTTGCTAATTTCGCGATGAAAATTTCTACAATAAATCTGGGATTGGCATCAGAGTAGGAGTTCACGAATACTCACGTTGGGATCGTCGATACCGCTGACCACAGCTTTAGGTCGATCGAGGACAAGAAAAGCTGCCAGGTTAGCCGTGTAGCTGGCAACGATAATCATAGCAAGCCCAGCCCAGACCATACCGAGCACCCGGGCGCTGAAACTTCGAGGTGTTCCTGAAGATAGAGTAATAACATGGATTAACTGAACGGTTGGGATTGCATCGAAAAAGATAGCGGCCTTTTCTGCAAAAATGTGATTTTTGGTCACCCAACACTATATTAAAAAACGCTTAGGGTGGACAGAGTACCAACAACTCACCTTCCCCAATGCCACTGTTAAGTAGCACTCCCCATGAAAACCACATAGCACTGGATAAATTGAGTGCTGTCTCTTCCTTTTCTTTCCGAGCCAGTTTAAACCGGCCAAAGGGGCTAAACCGGTCTAACAAGTACAGTATCACTGCTACTATGTGAACTGAGAGCAGGACAAGAAGCCACAAGTTTATCTGGAATGGCCGGAGAAACGAGTCCAAGCTGTTTCGGCTTTGATCCTGGAACAAGAACAATAAATCATCAAATGAAAGGTGTGTGTCCTTAAGATGTCACTAAATTACGCAAATTTAGAAAAAATTACGGCGACTTACCAAAGAACTAGAAGAAGCTCGACCCATGGAGGGAATTAACTTTGGCCCTTTTAGGAGGCAATTTCCGAGAATGGATAATAGAGAACGCCGAGTTTGCTGTTACACGATCCAATTAAATGGTACATTCCATGGCAAGACACAGATCGAACTGCCTGACTGACTTGTTGTCAGATATCCTGACTGAATAATTATTCACTACATTGGTGACTTCCTGACAGACTGACACGTTCGTTGCACGCACAAAAAAGATTGCTCAACTATAACTGTCTTTCTCTATGAGGAACAATCGAACAGAACTTTCCGTTCGTTTAACGCGAGAATCGATGATCGAATGGCAAATAAGAGAAAGACGGGATGAACTAAGGAAAAAGCTGACTGAACGATTCTGAAACGAGGCAAAAGTAGTGAGCCGCGTGCTCTAGAAAACACACTTCAAAATCCGAAGAAGCACCTTAAAACCGTGTACCGACTTTAACAGGACACGTTACGCTCTATCAAAAGACCATGGTCATTTGCTTTTGTAGACAACTTGTGACTCAAAAAGGAAAAGACACGGAAAACAATGTATCGCCCCCTCTTCGGAAGAGAGCTCTAGCAATTACATTCATCTAGAGGAGCGGTTGCGTTTAAAAATAAATAAAATGAAAAATAGTACCAAGCTATTTTACTGATTAAGAGATGTTACATGTTAAACCCGGTCAATGTTGTCTTGGAGTGTTCCTCTTTTTCGGGAGTCGAATCGGAAGGTAGTACGTTCGACTCCTGCAAAGGAGCATTCGGCTTTTTTCCGAGAATCCCCGAGACAACGTCGAAAAATAGTTAAATCTCTTCATTTAAGGCGCTATTACACTGTGAA
>OX421445.1:30329848-30332348 GCA_949126865.1 Montipora capitata
CGTCGACCGTTGAGATTTACAACAGATGAAGGCGATTTTCTAAAGAGGGGAATTGATAAGCACGGGTTTGGACAGTGGACGGCTATTTTGAGAGATCCAGATTTTCGTTTTCAGAAAGGCAGGCTGGCTGATTCTTTAAAAAAGAGGGCTGAACTGAGGCTTAAGGCCAACGAGAAGCAGCACATCGATGAATGGATCAAACGATTTCTCCCCTTCGCCCTCCAAAAGAAAAATAAATTTAAAAAAAAGAATAATGCTAGTCTTTGCATTTCATTTTATTTTACAATCCATTTAAATAACATTCTGGTCTCTCGAATTCAAGCATCTCAGTAAACAACACTGCTGCAACGCGCGAATTGTGCACGACGTCCTGGTTTGGTCTCATTCATTTTTGACTGTGATAGTAGTTCAAGATTGTGTTTTTGGAAAATTACTGCATCCACATCAGTTTATTTCGAAATAAAAAATAAGACTAAACAAGACAAAAAGCATGTTTCAAATGGTAAAATTTTGACAAACAAACCGTGAAGAGCCCTATCGCAAGCATCTCTGTTCCTACACACGTTGTTCCAAGCATTTTCGAAACCCTCCTCCTGGACATCATGCACAAACACATTTTGCACTTATGACACTACATTTTCCTAAAAACACCGGACTTAGGTAGCATAAAGCTGCACTTCTGATGGTCTTGCTATTGAGCTGTCTATATGGGTAACGGGCCCTCTGCATCTTCAAAGATGATGTGTGCCTTGAAAAACGCATTCAGATTTTATAAACAGCAGACTTGTGAAATCCTCGTGAATAATGCAAGGAGACTTTAATTAAAGGTAAAACAAAAAAAAAAGGAATTAAAGGCTGACAAAAGTGACGTTTCGATAGCAAAATGTGACATAGCATCAGTTCCCAAATGCCATTCTGTGATTCTTTAAACGATTGTTCTTGCTAGTATTCACGGTAGATCATCAACCGTACTTTTAATCGAACAATAAACTCCATCACTTAGCCACGATAACGGTGTAAACGTTCTCCTTCATGAAAAAATGTTCTCGCTAGTATTTAGAATGATCAGCAGATCATCAGTCAACTAGCCTGCTGCAGTCAACGGCTATTTTGATCGAACAATAAACTCCATCACTAAGCCACACTAACGATATGTAAAAGTTCTCTTTCGTTAAGAAAATGTTTTCTTGCTAGTATTCAAAATCATCAGAAGATCGTCAGTCACCAACCTACTGCAATTAACAGCTATTTTGATTGAACAATAAACGTACTTACTAAGCCACAATAACGATACAAAAGTTTGAGAGGAATTTGACAAATGGTTTTTCTGAACTAGTATGAGGTCGCATTTACCAATTGTTGATATCGACTTGCAGTGGGATACTTTTGTCAAGAAACAAACAAAACGGATTGATACAAAACGAAAGGGTCAGCCACCTAGCCTACTGCAATCAACGGCTATTTTAATCGAACAATTAACTCCATCACTAAGCCACAATAACGATGTAAAAGTTCTCCTTCGTTAAGAAAATGTTCTCTTGCTAGTATTCAAAATCATCAGAAGATCGTCAGTCAACCAACCTACTGCAATCAACAGCTATTTTGGCAAATAATCGGCACATTTTTAGTGGTTAAGTGGATAAAAACAGTTTCTTCGAAGTGGGTGCTCCGGGTTCAAATCCTGTCCAGGGGCTGCTTTTACTTTTCTCTTTTTATTTGCTACCACAAGTCCTGGGACACAGTGTCCTAAATTAATGATAATAGTAAATTGAAAGCAAATTAACAATTAACGATAATCGTCAATTCAAGGTAGAGAACATGTTGATTCTTGTTACCATTGTCCGGATATTGACCACATAATGATAGTTTCACCCAGTTCTTTTCAGTTTAATAGTCCAGTACTTTTTAGTTTGATAGTTATTGATATTCTTGTTACCATTCTCTCTCAAGCTATAACTGAAGAGGAACCAAGAAATAAGGCAAACGATCTATAACACTTCCCAAATTTCAATTTTGTTTTCTTTTTTGAGTTGAGTGTTGTATTTTGTCAACAAAATTTCGGCATTCGATTGCGTTCCACAAAGTGGTCTTTTAGTCGCTTTTTGGCTTCTTTCTTTTTAACTAACGATGTTTTTGAGCGCATTTTGTTTTTCAAAGGCGTTCCTTTTCTTGGTTCTGGAACGGTCCCCTCTTGAAAAGCGAGAACGGATTGTTCCTCTTTTTTGTGTTCCTTTTCATGAAATCGGAACGTGCTTTCATACTATTTGGGAACAAAATGGTCCTTCATTGCTAAAAGGGGAACCACTTGTTCCGAGTTCCGAATCCCGAGCGGAACAAATTGGTCCCTAATGGATGATTTGGGAACTATTGTTCCTAAACATATGTTCCTTTTGATAACATGGGAACGTGCTTTTATAAAGATACGGAACAAAATGGTCCTTTATTGTTAAAAAGGGAACCAATTGTTCCGAATTCCTAATCCCAAGCGGAACAAATTGGA
>OX421445.1:30337348-30344848 GCA_949126865.1 Montipora capitata
GGAATATTCACCGCATTCGAAAATGTACCCATCAAGGTATTAGCCTTTACATTTTCTATTACTCGCACTAATAAACAGATTATCACCCTCACCTAACAATCAATAGCTAAAATTCTGAAGCTAACAATGCTATTTCAATCAGTTCCCAAATACTTCAGAGAAAAGTTTCCAAGGTGGCTTTCGTCACCAAAGACATTTCACCAATTTTGCATGCAGATAACTTGCACGGAACAGGGATTTAATATCTGACTTGTTAATCAACATCTATCTTGCACCGAACAATAAATCAATAGCCAAATGTTTCTAATAGTGTACATGTGTCCACAGTCTCATTACTGGGCTGAATTCTCATGATAAAATTCTCTGATGCCATAATGAAACATGAAGCATAAAACTGTCGGCGAAATTTGTCATGAAAAAGAAGCGAGGCTTGTCCCATGTATCGTACTAGTCAATATTGATGTGGTTTCCTATAGTTCATAAAGAATGTGACAACTGGGCTGCATTGTCATACCATAACACAAATATTCTGACTAGCTGAGTGATGTCATAATGAAACTTAAAGCATAAAACGATTAGGGAAATTTGTCATGAAAAATCAGCAAGACTTGTCTCATGTATTATATTTGTAAATATTGATGTGGTTTCCGACACAAATCCGTGAATTCAGCGAAATCCGCCGTTTCCGTTGATACTACAAAAGTATCTGTGAAGTCGCAATTAATATATAGTTGATATCGATTGCAGTGGGATAGTTTTGTCCAAAAAACAAAAACCGGATTGCTACAAAACGAAAGGGGTTTTGATTAAAAAAAAACCTCCCTAGTGATGCAAGACAATGATTACCCCACCCCCAAATAGTAAAAGCGTTGTTCTTTGTCAGTGGAGGAAGTTCAGAAAGAATATAACTAGGTGACTAACTGACAGGCGCAAGAGAAACAAAAAAACAAAACAAAACAAAAACACAAAAATCAACAGCAAAAACAACGGCCTAAACTATATAACTGACTGAGAGGAGCAAGAGAGAAAAAAAAATAAAACACAACAAACAACAGCAAAGCCAAAGGCGTAAACTACGGCAGAAACTAAAACTTTCCGTGAAATCCGCGAAATCCGTCGTTTCCGTTATCATTGGGAAAGTACTTGAGACAACTGCTCCAGAGCACTGGAAGTTTCCACCAAAGACTTTCCTGATAACGGCGGACGGAACGGACTATACGGATTGTGCGGAAAATTTCAGATTTGATTAAATTCATCTCTCTCAAACTGCAAGTATAACACTTATCTGAAGCAGCTCCTCGATATCACTGGAAGTTGCCATCAAAGACTTTCCTAATAAAGGCGGACGGAACGGATTATACCGATTTTGCGGAAATTTTCAGATTTGATTACATACATCTCTCTAAAACTGCAAGTATAACACTTATTAATATGGATATAATAATAATAATTGTTGTTATTATTATTATTATTATTATTATTATTATTATTATTATTATTATTATTATTATATCCATATTATATCCAGATAAGTGTTATACTTGCAGTTTGAGAGAGATGAATTTAATCAAATCTGAAATTTCCACAAAATCCGTATAATCCGTTCCGTCCGCCGTTATTGGGAAAGTCTTTGAGACAACTGCTCGAAAGCACTGGAAGTTTCCACCATTTGATTCATTTTATTTCATTTTATTCTTATTTTTATTTTATTTTTTCTAATGCGAAAAAAAGATCCGTGAAATCCGCGAAATCCGTCGTTTCCGTTATCATCGGGAAAGTCCTTGAGACAACTGCTCAAGAGCACTGGAAGTTTCCACCGAAGACTTTCCTGATAAGGGCGGACGGAACGGATTATACGGATTTTAGGGAAAATTCTATATTTGATTAATTCATCTTTTTCGAACTGCAAGTATAACATATGATTTATTTTTTCTTCAGTTCACTTTATTTTACTTTCTTTCCCTTTACTGACATATTTTCAACAAATATGGTAACCATATTCCAAAGGACAAAAATGGAACGGGGACATTTGGGAAACGATCTCTCTCTCTCTCTCTCTCTCTCTCTCTCTTGATGCACTCTTTGACGCACATTTTCCCTTTCTTTCATAACTAGGCTCTTCCTTTTTTCTCGGAAATTGTAAATTTTTATGATTAATTGGTAAGAGGGCTTCGTGTCGTCCAGTTCGGTCTGTAATCGTACTCGTGATAAACAAATCGGACTCCTCGTCTGATTTTGTTATCACTCGTATGGTGATTGCGGACCAAATTAGCCAATGTCAAAAATACCATAATACTATTTGTTTGTCCCTCCAAAGTTTTGCATAAGCATTGTTTCAGGTTTCTCTTGAGATAATTGTAAGTTCCAAGAGAAAATAAAAACAATGCTTATGCAACATTTTGGAGGGACAAACAAAGAGTATTATGGTATTTTTGACACTGGCTAATTGGACTTCACTCAGTCCTATTATCATATGTAATAGGACTACATGCTGTCCAATTTGGAGATAATTGGGTGAGAACACATGACTGCCACATGAATTGGACGAGGCCGTAGGCCGACTCCAGTTTGGCAGTCCGAGAAATTTTTTGAAGCACGTAGTCCTGTTACCAATTAATTATTTAGCTAGTCAGTTGTAATTTGGAACTGCTCAGTCAAGCTATTATCCTTAAGAAAGGAAAACTAAAATATTGTGAATTATTCCTATTTCCAAAATATTACCTGAACTCAAGGGGAATTTTTCGTCTGCTTCGCTTAAAGCAACCCTGCGTTCGATTCAAGTTGTTGCCTCAGTGAATTTGCAAATTCACGATCTCGCAAAATACTGTAGTTTCTGTCACATTTTTTTAAATAACGGTCCAACTAGCACTGCATGACATGTCAGCCTAACGTTCTGTTTCGTATTCGTGACCGTCCTTTTTTCTAACTTCAGCGAAAAAACGGTAAAGAACTGCATCTCAGAGATCATGACGCGGGATATCTTCCAACTTTCTCGCTTCGTTACGCTGCATCTTCCGACTCTGACAACACTCAGCCGAGTTTTTGTACTCTTGGAGGTGTTTTAGTTTTGGTTTTTGCCTCTCAGGTTGGCAAAATCTTCTTCTGGCAACGTAGGAAATCTCTCATTTGCAGTGATATCGCTGAAAACACCCTGAGAAATGGAAAATTTTGGCAAATCTCCGTGGCTAAACTCCGCCATTGTCAACTACTACAGAGCTGACGCTATGCTTTGTGCTGATTGGCCAGTTTCTATTACCTATTGTGTTTTGTTGGATTTCATTAGCTTAGACAAACTGTCCTACATTTTCTAAATTGGATAGTTTGCCTGTTTTTAGAGGAAAACCCCATCAGAAACTATCCAAATTTATCCTAAATTGGAAAGTTTTAAAGAATTAAAGAATAATTATAGCTATGCTGACAATTGCGGATTAACTATCAGCTATATAATTACCATTACTAACTGACTCAGAGAAACAGAAACGTGATCGGATATTTAAATTCCTTCAGTTTCATGTGAAAGTCTCAAGCCACAACATTGAATCATGTTACTTGTCGGTAATATTTAACAAAGCAAGGTGCAACAAAAATAATAAATATGAATATTTAACAAAGCAGCCTCAAAATAATTAATATTAATGTATTGCGAACTCGAACATGAATTTAATTCTAAGTCAACAATTTACAGGCAACTGTACCTGTGTTTGTCCGAAGATTTAAATCTAAAGAACCCGATTTCAAGCATCATTATCAGTTTTACGTCTCCGAAAAAGAATGCTTTAAAACCAATGATTAGAAAATGGGTATTTACCGCATTTGACATCAAATAACACATTTCAACAATGAAATGTGAGCATTTGTGCCCCCGTAATTTCCGAATGAAAAACTTCAATTCATTTGAATTAAACTTGAAATTGATTTTATGTTTTAAAAAGTGTAATAATGTTATAGCACACATATTAAAAGATTACTCTCTGTTATGGTATTTTTACAATTTTTTCCCAACATCGAGAAGCAACGACTTTAAGACAAAGCAAAACATCTCATGTACGGCATCATGTCGTTAAATATATACATAAAGGAGAGTCAAAATCCGACAGCTTTATTTGTTTTCCATACAGCCCCAGTCATCAGATTACCACCATCAGTGAAAAAGGTATTGGATTCATTTTCGATTACCTTAACGTTCTTAGACTGAAACACATCTAAACTTGGGAATGTAAAAGGATAAATAGAGTTAGTTAACAGACTGAGCATGGTATATATGGCACCTTGGAAGAATTGGATAGGGAGCGGCTTATGGGAAGTTCATTAGCACAGCATAAAAGTAACGATGAAACATCAGACGCAATGTTCGCGGTGATTGGTTGTTAACGAATTGGCACTGACATGGTAAGTACAAATATCGAGCAAAACGAGAACAAAGCAGATGCTCAAATTTAAAACAAGACGAGAAAGGACGGGCTCTAACCAGTTAAATTGCATGATGACTGAAATACTTGCTTTAAGCCCTGGTTTGCAGTGGGTATAAAAAAATAAGTACTCAAAACTTGTTAGGGCGCTCAAAGGTCCAGTCCAAGGATAGACATCTCCATCTTACAAAATGCAACAAAGGAGAAAATATATCAAATTGTTTTTCCTTGCGGCAGAGGTTAGTTTAGCTTTGAAACGGATAAAAAAGCTGTGCCTTTTCTTTAACATTCTCTTAAAATCTTGTTTAGGTCACTTTATGCATCTCCTTGTGCCAGAAAGACGGTAAGCATATATTTTGTTCAGAGTTGAATAAGATCATCACCGTAAAAGCGATCAACCTTCATTAGGCTTAAGAGCGACTTCCTGTAAATACTACGGATAGGTGTGCAAAATGCAAAAATCGAATTCCCTCAAACTTTTTCACAAGGAAGCCCTCTGAAAACTATTTAAGAAAATGCAAATTCAAGTTCGTTTGGATTTATATTTTTCAAGTAAAGCGATTTTGTAATTTTCACCCTTGGGAAGCCCTCGAACCACTGAAAAATGTGCTTCATATTTTTGACTCGTGTAAGGTAACTAAAACAAATATCAAAGCTATTTCGGTATTACACAATTCAATGACCCTTCCTTTGCAAAGTACCGTTTTTAGAATTGGAAAAGATTCAAACCTGAATTTTTTAAAAAATTTCAAATTTACCCTCCTAAACAGCATTATCAGAAAGCTCGATTTCGGCAAATTTCAGCGGCAAAACTCCCAACCTGCAGCTGGTACATGGATTGCACTGTAAAAATGGTATTCTATAGAAAGAGTAAGGCTTCCACTATCGTTCTGTGAAATAACATTTTTGGGCAACTCAAACTGCGAATTTTGACGAGCGAAAATATTTACGTACTCGCTTGAAGTTTATGACCTTTGAACTTACAGTTGTCTTCATGAATACAAGAGCTAACCTAAACAACTGTTGAAATTTTAGCTTCAATGCGACGCTTTTTTCCCCATTTAAATGATTTGTAGTTATTCTTTATCTTTTGAGGGAAATCTTATCGAAAGTAACATTTTTTTAAGCTGAAAAGGAGTGCTAACTTGTACGTGCGTATTTGTTTACTGAAGCGGAAATTTGTGAATATTAAATTTATTCCATCTAAGTTCTTTTTCGTTTGCTGCAAGGCGTCTAGTGTTCCCATTAAAACAAAATGGTATTGCCAAGAAGAAGGTTTTCTTTACAGTCCACATGCATGGCTTGATTTACTCATCAGCGTTACACCGGGTGTGATAGCGGTGAGATGGCGTGACGATAACAGTCATCAAAATATATGACATCATAATGTTTTGAGACCCTGTACTCGATAAAGACTCTTGTGAAATAGGTTTACAAAATTTTGAAACTCTCGTTACAGTGGCCACCTACAGTTATTCTCAAATCGTTGTTAAAATTGGATAACGTGGCAAAGATATTTCGAGGTCATTTTTACATGCCCCCTTCCCCCTCTCCCCCTGTCGGGCTTACATGCGACTCGAAATCCGTTTGGTATTTTTTTTCGAAATGTTAATATCTCTTGTGAATCAAACCAAGGCAACGAAACAGGAAGAAAGTTTAACGTACCGGAGAGTTAGTCATAACTACTGAACTTTATCACAGGCCAAAATTGACTAAGAACATGATTGCGAGATATCTCGATGCTGAAGAGGAACAATACTTTGTACATTATTTATTTATCTATTTATTTATTTATTTAATCACTTTCACCACAACAGAGAAACAGGGTGTGGTGGGGGTCGCACAACAGAGCGAGGCTCCAAATTATAGTGCGCCCTTTTACCCTCCCAACCCTGATATAGCACAGAAGACCACAACACCGGGAACTACATGCCCTACCCTTTGCGACAAGTATGTGGGTTCTTTTACGTCCCACAGGATTATGAACATTGAAGGGTTTTGAGACGGTACCTACGGTTTATCGTCCTTATCCGAGAAGACTAGAGAGTCTAACCATATGTAGATGTAATTACAAAGGCAGCACTTTCTCCTCAGTTATTTAAAGACCCTGAGTGTTAGTCCGGCCGGAGTTGAACTCACGACCTCCCGCGTGACAGCCCGGTGCTCAACCAACTGAGCCACCAGATATCTCGCAAACAAGTTAGCACTCCTTTTGAGCGTAAAAAAATATTACTTTCGATAAAGAATACAAGATAAAGAATAACTACAAATCATTTAAATGGGGGAAAGCGTCGCATGCAGGCTAAAATTTCAACAGTTGTTTAGTTTAGCTCTTGTATTCATAAAGACAACTGTAAGTTCAAAGGTCATAAACTTCAAGCGAGTACCGTAAATATTTTCGCCCGTCAAAATTGAAATTTGCCGAAATCGAGCTTTCTGATAATGCTGTTTAGGAGGGTAAATTTGAATTTTTTTAAAAAATTCAGGTTTGAATCTTTTCCAATTCTAAAAACGGTACTTTGTAAAGGAAGGGTCATTGAATAGTGTAATATCGAAATAGCTTTGATATTTGTTTTAGTTTCCTTGCACGAGTCGCAAATACGAAGCACATTTTTCAGTGGTTCGAGGGTTTCCCAAGGGTGAAAATTACAAAATCGCTTTACTTGAAAAATATAAATCCAAACCAACTACAACTTGCATTTTTTAAAATAGTTTCCAGAGGGCTTCCTTGTGAAAAAGTTTGAGTGAATTCGATTTTTGCATTTTGCACACCTATCGGTAGTACTTACAGAAAGTCGCTCTTAACACGGCTTAGTGAAGCTCAGCGGTGGTATTTAGACAGCAAATTTAAAGTTGGACAAGAAACAGGACTGCAACTTGATCCAGTGGATGTGGCGCGGGACATGCGTTATGAACGGAACCAGCAGGGGGCAAAACTGTTCACAGTACAGTTCTTCTTGACCGCGCAGCAAAAAAAATCGTTTTTCAAGAAAAGCCTCCGAACTGCGGCACTGGCATTCAGACGACCCAGAATCTGAACAAGACGAAGTCGATTGTCTGAGTTGGTAACAAAGTGACCATACTTTGTATC
>OX421445.1:30352348-30354848 GCA_949126865.1 Montipora capitata
AGGGACTACCAGGATCAAATTCAACGAGTGTTCAGAGCGGGTCTTGAACCCGGGATCTCCGGATCTCAAGGCAAGCGTTCTGTCCACTGGGCCACACTAACGGAGATTTAAAATGGTGTCCCCAATAAATTTGGAGCGGGTTTTGCTTGGTGGGCTATGAGTTGGACGTCATTTGGCCGCGCATAGCATTAATTACCTGTCATCTAAAAGTAAACCTACCAAATCAGTGCGGTAATTAGCATTGCGCTTTTAAAACAATGTAATTCTAAATTTCAGCTCTCTCGTTATTCAACGTTAGCGTCATGTTTCTCCTTCGTTTTATGTGATTTCCCTCTTTCCTTGTTGAGAACTTTTTTGGCATTATTCATCACCGTCGTTCGGTAAAATTATTGTACTAAAGCAAGAAGGGTTTGTTGATTCTTTTCTTGAAACCTTACAACCATAATTTTAGAGTGAATTACTATTAAAAGTATAGGCGGTTTGCTCGTTATGTCATTTCCGTCATATTGGACTACCCAAACAATACACTTCTCATTTACTTCTTTGTTCATCATCCAGCAATTGTCTACCCGTGTCTCTGACGACTGGTTGCAAAGCATCTATTCCTACTTCAGATTGTAGTTTTCGATGATAGATGCACTGAGTTACCCATACCCTGCGTAGCAAGCGTTCCTGTTCGACGGAAGAGCTTCGAAACGATTTTCCGCAAACTGGCCGCGCGAAAGTTGGGGCAAGAGACTGAGGGAACGCTTGCAAGAAGATCCCCTATTTTTGAAAACCGCCCACCTTTTAATGGTTGACTTGACACACGCTGATTGACGTCTTATTAACAAATTAGCCAATAACAGATAACCAGGTTAACACATGTTGGCTTCCGTCAAAACAAACCGAGGCAACGAGGAACACCGAGCGATCAACGCTGATTTTAAAGTTAAATTGTAACGGCAGGTTCTCACCAGGGTACGACTGGTTATGTTTCTTCCGAGAATTTGTTTAAACCATCGCAAAGAAACTTACGGACAAATTCTAGCTGATATTTGCAGAGTGGTTGGAATAGAAGTTATCGAAAACAACAGCCAATTTTCAGAACTTGTAAGCAATCCGTGCGCTCGTAAAATATGAAATTTAGAAACATAACTCGTACAGAGTTCGATGGGTAGTAAGGCCGTTAATGCAAATCTCCAGCAAAGCTGACCATGAAACCATTCAAGACGTTTAAGTTTTAAACTAGCGACGATTTCAGTACGACTTTCTGGCTACTTCTTGGTGCAGAGTGGTTGACGAAATGGATCGTACTAAATCTCCTGGAAATTACAGGCAAACCTCCACGCTAGTTTGATAATCCACAGTACGTTTTTGATCAAACCGTCACGAAATTGTAGATGAAATAGCGCGCAAGTAAACGTGCGTTAAAAATCGCATGACTGTACAAAGGAGCCGCTTCCTTCTCACAATAAGAGAAGATTTAACAGGATACGTAGTTGTCTTCATCTTGTCTCAATCCATGATATAGGACTCAAGGTAAGCAGAGAATTTGACGAATTTCCTTGATCCTGAAACATGTGGATTCTGATAGTTAGCAGGCATTTTATTAATTCATCCTGCGTAAATAAAGTATCTTTCGCAAGCGAACGAAAAGCTTACTTCAGTTCAGTCCAAACTTTTCGTCGACAATAAGCGCTGTTAACGTTTTGTTAAATAACGATCGAATCTTTTGCTTTTAGTGAATTACGGAAACGCCATAGCGGCTTCAGCTGACACGTAAATAGTATTGAAGTTCCCTTGATGGATATCGTCCAAGCAGTCCAGATTTTCATTTAAATCACAGGCTGTCATTCCCATAGAATTTACCTCAACCACTTACTTGATCGCGTATGGTGCTTTGAAATGGAGAAATCACGATGATACTCGAGAAGCCTGTTCTTCGTTTTAGGTTCTTTTATTTCGCACTCCGCACAACATGACAAACATCTGAAAAATTAATTTCCGAATCCTGTTGGCAAAACGGCCATTACATCTATACAGTTAAAGAGATGGCGCATTGACAGTTCTTGTTCCCTTTTCAATGTAAAACCCGAGACCCGATTCGCTCAGCTTCGACATACGATTCAAAACCTTCCACATCTTCCACCATTGCCTTTGTCACGCTAGAACTTAGAAGAAATATTTTGCTCCAGAATTTGTCACCTGTCAATCATTGTGACTGTGCCGCACCAATCAGAAGCCCCCGTTCGTGGTTGAACGGGTTTTTCAAAAATAGGGGGTCTTCTTGCAAGCGTTCCCTCAGTCTCTTGCCCCAACTTTCGCGCGGCCAGTTTGCGGAAAATCATTTCGAAGCTCTTCCGTCGAACAGGAACGCTTGCTACGCAGGCTAAGTTACCCACTGTTAGGTTGAATCGGCCATTTTCGAAATATCAAATACTCAGCTTGATAGTGAGGCAGTGAGGACAAAAACAATAAAAACACGTTGGAATGAATGAGAAAAATGTTTACGAGTCAT
>OX421445.1:30359848-30364848 GCA_949126865.1 Montipora capitata
AGCGCTGTCTCCTCAGTTATTTTAAGACCCTGAGTGTTGGTCCGACCTCTCGCATGGAAGCCCAATGCTCAATCAACTGAGCCACCGGTGCGCGGTAAATCTAAACACGTAAGATATGTCTGCTCAACGTACTAACAAACTTCGTTTTCACATCATAGGACCAGAAAAAGTGCGATCAGAGAGATGGATTAATATCCCTGGCTCGAAAGTCTCAGACCACACGACCAGTCCACTTTTTCATAGACAAGCTAATAAAGTCAACTGTCTTTCTTCCTTCAAGGAAAATGTTCCTAAAACACCCAACTATCTAGGAAGATATCGCTCATATTTACTGCCAAATGAAACGGGAAATTTCACATTCTTCACATTTTGTGACGACACTTGCCAATTGTTTTTAAGCAGCGGAATTAACCCTCGACATAAACGGCTGATTATACATCAAACCCAGAATGTGGGACGAGCACCAAAGAATTGCTGCAGGTAAAACAATTTCTAATGCGCGGGATTATGTTGGAAAGTTTAATTTAGACACGACCTTGCTGGTGGTGAAGTGGGTTGCGTGTTCCATTGATCCTTTGAAGCTAAATCGGCTGCAGTCTTTTACTCCTGGTGGGGTCACCTATGCCGAACATGTCGAACGGAAGTAGTTAGACAACGAGTGGTCCTCTTGCCCTCCAGGTCAGGGTTAGCCTAAGAGTTGAATAGCCCTTTCCCATGATAACAATAATAATAGTACTTACTATTACAGAAACTAGAAAAATAAAGCCCTTTGTGCGTAATGAATTCTTTGAAAGTTCATGCTATTTTTGGTGCGATTGTTGTTCTTGTGGGAGCCGTTATTGTTTTTGTTGTTGTTGTTGTTCATTTGTTCCATGGATGGATAAACTTGTCAGCGGAGCATGTGCTGCAGACTCTTCATGTCTTATTACTGTTTGTATTTTCGCTTTTTTCTTGTTGTTCATTCTGTTTGGACTTTATTTCTGTTTTTTTTAATGTTTATATTGTAGATAAGTATGCAATCTAGATTACCTTGCTTAGGGCTTCTTTGAGTTGTTCATTTTTGATCCTATTTCAGAAATGGGCAATTGGAGAGCTTTCAGATGTCAGATCCTCACTACCTCAAAGAGAATAAAGCCTACTACATCGAACTTCTAATAAAAAATGGTCCAGGCAATGGCCGAGTGAGCGTTGGAATGCGAACGCCTAGTGGCGAAATAAAGCTTCCAATTTCTGAGGAAAATTTGATAAAAAGCATCACTAAAAAATGTAAGTTATAAACTAAGGGTGCGTTTTTTTGGGAAAATCCGAAAACGGATTCTTGAATCCAAAAAACGGATTTTGCGTTGTTTTGGCGAAATCCAAAAACGGATCATGAATCCAAAGTATCCACACTCGAGGAGGGTACTTTGGATTAAATCTAATCCGGATTTTTGAGATTCATCACTTCAGCGTTTTTTCGGGAAAGGATTTGAAAAAAGTATTTTTGTCAAGCGGTTTTCCATGCAAAAATGTGACAGTTTAGCCCAAGTGTTTTTCTCGCGCCATTTTTACCGTACGATCGAAGACAGATATAGGTCGAAAATAGTTAGGTTTCCAGCAAATTTCGCACCAGAAATTACACTGAAAGTTTCTTGACAGCAATAATATTGTTAGCACCTTTCCTACAGCTAAAAAAGCATGTTTTTCGTCACTTCTTTTTATCGATCGCTAAGGTGTTTTTTTTCTGGTGGCATTTTCACTGAAGAATTTCTCCAAAACTAACTTAACCGCTAATTTTCTTTTTGTTTTTAAAATTGGCCGTATTTATACTAGAGGACGTCTAAGACGTCTCAGACGTCTAAGACATCTCAGACGTCTTAGACGTCCTCTAGTATAAATACGGGAAATAACTTGAGACGTTTAATTCGTCTGACGTTTAATGCGTCCACCTTAAGTGCGTCTAAACGACGCACTTAACAGACGTCTTAGTCGTCTCAGACGTCTAAGCCGTCTAGTATAAAGACGAGACGCATTATACAGGGACGCACTTAGCAATGAAGTGCACACAGTCTCTTTGGTGATTAAATCTCAGTATCTTTTAAAGAAAATTGTGAATTTGATTTTTATCCGTCGAAGTTAAGTGCGTCCTGTATTTATATTAGTCACACTTACGGCCAGACGTTTAATGCGTCTGGACGTCTTTAATAGACGTCCTCTAGTATAAATACGGCCAATTGCACGCAATTCTGGGTTTGTTTGTTTGCGTTGTCATGGAAAATAATTCTTTTTCGGATTTTGCGTTTTTTTTGGCCCTGAAGAATCCATTGATCCGAGATCAGAAATCCATTTTTGGATTTTCCCAAAAAAACCCACCCTTAATTACATAAAAATTGAATCTTGGGGCTTCTAGAAACGATTTCCAAATCCTGAAAAGTTTTAATAGGATAATTCTTCTTTTGTACTGAACACCTGTGTAAATCAAGTGAAGCTATGATCCTCGCAGTTATGAAGGCAATTTTAGTAACTTCGTAGAGAAGCCTGAAAAATTCAAAATTTCAACGGTGTTTGAATACCCGTGAACTCGCGATGCTGCGACGGTTGCGACGCTATAACCAACTGAGCTATGAAGCCACTGATGTTGGGAGCTTTTCATTTGTGGGTTCATATCTTCCCGTGATGAATGAATCAACGAACGAAATGATATAAAATTAATCAAATATTGAACTGCGAATATGTAATTCAAGTGAAGCTATGATCCTCGCAATTATGAACGCAATTTGAGCAATTGCGTAGAGAAGCCTGAAAAATTCAGGACTTAACGGGGTTTGAACCCGTGACCTCGAGATGCCGTTGAAGACGGTGCAGGGATGGCGGAGTGGTGAGAACACTCGCCTCCCACCAATGTTGCCCGGGTTCGATTCCAGACTCGGCGTCATATGTGGGTTGAGTTTGTTAGTTCTCTTCTCTTTACGCAGTGTGAAACGAATAACGAGGTTTATGCAGGTTTAGACGCAGACTGTAATAATGTGATCTGCAATCCACCAAACTACAATTCACTTCGTCACTCTATAAATATAGCATGATCTTTTTCTTTTTTTTTGTCGTGGCATCGTCTGGAAGGGTCATACACAATTAAAATCTGTTGGAAAAAAGACTGCTAATACTGCTGAATGTATAATGTCAATTTTCAATGAAGACTGACTAATTGGTCGATTAATTGGTCGATTTTTTTCTTCTGTTTTATTGTTGTTGCTATTTCAAAATAGCAAAAACAACTGTCTTTTTTTATATTTTATGACAGTATACATTTTAATAGTACACTTTTTACAAAAATAGGCCTCAGTCCAGTTTTTATAAGACCTGGCGTTACAGTTTTTCTAGCTTAGTGCTAACGAGTAGTAAATTCATACTTCATACCTTTCTTATGCTTAAGATATTCCAGACGAGTATTGCGCAGAAGCAGGAGATTCAAGGTATCCCGATTACATTGTAGACTGCAACGAGTTTCCTGACTCGGTCAAGGTAGGAGTTAATAAAACTTATGAATCAGACATAGTCTGATGTTGGTCTGGATTGGAAAATTGTGAACTTAGCTTAAAAGGTTTCAGTTCAAAGATTCGATGTATTGACACTCCTGTCTAGTGTCATCATCAGGGTTGTGATGTAAAGCTCTCGCAAGAGCCCTTCTCTTACATGCTCAGAAACCATGTTTGCTAAACAAAAAAAGGGTGCACCCATTAATAGTAATAAATTACTGATAAGGTCTTCTTTTTTAATAATATGCAAATACAAGGCACAAGACAGCAGTGTCAAAACTTTTTAAGCGTAGAATAAGGAAAGTGCATGACCAAAAATACTTTTACAGATATATCGTTTATCTTGATGAAAAATGCTTTGCTGATTATACCCGGAATGCTTAATTTTGTAAGTTCGAGTCCAAGTCTGTTTCTTTGGGGTCAAGACTTTATCTCCATATGCGCAAGATTTCGTTTTTCGCTAGTTTCTTAATTTTAGTCCTTTTGAATCATTGACACTTGCGTCTCCGTTAAGGGCTTAGGTATTCCAATTGCGAGTCGACCCTGGGACTGTTAACTGAGAGACGCTTATAAAATCCTTTGGACCCGCATGATATTAGCCAGGGAGGAACCGGATGTAAAAACGCCCTGCAGTTAGCAGAACACGAGTTTTGTTTTGCAGTACTTGACTGAAAACGAGTCAGTGTTTCGTTACGCTACTTATTGTTCACTATCAGGTAGCAGATGTCCATTACCCAGAAACCTCGATCTAAGAAGGAATGCGGCCCATCAGTTTACAACTATCTATAGTTTTATACTGAAGACTACAACTAAATTTAAGTGGCTGACAAAAACGAACATGGCGGCATTGCGCTCATGCAGTTCCCAACCATGATTCCCACATGCGACTAGCGCACCAATCAGAGGCGTTGTGGTCATCAAGCCCAATCTGACTGGTCATTATTCGACGGGACCTTATTCTAGTTTTAGATACAACCATAAGTTAATTTTTCAAGGCAAAATGAGAGAGATCGACACCCTTAGATCAAGACTTTTGACTAAACCCGTATTAGGCCGAAGTAAAGGCCTGAGTATAAGTACCCTAATTTTATTGTTTTTGTTTTAAATATTCTTTCGCTTTTTCATGTATGATTGTGCTAATGCAAGCCGTTGCAGCATTTCCTTGAAATTTGTTGTTGAATTTCTCGTTGTTTTATTCAGGTTGACAAGGCAATAGCCATATTAAAAGAGTTGCAAGCTCTTGTTGAGAACAAAATGAATCCTTCACCTGATTTCCTGCTTCAGATAATGGAGGTAAACGAAGCTCCTCTTGTCACTGAAGGATTTTGATTTCCACTTTACAGATGTTTCTAAGTTATTTTGAGTCAAAGAGCAATTGCTTCAGAACATTGATATTTTTGTAATTAAAATGAGCTACAACCAGTTGCATGTGGTACTATGATCAAAAAGTTACGTTACCTTTTCTTTTTATATTTCTAAAGTATG
>OX421445.1:30374848-30379848 GCA_949126865.1 Montipora capitata
AACACAGGCAATAACACAACTTTTGTCTTTCTCTACTGAAGAAATGGCATACTTCTTCTCGGCGTTTTACAAGAATCTGGAAAAAGCAATTCAACACAACATCAGTCATGTCCATGGGTAGGAACCTTTTAACCACCTTTTTGTGCTATAAATCTGTTGTAAGTTGCACTGCGTATGTTAGCTTCATGGGAAAATTTATCGGGGAGCTGCAAGGCCTTGCCTTTGGGCAATATCGCCTGTAAAACAGGAATACCGGACATAATATTAAGCAGGAAGAGTTCATGTTTTTTGACGTGGCTCCTGTTCTTCGCCCATGATTTCGATCACACCGTTTTTGATTAGGAAAGGTCGTTACAGGTCTCAACTTATGCTAGAGCCACATGGTTTGCAATGGAATGTTTTGGATTATCGCCTAATATCACATGTTAAACAAGCGTTCTCATCTGAAAGAAGAAGTCCGAATTCTGGATTCTGGCCGTGCGAAAAATCTTCTCGACGCTCTTCGTTTGCACGGAATCACTTGTCGCGTTATAGGTTAAGCTAAATAATTTTTGTGTACATCGATTTTCAGTGCCGGTTTTTTCTTGCCAGCTGTCCAGAGGTGCCAGGTATGCTCAATTGAAAGTCTGCTCTTCAAACTGTGGATACTTCAGCAAATTGCAAAATTAAAACAAACAGTGGCCACCTTTCGCCAGAGTTACCCCTTCCAAAAATACGATGAACCCTCGGAGACTACTGAGAAACGCTTTAATGACCTAAGTTGCACAGCTAGCTACCAAAACCAAGGACGTGTGACATCATCGGTTGTATAATAAGACACCGCAGAACGAATTCATTTACAGCAGTGTTACTAAGGGCAGTACTGTATAGTAACTTAAGAGTAACTTTTTAATTAATTAATTTATTTATTTATTTATTTAATTTTGTTATTCGTTTTTATTTATTTTTTGTAATATATTTTAATTGTCAGTATCTATGGAATGATTATTTATGAAATGCTTTTCATCAAAGACCTCAAGCCCCATTTAGAGTGACTCTATTAGTGCTTTGCTCCTTGTTTAACTTGTGGTAAATTTGGATACCTTACTAACACTTTTGATGAACTATTGTTTTTGTTTTGTAGTCACAGAATCTTATTGCTTAGTTTCTTAATTTCATAATGACGTCCGAAAACGTCGAAACGTCATCCGTTTCAGTTTTGTTTTCCTTAAAACTGTAATTTTTTTTTAAGTCAGTTCTATTTCTCTATTGATTTTTTAACTTATTTATCAATCTATTCATTTATCAAGATATCTGGTCCAAATTGTGGAGCTTTAAAAATTAATTACCTGAACACTCGTAGTGACTTGGCTCATTTTCCCTGATTCACTCTAGCGAAAATCCGTCAAGCAAGCCAAAGAGATACTTTCTGAACAGCAAGATCATTTCAGGAGCGGTATCTGGACCTTCAAACGAATCCTTTCAGGGCGAAGTGGCTATTCACTTAAGGCATACCAAGGTAAGAAAATAAAGAGGTTTGCATCAGTTTAGTATCCGAGCGGACGTTATTTCAAATGAGATGCCTCGTTAGAGGCTTTTAAGAGAACTCATGCACAAAGAAGTTTTTGAATAAGGTTTTGGCGGTTTTCCTGAGTAATTGCGGCGTTTTATTTCGCGGGATAGATCGGATGCTATAGGTCTGTCAAATCATGCTCTGAGCAGAGAAAGCCCTTGGCTGTTAAAAAGGTTTATCGCTCGCGATGTCCATTTCAGTGGATACATACTATCAAAACCCATTGAGTAATCCGCTGGAAAGTGATATCTCTCATAGATAGCGTTATCCCAGCCCTTTGTAGAACTTGGGCCTGGACGCCTCACTAACGGTTTCTTGGCGCTGTAATCACCAAACAAGATCCACAAGTCATAAGCTTTAAATACCACCGTGTATAAATATATTTTCTTTTTCCTTTTTTTCTAATTTTTGGTTAAAAGCCATCTATAAGTGAACTGATCATGAACGACAAGTGACTCTTAAAGAAGAGGAATACTTACCAAGTGCTAGACTTCTGGAGTGACAAATGAAACTCTTTTCCCGTGACAGTAGGCATAAGGCAACACAGAGAAAAAGAAAGACTGGTCGTTGACTACTATACCAATACTAATAGTCGTCTAGTAGCGTAGCCAATTAAAATTCAGGATTTGCATCAGTCCACTAGTTGGGTGATACTAATACCCAGTATTCGTATTAAAGCCTGCTTTTGAATATGTGTTGTATTGTCCATATAGTAAAACGAAAATTACACGTTAGCTCGAAGATATGAATTTTACTTGAAGTTCTCGTGGCAAGAACAATACTGATCTCACTCTTTCGCTGCACTCATTCGTGAGATATTGTTCTTGCGACTCAAACATAAAGTTCATATCTTCTCGACACCGTACAACATCCTCTATTTACATAACTGAATTGCTGTTGAAGGCCTTATTGGGAACATCACACATCCTCAGAAAGGTGCTGCCTCTCTCAGCTGCGGGAAGGAGCTGAGACGTGGCATAGAACACCCAGCAAGAATTGAAAACTGGAGAGAATCTCATACTAATAATAATAATAATAATAATAATAATAATAATAATAATAATTTATCCATTTCTAAGGCGCATTTTAACATGACTATGATCCGATGCGCATTCTTAAGTTATAAATACGAGAAATAATAGATCGCACACATCTTGTAATTTTAGTACCGAAGCCTGGAGAAGATGACAATGCAGTGTGTCTTCTGGCGGTATTCAAACAGGTGGGCGATAGAAATTGTTGTGATTAAGATCAACCAGGGAAAAAGGCCGCACGAGTTTGTAATGAGATGGCATGCATACTTGTAGGAAGTGAGGAATCGCATAATTTTGCGGGATGTATAAAAAGTACAGAATGAACTACAATAACAAAACTAGTCACAACTAAAGAGCATTTTTTTAGCGAAACAATCGTCTGTTCATATTTTTCATTAGGTCAAATGATTCAACTGGCGTTTGGTCCTCTGACGGATGTTACAAGGACGCGCATTTGTCAAATGATCAAGCCACTGTGTGTCGCAGCAATCACTTGGCTCATTTTGCAATAGTCATACACGTTACGGATGATCCAGAGGTAAGAACACAACCTGAGACAAGCCGGACAACATATACAGACAACCAAATGACCAAATCATGACGCAAAAGCAAAAACATGCCTTAATTCTCTTTTTTTAACAATATTCATTTGCTCACAGGTTATTGTTCCAGTGGGTAAATCACACAGGAAGGCGCTAGAAATCATCACCTATGTCGGCTGTGGATTGTCCTTACTGGGAGAAGTCCTGACAATTTTAACCCTCACCTTCTTAAAGTGAGTTGCATCTATTCTACCCGGCGCTAAAGGGCGAATGATCTGCGGCGTTTGCTCTTAGCTTTCGATTCTTTATCAATTGATAGGAGCCTAATTTCCTTCACCTTATTTCACTGCTCATGGACAATGCTTTCCTTAAAATGTAAGGGGAATTTCCGAACAAACCATTTTATTAATTTGGTTAAACCAAAAATAGAAGGATGCATTTGTAGAGCAGAACATGTATGGAATCATAGTTAATAGACGGGAATGGTTGTGAAACCCGACAACTTTCTTTGTTGTAGGTTTTTGTTCTCTTTTTTGGCCTTGACCGTGCACAAAACACAATAGTTGTTTACTTCGTACTGAGGAACTAACCAATAGAAACGTGTTGGTTACGTAATTCATGCGTAGTGTGTGAGCTCAAAACAAAAGATTGTGCACGGTCGTGGACTTTCCAACCTAAATCTTGGCATCATTGTTTGCTCCTTTGATGTTTGCCGAGCTTCCAAACCAGTCCCCTCTATTAACTATAATGGAATCTATAAACAAATCGGATACTTTCAATGCACACAAAGTCAAACAGCCTTTGATTTTCAGTTAAGTATTAATAAGTATGTATCTATTTCCCTTTCAAAATAGTTCAATGTCTAAATGGATCTACTGTAGCCAAATAACACATAGAGCGGTTTTCGAATGAGTGTCGTAAAACCAAAACCAAAGTAATTACTTTGCCCAATCAAAAAGGACGGAGACAATCCAGTAAACCAATCAAAACTCGAAGTGATTACACGTGGCCGACACAAAGCGCGGGAAAATGTGCACGCGCGAGCCACAATTGGTTTTGGTTTCACTTCTGATTGGTTGAAAAAGTGGCCCGAGAACTTTGACTGAGTGAAGTAATCATAAACCAAAGTAATTAACTAATTACTTTCGACACTCAATTGAAAACCGCTCTAACACATCCTATTTACTTATTTAATCAACACAGAAAAATGCTGATCACGTTAAGTTAGAGTGTTTACAGTGAAGGAGGCCAAAAGGACTCGTTTTGATTCCTGCCTGAACAGGTTGACCAGATCGGAGACAAGCATGATTCACCTTAACCTTGTTGTAGCCTTGGCAACGGCGCAGATTATTTTTCTAACTGGGATTGAAGCTACACAGAATAAGGTAGCATTGCGATTTCTTTAAACTGAAGTTCTACTTCAACAAGAGGGCTTAGTCTACTAAATATACGAGTAAGGGAGAAAAGAGACCTCACAAACTCAGTGCAATTTTAGTTTTGAGGGAACCTGGGGATTAGGTGTCTCTTGTGATGCCTCGTGGTGGCAAATAATAGCCCACTATCCATATATTAAAATTCAGTCCTAAACAATAAGCATCATCTCGAGGCTCTGGGAAATAAACTCATACAAATCTTTATATTTATTCCCCAGAGCCTCGAGATGATTCCTTTTGTTTAGGACTGAATTTTAATATATCGAAAGTGGGCTATTGCTCAGTGGTTTTGCCAACATTTTTGACAGTGAAATTTCATGGAGAAAATTATATACGTGTTTTTCTTTTGATTTATCATAGCAACAAAAAATGGTAGGTTAGGTAACTCGTAAATCCATATCTGAGACTCTTCAAATGGCACTGCAGTGCCATGTACAAG
>OX421445.1:30384848-30402348 GCA_949126865.1 Montipora capitata
ATAATATGGCACAAAAAGATTATTTTGACTCATTTATTCTTGCAACGATTACAATATATTCGGGCGTAAATCCTATCTATGGTGTCTGGAGTTAAGTTTATCATTAGAGGATATCACATGACAGAGCGGGGATACAAATTTTATCTTCGAGTGCTGATAGTTAACGAAAGAGAGACACTATCAGCACGAGAAGATAAAATTCGTATCCCCAAGCGACCATGTAATGTTCTGTTTATTATATAGATATCGACGAAATGTCCAGATTAAAAACAACTTGTTTTATTCATTTTCAAAATGGCGAAAAAGTGGTCACCGACTGCTAAAACACGCAACATGAAACAAGATATGAAAGTTATGAAAACAAGTCATGATAATGTCAAATTGGGCAATAAAAATGTTAATGTAGAAGAGGCGAATTATTTTACAGCACAAAAGTATCTTACAATGGAGGGGAAGCCCGCGTTTTATTGGCTAATCGTGTTGGTTAGAATGACGACACCTGTATCCTCACATGTGAAAGATAAAAATGTTACGTTGTCTGCGCGCGGTGATGATATATTTTTTTTGAAAGGAAAATCCTAGAATTTCATCAGTATCTATATAATGAAAAGACTTTTCTTTTGTCTTAGCGGCCAGGATCAGGAGGCTCTACAGCTTCTAATTTGACACAGAAACCATCTACGTGAAAAGGAGATGACCATTACACAAAGTCTGGTATTACAGGTCATACCATAATTATTCAAGTAACCATTTTCGAATGTGCACACATTCAGAAAGTGTCGATGATTGATTTGTAGTAACGATACCAAATAACAATTTGCGATATATTTGTTGTAAAAAACACGAAGCACATAGATTATTGTACGAAACAAACACTAATGTTAAGTTTCATTACTTAGAACGTACACTCATAAAATTTTTCCAAGATACTTAAATGGTTTTCAGAAGTGTATCATGGCAGTTTTGGACTAAATAAGGCTTCATAAGTTGACTACAAGGCAGAAAGAGACGCAAACAGCCTTCGTACCTGTTGCTCCTTCGAGAGGAAAAGGAGATGACCATTACACAAAGTCTGGTATTACAGGTCATACCATAATTATTCAAGTAACCATTTTCGAATGTATACAAAAATTTGGTTTTATCAACGGAGTTGATAATGTAAATTGGCCACCGTACAGAGATTCTAAAAGCTGACGTTTCGAGCGTTAGCCCTTCGTCAGAGCGAATCGAGGGATTATGGGTTACGTGTAGTTTTTATAGTAGAGTAGGAGCTACGCTATTGGTGGTAACATGACAACGTGAAAAATAGGAATATATTAGTTAAATGAAAAGCGTTCGTTAATACCGTGAGGATTAAGGGTGCCGATTTGAAAGATGAATTTTTGTTCCAGATTCTTGCGGCTTTCCGTCGTACCTAGATGTAGGGAAAGGCCGCAGATAGCCATGTGTCTTTTGGAGTGGTTAGGCAGATTAAAATGGCGAGCGACTGGCTTAGATGCATCCTTGTCATTCTTCTCAACATCGCGAAGGTGTTCGCGGAATCGGTCACCTAGTCGTCTACCTGTCTCACCAATGTATAATTTATTGCATAACGTACAGGTTATGCAATAAATGACATTTGCGGAGGTACATGTGAAACGATCGGTGATCTTAACAGATCGCTTAGGTCCCGATATCTTGCTAGTGTTAACAATGAAAAGACAAGTTTTGCATCGTGAGCGCGCGCATTTGAAAGTACCGGGTTGCTCGTTAGTTTTGAGCGCGCTTCTAACTAAAAAGTTGCCTACGTTTTTGTCGCGTTTGAATGAAATAAGTGGAGGTTGCGAAAAGATTCTACCGGTCTCGGGATCATTTTGGAGTAATTTAAAATTACTGAGAATGATGCTTTTGACTGCGTGATTATGAGGATGGAAAGTGAGGGTGAATGAAATTCTGTCATTCTTATCTTTTTGTGACGCTTGTAGTGATGACTGTCGATCAAATTGTTGGGCGCGATGATGGCCCGCTTTGACCACAGAGACAGGATAGCCACGTTTTTCGAAGAACTGGCACATCTCCTCTGATTTGCTGGAAAAATCGGAGTCATCACTACATAGACGTCGAAGTCTATGAAATTGAGAATAAGGAATGGAGTTCTTGACATGTGATGGATGTGACGATGAATACAACAAATAACTGTGTGAATCAGTAGGTTTGTAGTGCACACTAGTACATAGCACGTTGCCTCTAATAGAAACTTTGATATCTAGGAAAGCCAATGAAGTTTCCGAAATTTCCCAGGTATATTTAAGAGCCGGATGAAAAGAGTTGACGGAGGTTATAAATTGATCGAGTTCTTCTCTGCTGGATGAAATAGCGCCGATGCAGTCGTCGATGTAGCGGCCGTATAGTTCAGGCTTGGGGCCGTTGTACTGATTAAAAAATTGGTGTTCAACATATCCTACAAAAAGATTGGCATAGCTAGGTCCCATTCTTGTGCCCATCGCTACGCCATTAATTTGTTTGTAATAGTTGCCGGCGAATGAAAAACAGTTAAGCGTTAAAACTAGTTCGGCAAGGCGGAGGAGCGTTTCCGAGCTAGGTTCTTTGACAGTGCGTTGATCGAAAAAGTGTTTAAGTGCTTGAAGACCTTCGCTATTAGGAATGACTGTGTACAGAGATGTAATGTCCATGGTGAAAATAAGTTTGTCTTGGCCGGAGAAATTGAAATCGCGGAAAATTTGTAGTGCGTGTGTACTGTCTTTAATGTATGATGGCAAAGATTTGACGATAGGCGCCATAATCCTGTCTAAGTAGCTAGAAATGAGTTCGGTGGGGCAACTGCAGGCAGAAACGATAGGGCGACCTGGGTTGTTGGGTTTGTGAATTTTAGGCAAGAAGTAAATGCACGAAGTTCTAGGGGTGTTGATGATGAGATTAGTGGCAGTTTCCGGTAATTCTTGATTAACTATAAGATTTTGAATGGTGTCTTTGACAAGTTTTTGATTTTTGGAAGTGAGATCTTTAGGGATTTTGGCATAAAACGAGGTATCCGAAAGTTGCCGCAAAGCTTCTTTTTGGTAAAGGTCGGACCGCCAAACAACTACCGCGCCGCCTTTGTCGGCCGATTTGACAACTATGTCGTTGCGTTTACTAAGATTTTTAAGCGCCGCCCACTCTTCCGAGGAAAGGTTGGAAAATTTAGTGTTGCGATTGAATTTAAGTTTGTGAACGTCGTGACGGCATTTTTTGGTGAAAAAATCTAAAGAGGCAAATTGTCCCTCTGGGGGAGTCCATTTGGATTTGCGAACTAGAAGTGTTTCAAAAATATCTTTACTAGAAGTGTCCGAATCATCTTCTTTGTCGTGAAAAAAGGCTTTTAACTGCACGCGGCGAAGGAATTTTTCAACATCTTGCTTAATAGAAAATTCGTTGGTGCGTTTGGTAATAGGGACAAAATTTAGGCCCTTACTGAGAACAGATTTCTCTGAGTCAGTAAGCGGAAGATTTTCCGGAATTGTAATTACGGTATTATGGCTATGCAATGTAGTGTCGTCGGTAATTTGCGGACCTATTAATTGTTGAAGTTTTAGAGTCTTGGTTTGGTGTAAATGGTCAAACAGTCCAGAATTAAGTTGTCGGATTTTAGCGCGAATCGATTGTACTAAAATTGCTGGACAGATTTTGGAAAGTTCGGAGCGGCAATGAAGAATTTGTTTGTCAAGTGCGATTCGTTTTTGGCACATAGCTCTAATTGTGATCCTCATAATATTACGTGAAAAAGAATTTTGCGCACATCGAATTTGGTGAAGATACTGATTTGAGTGAGAGAATGTAGACGCATGAAAGTTCGAGCGAAAACCTTTAGGAATGACTTTAGAATTGAGGCAACGGCCGATGAAGTTGATGTGACTACAAAACCTAGTTTTGGCGAAAATGAGAGTGGCTAAACGGAAAGCTAAGTTACTGCTTAGTGTGGGAAAAGGAAAAAGATAACTTACGATTTCCTGGCGTAGCTCCTTGGTGAGTTTCTTCAAGCTTGGCACAGTTATTTGTTGTATTCATCGTCACATCCATCACATGTCAAGAACTCCATTCCTTATTCTCAATTTCATAGACTTCGACGTCTATGTAGTGATGACTCCGATTTTTCCAGCAAATCAGAGGAGATGTGCCAGTTCTTCGAAAAACGTGGCTATCCTGTCTCTGTGGTCAAAGCGGGCCATCATCGCGCCCAACAATTTGATCGACAGTCATCACTACAAGCGTCACAAAAAGATAAGAATGACAGAATTTCATTCACCCTCACTTTCCATCCTCATAATCACGCAGTCAAAAGCATCATTCTCAGTAATTTTAAATTACTCCAAAATGATCCCGAGACCGGTAGAATCTTTTCGCAACCTCCACTTATTTCATTCAAACGCGACAAAAACGTAGGCAACTTTTTAGTTAGAAGCGCGCTCAAAACTAACGAGCAACCCGGTACTTTCAAATGCGCGCGCTCACGATGCAAAACTTGTCTTTTCATTGTTAACACTAGCAAGATATCGGGACCTAAGCGATCTGTTAAGATCACCGATCGTTTCACATGTACCTCCGCAAATGTCATTTATTGCATAACCTGTACGTTATGCAATAAATTATACATTGGTGAGACAGGTAGACGACTAGGTGACCGATTCCGCGAACACCTTCGCGATGTTGAGAAGAATGACAAGGATGCATCTAAGCCAGTCGCTCGCCATTTTAATCTGCCTAACCACTCCAAAAGACACATGGCTATCTGCGGCCTTTCCCTACATCTAGGTACGACGGAAAGCCGCAAGAATCTGGAACAAAAATTCATCTTTCAAATCGGCACCCTTAATCCTCACGGTATTAACGAACGCTTTTCATTTAACTAATATATTCCTATTTTTCACGTTGTCATGTTACGACCAATAGCGTAGCTCCTACTCTACTATAAAAACTACACGTAACCCATAATCCCTCGATTCGCTCTGACGAAGGGCTAACGCTCGAAACGTCAGCTTTTAGAATCTCTGTACGGTGGCCAATTTACATTATCAACTCCGTTGATAAAACCAAATTTTTGTATACTACTTCCCCACCGACGCAGCACCACAGTTTCTTTAGAAACTACCCCTTCATTCATTTTCGAATGTACACACATTCAGAAAGTGTCGATGATTGATTTGTAGTAACGATACCAAATAACAGTTTGCGATATTTGTTGTAAAAAACACGAAGCACATAGATTATTGTACGAAACAAACACTAATGTTAAGTTTCATTACTTAGAACAAACACTCATAAAATTTTTCCAAGATACTTAAGTGATTTTCAGAAGTGTATCATGGGAGTTTTGGACTAAATAAGGCTTCATGAGTTGACTACAAGACAGAAAGAGACGCAAACAGCCCTCGTACCTGTTGCTCCTTCGAGAGGAGAGAAACTTTATTCATTTCATTTCATTTCACTGCATGTACACAGATTTCATTTTACAGTTGAAGACCTTTACAGAAAGGCCCTAAATAATAAATATCTCTTCATTACAACGTCTTGTCAGAATGATCATTGATGAAGAGCAATAAATCAGTTAAAATGTAACATTCATTAAATAGATTTGCCACCAATAAGCTATACCACAATATCGTTTCACATATACCCTTAAATACTTACTGCTTTGAGCAAATTCAGAAGCCCTGGGTACATACTGCGTATATCCCACGCAGGGACTTCAATAATTTTTCCTAACGGTTGAATACCATTTTGGTGCAATCTCGACTTCCTATACAAGCGCAGCATAGGGGCTGGACAATCTGCGAGCCAGCGGATCATGCGAATTTCGCATTTAAGTCTGAGTACCCATTTGAAATAGCGCTGATAAACAATTATTAAGTCTAAGCACCCATTTTAAAACGTTTAGCTTTCAATAACTGTGTGACTCGCATGGCTCGCAGCCATGGCTCGCTGGCTCGCACATTGTCCTAACTCCGCAGCATATCGAGATCGTAAATTCCTGTAATTCCAGGTAAATTGAATGAAGCAGTGATTTTCCAGAAGAAAATAATTGGGAATAATTGTGAGTTATCCACTAAAGCTGACTTAACGTAAAGTACATCGCAGCAAACCAAAAAATTCCGTTCCATTTCCTTGTTCTTACTCGGGCACAGTTTCCTCCTTCTCAAGATTTGTGTTTTAGCGTAACGAAGGTGGATTGGAGCATCAAGTGGAAAACGATGTTCCATTAGCTTTATAAAAATTTCATAATTTTGCTTGAGAGGAAAACGGTTTAATTAAGCAGAAAACACATCTCTGTAAAACTCGCACCCGATGACAAAAAAATCACAAAAACAATAGCCCTTTTCACGGTTAATTTTTCTTATTTGCATTACAATGTAATCGAACGTGGATGCGAGGCAATTTCGGGTTAAAACTACAAAATAGCCCGAAATTGCCACACATACATGCTAGATTATATCGTCATACAAATGAGAAAAACTAACCGTGAAAAGGGCTATTGTAAAAGAAAACGGATAAACTCAGTCAATTCCCTAACATGATACCTTCGTTTACAACAATTGTTCCGAAAGGATTACCTTAAAGTCAATTCATTACGAGGCACTTCTGATACGTTTCGCAAAAATGTAACTGTAATCTTTAAAAAACCTCACAACAAATTGCAAGAAGTTAAGCATAATAGTAAGTTACTTTCTTTTTCACAAAATTCTGTCGCAAAGTGACACTTTTGATAAAAGTAATACACTTAAGCAAATCTTTAGCCTCTGAAAGAGATCATATTGTCTTCCCAACAGCCAATGTTTTACCTAGAAACATAGTGACCTTAGGAACGAGCGTTTTTGAGACGCGGACGGCAACCGGAGGAGAACATTTCGCGTGCGAGGACAGTGGTGTCTCCCAGATTTTTATACTAATCATCTCTAATGGAGAAAAGATACTTATCAATGTAAATATGGTAGTGTGAACACAAGTTAAAAGGGAAAACAGTCACTTCCGGTTGCCGTGCGCGTGTCAAAAACGCGGGTGCTTAAGCTCCCCATGTGTCCCATGGATTAACTTGAATGAAAATTTTTAAAAATGTTCTGTATGTGAACCTTGAGTTCTCTGTTTGCTTCTAATAGACGCTCCTCTCCCAATTGGCCATATACACAGACACGCACGTGCTCTCTCAATATACACACGATATAAAGTAGCTACACAAGAAATGCTTGTTACATAATTAAAGTGCATTTGCTTTCAGTCCATACTTGAAATCATTTGGGGTAGGCTACAGACTTGAAATTTGCTGCCACGATCACATCTGACTATGTCCTCTCTCCAGAGTTGTTCGCGCCTCTTCCGGATGTAAACTCCTGTTCTACCTCGATCCAGTTAAGACTCATATTATGCCTACTATGTAGTGACAAGCATTAAGTCACTGTGTGCTTATTGTATCAAGGAACTACCTGCTAATGATTCAAAGTATATGTACACACCTGAGCGAATACACTCCTATGAAAGATCCGTCCTTCACCATACAATCAACAAGATTTAAGGTCATTCTATTAGATGTTAAAAAAGATAGCAATACAGCCATCTTGGAACTTTGAATTTGAACTTTTCAAGGAATAAATGGTTTGAAATTGTCCAAAGATGAAGTCCATCTGGTCGATATTTTCTCCCAGTTTCACTTTGAGATGACACAATATTGGGCCGCCACGTCTCGCTTGAAGCTACGACCACTATACAGATTATTCGCAGCTTCATAGCTGTGTAAACCAACTAGGAGTCCATGAAAATATATTTACAACAAGCGCAAGCTCTCAAGACACGTGCCTGACACGTGTGACTAGTTGTACGTGAACGCGCCATCCACGTGATTCTCGGGGTTGTAAATGGGATTTCTGCGTGCTATTCCGTCAGTCTGCGGAGGATGCGAATCTAACACGCCATTGGGTTGTTGGCCATTGCTGGCTCTTTCTTTCTTCATCATCATTATGTTGGCTCGCCATTTGTCCGTTGTCTTCTTTGCTATCTCTTTCTGCTCTTCTTTCCATCCCCGGTGTTTGTGATAGAGAATTTCCAGAATAATAATAACCACTCCGGCGCCAATTCCAGCTGCCACCATAATAAAGACACCTAATTGCAAATGAAGAAAATTCACTTAAAACTGGGATTCGATACATCAAAGTCGAACGGAAACCTTTCAAGACCACTTCTTTTCGTAAGCACTGCCTAATAATCGGCTGGGGCGCTTCGGTTTGAGCCGCGCACCGGTGGCTCAGTTGGTTGAACACCGGACTGCCCTGTGGGAGGTCGTGAGTTCGACTCCGGCCCGACCAATATACAGGGTCTTTAAAAAAAAACTGTGGAGAAAGTGCTGCCTTTGTAATCTCCAAATGGCTGGACTGGAAGGATTATAAACCGTAGGCCCCGTCTAACAACCCTTCAATGTTCATAAACTCTTTGGGAAGTTGAAGATCCCACACACTTGGCGGAAAGAGTAGGGCATGTAGTTCCCGGTGTTGTGGTCTGTCCTCTGTGGTGTATCATGGTTGGGAGGGTACTGCTCGGAGATATTAGCTACAGCAAGCTACTCTAAAATCCGAGGGTAAATGATGATGATGTTGATGATGATGATTCGCGATCTTCATTCATAGGAAATTGTTTTCCTCTCTTTGAAGTATAAGAGGGGATCGTACAATCGTTGGAATCAAGTAAAACGTGGCATGGAATTGCATGCTGGCTACCGGGCAAGCCTAACTAATTGAGCGAAAGGTAACGTGCGCCCAACTACTGAAAAGATTACTTTTTTCGCGCACAGTTAACTAAATGATTTACAGTTCTGAGTGACACTAAATAGCTCACAAATTTCAGACTTTCAGTCAGAAATCTTTCTCCTTGAGTCGATTGCATACAAAACATTTCCAATATTTCGAAACGATGCTAAAACCCAGCTGACTTTTACCTTCCGAAGCAATTTCACCCTGGGAGATCGGTGTAACACAAAATATCGGTTCCTGGTACGAGCCTCAACAACAGAAACTACAGCTCTTGTGGGAAAGGAATTTGTATCCTTTCTCAGATGGCGAACTGTATGTAGTTCACTTTTACTGCCAACACCCCGAACATGTGCCTATTGTTTTAAAAGAAAGGTGACCAAGACGCCATTCAATTATTTTATCCCATTCCTGAAAGGTTTATTTTGATGAGTACTGTTCGATTCCTATCTATCAATGCTAAAGCGTACCTACCCAACATGTGACTGAGCCCAAGGGTAGCTGGTGAGTTGCTCTGCTCAGCGCATTTCTTTGTATCGATCCACGAAGTCTCCAATTCCTCCATTACACCACTCTCGTGAAAGTTCAGGATGGCAAGCGATATTTTATTGGTCCAAGGTGATCCCTGTGTAGGGAGATAATCACAGGAAACTCACTAAAAGAGCAGGCGATAAAAGGACTCCAACTGTATAAACGCCGGAAAACGAATAGATATGCTGATTTTTCACGACCGCATATGAAGATTTTTTTCTTCCAGTAAGGAGATTTCCAGATGTGCAAAGGCAAGCGTCGACAAAGGAACTTGTGTTATTTTTTTCTGCATATCATATCTATAGTCAAGATTACTTGCAACGTATCCAATTCATGCCAGGGAAAGCAACGGACCGACGGTTTAGCAATTATGGCCTGTCGTCGCCAGTGGTTTCTCTGAAGCCAATAATCATGCTTTAATCACGCGCTTGTGATTTGTACACCGATTAAACACTGGGCCAAAGTCTTTTCACCGAGTTTGAGAAATACTTAACCCTTGATAAAGTATCAATTCGATGTCACGGATATTTGCGAAGGGCTTATTCTATAAAAGAATGTAATGCAAGCTTCCCGGAACCAACGAAGATCTACGCAGATTTTGGAATATGGAGAAACTAAAAATATGTGAAAGACTTATTAAGGTGACCCCATATGGTTATTCGCTGTTCATTAGGCGTACGCTAGTATCCATTATCCATGGGAATTTTCGCATTGCTCTTTATCGCATCTCTGTCAAGTCTATCGAAATAGACTTCTAAAAGGCAGAACTACTTTTTTTCAACCATCACTGTTAAATTAACGGGGTTTTACCTGGAATTATAACTCTCTAAAGATAGAGTGTTGACAGTGTTTATTTTGCTTTCATTTTGATTGTCTTCCATTTCCTTCGGTGAAAAGTTCCTTAACTTTGACATTACATAACATTTGTACGGAGGAATCTTCTGAAGGCCAAAAAGATAGGGGTTACAAGGATAGTTTGCCGCTTTTAGCGAATTTGTGTTTTTTAGCTCCACTTAAAAAAATGTCGTACAAAATCTCTTGATGAATTCGCAGATGGAGGGCGTAAACAGTAATTACCGCTCTGCAAAATTTGAAGAAATTTCACCGAAGAAAACTGGAGATGTTTCGCATTTTTTTCCATTACACAACATACGCCACAGAATACGAATTTGCCAAGATCGCCATTTGAGGATACGTGAAATTCCCAACCACCTGCACGCGCGCGCGTACCTCTGCTTGAGATCTAATGGTTACCTGAGCGAAGAAATCGATGGAAATTTGTCACGAGCCCAACCTCGAGCTCTTCGCAAAAAGGGACACAGTTTGAAGGAGTATCTTCTTCATTTCAAATATGGGGATCCCCCTTAGGCGAGTTTTGCTTGTTTTCCGTAGCGTTCACGACTCCAAGGACGGCTGTGTCCCTCGATCGATGGTTGTTAGAATCAGATATGTTATTCAGAACAGTGGGAAATATTTTTTTTTAACTTGACCTTCTGTTGGACTCCAAAGAATTTGCAGCCTTCGTACGGAAAAGTAAACATTTCGAAAAGATGATAAGTCCACATTATTTTGACAAAAAAGGGGTTTGCGAAGTTGGGAAGCCATGTTTGTTTGCTTACTTTCCGCGTGGGAGAGCCGCGCGTCGATCGCGCGAACTTTAAAGCTATCAGCCACTTTCTAGTAACCAGGTTGCGCGCGGTCAGGAAACTATATGAAGCCACCTTAAAATTGTTTTCCCTAATGTACGCGCGCGCCTCGTACGCGGGTTGTAATGTGTGGACGAAAACAGGCGTGCTGGGTGCTGTTGATTGTGATGCTCTGAAAATTGTAGAGAAGGCCCAAGTTAGCAAGCAATCTGAACACGACGGCGTTCTAACTCGCACGATATATACTTGTGAAGGGAAAAAGGAAAAACCGAGACAGAGTAATCTATAATAGACCGTATTAATGCAGGTCCCTCTGCGAGACATTTGCCCTCCTAAGTTGAACAAGTAAGTATAACAACCTCTTGGCTGCTTTCAGTGATTTGGCTGCGTTAAAATGTGACACTGAACAAGCTGTTCTAATCAGACTGATCCGATTGAATACAAAGAAAAGGAACATTCAACAAAACTACTTGACCAAAGCTCTCATTCACCTAGCACAATGTCGGACGACGTTATACCTTCTATTTAGAAAGACAAGAGCACGGAAATTTCCTCTTTACGTTTTTCATTGCGATTTTTTTTAAACAGTTAACGATTTCATCCCTTTTTCTTGTTTATAAAATCCGATGAAAACGCCCACTCCAAGCATGTTTGCTGGACTCTGGATACGTGTATTTATGGTGGACACCTGAATTATACCAACCTTCGGCATCCCAATACCGTATCCTGAACGGCCAAACAGTTCGCCAGCAATGGTAAGCATACAGTCCTGAGACGCTTCATAATAAAGCACTGGTGAATCCCAGATAAACGCCTTTAATTCACTGCAAGGTAAAATCAAATTATACGTTGACACAAAACAACTTTACCTCTAACCTATATCATATAGAGCCTACATAGTCATCATATGATCATCAGCTATCATCTCGCTGTTTCAGTATGTTTCTCTTGTTCTTGCAAAGCATCAACTTGAATGATCCCAGTCATTGCCAGATAGACTTAAAACTAGTTGTAATTTGAACATGTCCCCTTACCTATTCCTAACATATTCCGACGGCGGCCTGGAAATAACCCTTACGAAGTTCTCAGAGCGAACCTAGGTGTTCTCTCCAGTGTCTTAGTAAATATTTTCCAAATTTACCCTACTTTATATTTCAAATTATTTCATGGCACTTGAGAATTTCATGTCAACGTTTTTGCCATTACAACTTTTGTGCAAAAGTATCATATTCCACTTACTCGTTCTTCGCTTTCTGTATGGCTTCTTTGGCAGTCTTAACGTTGTACTTTTCCATAAATGTGTACATAGAGGACAGTTCGACTTGTCGACGAAAGTACGCATCGACACTGCTGTTGGCCACTGTGGCATACTTGAAATCCTCGGAAGGATTACGCAGCTAATCATGAGAAACGGAAAGAAATCCGTAAATAAAAGAAAGAACTCTCGGAATGAGTTGGATTTTTAAGAAGATGTGAAAAAAGGGCGTAGGGAGGAAAAGTGGATGATTGAATTTTTGAGATTCGTGAACGCACTAATTCAGTCGAAGAAGGCTTATGTCATGTCTCAAATGAAATCTACAAATAATTCAGTAACATCACTCTACCGGTGTAATTAATTAAATGATATGATGAGAAGGGCTGCACAGTGATAAGAGCCTTTGCCTTCCACCAATGTAGCTGGGGTTCAATTTCCGGACCCAGCTCCAAGCGGTTTTTGTCCGGATTCTCTAGTTTTTACCTCTCATTAAAAACCAACATTTGCCTCGTGATATGATTCACTTCGATTTGATTCCAATCGATTAATCCGCTGTTTTTAAGTGGGCCCACACAACATGAAGTATCACGCGAGGATTCGGCCGCTAAGTAACCGACGCGCATGCTCAACACAATGAGTTTCAACTCTTTTCTCGTACTCGTCAGCCCAGCGAACGCAAAAGAAAAGCGAGCTCTGCTAGCAGGGAACACCGACGCAGAACCACAATCTACTTAGGGTGCCTTTTTTTGGGAAAATCCAAAAACGGATTTGTGATCTCAGATCAATGGGTTCTTCAGCGTCAAAAAAACGCAAAATCCCGAAAAGGATTATTTGCCATGACAACGCAAACAAACAAACCCAGAGTTGCTTGCAATTTCGGAAAAAAAAAAATTAGCGTTAACTTGTTTTGGAAAAATTCTTCAATGAAAATGCAACCAGAAAAAAAATATCTTAGCGATCGATAAAAAGAAATGACGAAAAACATGCGTGCAAATGTACAAATCGATTACAGAGGGTATTTTTGCAGTTTACCTTTGAGCTGTAGGAAAAGTGCTAACAATATTCAGTATAGCTATCAAGAAACTTTTAAGGTAATTTCTGGTGTGAAATTTGCAGGAAACCTAACTATTTTCGACGTATTCGTGTCTTCGATCGTACGGTAAAAATGGCGCGAGAAAAACTTTGGACAAAACTGTCATGAACGGTAGCTCCGGTAGCTGTTGTGTATTCTTTGTGCATGGAAAACCGCTTGTCAAAAATACTTTTTTCACATGTTTTCCCAAAAAAAACGCTTAAGTGGTGAATCTCAAAAATCCGGATTTAGACTTCATACGAATTATCCTCCTCGAGTGTGGATACTTTGGATTCATGATCCGTTTTTGGATTTCGCCAAAAAAACGCAAAATCCGTTTTTGGATTTAAGAATCCGTTTTCGGATTTTCCCAAAACAACGCACCCTTAGAAACTATCCCCTTAATTCATTTTTGTGTAACCTTGAAGCTTGAATAAAGTGACATTTTCAAAAGACACATGGTTTGGTGAAATATTTAATAACAAAACTCAACGATATCAATTTTAAAAGTTGTTGAGCGAGGTTTCCATAACTACATGTCATCATTACCAAGCAGATTAAATATTACAAGACCAGTTTACTATTCTAAAGAAATGGCGCACAAAGCTGGACCGTTTGATCTACGAGATGCAGTACAGCAGGAAAATGCAACCCAAACACCCAATCAGATTCCGTTCGTTTTACACAACAACAAATTTACGCTGCGTTCGATTGACCCTATTCCGGAATGAGAATACGTGAAGTGATCATTTAAAACGGTACGTCTGGCGTTTTGAAGCAACAAGAAAGATAAAGATATGTTAAAAATAGATTTTAGCAGGCGTTTGACAAATTTAATATTAATCTCCGTAAAAATGAAAGATTTCTAACTTCTTTTCCATGTATTCCAATTCCAGAATACGGTCAATCGAACGAAGCCTGAGTTTATTTACCTGAACAAAAACGTTAATATTTCACATCTCTTTCATATAGATTACCTCATTTACTTAGTAATGTAATTAGCTTGATAATGATGACATGGAGTCATCGAAACGTCGCTCAACAACTTTGAAATCGCTGATTTTTATTATCTGAAATTCTCAACGCCAAAATGCATGTTTCAAGAACATATCAACTAAAGGGAATGGCGTAGGTGGGTGGCTCAAAGAAGAACAGAACGGTCTCGTTACGAAATCGAAAATATTGAACACAGAGCTGTCAGTAGGATATTTTCTTGGTACAAGAATGTCAATAATCGTTGCATTTAGGCAAGCATCTTCTTCAATGACGCCTGTAAAAATCGAAGCTTGAACAGGAGTTTTAATAATTAACGTCAAAAAATGTCCCCGAAATGCTGGTCCCCAATTAAGGATGAACAGCGGCGTTTAACCTAAGCTAAAAATAACGCTTACCTTTATCACTACCTTATTGTTGGAAATAGGTAGGTATAAAGACTTAAAATTAAAGGTAAACTTCGAGTTAGATGTCAAAATTTGTCGTTCATCTAATTAGCATCATGGAGAGCCACTTTGTGTACCTCCTAGGGCATTATCCAAGTTAGCTTAAGACACAATTCAGTTCATAGGGCGCCATGACGGAGTCAACAGCGGCAATGGATAAAGCTCTATCTGGGGCTAGATTTTTTGTCAGCTTTTTAAGTTGCTAACTTCTCCGCGATGACAATTTCAACAACAAATCTGGGATTGGCATCAGAGTACGAGTTCACGAATACTCACGTTGGGATCGTCGATACCGCTGACCACAGCTTTAGGTCGATCGAGGACGAGAAAAGCTGCCAGGTTAGCAGTGTAGCTGGCAACGATAATCATAGCAAACCCAGCCCAGACCATACCGAGAACCCGGGCGCTGAAACTTCGAGGTGTTCCTGAAGATAAAGTAATAACATAAATTAACTCAACGGTTGAGAATGCACCGAAAAAGATAGCGGCCTTTACTGAAAAAATGTAATTGTTGCTCACCCAAAACTATATTAAAAAACGCTTAGGAGGGACAGAGTACCAACAACTCACCTTCCCCAATGCCACTGTTAAGTAGAACTCCCCATGAAAACCACATAGCACTGGATAAATTGAGTGCTGTCTCTTCCTTTTCTTTCCGAGCCAGTTTAAACCGGCCAAACGGGCTAAACCGGTCTAACAAGTACAGTATCACTGCTACTATGTGAACTGAGAGCAGGACAAGAAGCCACAAGTTTATCTGGAATGGCCGGAGAAACGAGTCCAAGCTGTTTCGGCTTTGATCCTGGAACAAGAACAATAAATCATCACACGAAAGGTGTGTGTCCTTAAGATGTCACTAAATTACGCAAAATTAGGAAAAATTACGGCGACTTACCAAAGAAATAGAAGAAGCTCGACCCATGAAGGGAATTAACTTTGGCCCTTTTAGGAGGCAATTTCCGAGAATGGATAATAGAGAACGCCGAGTTTGCTGTTACACGATCCAATTAAATGGTACATTCCATGGCAAGACACAGATCGAACTGCCTGACTGACTCGTTGTCAGATATCCTGACTGAATAATTATTCACTACATTGGTGACTTCCTGACAGACTGACACGTTCGTTGCACACAAAAAAAGATTGCTCAACTATAACTGTATTTCTCCATGAGGAACAATCGAACAGAACTTTTCATTCGTTTAACGCGAGAATCGATGATCGAATGGCAAACAAGAGAAAGACGGGATGAACAAAAGAAAAAGCTGACTGAACGATTCTGAAACGAGGCAAAAGTAGTGAGTAGCGTGCTCTAGAAAACACACTTCAAAATCCGAAGAAGCACCTTAAAACCGTGTACCGACTTTACCAGGACACGTTACGCTCTACCAAAAGACCATGGTCATTTGCTTTTGTGGACATGTCAACTTGTGACTCAAAAAGGAAAAGACACGGAAAATGTATCGCCCTCTCTTCGGAGATGTGCTCTAGCAAATACATTCTTGCTCGATCATTAGTAAAAGGTGCTCAATCTAGAGGAGTGGTCGCGTTTAAAAATAAATAAAATGAAAAATAGTACCAAGCTATTTTACTGATTAAGAGATGTTACATGTTAAACCCGGTCAATGTTGTCTTGGAGTGTTCCTCTTTTTCGGGAGTTGAATCGGAAGGTAGTATGTTCGACCCCCGCAAAGGAGCACTCGGCTTTTTTCCGAGAATCCCCGAGACAACGTCGAAAAATAGTTAAATCCCTTCATTTAAGGCGCTGTTACACTGTGAAATGTTTCGTACAACTTGTCTCGCAATGTTTTGGCGACATTGTGGCGAAAAAAATTGCACGAAACATTTCAAAGTGTAACATACCCTGCAAAGACCAAAATCGTTGCGAGACAAGTTGCACGAAAAGTAGAACTTGATTGATTTTGGCTGTTGCAGGGTATGTTACAATGTGAAATGTATCGTGCAACTTGCCCTGCTACAATGTCGCCAAAACATTGCGAGACAAGTTGCACGAAACATTTCATAGTGTTACAGCGCCTTTCACACCAAGCTGTTTTTTTTTTTAAGCAACGGACATACTCCCCTCTCGGTGTTCTCAATGAACTGTAATCTACAAATGACCGCATTCACGAGAATCATGCAATTACCTTCTTAACAAGAATGGTAAGTCCTTGGTACTTGAAAGGTTTGGAGAACTCGATCCATTCAGCTCTCTCGTTATTGATAGTCAGGGCAGCAACAATGAGATCAGATTTACCATCGATTACTTCTCCTACCATACCATTCCACCGTTTCATGTCTGTGCCATTTACCTAATAGACAGAAAGTATTCAGTAATGAGTCTTGCATGCAATTGATGAAATAAGTATCAACAGTTACACCATTTTATTGCATACAAGAGCTACAATTAACAAGAATAACGAATAAATGACGAAAGGCTAACCTAATCATAAACCTTTTCTTAAAACGCGCCGTTTGCATTTTCTGTATACTTTATACTGATGAAATGATATATGAATTGGATCATATATGAACTTCGGATATGAAATCAACTGAAGCTATGATCTTCGCAGTTGTGAACGCAATTTTTGCGCGCGGTTACGGGTTCAAATCCCATTGAAGTCCTGAAATTTCTAGGCTTCTCTACGCAATTGCAAAAATTGCGTTCACAACTGCGAAGATCATAGCTCCACTTGATACTTTATACTGGGGGTTAATCTCAGGTGCCAGTTTGCGAGATACAATTTCAGCGACAAGTTGTTGAGTGGGTATTTTTTGTCGTCGCTGCTAAT
>OX421445.1:30407348-30419848 GCA_949126865.1 Montipora capitata
CAATAAACTCCATCACTTAGCCACGATAACGGTGTAAACGTTCTCCTTCATGAAAAAATGTTCTCGCTAGTATTTAGAATGATCAGCAGATCATCAGTCAACTAGCCTGCTGCAATCAACGGCTATTTTGATCGAACAATAAACTCCATCACTAAGCCACACTAACGATATGTAAAAGTTCTCCTTCGTTAAGAAAATGTTATCTTGCTAGTATTCAAAATCATCAGAAGATCGTCAGTCAGCCAACCTACTGCAATCAACAGCTATTTTGGCAAATAATCGGCACATTTTTAGTCAGTTGATCTTTAGTGGTTAAGTGGATAAAAACAGTTTCTTCGAAGTGGGTGCTCCGGGTTCAAATCCTGTCCAGGGGCTGCTTTTACTTTTCTCTTTTTATTTGCTACCACAAGTCCTGGGACACAGTGTCCTAAATTAATGATAATAGTGAATTGAAAGCAAATTAACAATTAACGATAATCGTCAATTCAAGGTAGAGAACATGTTGATTCTTGTTACCATTCTCCGGAGATTGGCCAGATAATGATAGTTTCACCCAGTTCTTTTCAGTTTAATAGCCCAGTACTTTTCAGTTTGATAGTTATTGTTATTCTTGTTACCATTCTCCGGATATTGACCGGATATTGATAGTTTCACCCAGTTCTTTTCAGTTTAATAGTCCAGTACTTTTCAGTTTGATAGTTATTGATATTCTTGTTACCAAGTCTCTCAAGCTATAACTGAAGAGGAACCAAGAAATAAGGCAAACGATCTCTCTCTCTCTCTCTCTCTCTCTCTCTCTCTCTCTCTCTCTCTCTCTCTCTCTCTCTCTCTCTCTCTCTCTCTCTCTCTCTCTCTCTCTCTCTCTCTCTCTCTCTCTCTCTCTCTCTCTCTCTCTTTCTTTCTTTCTTTCTTTCTTTCTTTCAGAGCGACACATGTTAAACAATTTACGCCTCCTTCGTCAATCCTCTAATTAGTCCTACCAGGCCCTGAATTTGATGCACTCTTTGACGCACATTTTCCCTTTCTTTCATAACTCGGCTCTTCCTTTTTTCTCGGAAATTGTAATTTTTATGATTAATTGGTAAGAGGGCTTCGTGTCGTCCAATTCGGTCTGTAATCGTACTCGTGATAAACAAATCGGACTCCTCGTCTGATTTTGTTATCACTCGTATGGTGATTGCGGACCAAATTAGCCAATGTCAAAAATACCATAATACTATTTGTTTGTCCCTCCAAAGTTTTGCATAAGCATTGTTTCCATTTTCTCTTGAGACCATTGTAAGTTCCAAGAGAAAATAAAAACAATGCTTATGCAACATTTTGGAGGAACAAACAAAGAGTATTATGGTATTTTTGACACTGGCTAATTGGACTTCACTCAGTCCTATTCTTATATGTAATAGGACTACATGTTGTCCAATTTGGAAATAATTGGGTGAGAAAAATTCTGAGGACTGCCAAATGAATTGGACGAGGCCGTAGGCCGACTCCGGTTTGGCAGTCCGAGAAATTTTTTGAAGCATGTAGTCCTGTTACCTATTAATTATTTAGCTAGTCATCAGTTGTAATTGGGAACTGCTCAGTCCTATTTCCAAAATATTACCTGAACTCAAGGGGAATTTTTCGTCTGCTTCGCTTAAAGCAACCCTGCGTTCGATTCAAGTTGTTGCCTCAAAATACTGTAGTTTCTGTCACATTTTTTTAAATAACGGTCCAACTAGCACTGCATGACATGTCAGCCAAACGTTCTGTTTCGTATTCGTGACCGTCCTTTTTTCTAACTTCAGCGAAAAAACGGCAAAGAACTGCATCTCAGAGATCATGACGCGGGATATCTTCCAACTTTCTCGCTTCCTTACGCTGCATCTTCGACTCTGAAAACACTTTTAGTTTTGGTTTTTGCCTCTCAGGTTGGCAAATCTTCTTCTGGCAACGTAGGAAATCTCTCATTTGCAGTGATATCGCTGAAAACACCCTGAGAAATGGAAAATTTTGGAAAATCTCCGTGGCTAAACTCCGCCATTGTCAACTACTACAGAGCTGACGCTATGCTTTGTGTTGATTGGCCAGTTTCTATTACCTATTGTGTTTTGTTGGATTTCATTAGCTTAGACAAACTGTCCTATATTTTCTAAATTGGATAGTTTGCCTGTTTTTAGAGGAAAACCCCATCAGAAACTATCCAAATTTATCCCAAAATTGGACAGTTTTAAAGTATTAAAGAATAATTATAGCTATGCTGACAATTGCGGATTAACTATCAGCTAAATAATTACCATTACTAACTGACTCAGAGAAACAGAAACGTGATCGGATATTTAAATTCCTTCAGTTTCATGTGAAAGTCTCAAGCCACAACATTGAATCATGTTACTTGTCGGTAATATTTAACAAAGCAAGGTGCAACAAAAATAATAAATATGAATATTTAACAAAGCAGCCTCAAAATAATTAATATTAATGTATTGCGAACTCGAACATGAATTTAATTCTAAGTCAACAATTTACAGGCAACTGTACCTGTGTTTGTCCGAAGATTTAAATCTAAAGAACCCGATTTCAAGCATCATTATCAGTTTTACGTCTCCGAAAAAGAATGCTTTAAAACCAATGATTAGAAAATGGGTATTTACCGCATTTGACATCAAATAAGACATTTCAACAATGAAATGTGTGCATTTGCGCCCCCGTAATTTCCGAATGAAAAACTTCAATTCATTTGAATTAAACTTGAAATTGATTTTATGTTTTAAAAAGTATAATAATGTTATAGCACACATATTAAAAGATTACTCTCTGTTATGGTATTTTTACAATTTTTTCCCAACATCGAGAAGCAACGACTTTAAGACAAAGCAAAACATCTCATGTGCGACATCATGTCGTTAAATATATACATAAAGGAGAGTCAAAATCCGACAGCTTTATTTGCATGTTTTCCACACAGCCCCAGTCATCAGATTGCCACCGTCAGTGCAAAAGGTATTGGATTCATTTTCGATTACCTTAACGTTCTTAGACTGAAACACATCTAAAAGGATAAATAGAGTTAGTTACCAGACTGAGCATGGTATATATGGCACCTTGGAAGAATTGGATAGGGAGCGGCTTATGGGAAGTTCATTAGCACAGCATAGAAAGTAACGATGAAACATCAGACGCAACGTTCGCGGTGATTGGTTGTTAACGAATTGGCACTGACATGGTAAGTACAAGTATCGAGCAAAACGAGAACAAAGCAGATGCTCAAATTTAAAACAAGACGAGAAAGGACGGGCTCTAACCAGTTCAATTGCATGATGACTGAAATACTTGCTTTAAGCCCTGGTTTGCAGTGGCTATAAAACAAAAAAGTACTCAAAACTTGTTAGGGCGCTAACAGGTCCAGTCCAAGGATAGACATCTCCATCTTACAAAATGCAACAAAGGAGAAAATATATCAAATTGTTTTTCCTTGCGGCAGAGGTTAGTTTAGCTTTGAAACGGATAAAAAAGCTGTACCTTTTCTTTAACATTCTCTTAAAATCTTGTTTAGGTCACTTTATGCATCTCCTTGTGCCAGAAAGACGGTAAGCATATATTTTGTTCAGAGTTGAATAAGATCATCACCGTAAAAGCGATCAACCTTCAGTAGGCTTAAGAGCGACTTAATGTAAATACTACGGATAGGTGAGGAAAATGCAAAAATCGAATTCCCTCAAACTTTTTCACAAGGAAGCCCTCTGAAAACTATTTAAGAAAATGCAAATTCAAGTTCGTTTGGATTTATATTTTTCAAGTAAAGCGATTTTGTAATTTTCACCCTTGGGAAGCCCTCGAACCACTGAAAAATGTGCTTCATATTTTTGACTCGTGTAAGGTAACTAAAACAAATATCAAAGCTATTTCGATATTACACAATTCAATGACCCTTTCTTTGCAAAGTACCGTTTTTAGAATTGGAAAAGATTCAAACCTGAATTTTTAAAAAAATTTCAAATTTACCCTCCTAAACAGCATTATCAGAAAGCTCGATTTCGGCAAATTTCAACGGCAAAACTCCCAACCTGGTACATGGATTGCACTGTAAAAATGGTATTCTATAGAAAGAGTAAGGCTTCCACTATCGTTCTGTGAAATAAAATTTTTGGACAACTCAAACTGCGAATTTTGACGAGCGAAAATATTTACGGTACTCGCTTGAAGTTTATGACCTTTGAACTTACAGTTGTCTTCATGAATACAAGAGCTAACCTAAACAACTGTTGAAATTTTAGCTTCAATGCGACGCTTTTCCCCATTTAAATGATTTGTAGTTATTCTTTATCTTCTGAGGAAAATCTTATCGAAAGTAACATTTTTTTAAGATGAAAAGGAGTGCTAGTAACTCTGTGGGACGTTAAAGATCCCACACACTATTCAAAAAGAGCAGGGGACAGTGTTCCCGGTGTTGTGGTCTGACCTTTCCAGCATGTGGTCGGCTTGGCAGGATTAGCCTGAAGGGCTTCTGTGTGAATGAGACCACAATTGTGTATAACAGCCAGAAGTCAGGCTACTTAGCCAAGTGCTGGAGCCTCGCTCAAGCTCAAGCATCTCCGTGGCTAAACTCCGCCATTGTCAACTACTACACAGCTGACGCTATGCTTTGTGCTGATTGGCTAGTTTCTATTACCTATTGTATTTTGTGGAATTTAATTGGCTTAGACAAACTGTCCTATATTTTCTAAATTGGACAGTTTGCCTGTTTTTAGAGGAAAACTCCATCAGAAACTATCCAAATTTATCCTTAATTGGACAGTTTTAAAGAATTAAAGAATAATAGCTATGCTGACAATTGCGGATTAACTATCAGCTATATAATTAGCCATGTAATCGGGCCCTTACAAAATTCGATTCGCTCTGACGAAGGGTCAACCCTCGAAATGTCAGCGTTTAGAATCTCTGTACGGTGGTCAATTTACATTATCAACTCCGTTGATAAAACCAAATTTTTGTATACTACTTCCCCACCGACACAGCACCCCTTACAAAAGAGCAACGTGATACTTTGTTTTTGTTTTGAATCTCGAATAGCGTGTTCCGATTGGCCAACTAGTTTGTTGGTCATAAGCCTGATCGTCGTGTAGCATACCAGGTGATTATAACAAGTGAAACCGCTAAATTACCTTTTATCTTTATGATACGGTTCGGCTATTCAGCAAGAGGAATAGAACAATACAGAAGCTAACGAACTAGGTGACATTGTTTCAGTCCTCAAATGCATGTCTTACTTTATTTATTGTCAGTTTCGATTTGTTCGGATACCTGGGACGCACAAGTAAAATGCTTTTGTAAAGATGAACAGACTTAACTGATTAGAGTGTAATGTGAAGTGCTAAGTTTCCACCCCATATGAACCATGTAAGCGTTAGCTCTACTGATGGAAATGGGCCCACACAAGGACAGAGAAAAACTCTGACCAGGGTGGGAATTGAACCCACGACCTTCGGCTTAGATCACCGCTGCTCTGCCGACTTTGTAAAGATGCTTGTGCTCAAAAGAGTGGCAGAGGCTGTTGTCTTTGTGGAGCAGGGAGAAAAACGAGTTCGCCTCGGCAATCTGTCATGTTGTTCGATACAATTCGACTTCAAATAGAATATTTTAGACAAATATAAACATAAAATACTACGATAAAATTGTAAAATGATAAGTAGAGAACGCATTCAAATCAGGACCTAAAAGACTTATCCAAGGATAGCTTTTGATGAAGAAGATGCTGAAAGGCTTTCTGAGATTTTTCGAATTTTTGTAATTTCATGATACACTAAGTCATGCAGGGTGCGCGATGCATTCAAGGGGAAAATGGGTCTTTAAGGCAGCGCTGTCTCCTCAGTTAATTTAAGACCCTGAGTGTTGGTCGGACCTCTCGCATGGAAGCCCAATGCTCAATCAACTGAGCCACCGGTGCGCGGTAAATCTAAACAAGTAAGATATGTCTGCTCAACGTACTAACAAACTTCGTTTTCACATCATAGGACCAGAAAAAGTGCGATCAGAGAGATGGTTTAATATCACTGGCTCGAAAGTCTCAGACCACACGACCAGTCCACTTTTTCATAGACAAGCTAATAAAGTCAAATATCTTTCTTGCTTCGAGGAAACTGTTCATACGGCACCCAACTATCTAGGAAGGTATCGCTCATATTTACTGCCAAATGAAACGGGAAATTTCACATTCTTCACATTTTGTGACGACACTTGCCAATTGTTTTTAAGCAGCGGAATTAACCCTCGAAATAAACGGCTGATTATGCATCAAACCAAGAATGTGGGACAAGCACCAAAGAATTGCTGCAGGTAAAGCAATATCTAAGGCGCGGGATTATGTTGGGAAAGTTTCAACCATTTAGACACCACCTTGCTGATGGTGAAGTGGGTTGCGTGCTCCACTGATCCCTTGAAGCTAAATCGGCTGCAGTCTTTTACTCCTGGTGGGATCACCTATGCCGAGCATGTCGAAGAGAAGTAGTTAGACAAAGAGTGGTCCTCTTGCCCTCCAGGTCAGGGTTAGCCTAAGAGTTGAATAGCCCTTTCCCGTGATAACAAAAATAATAATACTTATTATTACAGAAACTAGAAAAATAAATTCAAGACTCTTTGTGAGTAATGAATTCTTTGAAAGTTCATGCTATTTTTGGTGCGATTGTTGTTCTTGTGGGAGCCGTTATTTGTTGTTGTTGTTGTTGTTGTTGTTGTTGTTGTTGTTGTTGTTGCATGGATGGATAAACTTGTCAGCTGAGCATGTGCTGCAGACTCTTCATGTCTTATCACTGTTTATACTTTCGCTTTTTTGTTGTTGTTCATTCTGTTTGGACTTTATTTCTGTTTTTTTTTTTTTTTAATGTTTATATTGTAGATAAGTATGCAACCTAGATTACCTTGCTTAGGGCTTCTTTGAGTTGTTCATTTTTGATCCTATTTCAGAAATGGGCAATTGGAGAGATTTCAGAGATCAGTTCCTCACTACCTCAAAGAGAATAAAGCCTACTACATCGAGCTTCTAATAAAAAATGGTCCAGGCAATGGCCGAGTGAGCGTTGGAATGCGAACGCCTAGTGGCGAAATAAAGCTTCCAATTTCTGAGGAAAATTTGTTAAAAAACATCGCTAAAGAATGTAAGTTATAAACTAAATGACTAAAAAATTGAATCTCGGGGCTTTCTAGAAACGATTTCCAAATCCTGAAAAGTTTTAATAGGATAATTGTTCTCTTGTAGTGATCATCTGTGTAAATCAAGTGAAGCTATGATCCTCTCAGTTATGGAGGCAATTTTAGTAACTTCGTAGAGAAGCCTGAAAAATTCAAAATTTCAACGGTATTTGAACCCGTGAACTCGCGATGCCGTTGCGACGCTCTAAGAAACTGAGCTATGAAGCCACTGATGTTGGGAGCTGGTCATTTGTGGCTTCATATCTTCCCTTGATGAATGAATCAACGAACGAAATGACGTATGAAATGAATCATGTATTGAACTGCCAATATGTAATTCAAGTGAAGCTATGATCCTCGCAGTTATGAACGCAATTTGAGCAGTTACATAGAGAAGCCTGAAAAATTCAGGACTTGACGGGGTTTGAACCCCTGACTTCGAGATGCCGTTGAAGACGGTGCAGGGATAACGCAGTGGTGAGAACACTCGCCTCCCACCAATGTCGTCCGTGTTCAATTCCGGACTCGGCGTCATATGTGGGTTGAGTTTGTTGGTTCTGTTCTCTTTACGCAGTGTGAAACGAATGACGAGGTTTATGCGGTTTTAGACGCAGACTGTAATAATGTGATCTGCAATCCACCAAACTACAATTCACTTCGTCACTCTATAAATATAGCATGATTTTTTTTTGTCGTGGCATCGTCAGGAAGGGTCATACACAATTAAAATCTGTTGGAAGAAAGACTGCTAATACTGCTGAATGTATAATGTCAATTTTCAATCAAGGTTGACCAATTGCTAAATTTTTCTACTGTTTTATTGTTGTTGCTATTTCAAAATAGCAACAACAACAGTCTTTTTTATATTTTTATGACAGTATACATTTTAATAGTACACAGTCCAGTTTTTTTATAAGACCTGGCGTTACACTTTTTCTAGCTTAGTGCTAAAGAGTAGTGAATTCGTACTTCATACCTTTCTTGTGCTTAAGATATTCCAGACGAGTACTGCGCAGAAGCAGGAGATTCAAGGTATCCTGATTACATTGTAGACTGCAACGAGTTACCTGACTCGGTCAAGGTAGGAGTTAATAAAGCTTATGAATCAGACATAGTCTGATGTTGTTCTGGATTGGAAAATTGTGAACGTAGCTTAAAAGGTTTCAGTTTAAAGATTCGATGTTTTGACACTCCAGCTGTCTAGTGTCATCATCAGGGTTGTGATGTAAAGCTCTCGCAAGAGCCCTTCTCTTACATGCTCACAAACCATGTTTGCTAAACAAAAAAAGGGTGCACCCATTAATAGTAATAAATTACCGGTAAGGTCTTCTTTTTTTTAATAATTTGCAAATACAAGGCACAATTGACACTTGCCTCTCTGTTAAGGGCTTAGGTATTCCAATTGCAAGTCGACTCTGGGACTGTTAACTAAGAGACGCTTATAAATTCCTTTGGACCCGCATGATATTAGCCAGGGAGGATGTAAAAACGCCCTGCAGTTAGCAGAACACGAGTTTTGTTTTGTAGTACTTGACTGAAAACGAGTCAGTGTTTTGTTACGCTACTTATGGTTCACTATCAGGTAGCAGACGTCTATTACCCAGAAACCTCGATCTGAGAAGGAATGCGGCCCATCAGTTTACAACTATCTATAGTTTTATACTGACGACTACAACTAAATTTTTAAAGGAGGCTCGAAAGGGTTTTCAGCTGAGCGCGCGCGCGTACCCACACACGCAATTCGTAAGCTGCTCGCGTCAGCTCGTGATTCAAATGGGTCACAAGAAATAAGCAAATACTGCTAATTTCGCTCTCCTTTCTTCTACTTCCTATATACATGAATATAAATAGACATCTCCTATTCATGAAAACTACGAAAATTCTTCACAAACGGTTTAATGGTCATTTAAATCCGTTTGTGTTGACCTTCAGCTCAACTCGCGCGTGCACTCGAATGAGCGGGTGACGCATGCGTAAATGCCGATCTTGTAACCCCCTCATTTTTCCTGATTTTGCAACTTTACTCGTTTATATCTCTGCTTCCGGACGGTGAATTTTTTTCATTTTTTGCATGTTAGCTTAGATTAATTTAAAACGTTTGTCTTTCAAATTTAAAAAAATTCTGTAGGTGAAAAAAAAAATTAGAGGCACATTTCAAAAAAACTTAACTTATTTTTCTGAAAAACTGACCTACAGATTTTGTTGAATTTTAAATATTTTAGAGAGTATTTCTAACATTATCTGGTAACACTAAATGGGAAAATTTCACCGTCCCGTTTCTTGAAAAAAGGCAACATAAGTTGATTTTAAGGCTCAAATAAATGCCTAATATCGTTGCTATGGTAACGTTATTTTGGAGGAAAATATAATGTGAGAAATCTACGATGGGTACTCAATACCCTGGCCAGATTTCGCCTTAATATGATTACCCTAACTGTATCTAAGGACAGAATATGTTTATTTGATTGAAAAAAGGAGAACCTATTTCTAGCCTCCTTAAGTGACTGAAAAAAAAAACATGGCGGTATTGCGCTCATGCAGTTCCCAACCATGATTCCCACGTGCGACTAGCGGACCAATCAGAGGCGTTGTGATCATCAAGCCCAATCTGACTGGCCATTATTCGACGGGACCTTTTTTTTTTTTTTTTGTAATTTAAAACTTTTTGTTGTTTTGTTACACCTAAATAATACATACAACGATCATGAATTACTAAAATACAAATCACACTATTAATTACAATATCAAAACAAAATAGACTACTAATTACAACTCAGTACATAACATTACTACATTAACACTCTTACAATATATTGCACAACAATAGTAAATAAAAATAAAAAGAAAATTAAAGAAAAAGAAAAAACTAACACTAATAATTATCATTATCATCATTATTATCAAAGAATATTAATAAAAGTCATAAGAGGGACACATGGAGAGCACCAACAATACAAGCCTACATATGCATATGCCAAAAGCTTTTCCCATTTCTTGGTATGGTTAGTTAGTTTGTTCCGCCTACTTGCTATCTTTTTCTCCACTTGGTATACAGCTTTAATCTTGGCCTTATAAACTCGTAAAATCGGATGTACATTATTTAACTTACATCTATAAATATACAATTTAGCTGTCAATATCAGATGATTTAATATAATAAAGTCGTCTCCTATATTGAACATTCCAAACAAAATTTCTATTATTTTGAACGATTGTATGTTAATGTTACAATTACTAAGCCAAGAACAAAAAGCTTTCCAAAACGTCCTCGTCACATTGCAGTAGAAAAATAGATGTTCAATGAATTCAGTTTCTCGTTTACAAAATGTACATAAAGGCGAATCAATCATTTTTAACCTAAACATCTTTTCATTTGTAAAGACTATATTATTCAATATTTTATATTGGAATTCACGAATTTTAGTTTCAATTGTAACTATAAAAGGTAAGGAATATATTTTGCTCCAATCAATTTGAAGCTGGGGAAACTGCTCCAGAAATTTCCTTTGAGCTGTGGGAGTAGCTTGTTTTCTGCTTTTAAAAGCAGTGTAAAGCAATTTGGATGAGACCTTTAACAAGGCTACCTGAGCATTTCCAACTTTAAATAAATTGTGTCACTGATGTGTAAGGGCGGGAGATGTTGTGCACTTTGTCTAATGATCTGCCTCCACGGGACCTTATTCTAGTTTTAGATACAACCATAAGTTAATTTTTCAAGGCAAAATGAGAGAGATCGACACCCTTAGATCAATTATGGACTTCTGCAGGTAGTGACTTTTGACTAAACCCGTATTAGGCCGAAGTAAAGGCCTGAGTAAAAAAAAAAAGTAAAGGCCTGAGTATGAGTACCCTAATTTTATTGTTTTTGTTTTAAATATTCTTTCGCTTTTTCATGTATGATTGTGCTAATGCAAGCCGTTGCAGCATTTCCTTGAAATTTGTTATTGAATTTGTTGTTGTTTTGTTCAGGTTGACAAGGCAATAGCCATATTAAAAGAGCTGCAAGCTCTTGTTGAGAACAAAATGAATCCTTCACCTGATTTCCTGCTTCAGATAATGGAGGTAAACGAAGCTCCTGTTGTCACTGAAGGATTTTGATTTCCACTTTACAGATATTTCTAACTTATTTTGAGTCAAAGAGCAATTGCTTCAGAATATTGATATTTTTGTAATTAAAATGAGCTACAACCAGTTGCATAAATGTTAAGACATCTTGTGCAAAAATGCGTTTACCGAATTCATAGGATGGCTTAGGAGAAATTTATTGCAAAAAATCAATAGCCCCACCCGCCCTCCTTCCCGATTCATTGTTGTTCATGTGAGTTTTGTACATGATAGTTGATACTGCTCAGCTAGCAGCATTGCAAAGAAAAGGTGGGGATAAATTTTGTTGGATCGCATAGTGAACATTTTCCTCTTCCCATAGCAAGATGTATCAAGTGCGTTTGTAACTCGTCGTAGTTTGAAGAGCATGACAATGAACAACTCGGCTTGTAAACGCAGATAAATACATAGATAGATAGATAAATAAATAAATAAATAGATGAACTGCGAAGAATGCAAAAGATTTGCCGCCCACTCAAAACTCCCCGTATATATAAAGTAGCGATACTGCGACCAACTTTTGATTTCTTTCGAGGAGTCCCTTGCTAAACATCTAATGCATGTGAAATTCCACAAATTGCTCTTTTGAAAATCTTAGTGAAAAGCATACCGCTTGAATGCATATGTCACCTTCTCTGTTTATCAGTGATTTTTATTGTAGACAGCTGCAAAGAACACCAGTGCGCTGCTGGAAAGTTTGAATGATTCCTTTGTGGAGGAAAATGTGAATCGATCAAATCGAGGTTTTGAAATTGCAAGAGAAGTGGAAAAACTAGGTGAAAGTATAGCCTCGCGGATCCCCAACGCCTCTGAAACAATAGCAGTGAATTACACAAGTATATGTAAGTATATGATGCTCATGGATAAATAAATGAATCAATTAAAACTGTAACGAAGTGTCAAAGACATCTTTCTGCTCCGAGGTCCTCAATGTTTGCTACCTGTGCGGAAATACCACACCGTTAAACTACGAGAATTCTTTATGAGTGGTCGGTGTTTTTGTGGTTTTCAGATATGGAAGCAAGCAAAAGAGAAGATAGATTTGTCTTTGTTGCAAAGTCATCCAAGACAAGGGAAAGTGGATTACAAGACAGCATAACAATAACTCTTGGAAATACTTCAGCAAGTAAGAAACCCCTCTACGTGTGAAGAAGAAATAACACTTAACAAAAAAATACCATATGGCCCGCGCTGCCCCGAGCGTGTTTTCATTGTAATACTATTGGTAA
>OX421445.1:30424848-30434848 GCA_949126865.1 Montipora capitata
AAAATAAAGAGGTTTGCATCAGTTTAGTATCCGAGCGGACGTTATTTCAAATGAGATGCCTCGTTAGAGGCTTTTAAGACAACTCACAAAGAAATTTTTGAAAAAGGTTTTGGCGGCTTTCCTGAGTAATTGCGGCGTTTTATTTCGCGGGATAGATTGGATGCTATAGGTCTGTCAAATCTTGCTCTGAGCAGAGAAAGCCCTTGGCTGTTGAAAAGGTTTATCGCGCGCGCTGTCCATTTCAGTGGATAAATACTATCAAAACCCATTGAGTAATCCGCTGCAAAGTGATATCTCTCATAGATAGCGTTATACCGGCCCTTTGTAGAACTAGGGCCTGGACGCCTCACTAACGGTTTCTTGGCGCTGTAATCACCAAACAAGACCCACAAGTCATAAGCTTTAAATACCACAGTGTTTGAATATATTTTCGTTTTCCTTTTCTTGTAATTTTTGGTTAAAAGGCAACTATAAGCGAACTGATCATGAACGACACGTGACTCTTAAAGAAGAGGAATACTTACCAAGTGCTAGACTTCTGGAGTGACAAATGAAACTCTTTTCCCGTGACAGTAGGCGTAAGGCAACACAGAGAAAAAGAAAGAGTGGTCGTTGACTATTATACTAATACTAATAGTCGTCTAGTAGCGTAGCCAATTAAAATTCAGGATTTGCATCAGATATTGTTCTTGCGACTCAAACATAAAGTTCATATCTTCTCGACACCGTACAATATCCGCTATTTACATAACTGAATTGCTCTTGAAGGCCTTGTTGGGAACATCACACATCCTCAGAAAGGTGCTGCCTCTCTGAGCTGCGGGAAGGAGCTGAGACGTGGCATAGAACACCCAGCAAGAATTGAAGGCTGGAGAGAATCTCATAATAATAATAATAATAATAATAATAATAATAATAATAATAATTTATCCATTTCTAGTGCGCATCTGAACATGACTATGATCAGATGCGCATTCTTAAGTTATAAATACGAGAAATAATAGATCGCACAAATCTTGTAATTTTAGTACCGAAGCCTGGAGAAGATGACAATGCAGTGTGTCTTCTGGCGGTATTCAAACAGGTGGGCGATAGAAATTGTTGTGATTAAGATCAACCAGGGAAAAAGGCCGCACGAGTTTGTAATGAGATGGCATGAATACTTGTAGGAAGTGAGGAATCGCATAATTTTGCGGGATGTATACAATGTACAGAATGAACTACAATAACAAAACTAGGCACAACTAAAGAGCATTTTTTTTAGCGAAACAATCGTCTGTTCATATTTTTCATTAGGTCAAATGATTCAACTGGCGTTTGGTCCTCTGAAGGATGTTACAAGGACGCGCATTTGTCAAATGATCAAGCCACTGTGTGTCGCTGCAATCACTTGACTCATTTTGCAATACTCATGCAAGTTACGGATGATCCAGAGGTAAGAACACAACCTGAGTCAACCCGGACAACATATACAGACAACCAAATGACCAAATCATGACGCAAAATCAAAAACATGCCTTAATTCCCTTATTTTTAACAATATTCATTTGCTCACAGGTTATTGCTCTGGGTAAATCACACAGGAAGGCGCTAGAAATCATCACTTATGTCGGCTGTGGATTGTCCTTACTGGGAGAAGTCCTGACAATTTTAACCCTCACCTTCTTAAAGTGAGTTGCATCTATTCTACCCGGCGCTACAGGGCGAATGATCTGCGGCGTTTGCTCTTAGCTTTCGATTCTTTGTCAACTGATGGGAGCCTAATTTCCTTCACCTTATTTCACTGCTCATGGACAATGCTTACCTTGAAATGTGTGGGGAATCTCCGAACAAACCATTTTATTAATTTGGTTAAAACAAAAATAGAAGGGTGCATTTGTAGAGAAGAACATGTATGGAATCAATAAACAAATCGGATACTTTCAATGCACACAAAGTCAAACAGTCTTTGATTTTCAGTTAAGTATTAATAAGTATGTATCTATCTCCCTTTCAAAATAGTTCAATGTCTAAATGGATCTACTGCGGTTTTCGAATGAGTGTCGTAAAACCAAAACCAAAGTAATTACTTTGGCCAACCAAAAAGGACGGAGACAATCCAGTAGACCAATGAAAACTCGAAGTAATTACACGTAGCCGACACAAAGCGAGGGAAAATCTGCACGCGCGAGCCACAATTGGTTTTGGTTTCACTTCTGATTGGTTGAAAAAGTGGCGCGAGAACTTTGAACCAATCACTGAGTGAAGTAATCATAAACCAAAGTAATCAACTAATTACTTTCGACACTCAATTGAAAACCGCTCTAACACATAAAACACATCCTATTTACTTATTTAATCAACACAGAAAAATGCGGATCACGTTAAGTTAGAGTGTTTACAGTGAAGGAGGCCAAAAGGACTCGTTTTGATTTCTGCCTGAACAGGTTGACCAGATCGGAGACAAGTATGATTCACCTTAACCTTGTTGTAGCCTTGGCAACGGCGCAGATTATTTTTCTAACTGGGATTGAAGCTACACAGAATAAGGTAGCATTGCGATTTCTTTAAACTGAAGTTCTACTTCAACAAGAGGGCTTAGTCTACTAAATATACGAGTAAGGGAGAAAAAGAGTCCTCACAAACTCACTGCAATTTTAGTTTTGAGGGAACCTGGGGATTAGGTGTCTCTTGTGATGCCTCGCGGTGGCAAATAATAGCCCACTATCGATATATTAAAATTCAGTCCTAAACAATAAGCATCATCTCGAGGCTCTGGGAAATATACTCATACAAATCCTTATATTTATTCCCCAGAGCGTCGAGATGATTCCTTTTGTTTAGGACTGAATTGTGGGCTATTGCTCAGTGGTTTTGCCAACATTTTTGACGGTGAAATTTCATGGAGAAAATGATATACGTGTTTTTCTCTTGATTTATCATAGCAACAAAAAATGGTAGGTTAGGTAACTCGTAAATCCATGTCTGAAACTCTTCAAATGGCACTGCAGTGCCATGCACAAGCACGAATACTTTGCGCACAAATAAGGTAATCTGATACTCTCTCTTACTGTGTACTCTACAGAATATATTACGGAATGCAACAGAGGTTGCTATGGAAACACAGGAATGGAGTGATTTTGTTGAGTAGTAATAAATACATAAATCGTCTGAACTTTCTCGTGCATTATATGATTTACGGTCGCTCAAATTGCACCAGCCGCACTTTCAAAACATCACTCGTGACCATAAATCACGAAATGCGCTCGCGTTCATACGATTTCCTACACTTAAACAAGATTAATCTTGCATTTTTCATGGTCTAATTTACTAAAAACATCATGGCCGGGTTATTCAAATGCTTTACAGGCAGCTTGTAAGATCGTGGCGGTTCTTCTTCATTATTTTAATCTGGTATCATTCACCTGGATGCTGACAGAAGGGATCTGCCTCTACGTTATGATAGTCCGAGTCTTTGAAAACGGACACAGCAGAATTAAAAAATACTGCGCTTGCGCTTGGGGTAAGAAATCCATTTGTTTACTTTCATTGAACGGGTCAGCACGCAGCTATTAAAACGGCTCTCGGGATTGGTTCAGAAAACAATAAACACAAAGAACAATACAAAAGAAACAATGGACCCTCTAAAAACAATAGAGCTGCGTCCAAAAGGGATCCAATGAAATTGAAGGTTATAAAGAGCTGCGTCCTATCTATTGAACAGCTAACCCTGCACAAATGAGTGGTTTTCGTACTTTTCTGCGAGAGACCAAAGAGGCATGCCTGTCATTTGTGAAGAAATTCTGTCGGACGACAGTTGCATAATAGAAAACGTTTAACCAAATACATAGCCTCGTACGGTTTAACTATAGTCTGTCTTCAAATCAAAGAATCGCGCCAAAGGCCACAAGATGGCACAGAAAACGGACGATTTGGTCGGATGGCAAAATAATTATAATCCATTTTGTGATTGCTTACTAAAGTAAAAGCTATCTTTTTTGCAGGAATCCCATTTGTGTTCGTCGTCATTACTTTATCAGCAAGTTTTGACGGATATGGCACAGAGACAAGGTAATTTCAAGCTATGCTCTTGATTTTGAGTAAGATATCAATCGACGAACAATGGCATATTTTTTTCAACTTTCGTGCATTCTTTTTCAGCTGCTGGTTATCTGTACAAAAGGGGACCATTTGGAGCTTCGTTGTGCCAGTTCTGTTAATTGCTGTGGTAGGCAAAACTCGATTATACTACACCTCAACAGTTTCAAACGTACTGATTTTTCGACTGTACTTACCAAAAATTACTATTCCTAAAAATGCTGATTAAACATGGCACACACAACATCCTTGCGATGGTGGATTAGGGAGCATCCTTCCCCCTTCACTGAAGTCCTTTAAATCACTTAGTTCATGCCACAATCATAGACAAAAGTAGTTGGGAAGGTTATATAAATGAACCGCACCAGAGCTGTATTTCAACCCACTTCTGTTACGGTGCAAAAGAAATAGGATCTCCTCTTATATAGCAAAAAAGAAAAAAGCAAAAAAGACGTCACTGAAAAGGGCTAACATTCCGAACGGCGATTTTACCTTGCCTGTCGATCCTACAGTAAGCAACTGAACAGTGGACATTGATGTACCAAGTAACTTATCAAACGCGGGTCGAAATGTGCTAAGGGTCTGTTCGACCTTCGACGTTCTATGGCCGTAACTCGCTTTTTACTATATGCTGTAAGGCATTATTATGGCCTTCCATGTTCTGTCATATTCGTTTGGTATCAAAGTAGTAGACTTCGGACGGGTTTCTCTATAGGTTTTTAAATCATCTAATCGCACAGTTTTGTTTCCAAAGGCAAATTCCATCATACTAGGAATGGTGATGAGGGAAATACTTCGACTGAACGAACCAACAACAAAAGAGAATTTGAAATATCAATCCGTAAGGTGAGCATGAAGAGTGGTTTAAAAGAAGAACTGAACGTATTTTTGAAAAGCGCGTTACTGAGGTTCATTGACACTAGAGACGAAGGTAGACACATGTAATCGCAGACAAATGTGGTAAATATCTTTCTTTTTCATGGCTTAGCGTGCGTATCCCCCCCTCCCCCCCCCCCCCCCCCCCCACCGTCACCAGAACAATGTTGCCAACAGTGAAAAGACATTTCCTTGTCTATTTTAACATTTATTGGGTGGGAGGGGTGGGGGTAGGATTGTAGGAATGGAAGTGGATACACAAGGAAAGAGAAAAAACCCGGCCTATGGAAGGACCCTAATCAGAGTTTTCTCTGTCCTTGTGAGGACAATTTCCATTCCTAGGAAAAACGATCTAAAACCAGTGGATCGTGGTTTCACAAGTGACTTTTCGGCCCCAGAAAGTTACCGGGACTTGCGAAAAACGTCCGCCAGCTCTCTCAAGAATTTGAAGTAAGCAATGGCGGACTATTCCATGTAAAGCTCTCAACTTGAAATAAATGATCTTTTGCTGGAAACCAAAGCTCAAACTATCGTTAGTTTACTGATAAGCAAATACGCTTTCGAAGGATGAAGAAATAATGGGGGAAGTTATCTTTTGATAGCTGTAAGTCTTTGATTTCACTCCTGCTAGGTCTGGTGTTCAATCTGCCATTGTACTGTTACCGTTACTTGGAATCACGTGGATATTTGGAATACTGACGTTTAACAATGAAACAGTAGCATTCCAGTATTTGTTCGGCATATTTAACTCGTTGCAGGCAAGTAAACGCAGTCCTTAACATGCATCTAAAAAAAAAGACTGGAGCAAGCAACCTATTGTTTTCATACCGAAGACCATGGCGCCATCTTACTGGAACCACTTTTGCGCTAAAGTTTCGTGTAGACAGTGACGTTATGGTAATAAGGAACCTTATCCGATATTGTAAAAGAACTTTAAAAGTGGTCTTTTACAACTAAGCGGTACAGTCCTTTTTTTTAGATGAGTGAGTCCATACGAACTAGGTAAACTTTGAGCCTTCAATTAACAGAGGTCATAAGCTAGTAGAGCTTTCGCATGGATTGTCTACGAAATGTTTGTCACTGGTGTTCTGTGTTTTGCGCTAACATTGTTTGAAACACGTATGTGGGCACGTTCACTCAAAACTCAAGGCAACCGCTTGATAGGAGAAAAGAAGGAAACTCACTCTTTATGCGATTTTCTTTGTTTTTGTTTTTGTTTCAGTAAACCAATGACAGAGCTGCTGGTCACATGATCGAGCTCTCTATAGTCACTGTCCCATGTTGGATATTAAAAATGCCGCTTATCTGATAGAGAATAAAATCTTAAACTGGAATAATTTATAACCCTAGTTTTCGAAGAATTAATTATTTTCGTTTTACCCTTGTTTTTTCAGGGATTCTTTATTTTCCTGTTTCACTGCCTTCTCAATTCAGAGGTAAGCTACGAAAGATGAAGTTTCCAGCTGTTTTAAAACCAGTCGTTAACACATCACGGTCATCACAAGACTGCAACTTCTAGAGTGCTAACGCTGGTTATTATATCTTAGGACGTGATATAAAAATAGAGGGCCTTTTAATGATATGTGAAATTTTCACTGGCGTCAAACACGAGGTAATCCTTGGTTAAGAGACCACATAAGCCCATTGCTTTAGTTTTAATCCACAAGTAGGTTTCTCCGCGAGGTTTTGCTTTCCTGCTTTCGGATATTGGCTGTCTAGGTCCATTATGACTAGCGCTCTTGGTTATTCCAAGTAGCCAGTACCCTCCCGGCAGTACAATTCTCTCAAGAACACACACTTGCAAAACATGGTTTGGTAGGTAAAGGTTCGAAAATATATTGCTAATATTGCCTGGCTAATTAAGCAAAGATATACGATGTAAAAAAGATAAAAATGCCCTGCTTTTTGTAGGTGAGAAGAGTATTCCACTCGAAAAAGAAGATTTGGTCCGAGTCACGTGACATGTTGCAAACGAATTCTCTGTCGCCACAAAACTACAATGACATTTCCAAGGAAACGCTATCCTCTCGGAGCATGGTACGTATTCATGTGTCGAGAAGTACATAGTATATTCCTCGTGTAGCAATTGAAGAAGACTTGGGAAAAACCTTTTTCTAGAGTGATTTATAACAATCAATGTCAACCATTTAGCCTACATATGGGTTATGACTATTAGGTGGGTTTACGGGCGCGAGTGGGACACGCGAGCGGAACGCGCCAGACCTTGGGAACTGGCTAGAAACATGTGACCTGGAACCTGGCTGGGACTGGCCAGGAAAGTGAGTTGTTTGGGTGAATACAGCGTTTTGACATGACGTCACGGCGGCCATGTTGGTCTTCCAAAACAAAGAAATTGGCGGCCATGATGGTGTAACAAACTAATCCTCCGGGAATTGAACTCTTTTTTTTATGCAAATGCTTGCTTTTGTTTCAGTAATCCAATATGGTTACTGGCCACGTGAGTGAAAACGCTCTATACGGGAACAGGGAAATTACGGAATGCGAATTTTCAGTTTATTCAAAGGCAAAATGGAATTAAATTTACTGTACATGGGAATTTAGTTGTGCACTTTGTTCGCAAAGAAAAATGTTTAAAAGGAAGTTGGGATTTAAGTTTTCTGGAATGGGAGTGTAGGTTTTGGGGGATAATTCATTCGTTTGATTCATTATTGTTGGAGTGCGAACATGATAGATCACACATCCTAGGTGGAACATATCGATTCAAATGAGCCGGAAGTCATTAAACCGAGGTAAACAACTTAAAAGGCTTTGAAAGAAATTGCAAAAAAAGACGAGAATTCTGATACTTATCAAGAACTTAACGGAGTGGTTGTTACCCTGGGTGGTGAGGTTGATATAGTTTTACCCGCTCGTAATATGTAACATTGTAACAGTTGTTTCCCTTCGCGTCTCAGTAACTATCCGCCACTAGCCACCTCCACCTCGGTGAATAGTTGTTTCAATGTATACTTAACTAAAACAGTGAGATAATATGGCACAAAAAGATTATTTTGACTCATTTATTCCTGCAACGATTACAATATTTTCGGGTGTAAATCCCATCTATGGTGTCTGGAGTTAGGTTTATCATTAGAGGATATCACATGACAGAGCGGGGATACGAATTTTATCTTCGAGTGCTGATAGTGAACGAATGAAAGACACTATCAGCACGAGAAGATAAAAGTCGTATTCCCAAGCGACCATGTAATGTTCTGTTTATTATATAGATATCGACGAAATGTCCAGATTAAAAACAACTTGTTTTATTCTCAAAAAAGAAACGACAGTTTTCAATTTACAATACATGTTTCGACATACTCATGTCATCTTCGATTGCTGATATGAAAGTTTTTTGAGAGTTATTGTTACTCTGCTATCTTTACGTCAACTTGTTTTATTCATTTTCAAAATAGCGAAAAAGTGGTCACCGACTGCTAAAACACGCAACATGAAACAAGATATGAAAGTTATGAAAACAAGTCATGATAATGTCAAATTGGGCAATAAAAATGTTAATGTAGAAGAGACGAATTATTTTACAGCACAAAAGTATCTTACAATGAAGGGGAAGCTCGTGTTTTATTGGCTAATCGTGTTGGTTAGAATGACGACACCTATATCCTCACATGTGAAAGATAAAAATGTTACGTTGTCTGCGCGCGGTGATGATTTTTTTTTGAAAGGAGAATCCTAGAATTTCATCAGTATCTACAGGTATATAATAAAAAGACTTTTCTTTTGTCTTAGCGGCCAGAATCAGGAGGCTCTACAGCTTCTAATTTGACACAGAAACCATCTACGTGAAAAGGAGATGACCATTACACAAAGTTTGGTATTACAGGTCATACCATAACTATTCAAGTAACCATTTTCGAATGTGCACACATTCAGAAAGTGTCGATGATTGATTTGTAGTAACGATACCAAATAACAGTTTGCGATATTTGTTGTAAAAAACACGAAGCAAATAGATTACTGTACGAAACAAACACTAATGTTAAGTTTCATTACATAGAAAGAACACTCATAAAATTTTTCCAAGATACTTAAGTGATTTTCAGAAGTGTATCATGGCAGTTTTGGACTAAATAAGGCTTCATGAGTTGACTACGAGGCAGAAAGAGACGCAAACAGCCTTCGTACCTGTTGCTCCTTCGAGAGGAGAGAAACTTTATTCATTTCATTTCACTGCATGTACACAGATTTGATTTTACAGTTGAAGACCTTTACAGAAAGGCCCTAAATAATAAATATCTCTTCATTACAACGTCTTGTCAGAATGATCATTGATGAAGAGCAATAAATCAGTTAAAATGTAACATTCATTAAATAGATTTGCCACCAATAAACTATACCACAATATCGTTTCACATATACCCTTAACTACTTACTACTTTGAGCAAATTCAGACGCCCTGGGTATATACTGCGTATATCCCACGCAGATACTTCAATAATTTTTCCTAACGGTTGAATACCATTTTGGTGCAATCTCGACTTCCTATACAAGCGCAGCATAGGGGCTGGACAATCTGCGAGCCAGGGGATCATGCGAATTTCGCATTTAAGTCTGACTACCCATTTCAAATAGCGCTGATAAACAATTATTAAGTCTAAGCACCCATTTTAAAACGATTAGCTTGCAATAACTGTGTGACTCGCATGTTGACTCGTATGGCTCGGCATGTTGGCTCACCTTTACTCGCAGTCATGGCTCGCAGTCATGGCTCGCAGTCATGGCTCGCTGGCTCGCACATTGTCCTAACTCCGCAGCATATCGAGATCGTAAATTCCTGTGATTCCAAGTAAACTGAATGAAACAGTGATTTTCCAGAAGAAAATAATTTGGAATAATTGTGAGTTATCCACTAAAGCTGACTTAACGTAAAGTACATCGCAGCAACCCAAAACATTCCGTTCCATTTGCTTGTTCTTACTCGGGCAGGGTTTCCTCCTTCTCAAGATTTGTGTTTTAGCGTAACGAAGGTGGATTGGAGCATCAAGTGGAAAACGCTGTTCCATTAGCTTTATAAAAATTTCATAAT
>OX421445.1:30439848-30449848 GCA_949126865.1 Montipora capitata
ACTTTTTTCGCGCACAGTTAACTAAATGATTTACAGTTCTGAGTGACACTAAATAGCTCACAAATTTCAGACTTTCAGTCAGAAATCTTTCTCCTTGAGTCCATTGCATACAAAACATTTCCAATATTTCGAAAAGATGCAAAAACCCAGCTGACTTTTACCTTCCGAAGCAATTTCACCCTGGGAGATCGGTTTAACACAAAACTGATCGGTTCCTGGTACGAGCCTCGTGTAACCGAAACTACTACCTGTAACAACAGAAACTACAGCTCTTATGGGAAAGGAATTTGTATCCTTTCTCAGATGGCGAACTGTATGTAGTTCACTTTTACTGCCAACACCCCGAACATGTGCCTATTGTTTTAAAAGAAAGGTGACCAAGACGCCATTCAATTATTTTATCCCATTCCTGAAAGGTTTATTTTGATGGGTACTGTTCGATTCCTATCTATCAGTGCTAAAGCGTACCTACCCAACATGTGACTGAGCCCAAGGGTAGCTGGTGAGTTGCTCTGCTCAGCGCATTTCTTTGTATCGATCCACGAAGTCTCCAATTCCTCCATTACACCACTCTCGTGAAAGTTCAGGATGGCAAGCGATATTTTATTGGTCCAAGGTGATCCCTGTGTAGGGAGATAATCACAGGAAACTCACTGAAAGAGCAGGCGATAAAAGGACTGCAACCGTATAAACGCTGGAAAACGAATAGATATGCTGATTTTTCACGACCGCATATGAAGATTTTTTTGTTCCAGTGAGGAGATTTCCAGATGTGCAAAGGCAAGCGTCGACAAAGGAACTTGTGTTATTTTTTTCTGCATATCATATCTATAGTCAAGATTACTTGCAACGTATCCAATTTATGCCAGGGAAAGCAACGGACCGACGGTTTAGCAATTATGGCCTGTCGTCGGCAGTGGTTTCTCTGAAGCCAATAATCATGCTTTAATCACGCGCTTGTGATTTGTACACCGATTAAACACTGGGCCAAAGTCTTTTCACCGAGTTTGAGAAATACTTACCCCTTGATAAAGTATCAATTCGATGTCACGGATATTTGCGAAGGGCTTATTCTATAAAAGAATGTAATGCAAGCTTCCCGGAACCAACGAAGATCTACGCGGATTTTGGAATATGGAGAAACTAAAAATATGTGAAAGACTTATTAAGGCGACTCCATATGGTTATTCGCTGTTCATTAGGCGTACGCTAGTATCCATTATCCACGGGAATTTTCGCATTGCTCTTTATCGCATCTCTGTCAAGTCTATCGAAATAGACTTCTAAAAGGCAGAACTCCTTTTTTTCAACCATCACTGTTAAATTAACGGGGTTTTACCTAGAATTATAACTCTCTAAAGATAGAGTGTTGACAGTGTTTATTTTGCTTTCATTTTGGTTGTCTTCCATTTCCTTCGGTGAAAAGTTCCTTAACTTTGACATTACATAACATTTGTCCAGAGGAATCTTCTGAAGGCCAAAAAGATAGGGGTTACAAGGATAGTTTGCCGCTTTTAGCGAATTTGTGTTTTTTAGCTCCACTTAAAAAAATGTCGTACAAAATTTCTTGATGAATTCGCAGATGGAAGGCGTAAACAGTAATTACCGCTCTGCAAAATTTGAAGAAATGTCACCGAAGAAAACTGGAGATGTTTCGCATTTCTTTTCCATTACACAACATACGCCACAGAATACGAATTTGCCAAGATCGTCATTTGAGGATACGTGAAATTCCCAACCACCTGCACGCGCGCGCGTACCTCTGCTTGAGATCTAATGGTTACCTGAGAGAAGAAATCGATGGAATTTTGTCACGAGCTCAACCTCGAGCTCTTTGCAAAAAGGGACACAGTTTGAAGGAGTATCTTCTTCATTTCAAATATGGGGATCCCCCTTAGGCGATTTTGCTTGTTTTCCGTAGCGTTCACGACTCCAAAGACGGCTGTGTCCCTCGATCGATGGTTGTTAGAATCAGGTATGTTGTTCAGAACAGTGGGAAATAATTTTTCTTAACTTGACCTTCTGTTGGACTCCAAACAATTTGCAGCCTTCTTACGGAAAAGTAAACATTTCGAAAAGATGATAAGTCCACATTATTTTGACAAAAAAGGGGTTTGCGAAGTAAGGAAGCCATGTTTGTTTGCTTACTTTCCGCGTGGGAGAGCCGCGCGTCGATCGCGCGAACTTTAAAGCTATCAGCCACTTTCTAGCAACCAGGTTGCGCGCGGTCAGGAAACTATATGAAGCCACCTTAAAATTGTTTTCCCTAATGTACGCGCGCGCCTCGTACGCGGGTTGTAATGTGTGGACGAAAACAGGCGCGCTGGGTGCTGTTGATTGTGATGCTCTGTAATTGTAGAGAAGGCCCAAGTTAGCAAGCAATCTGAACACGACGGCGTTCTAACTCGCACGATATATAATTGTGAAGGGAAAAAGGAAAAACCGAGACAGAGTAATCTATAATAGACCGTATTAATGCAGTTTAAAAAACCAAATAATAACCTCTTGGCTGCTTTGAGTGATTTGGCTGCGTTAAAATGTGACACTGAACAAGCTGTTCTAATCAGACTGATCGGATTGAATACAAAGAAAAGGAACATTCAACAAAACTACTTGACCAAAGCTCTCATTCACCTAGCACAATGTCGCAAGACGTTATACCTTCTATTTAGAAAGACAAGAGCACGGAAATTTCCACTTTACGTTTTTCATTGCTATTTTTTCAAACAGTTAGCGATTATATCCCTTTTTCTTGTTTATAAAATCCGATGAAAACGCCCACTCCAAGCATGTTTGCTGGACTCTGGATACGTATATTTATGGTGGACACCTGAATTATACCAACCTTCGGCATCCCGATACCGTATCCTGAACGGCCAAACAGTTCGCCAGCAGTGGTAAGCATACAGTCCTGAGATGCTTCATAATAAAGCACTGGTGAATGCCAGATAAACGCCTTTAATCCCCTGCAAGGTAAAATCAAATTATACGTTGACACAAAACAACTTTACCTCTAACCTATATCATATAGAGCCTACACAGTCATCATATGATCATCAGCTATCATCTCGCTGTTTCAGTATATTTCTCTTGTTCTCGCAAAGCATCAACTTGAATGATCCCAGTCATTGCCAGATAGACTTAAAACTAGTTGTAATTTTAACATGTCCCCTTACCTATTCCTAACATATTCCGACGGCGGCCTGGAAAAAACCCTTACGAAGTTCTCAGAGCGAACCTAGGTGTTCTCTCCAGTGTCTTAGTAAATATTTTCCAAATTTACCCTACTTTATATTTCAAATTATTTCATGGCATTTGAGAATTTCATGTCAACGTTTTTGCCATTACAACTTTTGTGCAAAAGTATCATATTCCACTTACTCGTTCTTCACTTTCTGTATGGCTTCTTTGGCAGTCTTAACGTTGTACTTTTCCATAAATGTGTACATAGAGGACAGTTCGACTTGTCGACGAAAGTACGCATCGACACTGCTGTTGGCCACCGTGGCATACTTGAAATCCTCGGAAGGATTCCGCAGCTAATCATGAGAAACGGAAAGAAATCCGTAAATAAAAGAAAAAACTCTCGGAATGAGTTGGATTTTTAAGAAGATGTGAAAAAAGGGCGTAGGGAGGAAAAGTGGATGATTGAATTTTTGAGATTCGTGAAGGCGCTAATTCAGTCGAAGAAGGCTTATGTCATGTCTCAAATGAAATCTACAAATAATTCAATAACATCACTCTACCGGTGTAATTAATTAAATGATATCTGGAGAAGGGCTGCACGGTGATGAGAGCCTTTGCCTTCCACCAATGTAGCTGGGGTTCAATTTCCGGACCCAGCTCCAAGCGGTTTTTGTCCGGATTCTCTAGTTTTTACCTCTCATCAAAACCAACATTTGCCTCGTGATATGATTCACTTCGATTTGATTCCAATCGATTAAGCGTTTGACTCCGACGAGAGATCAGTATGTAAATTATCCTGATAATTTCAATGAAATGTCGGTCAGACAGGTTTTGAGAATGAAGATTATAATCAGCTTAAGAGGTGTGACCTTGATATAACACCAAATTCTCATAACTTCCCAACAATGAAATCTATGGTACTAGTTTGGATAATGAACGTTTCGATCTTGAGAATGATAAAGTTAACAGTCTCTCAAGTTAGTGGAGCACAAATTTTCGGCTATAAAAGCTTGAAAATTCCGTTTTATCCTACGAGTTGATAATTAAAAGGCAAATTAACCACTTCCACAGAGATTTTCACGCTGACGTTTCGAGCGTTAGTTCTTCGTCAGAGCGAATTTCGCTTTATCAATAAAGATTTGGTAATGCAAAGACAGGCAAAAATTAACGATAAAAACCGACGTTTCGGTGTCTTCATGACGCCATTGTCAAGGAGAAATACACACACGTGTGGATGGACATAAACAAAAGGCATCTTCAGTATATAAACACTACCACGAACAGCACGGCGAAGTCCCGAAAGACCTACTGAGGCGTTTATTGTAGAATTAAGTTCGATTGTTTGGTGAATGAAATGCTTTTTATCAGAGACCTAAAACCCACTCTGAACGTGCAAAGCGATTCAATTCGCGCAAAAGTACTAGTATTCATATAATTAGCTTCAAACACTGTATGCTAATTTCTTGTTACATCTTGCCGCAAACTTTGTAATTTTTATTTCTCCTTGAAAATGGCGTCATGAAGACAACGAAACGTCGGTTTTTATCGTTAATTTTAGCCTATCTTTCAACTCATTTGAAAAACCAAATTCTTGTGTTTCACTCCCCACTGAGGTTTCCTGCTAGCAGAGGTTTCTTTTCTTTATGCGTTCGCTGGACTGACGAGGACGGGGGAAAAAACCTCTGCCATGAGTCGAAAACTCACTTTGATCCAACCGCTGTCCTCCACCTTGGACAACCGCATGCCCCATCATATGTTTGCTGAATATGACTTGATCCCGCTGTGTTCTGCGCATTCCTTTACAGTAATTCCGCTGTTTTTAGGTGGGCCCACACAACATGAAGTATCACGTGAGGATTCGGTCGCTAAGTAAACGACGCGCATGCTCAACACAATGAGTTTCAACTCTTTTCTCGTACTCGTCAGCCCAGCGAACGCAAAAGAAAAGCGAGCTCTGCTAGCAGGGAATACCGACGCAGAACCACAATCTATTTAGGGTGCCTTTTTTTGGGAAAATCCAAAAACGGATTTGTGATCTCAGATCAATGGGTTCTTCAGCGTCAAAAAAAACGCAAAATCCGGAAAAGTATTATTTGCCGTGACAACGCAAACAAACAAACCCAGAGTTGCTTGCAATTTCAAAAAAAAAATTAGCGTTAACTTGTTTTGGAAAAATTCTTCAATGAAAATGCAACCAGAAAAAAAATATCTTAGCGATCGATAAAAAGAAATGACGAAAAACATGCGTGCAAATGTACAAATCGATTACAGAGGGTATTTTTGCAGTTTACCTTTGAGCTGTAGGAAAGGTGCTAACAATATTCAGTATGGCTATCAAGAAACTTTTAAGGTAATTTCTGGTGTGAAATTTGCAGGAAACCTAACTATTTTCGACGTATTCGTGTCTTCGATCGTACGGTAAAAATGGCGCGAGAAAAACTTTGGGACAAAACTGTCATGAACGGTAGCTCCGGTAGCTGTTGTGTATTCTTTGTGCATGGAAAATCGCTAGTCAAAAATACTTTTTTCATATGTTTTCCCAAAAAAAACGCTTAAGTGGTGAATCTCAAAAACCCGGATTTAGACTTGATCCGTTTTTGGATTTCGCCAAAAAAACGCAAAATCCGTTTTGGGATTTAAGGATCCGTTTTCGGATTTTCCCAAAAAAACGCACCCTTAGAAACTATCCCCTTAATTCATTTTTGTGTAACCTTGAAGCTTGAATAAAGTGATTTTTATGACATTTTCAAAAGACACATGGTTTGGTGAAATATTTAATAACAAAACTCAACGATAAAAGTTGTTGAGCGAGGTTTCCATAACTACATGTCATCATTACCAAGCAGATTCAATATTACAAGACCAGTTTACTATTCTAAAGAAATGGCGCACAAAGCTGGACTGTTTGATCTACGAGATGCTGTACATCAGGAAAATGCAACCCAAACACCCAATCAGATTCCGTTCGTTTGACACAACAACAAATTTAGGCTGCGTTCGATTGACCCTATTCCGGAATGAGAATACGTGAAGTGATCATTTAAAACGGTACGTCTGGCGTTTTGAAGCAACAAGGAAGATAAAGATATGTTAAAAATAGCATTTTAGCAGGCGTTTGACAATTTTAATATTAATCTCCGTAAAAACGAAGGATTTCTAACTTCTATTCCATGTATTCCTATTCCAGAATACGGTCAATCGAACGCACCCTGAGTTTATTTACCTGAACAAAAACGTTAATATGTCACATCTCTTTCATGTAGATATACCTCATTTACTTAGTAATGTAATTAGCTTGATAATGATGACATGGAGTCATCGAAACGTCGCTCAACAACTTTGAAATCGCTGATTTTTATTATCTGAAATTCTCAACGCCAAAATGCATGTTTCAAGAACATATCAACTAAAGGGAATGGCGTAGGTGGGTGGCTCAAAGAAGAACAGAACGGTCTCGTTACGAAATCGAAAATATTGAACACAGAGCTGTCAGTAGGATATTTTCTTGGTACAAGAATGTCAATAATCGTTGCATTTAGGCAAGCATCTTCTTCAATGACGCCTGTAAAAATCGAAGTTTGAACAGGAGTTTTAATAATTAACGTCAAAAAATGTCCCCGAAATGCTGTTCCCCAATTAAGGATAAACAGCGGCGTTTACCCTAAGCTAAAAATAACGCTAACCTTTATCCCTACCTTATTGTTGGAAATAGGTAGGTAAAGACTTAAAATTAAAGGTAAACTTCGAGTTAGATGTCAAAATTTGTCGTTCATCTAATTAGCATCATGGAGAGCCACTATGTAGAGTGGTCAATATTAAGTACGTACGGATGTGTGTACCAGACTACCTCCTAGGGCATTATCCTAGTTAGCCTAAGACACAATTCAGTTCATAGGGCGCCATGACGGAGTCAACAGCAGCAATGGATAAAGCTCTATCTGGGGCTGGGTTTTTTGTCAGCTTTTTAAGTTGCTAACTTCTCCGCGATGACAATTTCGACAACAAATCTGGGATTGGCATCAGAGTACGAGTTCACGAATACTCACGTTGAGATCGTCGATACCGCTGACCACAGCTTTAGGTCGATCGAGGACGAGAAAAGCTGCCAGGTTAGCAGTGTAGCTGGCAGCGATAATCATAGCAAACCCAGCCCAGACCATACCGAGCACCCGGGCGCTGAAACTTCGAAGTGTTCCTGAAGATAAAGTGATAACATGGATTAACTCAACGGTTGAGAATGCACCGAAAAAGATAGCGGCCTTTTCTCCAAAAATGTGATTTTTGGTCACCCAACACTATATTAAAAAACGCTTAGGGTGGACAGAGTACCAACAACTCACCTTCCCCAATGCCACTGTTAAGTAGCACTCCCCATGGAAACCACATAGCACTGGATAAATTGAGTGCTGTCTCTTCCTTTTCTTTCCGAGCCAGTTTAAACCGGCCAAACGGGCTAAACCGGTCTAACAAGTACAGTATCACTGCTACTATGTGAACTGAGAGCAGGACAAGAAGCCACAAGTTTATCTGGAATGGCCGGAGAAACGAGTCCAAGCTGTTTCGGCTTTGACCCTGGAACAAGAACAATAAATCATCACATGAAAGGTGTGTGTCCTTAAGATGTCACTAAATTACGCAAAATTAGGAAAAATTACGGCGACTTACCAAAGAACTAGAAGAAGCTCGACCCATGGAGGGAATTAACTTTGGCCCTTTTAGGAGGCAATTTCCGAGAATGGATAATAGAGAACGCCGAGTTTGCTGTTACACGATCCAATTAAATGGTACATTCCATGGCAAGACACAGATCGAACTGCTTGACTGACTTGTTGTCAGATATCCTGACTGAATAATTATTCACTACATTGGTGACTTCCTGACAGACTGACACGTTCGTTGCACGCACAAAAAAGATTGCTCAACTATAACTGTCTTTCTCTATGAGGAACAATCGAACAGAACTTTCCGTTCGTTTAACGCAAGAATCGATGATCGAATGGCAAATAAGAGAAAGACGGGATGAACTAAGGAAAAAGCTGACTGAACGATTCTGAAACGAGGCAAAAGTAGTGAGCCGCGTGCTCTAGAATACACACTTCAAAATCCGAAGAAGCACCTTAAAACCGTGTACCGACTTTACGAGGACACGTTACGCTCTACCAAAAGACCATGGTCATTTGCTTTTGTAGACAACTTGTGACTCAAAAAGGAAAAGACACGGAAAACAAAAACTTTTTCAGGGTAATGTATCGCCCCCTCTTCGGAAGAGAGCTCTAGCAATTACATTCTTGCTAGGTGCTCAATCTAGAGGAGCGGTTGCGTTTAAAAATAAATAAAATGAAAAATAGTACCAAGCTATTTTACTGATTAAGAGATGTTACATGTTAAACCCGGTCAATGTTGTCTTGGAGTGTTCCTCTTTTTCGGCAGTCGAATCGGAAGGTAGTACGTTCGACTCCTGCAAAGGAGCATTCGGCTTTTTTCCGAGAATCCCCGAGACAACGTCGAAAAATAGTTAAATCTCTTCATTTAAGGCGCTATTACACTGTGAAATGTTTCGTAGAACTTGTCTCGCGATGTTTTGGCGACATTGTGGCGAAACAAGTTGCACGAAACATTTCACAGTGTAACATACCCTGCAAAGACCAAAATCGTTGCAAGACAAGTTGCACGAAAAGTAGAACTTGATTGTACTCTCGGCAACAGCTCTTGCAACTTGTCTCGCAACGATTTTGGCCGTTGCAGGGTATGTTACACTGTGAAATGTCTCGTGCAACTTGCCCTGCTACAATGTCGCCAAAACATTGCGAGACAAGTTGCACGAAACATTTCATAGTGTAACAGCGCCTTTCATACCAAGATGTTTTTTTTTTTAGCAACGGACATACTCCCCTCTCGGTGTTCTCAATGAACTGTAATCTACAAATGACCGCATTCACGAGAATCATGCAATTACCTTCTTAACAAGAATGGTAAGTCCTTGGTACTTGAAAGGTTTGGAGAACTCGATCCATTCAGCTCTCTCGTTATTGATAGTCAGGGCAGCAACAACTGATTTACCATCGATTACTTCTCCTACCATACCATTCCACCGTTTCACGCAAAACCAAAAAGCTCACGGCAAAACAAAAAACTCACGGCAAAACGAAAAGCTCACGGCAAAATCAAAAACTCACGGCAAAACCAAAAAGCTCACGGCAAAACAAAAAACTCACGGCAAAAACAAAAAACTCACGGCAAAACCAAAAAGCTCACGGCAAAACCAAAAACCAGAGAAAGGTAACAACTATATCGATGACATGACTAAAAAATGGTTGTCTCAAACACCAAATCCACCGCGAATACCTGAATTCTATACCGTCACTAAAATCCACAAGCCTACTCTTGTAGGGAGACCAATAATCTCTGGTTGTAACGGGCCTACAGAAAGAATATCAGCATTTGTTGACACATGACTTCAGCCTATTTCCACATCACAAACGTCTTATCTCAAAGACTCCACAGATTTTATCAACTTCATTGAAAAGACGAAGATGGGAAACGAACTTTCCTTGTAACGATGGATGTCACAAGTCTATATACAAATATACCGCAAGAAGAGGGAATCACTACAGTTTGCAAGGCGTACGAAAATTTTCACAAAAATAACCTTCCAATTCCCACTAACTATATCAAAGAAATGCTAAGACTTATACTTAAAGAGAACTCTTTCCAATCAGTTCAACGGAAAGAACTATCTTCAAATTCACGGTACCGCTATGGGTACGAAAATGGCCGTTGCTTTCGCAAATATCTTTATGGCCGACATCGAGAC
>OX421445.1:30454848-30459848 GCA_949126865.1 Montipora capitata
GTTTTTTAGTATGCAACCTTCAGGACAAAGCATATTTGCTGATGTTGTGCATGGTCAAAGTCATAGCTTAAAAAGAGCAATTGAGTACTTTGTGAATGTTACAACTTATCTTGCAGAGTTTGTAACTGAGTGAGTGAGCTCATTTCTCTGGGAATATTTTTTTGGGAATTACCCGTTTTGCCTATTAGGAGCAGAAATATAACACTATTAATAGTATAATCTTAGCTTCTGCTGGACATGAGTAAACAATGTTGTGATGGCTTAACCTACTAATAGGCTATGAGCTGATAAATTCCCATGAGCAGAAATGATGTTACATGTAAGTTCTCACAATTCAGGTGTTGTTTATAATAATAGCACAATATCACATCACAGTCTCATTGTACATGAGTGCATCGCCAACTCAGTACCACTTGATTTCCTTAAATATTGTTTTGATTTTTCAGACTTCTTGGTTTATGAACATCTGGATAAGAAAAAGTCTGAATATCAGGCCTACAATTTGCTTAGTAATCCATTGTTAATAAGATAATGTATGCCTGAAGAAATTTCACTCTATGAAAAAGTATTAAGAAATTACAGCAAACATGATTCACATCTGAGACTGATTACAAATTTGTGAGGTGGGGTGGGAAGTGTGAAGGTGGATGCAGTTTAAAATCAAGAAGTTAAAAATTAATTGTTTAACCCAGACCCAGCACATTATCATATATCAATCTTCTACCTAACACAAAAGAAAGAAAACATCCTCTTCTCCTACAATCATTAAGACTAGTGACCTGAACTTGATATGTTGACACTGCAATATTTGTTCTTAATGCATGCCATATTATATGTAATATTGTATTTAATATGGTAAATCCTCCTCCTCACTTCTGGCAGTAGAGAGGGAGGGTGTAATAGAAAAGGAGACTTTAAGTTGCAAAACAAAAGCAGGTGGTCAGTTAACCACGCAGTATTTAGAGTAGTGTTATGTTGGAGATTAAATTTCACACCATTACCAGTGACATTCATGTCCCACAGAGGATATGGTTAATGTGTTAAGACTTGTTTGGATTGGCTTGCTGAAATTGGACTGGTAATAGTTGTTTGGTTTTGTTTTGACAGAAAACAGGTGAAGGGAAGGGGGATTATCAAGGGGGGTAGCTTAATACAGGATTTACAGTATTGAGAATTTCAACATGAGAAAGGAAAAGTTACTATTATAACTTATTATAAAGGACATCTCCTTTCTCAAGTTCCCATTTTATGACCCTCCTCCTTTGCCCACTTGGGATAAAAGTAACTGACACAAACTTAAGGAACCTTTGAAGACCGTTTGGAACATTTCTTTGTTGGGAGGGTGGGCCATGATGCAGAAGGAAACTGTCAGTTTTTTTACAGAATTTGAGCCATAATCTTATTTCCCCATAAAAACCAGGGGCATGTTGTTAGTGTCTGGGATACAAGCTAATCCTGCTCATACTCTGTCAGAGTTTGAATTTTTTCTTAAACCTTGGGTTTAGGTTTATTGAACATAATTTACATATAGAGTAGTTAAGTTGTTGATGAATATTTCTGTTGAAATTGTTTTTAAATCACTCTGCATTGCCAAACTATTAATGATTACAAAAAAAAAAAAATTACATGCAAATTTCATTGTATCTGTGTTTTGTTAAAAGGCACAGCTAAGATACCAGAACTTAAAAGCAAAATAATAGCTAAATGGCATTTGTGTCAAAATTAGGTAGTAATATATGTGATTCTGTTGTGAAAATTGGGTCAAAACAAGGTGAGACTTGTAAAGGCATAGTCATGAGTTTCTGGAAGGGAATTTAGAAAGATTAAATTTAAGAAAGAAATCTTTTCAGAAAGATTAAATTTAATGCCTGCTTGCAAGGAGGGAGGGTTACCCCAGTAAGTGGGTTAACCCTAGCTGGAGGGTGAAAGGTAGCCCGAGTTTACAACCAAAATTTCACAGGTAGGGTAACCCTTCAACCTGGGACAACTTCATGTGCGGTCACACTCAAAGGGTCTGGAAACATTAGAAAGTTAACTTGGATAGGCGAGTTAACCCTACCTGGAGTGTTTACAAGGGAAAAAGTTAACCTCCTGCTAGGGTAACCCGCCTACCCAGGGAACCCTAGCTGCCTTGTAAAATGGGCGAGTGCTAGGGTAACCCGCTTGCTAGAGTAACCCTTTCTCCTTGTAAACAGGCCCTTAAGCAAAAAGAAGTACAGTATACTAGATAAGAGACTTGTTTGATATTGATGTGCTTTATTTCTTGAACTGAAACTGAACTGCATTGTTGGTTTACATGTTTCTCACATTCAGATGAACCCAACAGGATCAATTTCCTCACCAATATAGTAAAGGTTTATTTACGATTATAATCCCTTGTAACAATGTTGTGATAATAGTAGTAACTTAGACCCAGCAAATACCAAGTAGCTTTTGTTAAACTGACAAGCAAAGGCTGAGTGATTGCCTACTGTAGTTTTTACTTTTTATATAGTTTTAACTTGTAACATAGCTTGCTAGTGATGACTTGAACCTATTGAGAATTAACATCACTAAGACTTAAGGGGTGCAGGCAAGTAATATCAGCCTGGACTAAAAATATCCTTTAGTACATGTATCTTTCTGGTTTTGAAATATCAACAAAGTTTGTAAACAAAATGGCACATTGTGCTAGCTTTTAGAATAGTCATTCTTGATCTACAGGGGCTCTTGCTGTGGCAAGAGGCAAACTTTCATGCATCAACTCATCATCATCAGAATCACTGGGTATGTTTTGACTACTTATTTGGGACAAGGCAGATGAAAGTGAAATTGCAGGAACTCCAAGGATGCTTTCTAAACCTGAGATTATTAGCGGTTTCCTTTCCTTTGAAGGGGGAAGTTCCTTGCGACACAGAGGACATTTGTCAACATGGTAGAAGCATATGAAACAACCCAAAAGTCTACCACAGCCTTTGGAGTGTGTACATGATGTCATGAGGTTGCTACAAGTTTCTAGGCAAATGGAACACTTAAACACTTCTTTCAGTGATGACTTCTCTTCTTCTTTACTTAGCATGGTTATGATTTGGTCAACTTTGTCTTCCAAGGAGCTTGAATTGATGCAAGGGCTTGAGAAGTGTTTGGTTCCTGAAATGCCACTTGTGCTTCCATTTACCTCTTCACCTTCATAACAAGCATCTTCCATGACATCAGATTGAAAGCCATAATCTTTTTTAATTGACTGCCAAAGATGGGGTCTCCATTCTCTGAAATTTTTTGTGTACATTGCTCGGAATATTTTCTGGCTGTTCCAATAGGCATGTCCTAAATCAAAGCGTGAAACAAATAATAAAAACATGAATTCTTTAATGTGGTATATTTTTCTCGTGATTTCTCCCAGTTGCTGTCACTTTTGGAATCCTGCTTTCTCTCTCTTAGACTACTGCCACCCCCCCCCCCCCCCACCTAACCTCCCTTTTACTCCCACGAGGTTTCTATACCTGCCCTCAACCTAACTATGAAATGAAATGCCACTTGTGCTTCCATTTACCTCTTCACCTTCATAACAAGCATCTTCCATGACATCAGATTGAAAGCCACAATCTTTTTTAATTGACTGCCAAAGATGGGGTCTCCATTCTCTGAAATTGTTTGTGTACATTGCTCGGAATATTTTCTGGCTGTTCCAATAGGCATGTCCTAAATCAAAGCGTGAAACAAATAATAAAAACATGAATTCTTTAATGTGGTATATTTTTCTCGTGATTTCTCCCAGTTGCTGTCACTTTTGGAATCCTGCTTTCTCTCTCTTAGACTACTGCCACCCCCCCCCCCCCCCCCACCTAACCTCCCTTTTACTCCCACGAGGTTTCTATACCTGCCCTCAACCTAACTATAAACCTACCATGGCCACTTTTCTAACTTGGGGGAATGAAACAAAAGACATAACATCAAGTTTGAGGGATAAAAAAAGTAATTTGGTTTTAACTGAGTTGATAATGTGAATTGAATTGGCCATTTATGGTGGCCAATTCACATTATCAACTCAGTTGATTATCTTGTAATACTCCCCACAGATGCAGGACCACAGTTTCTTTAGAAGCGTACCCCCTTCGTTCATTTGGATAAAAAAATAGTTTTGCTTTAGACCTTAACCAAGTTAGAATTTTAATATCACTGGTCTATCAAGTGCATGATGGTTCAAAAAGGAGATGCCATGACAACATCCAGAGTTCAAAAAATCAAATGATTACCATATTGTTGGCCATGTGATTACTAATGATTTACTTTGAAACAGGTGAAATTCATTAATGGTACATGAAAATCATGTGCCAAGAATATTGTACCACTTGTAATTTTGATTACACTTTCTAGCGTAAATCACATGTTTTGGATCTCTGAGATTAAACAATCAACCAAATTTACAGGCCCAAAATGTTTCCCGTTTCTGGGGATTTGTTCAGCCCATACCTGACAGGATTGTGTTGTCACGCAACACTAACAGTAGGTCACGACGTTCGATTTTTTGTCTTTAGATTTCGACTAACTTGCTAATAAAAGAAGTGAGTGGGGTAACTGCTAGGCTGAACGCTTTCGAACGTTTCACATTTCATGGCTGACTAATGCACTGAAGTATCTGTACACTACAGTGCAAAATAAACCAACCAACAATTACAATAATTACAGCGAACAACTGGAACGTATTTGCGATAAATGGAATAGTTTCCAAATAGGTTCCAAAACAGCTGAGGGTGTAACAATGTTGATTCAATGATATTCTTGATCAGACTGAAATTTTGTGCAAGAATGTACACTAAACATACCTCGTGTTGCAGGCATGTCTCTGATAGGATTTCCTTTTATATCAGTGACAACCAGCTTTGTATCTTCTTCACCGAGCTGCCGTTCAATTTCTGCGACAACATGTACCACTGTGTATAGGCCATGACTCTCCTGCAGTTCAGATAGGTCTATTGGGATTTCCCACATGTCCTCGAAGTTACAATCTCCGTCAACAA
>OX421445.1:30467348-30469848 GCA_949126865.1 Montipora capitata
GACTCTGAAAACACTTAGCCAAGTTTTTGTACTCTTGGAGGTGTTTTAGTTTTGGTTTTTGCCTCTCAGGTTGGCAAAAGCTTCTTCTAGCAACGTAGGAAATCTCTCATTTGCAGTGATATCGCTGAAAACACCCTGAGAAATGGAAAATTTTGGCAAATCTCCGTGGCTAAACTCCGCCATTGTCAACTACTACAGAGCTGACGCTATGCTTTGTGCTGATTGGCCAGTTTCTATTACCTATTGTGTTTTGTTGGATTTCATTAGCTTAGACAAACTGTCCTATATTTTCTAAATTGGATAGTTTGCCTGTTTTTAGAGGAAAACCCCATCAGAAACTATCCAAATTTATCCTAAATTGGACAGTTTTAAAGAATTAAAGAATAATTATAGCTATGCTGACAATTGCGGATTAACTATCAGCTATATAATTACCATTACTAACTGACTCAGAGAAACAGAAACGTGATCGGATATTTAAATTCCTTCAGTTTCATGTGAAAGTCTCAAGCCACAACATTGAATCATGTTACTTGTCGGTAATATTTAACAAAGCAAGGTGCAACAAAAATAATAAATATGAATATTTAACAAAGCAGCCTCAAAATAATTAATATTAATGTATTGCGAACTCGAACATGAATTTAATTCTAAGTCAACAATTTACAGGCAACTGTACCTGTGTTTGTCCGAAGATTTAAATCTAAAGAACCCGATTTCAAGCATCATTATCAGTTTTACGTCTCCGAAAAAGAATGCTTTAAAACCAATGATTGGAAAATGGGTATTTATATACCGCATTTGACATCAAATAAGACATTTCAACAATGAAATGTGAGCATTTGTGCCCCCGTAATTTCCGAATGAAAAACTTCAATTCATTTGAATTAAACTTGAAATTGATTTTATGTTTTAAAAAGTATAATAATGTTATAGCACACATATTAAAAGATTACTCTCTGTTATGGTATTTTTACAATTTTTTCCCAACATCGAGAAGCAACGACTTTAAGACAAAGCAAAACATCTCATGTACGACATCATGTCGTTAAATGTATACATAAAGGAGAGTCAAAATCCGACAGCTTTATTTGTTTTCCATACAGCCCCAGTCATCAGATTGCCACTGTCAGTGCAAAAGGTATTGGATTCATTTTCGATTACCTTAACGTTCTTAGACTGAAACACATCTAAACTTGGGAATGTAAAAGGATAAATAGAGTTAGTTACCAGACTGAGCATGGTATATATGGCACCTTGGAAGAATTGGATAGGGAGCGGCTTATGGGAAGTTCATTAGCACAGCATAAAAGTAACGATGAAACATCCAATCTCGTACCCAGAGTCCTCGGGCTTTTTGGCCAGCGGGTGAGCGCCCGGAGAGACTCTGGGATAATCGGTAGCCTCGCAGCTCTTACAAGGTCTCACCTGATTGGAGACCACCCTAACCCTTAACAAAAGAACAAATAACAGAAACAATGGACCCTAGGCCTAAAACCTAACCCTTTTGTTTTAGGCCTAGGGTCCATTGTTTCTGTTATTTGTTCTTTTGTTAAGGGTTAGGGTGGTCTCCAATCAGGTGAGACCTTGTAAGAGCTGCGAGGTGACCCGGGATAATCGACTCCATTTTCCCAGAAAACGTGGGTTCCAGTCTTATGACGTATGGTTGAGTTTAAACGGAAGCAGAAAAGAGAAAACCGTTAACAGTAGAAATGGCGGGTTGAAAGTGTTTGAGAAACAAGAATTTTAGCCTTACACACAAAGAAACTGGAGAAATGATCATTGGCTTGCTGTAAGAGCAAGTGAAGATGAAACCTCTGACGCTTTCGGTGAGTGTATTTTTGGTGCTTCAGCGTACATTCCACCGTACAGAATGCAATGAGAATGCCATCGTGCAAGCAACACGATCGACAAATGTTTTTTGTGGAAACGACACAAATGTCCTCTTCTTCTACAAGTTGATGTTTCCGTAATTCTGAATGGCTTCGACAAGACCTTATTCCACGGATTTCTCCTCAAAGAGACTGATGTAATGTTTTCCCACGGTACTTTTGCAACAGCAACAGTAATCACTTTTTAGCAATTTTAGCAGCGTGGGAAAATTCCCGTGCCGTATATGACATAATTCAAACCTCGTCGTTTTATTATTTTTGTGATTTATATATTTCTGAGGTAGAAAAAATCAATCAGCACTGACACTTGTTTTAGATTTTGAATCTCCCTCCAAATTCTGGGGCTTCCGAATTACTTACCGACTTCCTGTCGGACTGCCATTGTTACGCAAGCGGCCAATCAAAAATATAGTTCAAATCGATTATCCCAGAGTCTCTCCGGGCGCTCACCCGCTGGCCAAAAAGCCCGAGGACTCTGGGTACGAGATTGTGAAACATCAGACGCAATGTTCGCGGTGATTGGTTGTTAACGAATTGGCACTGACATGGTAAGTACAAATATCGAGCAAAACGAGAACAAAGCAGATGCTCAAATTTAAAACAAGACG
>OX421445.1:30479848-30492348 GCA_949126865.1 Montipora capitata
GAGTGGTTGACGAAATGGATCGTACTAAATCTCCTGGAAATTACAGGCAAACCTCCACGCTAGTTTGATAATCGACAGTACGTTTTTGATCAAATCGTCACGAAATTGTAGATGAAATAGCGCGCAAGTAAAAGTGCGTTAAAAATCGCATGACTGTACAAAGGAGCCGCTTCCTTCTCACAATAAGAGAAGATTTAACAGGATGCGTAGTTGTCTTCATCTTGTCTCAATCCATGATATAGGACTCAAGGTAAGCAGAGAATTTGACGAATTTCCTTGATCCTGAAACATGTGGATTCTGATAGTTAGCAGGCATTTTATTAATTCATCCTGCGTAAGTAAAGTATCTTTCGCAAGCGAACGAAAAGCTTACTTCAGTTCAGTCCAAACTTTTCGTCGACAATAAGCGCTGTTAACGTTTTGTTAAATAACGATCGAATCTTTTGCTTTTAGTGAATTACGGACACGCCATAGCGGCTTCAGCTGACACGTAAATAGTATTGAAGTTCCCTTGATGGATATCGTCCAAGCAGTCCAGATTTTCATTTAAATCACAGGCTGTCATTCCCATAGAATTTACCTTAACCACTTACTTGATCGCGTATGGTGCTTTGAAATGGAGAAATCACGATGATACTCGAGAAGCCTGTTCTTCGTTTTAAGTTCTTTTATTTCGCACTCCGCACAACATGACAAACATCTGAAAAATTAATTTCCGAATCCTGTTGGCAAAACGGCCATTACATCTATACAGTTAAAGAGATGGCGCATTGACAGTTCTTGTTCCCTTTTCAATGTAAAACCCGAGACCCGATTCGCTCAGCTTCGACACACGATTCAAAACCTTCCACATCTTCCACCATTGCCTTTGTCACGCCAGAACTTAGAAGAAATATTTTGCTCCAGAATTTGTCACCCGTCAATCATTGTGACTGTGCCGCACCAATCAGAAGCCCCCGTTCGTGGGCGAACGGGTTTTTCAAAAATAGGGGGTCTTCTTGCAAGCGTTCCGTCAGTCTCTTGCCCAGACATTCGCGCGGCCAGTTTGCGGAAAATCATTTCGAAGCTCTTCCGTCGAACAGGAACGCTTGCTACGCAGGCTAAGTTACCCACTGTTAGGTTGAATCGGCCATTTTCGAAATATCAAATACTCAGCTTGATAGTGAGGCAGTGAGGACAAAAACAATAAAAACACGTTGGAATGAATGAGAAAAATGTTTACGAGTCATCCACTTTTCGTTGTCTTTGTCCTCTGGACCTCTCTTTCAAGCTGAATTTTAATATATCGAAAAAGGCCCGGGTTCAAGACACGTTCTGACCACTGGTTGAATTAGATCCTGGTAGTCCCTTATTCAATTTTCTCGACCGCAGTTGTAAACCCATCCGGTTTTCCTTCTCGATCGGCCAGTTGTAATTCGTAACAGTTGTTCTGTTCCAATGCTTCATTGTAGTTTGTTATTGTATGTATGTATTTAAGAAACCAGATAAAAAGAAATGCCATCAACAGAAAGTATGCTTTCCGCTGAACAATCCTCACTTGCCGTATATTGGGAAATAAACAACTTTTGAAATCTTCTTAGGTCTCGTCCGCACTTGCACGTATCCGGAGTTTTTTGTATCCACAAATGTTTTTATTCGGAATCAAAAATATCCGCGTCCACACATAGCGTATTCCAATCGTTTTCGAATCGTTTGCACTGTCCACATGTATCCAGATACGCTCTAGTGCTCCTTTTATTAGGGAGCTTAAGCAAGAGACGTTTTTGTCAACACGGACCCCAAGTAGCCGAGATGAAACTGGGTCGAGACCGGCGTCTGTGACTTGACTTGTTTGCATTAAGCATGTCGCATCAGTGATTTTACGGCATCGCTAATTAATTGTACAGTACAGGTTTGATTCTTTTGTCTTCTTTCTTAATACTGAATCATGACTTCTTTAAGAAAGACAAGAGATATGCTTTTTCAGAGCTACGATCAAAGATTGATTTCTGAGGATTCACTTCTTGTTTTATTGTTTTATTGGAAGAGAACACGGCTAGAAATTCTCAATCCCGTTACGATCGATAATCCTGAAATGATTCTGAATGTAAAGCAAAGTTCAGATCTGCCAGTGTTAGCTGATTTGTCCAATCCATTTAGTGGATGAAACGTTGTCTTAGCATTGCCAACCCATTAAAATTTAAGACCACAGAGAAAAAACACAAGTACATACAAAAGGATATATCAAGGAAAACAAATATTTTTCAAAGGAGACTTACTCTAGAATTTTTGGCAAGACTGAGTCTCGGCGTCTGCAGCGCTGTTGTTCATTAGCCAGTAGAACTGAAAAAGAAGAGTTCTTTCATAAATAATAGGAATTATTGCACCTAAAATGAACTTACCTTCTCGCGTTTTTGTTTTTCAACACGGACGCCAAATAGGCACCCTTGAGGTTTGTGACTTTACGTCTGTGACGTGTGACGTCAATTTTTTTGCAAAATCACTTCCGGTCGCCGACCGTGTTGACAAAAACGTCGCTTGCTTAACCTGGAATTCGCTTCCTTAACTCTTTTTCCACCCAGTACCTTCCAATATGGCCGCGAGAAGTCAGCCATCACAAAAAAATGTTTTTTTTCTCAAAAAGTATTTCTCTATTATAGGCCATTCCGAAATTGCGCAGGGAACTGGGGCGAGTTTCAAATTTGAACCAATCGAAAAATTGACACCATCAGATGAAAGATAACGTAGAGATTGACCTACTACTTAACAATTAGATTATGAGCTCGAGATTTCTATGAGGCGATAGTTGATGAGGCCGAAGAAATTCAATTACCCATTTGCATCCAAATTTTCCTCCAAAACATTGGTTATTTCCAAGACGACCTCCAGCCACTGCACACTAATTAGCCCGAAAGGGCTAAAGGTCAATAGCCCATGAGGCGAAGCCGAATAGGCTATTGACCCGTGGCCCTTGAAGGGTCTAATTGTTTTAGTATCACCCAACTAGTTGGATAGAAAAGGCAATAGCAAAGTTAGCGAATGCAAGTTGAAGAAATATTTATTTGGGAATAAAACGAAAGAAAGCGCAACGCTTTTCGATACTCGAGGACTATTACTAATAGTCATCTTGTAGCGTAGCCAATCAAAATGAAGGATTTGCATTAGTCCACTAGTTGGGTGATACTAATGGCTGATAGTGTTCAATGGCTCAGCCAATCAGAGCGAAAAAAGTCATGTCATTATCATTATTATCAATAAACAAGGCCAAATGATATCAAGAATGCGAATTTTAATAACAAAAGCTAAGTGAATAACGAATTCAAAGTCACTGCATGTTGATTGAACAAGCTATTAAAGAATCAACTCAGTCCAGTGAACTTATTTAAAATTACCGAAAAAATGCGTAAAATCGTCTATAAATAATAGGCATATCACAAAGTTAACAATAAAAATGTCTATGCTGGTAACAGAATCATCATCGGATGATGAAGCAAGAACCAATCAGCTGTAGGGCTGATAATGCATTAGCAGCCCGCTGTCAGTCTTTTGCGGCCCGCTGAACGTGTGTTTTGAAGAGGCCGATTTTCTATTTGCCCGCGTATATTGATAATAATGGATTTTTAACTATGTTTTGAAGTCCGTAAATTGGTCTCTGTTCATCCTAAAAGCATCAAACTTGGACAGATAACCAATCTCAATCTTATCATTCATGTGGTTGCGTCAATTTATCGATTGGTTCGCCCCAGTTCCCTGCGCAATTCCGGAATGGCCTATATATCGATGGAATAACGGTATTTTCCTTTTTCGTAAAATTTGATATATTCGTCGCACAAAGTGAAGATATCATTTTTATCTTTCACATGCGAGGACATTGAGTTGTCCATTATGACGTTGTTGTCGCGCTCCGATCAGCTAGCTTTTTAAGAGCGATTTTCGATCGCTATGGAAATTAATGGGAGAGTTAAAAAAATAGGAAACCCCTTCCTGGCTTGCTGGTATGTCGGCTGATATGACAATGTCCTTGGCTGAGAGATCAGTCCTCAAACTTTCACATTTGGCCATTCTCTCTGCCGCGGACGGTATCAGCCCACATATATACCAGCATGGACTTTTTGCGGATTTTTCAACCAGTTTGGCCGGGCTGAAATTCAGCCCGGGATGAAACCTTCTCCACGTAATCGCCACTTTCATTTCAAGAAGATTTCTTTCAATCTCAGCCCAGCTAACCAGGCTGAAATCTGGGTCGTGTCGTACCTCATTGAACGGGTTTCAGGATTGGCCAAAAGAACAAAAGAACGAGCAAAGATAATAATGGATCTAGCACAGAAAACAATAGGAAGTACGACACTATACAGACAATGAAATATAGTGTACAACAAGAGGTACGACCCTACCCTGAAATCACTCCCTTAGGGCCTGATTACATGGTGAGTTTCAGCCCGGGCTGAAATTTTGCTCCGCCCACTCACCGGGCTGAAATGTTGTTGCGATTACATGCTCAATTTCAGCCCGGGTGCAAAACGCAAAATTCCGTGAAAAAATTTACTGAGATGCGAAAAGACGATCGATGCGCATGCTCACGTTCCTTTTTCAGCCTGGGCAGAAAAGATGATGGCGATTACATGGATTTTTCAGCCCGTTTGCCCAGTCTGTAAATCCTAGCCCGGTTTCAGAAACCGGGCTAGGATTTTAAGCACCGGTTGAAACCTTCTCCATGTCATCGCCACTTTCATTTCAAGAGCATTTCTTTCAACACCCGGGCTGAAATGTCAGGCCGGCTAACCGGACTGAAATTCGTAGATGTAATAGGACTACATGCTGTCCAATTCAAAAAATTCTCGGACTGCGAAAGTCCTGAGAAATGGAACATTTTGGCAAATCTCCGTGGCTAAACTCCGCCATTGTCAACTACTACAGAGCTGACGCTATGCTTTGTGCTGATTGGCTAGTTTCTATTACCTACAGTATTTTGTGGGATTTCATTGGCTTAGACAAACTGTCCTATATTTTCTAAATTGGACAGTTTGCCTGTTTTTAGAGGAAAACCCCATCAGAAACTATCCAAATTTATCCTAAATTGGACAGTTTTAAAGAATTAAAGAATAATAGCTATGCTGACAATTGCGGATTAACTATCAGCCCTTACAAAATTCGATTCGCTCTGACGAAGGGCCAACGCTCGAAATGTCAGCGTTTAGAATCTCTGTACGGTGGTAAATTTACATTATCAACTCCGTTGATAAAACCAAATTTTTGTATACTACTTCCCCACCGACACAGCACCACAGTTTCTTTAGAAACTCCACCCCCCCCCCCCCCCACTCCCCTTACAAAATAGCCTAGACTCTAGACGCAACATCATCGTTTGTTGTTGTTTTGAATCTCGAATAGCGTGTTCCGATTGGCCAACTAGCTTGTTGGTCATAAGCCCGATCGTCGTGTAGAATACCGGGTGATTTTAACAAGTGAAACCGGTAATTACCTTTTATCTTTATGATACGGTTCGGCTATTCAGCAAGAGGAATAGAACAATTCAGAAGCTAACGAGCTAGGTGACATTGTTTCAGTCCTGAAATGCATGTCTTACTTTATTTATTGTCAGTTTCGATTTGTTCGGATACCTGGGACGCACAAGTAAAATGCTTTTGTAAAGATGAACAGACTTAACTGATTAGAGTGTAATGTGAAGTGCTAAGTTTCCACCCCATATGAACCATGTAAGCGTTAGCTCTACTGATGGAAATGGCCCCACACATGGAAAGAGAAAAACTCTGACCAGGGTGGGAATTGAACCCACGACCTTCGGGTTAGATCACCGCTGCTCTGCCGACTTTGTAAAGATGCTTGTGCTCAAAAGAGTGGCAGAGGTTGTTGTCTTTGTGGAGCGGGGAGAAAAACGCGTTCGCCTCGGCAATCCGTCATGTTGTTCGATACAATTCGACTTCAAATAGAAATATTTTTAACAAATATAAACATAACATACTACGATAAAATTGTGAAATGATAAGTAGAGAGCGCATTCAAATCAGGACCTAAAAGACTTCTGGAAGGATAGCTTTTGATGAAGAAGATGCTGAAAGGCTTTCTGAGATTTTTCGAATTTTTGTAATTTCATGATACACTAAATCATGCCGGGTGCGCGATGCATTCAAGGGGAAAATGGGCCTTTACGGCAGCGCTGTCTCCTCAGTTATTTTAAGACCCTGAGTGTTGGTCCGACCTCTCGCATGGAAGCCCAATGCTCAATCAACTGAGCCACCGGTGCGCGGTAAATCTAAACAAGTAAGATATGTCTGCTCAACGTACTAACAAACTTCGTTTTCACATCATAGGACCAGAAAAAGTGCGATCAGAGAGATGGTTTAATATCCCTGGCTCGAAAGTCTCAGACCACACGACCAGTCCACTTTTTCATAGACAAGCTAATAAAGTCAACTGTCTTTCTTCCTTCAAGGAAAATGTTCCTAAAGCACCCAACTATCTAGGAAGATATCGCTCATATTTACTGCCAAATGAAACGGGAAATTTCACATTCTTCACATTTTGTGACGACACTTGCCAATTGTTTTTAAGCAGCGGAATTAACCCTCGACATAAACGGCTGATTATACATCAAACCCAGAATGTGGGACGAGCACCAAAGAATTGCTGCAGGTAAAACAATTTCTAATGAGCGGGATTATGTTGGAAAGTTTAATTTAGACACGACCTTGCTGGTGGTGAAGTGGGTTGCGTGTTCCATTGATCCTTTGAAGCTAAATCGGCTGCAGTCTTTTACTCCTGGTGGGGTCACCTATGCCGAACATGTCGAACGGAAGTAGTTAGACAACGAGTGGTCCTCTTGCCCTCCAGGTCAGGGTTAGCCTAAGAGTTGAATAGCCCTTTCCCATGATAACAATAATAATGGTACTTACTATTACAGAAACTAGAAAAATAAAGCCCTTCGTGCGTAATGAATTCTTTGAAAGTTCATGCTATTTTTGGTGCGATTGTTGTTCTTGTGGGAGCCGTTATTGTTTTTGTTGTTGTTGTTGTTCCATGGATGGATAAACTTGTCAGCGGAGCATGTGCTGCAGACTCTTCATGTCTTATTACTGTTTATATTTTCGCTTTTTTCTTGTTGTTCATTCTGTTTGGACTTTATTTCTGTTTTTTTTTTAATGTTTATATTGTAGATAAGTATGCAATCTAGATTACCTTGCTTAGGGCTTCTTTGAGTTGTTCATTTTTGATCCTATTTCAGAAATGGGCAATTGAAGAGCTTTCAGATATCAGTTCCTCACTACCTCAAAGAGAATAAAGCCTACTACATCGAGCTTCTAATAAAAAATGGTCCAGGCAATGGCCGAGTGAACGTTGGAATGCGAACGCCTAGTGGCGAAATAAAGCTTCCAATTTCTAAGGAAAATTTGATAAAAAGCATCACTAAAGAATGTAAGTTATAAACTAAATGACATAAAAATTGAATCTCGGGGCTTTCTAGAAACGATTTCCAAATCCTGAAAAGTTTTAATAGGATAATTGTTCTCTTGTGGTGATCATCTGTGTAAATCAAGTGAAGCTATGATCCTCTCAGTTATGGAGGCAATTTTAGTAACTTCGTAGAGAAGCCTGAAAAATTCAAAATTTCAACGGTATTTGAACCCGTGAACTCGTGATGCCGTTGCGACGCTCTAACCAACTGAGCCATGAAGCCACTGATGTTGGGAGCTGGTCATTTGTGGGTTCATATCTTCCCTTGGTGAATGAACCAACGAACGAAATGATGTATGAAATGAATCATATATTGAACTGCGAATATGTAATTCAAGTGAAGCTATGATCCTCGCAGTTATGAACGCAATTTGAGCAGTTACATAGAGAAGCCTGAAAAATTCAGGACTTAACGGGGTTTGAACCCCTGACTTCGAGATGCCGTTGAAGACGGTGCAGGGATAACGCAGTGGTGAGAACACTCGCCTCCCACCAATGTGGTCCGTGTTCAATTCCGGACTCGGCGTCATATGTGGGTTGAGTTTGTTGGTTCTCTTCTCTTTACGCAGTGTGAAACGAATGACGAGGTTTATGCGGTTTTAGACGCAGACTGTAATAATGTGATCTGCAATCCACCAAACTACAATTCACTTTGTCACTCTATAAATATAGCATGACTTTTTTTTTTGTCGTGGCATCGTCAGGAAGGGTCATACACAATTAAAATCTGTTGGAAGAAAGACTGCTAATACTGCTGAATGTATAATGTCAATTTTCAATCAAGGTTGACCAATTGCTAAATTTTTCTACTGTTTTATTGTTGTTGCTATTTCAAAATAGCAACAACAACAGTCTTTTTTATATTTTTATGACAGTATACATTTTAATAGTACACAGTCCAGTTTTTTTATAAGACCTGGCGTTACACTTTTTCTAGCTTAGTGCTAACGAGTAGTGAATTCGTACTTCATACCTTTCTTATGCTTAAGATATTCCAGACGAGTACTGCGCAGAAGCAAGAGATTCAAGGTATCCCGATTACATTGTAGATTGCAACGAGTTACCTGACTCGGTCAAGGTAGGAGTTAATAAAGCTTATGAATCAGACATAGTCTGATGTTGCTCTGGATTGGAAAATTGTGAACGTAGCTTAAAAGGTTTCAGTTTAAAGATTCGATGTTTTGACACTCCAGCTGTCTAGTGTCATCATCAGGGTTGTGATGTAAAGCTCTCGCAAGAGCCCTTCTCTTACATGCTCACAAACCATGTTTGCTAAACAAAAAAAGGGTTCACCCATTAATAGTAATAAATTACCGGTAAGGTTTTCTTTTTTTTAATAATATGCAAATACAAGGCACAATTGACACTTGCCTCTCTGTTAAGGGCTTTGGTATTCCAATTGCAAGTCGACTCTGGGACTGTTAACTAAGAGACGCTTATAAATTCCTTTGGACCCGCATGATATTAGCCAAGGAGGATGTAAAAACGCCCTGCAGTTAGCAGAACACGAGTATTGTTTTGCAGTACTTGACTGAAAACGAGTCAGTGTTTTGTTACGCTACTTATGGTTCACTATCAGGTAGCAGACGTCTATTACCCAGAAACCTCGATCTGAGAAGGAATGCGGCCCATCAGTTTACAACTATCTATAGTTTTATACTGACGACTACAACTAAATTTTTAAAGGAGACTCGAAAGGGTTTTCAGCTGAGCGCGCGCGCGTACCCACACACGCAATTCATAAGCTGCTCGCGTCAGCTCGTGATTCAAATGGGTCACAAGAAATAAGCAAATACTGCTAGTTTCGCTCTCCTTTCTTCTACCTCCTATATACATGAATATAAATAGACATCTCCTATTCATGAAAACTACGAAAATTCTTCACAAACGGTTTAATGGTCATTTAAATCCGTTTGTGTTGACCTTCAGCTCAACTCGCGCGTGCACTCGAATGAGTGGGTGACGCATGCGTAAATGCCGATCTTGTAACCCCCTCATTCTTCCTGATTTTGCAACTTTACTCGTTTATATCTCTGCTTCCGGACGGTGAATTTTTTTCATTTTTTGCATGTTAGCTTAGATTAATTTAAAACGTTTGTCTTCCAAATTTAAAAAAATTCTGTAGGTGAAAAAAAAAATCAGAGGCACATTTCAAAAAAACTTATTTTTCTGAAAAACTGACCTACAGATTTTGTTGAATTTTAAATATTTTAGAGAGTATTTCTAACATTATCTGGTAACACTAAATGGGAAAATTTCACCGTCCCGTTTCTTGAAAAAAGGCAACATAAGTTGATTTTAAGGCTCAAATAAATGCCTAATATCGTTGCTATGGTAACGTTATTTTGGAGGAAAATATAATGTGAGAAATCTACGATGGGTACTTAATACCCTGGCCAGATTTCGCCTTAATATGATTACCCTAACTGTATCTAAGGACAGAATATGTTTATTTGATTGAAAAAAGGAGAACCTATTTCGAGCCTCCTTAAGTGGCTGAAAAAAAGAACATGGCGGTATTGCGCTCATACAGTTCCCAACCATGATTCCCACGTGCGACTAGCGGACCAATCAGAGGCGTTGTGGTCATCAAGCCCAATCTGACTGGCCATTATTCGACGGGACCTTTTTTTTTTTTTTTTGTAATTTAAAACTTTTTGTTGTTTTGTTACACCTAAATAATACATACAACGATCATGAATTACTAAAATACAAATCACACTATTAATTACAATATCAAAACAAAATAGACTACTAATTACAACTCAGTACATAACATTACTACATTAACACTCTTACAATATATTGCACAACAATAGTAAATAAAAATAAAAAGAAAATTAAAGAAAAAGAAAAAACTAACACTAATAATTATCATTATCATCATTATTATCAAAGAATATTAATAAAAGTCATAAGAGGGACACATGGAGAGCACCAACAATACAAGCCTACATATGCATATGCCAAAAGCTTTTCCCATTTCTTGGTATGGTTAGTTAGTTTGTTCCGCCTACTTGCTATCTTTTTCTCCACTTGGTATACAGCTTTAATCTTGGCCTTATAAACTCGTAAAATCGGATGTACATTATTTAACTTACATCTATAAATATACAATTTAGCTGTCAATATCAGATGATTTAATATAATAAAGTCGTCTCCTATATTGAACATTCCAAACAAAATTTCTATTATTTTGAACGATTGTATGTTAATGTTACAATTACTAAGCCAAGAACAAAAAGCTTTCCAAAACGTCCTCGTCACATTGCAGTAGAAAAATAGATGTTCAATGAATTCAGTTTCTCGTTTACAAAATGTACATAAAGGCGAATCAATCATTTTTAACCTAAACATCTTTTCATTTGTAAAGACTATATTATTCAATATTTTATATTGGAATTCACGAATTTTAGTTTCAATTGTAACTATAAAAGGTAAGGAATATATTTTGCTCCAATCAATTTGAAGCTGGGGAAACTGCTCCAGAAATTTCCTTTGAGCTGTGGGAGTAGCTTGTTTTCTGCTTTTAAAAGCAGTGTAAAGCAATTTGGATGAGACCTTTAACAAGGCTACCTGAGCGTTTCCAACTTTAAATAAATTGTGTCACTGATGTGTAAGGGCGGGAGATGTTGTGCACTTTGTCTAATGATCTGCCTCCACGGGACCTTATTCTAGTTTTAGATACAACCATAAGTTAATTTTTCAAGGCAAAATGAGAGAGATCGACACCCTTAGATCAATTATGGACTTCTGCAGGTAGTGACTTTTGACTAAACCCGTATTAGGCCGAAGTAAAGGCCTGAGTAAAAAAAAAAAGTAAAGGCCTGAGTATGAGTACCCTAATTTTATTGTTTTTGTTTTAAATATTCTTTCGCTTTTTCATGTATGATTGTGCTAATGCAAGCCGTTGCAGCATTTCCTTGAAATTTGTTATTGAATTTGTTGTTGTTTTGTTCAGGTTGACAAGGCAATAGCCATATTAAAAGAGTTGCAAGCTCTTGTTGAGAACAAAATGAATCCTTCACCTGATTTCCTGCTTCAGATAATGGAGGTAAACGAAGCTCCTGTTGTCACTGAAGGATTTTGATTTCCACTTTACAGATATTTCTAACTTATTTTGAGTCAAAGAGCAATTGCTTCAGAATATTGATATTTTTGTAATTAAAATGAGCTACAACCAGTTGCATAAATGTTAAGACATCTTGTGCAAAAAAGCGTTTACCGAATTCGTAGGATGGCTTAGGAGAAATTTATTGCAAAAAATCAATAGCCTCACCCGCCCTCCTTCCCGATTCATTGTTGTTCATGTGAGTTTTGTACATGATAGTTGATACTGCTCAGCTAGCAGCATTGCAAAGAAAAGGTGGGGATAAATTTTGTTGGATCGCATAGTGAACATTTTTCTCTTCCCATAGCAAGATGTATCAAGTGCGTTTGTAACTCGTCGTAGTTTGAAGAGCATGACAATGAACAACTCGGCTTGTAAACGCAGATAAATACATAAATAGATAGATAAATAAATAAATAGATGAACTGCGAAGAATGCAAAAGATTTGCCGCCCACTCAAAACTCCCCGTATATATAAAGTAGCGATACTGCGACCAACTTTTGATTTCTTTCGAGGAGTCCCTTGCTAAACATCTAATGCATGTGAAATTCCACAAATTGCTCTTTTGAAAATCTTAGTGAAAAGCATACCGCTTGAATGCATATGTCACCTTCTCTGTTTATCAGTGATTTTTATTGTAGACAGCTGCAAAGAACACCAGTGCGCTGCTGGAAAGTTTGAATGATTCCTTTGTGGAGGAAAATGTGAATCGATCAAATCGAGGTTTTGAAATTGCAAGAGAAGTGGAAAAACTAGGTGAAAGTATAGCCTCGCGGATCCCCAACGCCTCTGAAACAATAGCAGTGAATTACTCAAGTATATGTAAGTATATGATGCTCATGGATAAATAAATGAATCAATTAAAACTGTAACGAAGAGTCAAAGACATCTTTCTGCTCCGAGGTCCTCAATGTTTGCTACCTGTGCGGAAATACC
>OX421445.1:30497348-30509848 GCA_949126865.1 Montipora capitata
GTTCTATTTCTCTAATGATTTTTTAACTTATTTATCAATCTATTCATTTATCAAGATATCTGGTCCAAATTGTGGTGCTTTAAAAATTAATTACCTGAACACTCTAAATGACTTGGTTCATTTTCCCTGATTCACTCCAGCGAAAATCCGTCAAGCAAGCCAAAGAGATACTTTCTGAACAGCAAGATCATTTCAGGAGCGGTATCTCGACCTTCAAACGAATCCTTTCAGGGCGAAGTGGCTATTCAATTAAGGCATACTAAGGTAAGAAAATAAAGAGGTTTGCATCAGTTTAGTATCCGAGCGGACGTTATTTCAAATGAGATGCCTCGTTAGAGGCTTTTAAGACAACTCACAAAGAAATTTTTGAAAAAGGTTTTGGCGGCTTTCCTGAGTAATTGCGGCGTTTTATTTCGCGGGATAGATTGGATGCTATAGGTCTGTCAAATCTTGCTCTGAGCAGAGAAAGCCCTTGGCTGTTGAAAAGGTTTGTCGCGCGCGCTGTCCATTTCAGTGGATAAATACTATCAAAACCCATTGAGTAATCCGCTGGAAAGTGATATCTCTCATAGATAGCGTTATACCGGCCCTTTGTAGAACTAGGGCCTGGACGCCTCACTAACGGTTTCTTGGCGCTGTAATCACCAAACAAGACCCACAAGTCATAAGCTTTAAATACCACAGTGTTTGAATATATTTTCGTTTTCCTTTTCTTGTAATTTTTGGTTAAAAGGCAACTATAAGCGAACTGATCATGAACGACACGTGACTCTTAAAGAAGAGGAATACTTACCAAGTGCTAGACTTCTGGAGTGACAAATGAAACTCTTTTCCCGTGACAGTAGGCATAAGGCAACACAGAGAAAAAGAAAGACTGGTCGTTGACTATTATACTAATACTAATAGTCGTCTAGTAGCGTAGCCAATTAAAATTCAGGATTTGCATCAGATATTGTTCTTGCGACTCAAACATAAAGTTCATATCTTCTCGACACCGTACAATATCCGCTATTTACATAACTGAATTGCTCTTGAAGGCCTTGTTGGGAACATCACACATCCTCAGAAAGGTGCTGCCTCTCTGAGCTGCGGGAAGGAGCTGAGACGTGGCATAGAACACCCAGCAAGAATTGAAAGCTGGACAGAATCTCATAATAATAATAATAATAATAATAATAATAATAATAATAATAATAATAATAATAATAATAATAATAATAATAATAATAATAATAATTTATCCATTTCTAGTGGGCATCTGAACATGACTATGATCAGATGCGCATTCTTAAGTTATAAATACGAGAAATAATAGATCGCACAAATCTTGTAATTTTAGTACCGAAGCCTGGAGAAGATGACAATGCAGTGTGTCTTCTGGCGGTATTCAAACAGGTGGGCGATAGAAATTGTTGTGATTAAGATCAACCAGGGAAAAAGGCCGCACGAGTTTGTAATGAGATGGCATGAATACTTGTAGGAAGTGAGGAATCGCATAATTTTGCGGGATGTATACAATGTACAGAATGAACTACAATAACAAAACTAGGCACAACTAAAGAGCACTTTTTTTTAGCGAAACAATCGTCTGTTCATATTTTTCATTAGGTCAAATGATTCAACTGGCGTTTGGTCCTCTGAAGGATGTTACAAGGACGCGCATTTGTCAAATGATCAAGCCACTGTGTGTCGCTGCAATCACTTGACTCATTTTGCAATACTCATGCAAGTTACGGATGATCCAGAGGTAAGAACACAACCTGAGTCAACCCGGACAACATATACAGACAACCAAATGACCAAATCATGACGCAAAAGCAAAAACATGCCTTAATTCCCTTTTTTTTAACAATATTATTTGCTCACAGGTTATTGCTCTGGGTAAATCACACAGGAAGGCGCTAGAAATCATCACTTATGTCGGCTGTGGATTGTCCTTACTGGGAGAAGTCCTGACAATTATAACCCTCACCTTCTTAAAGTGAGTTGCATCTATTCTACCCGGCGCTACAGGGCGAATGATCTGCGGCGTTTGCTCTTAGCTTTCGATTCTTTGTCAACTGATGGGAGCCTAATTTCCTTCACCTTATTTCACTGCTCATGGACAATGCTTACCTTGAAATGTGTGGGGAATCTCCGAACAAACCATTTTATTAATTTGGTTAAAACAAAAATAGAAGGATGCATTTGTAGAGCAGAACATGCATGGAATCAATAAACAAATCGGATACTTTCAATGCACACAAAGTCAAACAGCCTTTGATTTTCAGTTAAGTATTAATAAGTATGTATCTATCTCCCTTTCAAAATAGTTCAATGTCTAAATGGATCTACTGCGGTTTTCGAATGAGTGTCGTAAAACCAAAACCAAAGTAATTACTTTGGCCAACCAAAAAGGACGAAGACAATCCAGTAGACCAATGAAAACTCGAAGTAATTACACGTAGCCGACACAAAGCGCGGGAAAATCTGCACGCGCGAGCCACAATTGGTTTTGGTTTCACTTCTGATTGGTTGAAAAAGTGGCGCGAGAACTTTGAACCAATCACTGAGTGAAGTAATCATAAACCAAAGTAATCAACTAATTACTTTCGACACTCAATTGAAAACCGCTCTAACACATAAAACACATCCTATTTACTTATTTAATCAACACAGAAAAATGCGGATCACGTTAAGTTAGAGTGTTTACAGTGAAGGAGGCCAAAAGGACTCGTTTTGATTTCTGCCTGAACAGGTTGACCAGATCGGAGACAAGTATGATTCACCTTAACCTTGTTGTAGCCTTGGCAACGGCGCAGATTATTTTTCTAACTGGGATTGAAGCTACACAGAATAAGGTAGCATTGCGATTTCTTTAAACTGAAGTTCTACTTCAACAAGAGGGCTTAGTCTACTAAATATACGAGTAAGAGAGAAAAAGAGTCCTCACAAACTCAGTGCAATTTTAGTTTTGAGGGAACCTGGGGATTAGGTGTCTCTTGTGATGCCTCGCGGTGGCAAATAATAGCCCACTATCGATATATTAAAATTCAGTCCTAAACAATAGGCATCATCTCGAGGCTCTGGGAAATATACTCATACAAATCCTTATATTTATTCCCCAGAGCGTCGAGATGTTTCCTTTTGTTTAGGACTGAATTTTAATATATCGAAAGTGGGCTATTGCTCAGTGGTTTTGCCAACATTTTTGACGGTGAAATTTCATGGAGAAAATGATATACGTGTTTTTCTCTTGATTTATCATAGCAACAAAAAATGGTAGGTTAGGTAACTCGTAAATCCATGTCTGAAACCCTTCAAATGGCACTGCAGTGCCATGCACAAGCACGAATACTTTGCGCACAAATAAGGTAATCTGATACTCTCTCTTACTGTGTACTCTACAGAATATATTACGGAATGCAACAGAGGTTGCTATGGAAACACAGGAATGGAGTGATTTTGTTGAGTAGTAATAAATACATAAATCGTCTGAACTTTCTCGTGCATTATATGATTTACGGTCGCTCAAATTGCACCAGCCGCACTTTCAAAACATCACTCGTGACCATAAATCACGAAATGCGCTCGCGTTCATACGATTTCCTACACTTAAACAAGATTAATCTTGCATTTTTCATGGTCTAATTTACTAAAAACATCATGGCCGGGTTATTCAAATGCTTTACAGGCAGCTTGTAAGATCGTGGCGGTTCTTCTTCATTATTTTAATCTGGTATCATTCACCTGGATGCTGACAGAGGGGATCTGGCTGTACGTTATGATAGTCCAAGTCTTTGAAAACGGACACAGCAGAATTAAGAAATACTGCGCTTGCGCTTGGGGTAAGAAATCCATTCGTTTACTTTGATTGAACGGGTCAGCACGCAGCTATTACAACGGCTCTCGGGATTGGTTCAGAAAACAATAAACACAAAGAACAATACAAAAGAAACAATGGACCCTCTAAAAACAATAGAGCTGCGTCCAAAAGGGATCCAATCAAATTGAAGGTTATAAAGAGCTGCGTCCTATCTATTGAACAGCTAACCCTGCACAAATGAGTGGTTTTCGTACTTTTCTGCGAGAGACCAAAGAGGCATGCCTGTCATTTGTGAAGAAATTCTGTCGGACGACAGTTGCATAATAGAAAACGTTTAACCAAATACATAGCCTCGTACGGTTTAACTATAGTCTGTATTCAAACCAAAGAATCGCGCCAAAGGCCACAAGATGGCACAGAAAACGGACGATTTGGTCGGATGGCAAAATAATTATAATCCCTTTTGTGATTGCTTACTAAAGTAAAAGCTATTTTTTTTTGCAGGAATCCCATTTGTGTTCGTCGTCATTACTTTATCAGCAAGTTTTGACGGATATGGCACAGAGACAAGGTAATTTCAAGCTATGCTCTTGTTTTTGAGTAAGATATCAATCGACGAACAATGGCACATTTTTTTCAACTTTCGTGCGTTCTTTTTCAGCTGCTGGTTATCTGTACAAAAGGGGACCATTTGGAGCTTCGTTGTGCCCGTTCTGTTAATTGCTGTGGTAGGCAAAACTCGATTATACTACACCTCAACAGTTTCAAACGTACTGATTTTTCGACTGTACTTACCAAAAATTACTATTCCTAAAAATGCTGATTAAACATGGCGCACACAACATCCTCGCGATGGTGGATTAGGGAGCATCCTTCCCCCTTCACTGAAGTCCTTTAAATCACTTAGTTCATGCTACAATCATAGACAAAAGTAGTTGGGAAGGTTATATAAATGAACCGCACCAGAGCTGTATTTCAACCCACTTCTGTTAAGGTGCAAAAGAAATAGGTTCTCCTTCTCGTATATAGCAAAAAAGAAAAAAGCAAAAAAGACGTCACTGAAAAGTGCTAACATTCCGAACGGCGATTTTACCTTGCCTGTCGATCCTACAGTAAGCAATTGAACAGTGGACATTGATGTACCAAGTAACTTATCAAACGCGGGTCGAAATGCTCTAAGGGTCTGTTCGACCTTCGAACTTCTATAGCCGTAACTCGCTTTTTACAATTTGCTGTAAGGCATTATTATGGCCTTCCATGTTCTGTCATATTCGTTTGGTATCAAAGTAGTAGACTTCGGACGGGTTTCTCTATAGGTTTTTAAATCATCTAATCGCACAGTTTTGTTTCCAAAGGCAAATTCCATCATACTAGGAATGGTGATGAGGGAAATACTTCGACTGAACGAACCAACAACAAAAGAGAATTTGAAATATCAATCCGTAAGGTGAGCATGAAGAGTGGTTTAAAAGAAGAACTGAACGTATTTTTGAAAAGCGCGTTACTGAGGTTCATTGACTCTAGAGACGAAGGTAGACACATGTAATCGTAGACAAATGTGGTAAATATCTTTCTTTTTCATGGCTTAGCGTGCGTATCTATCGATTTTCGCCCTCCCCCCCACCAGAACAATGTTGCCAACAGTGAAAAGACATTTCCTTGTCTATTTCAACATTTATTGGGTGGGAGGGGTGGGGGTAGGATTGTAGGAATGGAAGTGGATACACAAGGAAAGAGAAAAAACCCGGCCTATGGAAGGACCCTAATCAGAGTTTTCTCTGTCCTTGTGTGGACAATTTCCATTCCTAGGGAAAACGCTCTAAAACCAGCGGATCGTGGTTTCACAAGTGACTTTTCGGCCCCAGAAAGTTACCGGGACTTGCGAAAAACTTCCGCCAGCTCTCTCAAGAATTTGAAGTAGGCAATGGCGGACTATTCCATGTAAAGCTCTCAACTTGAAATAAATGATCTTTTGCTGGAAACCAAAGCTCAAACTATGTTTAGTTTACTGATAAGCAAATACGCTTTCGAAGGATAAAGAAATGATAATGGGGGGAGTTATCTTTTGATCGCCGTAACTCTTTGATTTCACTCCTGCTAGGTCTGGTGTTCAATCTGCCATTGTACTGTTACCGTTACTTGGAATCACGTGGATATTTGGAATACTGACGTTTAACGATGAAACAGTGGCATTCCAGTATTTGTTCGGCATATTTAACTCGTTGCAGGCAAGTAAACGCAGTCCTTAACATGGATCTAAAAAAAAAGACTGAAGCAAGCCACCTATTGTTTTCATATCGAAGACCATGGCGCCACCTTACTGGGACCACTTTCGCGCTAAAGCTTCGTGTAGACAATGAAGTTATGGTAATAAGGAACCTTTTTCCGATATTGTAAAAGAACTTTAAAAGTGGTCTTTTACAACTCATTACCACATTGCTTTTTTTGAACTCTTACGATGAGTCCCAACAAGATGGCCGCCCCGAATTTGTTCAATGTTCTTCAGGGCTCTAGTCAAACAATAGATAAGCGGTACAGTCCTTTTTCTTAGATGAGTGAGCCCATACGAACTAAGTAAACTTTCAGCCTTCAATTAACAGAGGTCATAAGCTAGTAGAGCTTTCGCATGGATTGTCTACGAAATGTTTGTCACTGGTGTTCTGTGTTTTGCGTTAACATTGTTTGAAACACGTATGTGGGCACGTTCACTCAAAACTCAAGGCAACCACTTGATAGGAGAAAAGAAGGAAACCACGGTCATGTTCGAGTAGACTCACTTTTTATGCGACTTTCTTTGTTTTTGTTTTTGTTTCAGTAAACCAATGACAGAGCTGCTGGTCACATGATCGAGCTCTCTATAGTCACTGTCCCATGTTGGGTATTAAAAATGCCGCTTATCTGATAGAGAATAAAATCTTAAACTGGAATAATTTATAACCCTAGTTTTCGAAGAATGAATTATTTTCGTTTTACCCTTATTTTTTACAGGGATTCTTTATTTTCCTGTTTCACTGCCTTCTCAATTCAGAGGTAAGCTACGAAAGATGAAGTTTCCAGCTGTTTTAAAACCAGTCGTTAACACATCACGGTCATCACAAGACTGCAACTTCTAGAGTGTTAACGCTGGTTATTATATCTTAGGACGTGATATAAAAATAGAGGGCCTTTTAATGATATGTGAAATTTTCACTGGCGTCAAACACGAGGTAATCCTTGGTTAAGAGACCACATAAGCCCATTGCTTTAGTTTTAATCCACAAGTAGGTTTCTCCGCGAGGTTTTGCTTTCCTGCTTTCGGATATTGGCTGTCTAGGTCCATTATGACTAGCGCTCTTGGTTATTCCAAGTAGCCAGTACCCTCCCGGCAGTACAATTCTCTCAAGAACACACACTTGCAAAACATGGTTTGGTAGGTAAAGGTTCGAAAATATATTGCTAATATTGCCTGGCTAAGCAAAGATATACGATGTAAAAAAGATAAAAATGCCCTGCTTTTTGTAGGTGAGAAGAGTATTCCACTCGAAAAAGAAGATTTGGTCCGAGTCACGTGACATGTTGCAAACGAATTCTCTGTCGCCACAAAACTACAATGACATTTCCAAGGAAACGCTATCCTCTCGGAGCATGGTACGTATCCATGTGTCGAGCAGTACATAGTATATTCCTCGTGTAGCAATTGAAGAAGACTTGGGAAAAACCTTTTTCTAGAGTGATTTATAACAATCAGTGACTAACAATACTTTTAAAATGTCAACCATTTAGCCTACATATGGGTTATGACTATTAGGTGAGTTTACGGGCGCGAGTGGGACACGCGAGCGGAACGCGCCAGACGTTGGGAACTGGCTAGAAACATGTGACCTGGAACCTGGCTGGGACTGGCCAGGAAATTGAGTTGTTTGGGTGAATAGAGCGTTTTGACATGACGTCACGGCGGCCATGTTGGTCTTCCAAAACAAAGAAATGGCGGCCATGATGGTGTAACAAACTAATCCTCCGGGAATTGAACTCTGTTTTTATGCAAATGCTTACTTTTGTTTCAGTAATCCAATATGGCTACTGGCCACGTGAGTGAAAACGCTCTATACGGGAAGAGGGAAATTAAGGGTTGCGAATTTTCAGTTTATTCAGAGGCAAAATGGAATTAAATTTACTGTACATGGGAATTTAGTTGTGCACTTTGTTCGCAAAGAAAAATGTTTAAAAGAAAGTTGAGATTTAAGTTTTCTGGAATGGGAGTGTAGGTTTTGGAGGATAATTCATTCGTTTGATTCATTATTGTTGGAGTGCGAACATGATAGATCACACATCCTAGGTGGAACATATCGATTCAAATGAGTCGGAAGTCATTAAACCGAGGTAAACAACTTAAAAGGCTTTGAAAGAAATTACAAAAAAAGACGAGAATTCTGATACTTCTCAAGAACTTAACGGAGTGGTTGTTACCCTAGGTGGTGAGGTTGATATAGTTTTACCCGCTCGTAATATGTAACATTGTAACACTGAGTTGTTTCCCTACGCGCCTCAGTAACTATCCGCCACTAGCCACCTCCACTTCGGTGAATAGTTGTTTCAATGTATACTTAACTAAAACAGTGAGATAATATGGCACAAAAAGATTATTTTGACTCATTTATTCCTGCAACGATTACAATATTTTCGGGCGTAAATCCTATCTATGGTGTCTGGAGTTAGGTTTATCATTAGAGGATATCACATGACAGGGCGGGGATACGAATTTTATCTTCGAGTGCTGATAGTGAACGAATGAGAGACATTATTAGCACGAGAAGATAAAAATCGTATCCCCAAGCGACCTTGTAATGTTCTGTTTATTATATAGATATCGACGAAATGTCCAGATTAAAAACAACTTGTTTTATTCTCAAAAAAGAAACGACAGTTTTCAATTTACAATACATGTTTCGACATACTCATGTCATCTTCGAGTGCTGATATGAAAGTTTTTTGAGAGATATTGTTACTCTGCTATCTTTACGTCAACTTGTTTTATTCATTTTCAAAATGGCGAAAAAGTGGTCACCGACTGCTAAAACACGCAACATGAAACAAGATATGAAAGTTATGAAAACAAGTCATGATAATGTCAAATTGGGCAATAAAAATGTTAATGTAGAAGAGACGAATTATTTTACAGCACAAAAGTATCTTATAACGAAGGGGAAGCTCGCGTTTTATTGGCTAATCGTGTTGGTTAGAATGACGACACCTATATCCTCACATGTGAAAGATAGAAATGTTACGTTGTCTGCGCGAGGTGATAATTTTTTTTTTTGGAAAGGAAAATCCTAGAATTTCATCAGTATCTACAGGTATATAATGAAAAGACTTTTCTTTTGTCTTAGCGGCCAGGATCAGGAGGCTCTACAGCTTCTAATTTGACACAGAAACCATCTACGTGAAAAGGAGATGACCATTACACAAAGTTTGGTATTACAGGTCATACCATAATTATTCAAGTAACCATTTTCGAATGTACACACATTCAGAAAGTGTCGATGATTGATTTGTAGTAACGATACCAAATAACAGTTTGCGATATTTGTTGTAAAAAACACGAAGCAAATAGATTATTGTACGAAACAAACACTAATGTTAAGTTTCATTACTTAGAACGTACACTCATAAAATTTTTCCAAGATACTTAAGTGATTTTCAGAAGTGTATCATGGCAGTTTTGGACTAAATAAGGCTTCATGAGTTGACTACGAGGCAGAAAGAGATGCAAACAGCCTTCGTACCTGTTTCTCCTTCGAGAGGAGAGAAACTTTATTCATTTCAATTCACTGCATGTACACATATTTTGATTTTACAGTTGAAGACCTTTACAGAAAAGCCCTAAATAATAAATATCTCTTCACTACAACGTCTTGTCAGAATGATCATTGATGAAGAGCAATAAATCAGTTAAAATGTAACATTCATTAAATAGATTTGCCACCAATAAGCTATACCACAATATCGTTTCACATATACCCTTAAATACTTACTGCTTTGAGCAAATTCAGAAGCCCTGGGTACATACTGCGTATATCCCACGTAGAGACTTCAATAAATTTTCCAAACGGTTGAATACCATTTTGGTGCAATCTCGACTTCCTATACAAGCGCAGCATAGGGGCTGGACAATGTGCGAGCCAGCGGATCATGCGAAGTCTCAGTACCCATTTGAAATAGCGGTGATAAACAATTATTAAGTCTAAGTACCCATTTTAAAACAATTAGCTTTCAATAACTGTGTGACTCGCATGTTGACTCGCATGGCTCGCAACCATGGCTCGCTGGCTCGCACATTGTCCTAACTCCGCAGCATATCGAGATCGTAAATTCCTGTAATTCCAGGTAAATTGAATGAAACAGTGATTTTCCAGAAGAAAATGATTGGGAATAATTGTGAGTTATCCACTAAAGCTGACTTAACGTAAAGTACATCGCAGCAACCCAAAAAATTCCGTTCCATTTGCTTGTTCTTACTCGGGCACAGTTTCCTCCTTCTCAAGATTTGTGTTTTAGCGTAACGAAGGTGGATTGGAGCATCAAGTGGAAAACGCTGTTCCATTAGCTTTATAAAAATTTCATAATTTTGCTTGAGAGAAAAACGGTTTAATTAAGCAGAAAACACATCTCTGTAAAACTCGCACCCGATGACAAAAAATCAGAAAACAATAGCCCTTTTCACGGTTAATTTTTCTTATTTGCATTACGATGTAAATTAACGTGGATGCGAGGCAATTTCGGGTTAAAACTACAAAATAGCCCGAAATTGCCTCACATACATGCTAGATTATATTGTCATACAAATGAGAAAAACTAACGGTGAAAAGGGCTGTTGTAAAAGAAAACGGATAAACTCAGTCAGTCCCCTAACATGATACCTTCGTTTACAACAATCGTTCCGAAAGAATTACCTTAAAGTCACTTCATTAAGAGGCACTTCTGATACGTTTCGCAAAAATGCAACTGTAATCTTTAAAAAACCTCACAACAAATTGCAAGAAGTTAAGCATAATAGTAAGTTACTTCCTTTTTCACATAACTCTGTCGCAAAGTGAACACTTTTGATAAAAGTAATACACTTAAGCAAATCTTTAACCTCTGAAAGAGATCATATTGTCTTCCCAACAGCCAATGTTTTACCTAGAAACATAGTGGCCTTAAGCAAGAGCGTTTTTGAGACGCGGACGGCAACCGGAAGAGAACATTTCGCGTGCCAGGACAATGGTGTCTCCCAGATTTTTATACCAATCATCTCTAATGGAGAAAAGATACTTATCAATGTAAATGTGGTAGTGTGAACACAAGTTAAAAGGGAAAACAGCTCACTTCCGGTTGCCGTGCGCGTGTCAAAAACGCGCGTGCTTAAGCTCCCCATGTGTCCCATGGATTAACTTGAATGAAAATTTTTAAAAATGTCCTGTATGTGACAAGGCGTCCTCTTGAGTTCTCTGTTCGCTTCTAATAGACGCTTTGTTAAACATAACTCCCCAGCTCACCCCTCCCAATTGGCTATATACACAGACACGTGCTCTCAATATACACGCAATATAAAGTAGCTACACAAGAAATGCTTGTTACATAATTAAAGTGCAAATGCTTTCAGTCCATACTTGAAATCATTTGGGGTAGGCTACAGACTTGAAATTTGCTCCCACGATCACATTTGACTATGTCCTATCTCCAGAGTTGTTCGCGCCTCTTCCGGATGTAAACTCCTGTTCTACCTCGATCCAGTTAAGATTCATATTATGCCTACTATGTAGTGACAAACATTAAGTCACTGTGTGCTTATTGCATCAAGGAACTACATGCTAATGATTCAAAGTATATGTACACACCTGAGCGAATACACTCCTATGAAAGATTCGTCCTTCACCATACAATCAACAAGATTTAAAGTGCCCCTGTGATCGAAAAAACCACTTCCTTTTTTCCTTCAGATTTTGAAAGTGTGTTTGCTTAACACCTGACTGGCAAAATTTTGAGCTTTGATTTTTATCCAAGGGCCGTTTACTTTGAGTGTAAGTTTTGGATTTCACGGTCCTCCATTACTCAAGTTCAAAACTGACCGATTGGACCTCAGACGATTGGATCCAGGGAAAAGTGACGTCAGAGGCTCACTAGCTTAAAATTTCAGCGTGTGAACGCAGCTTATTATATATGCAAAGCGTGAGTTTAAAAGTCTGAAAGCCCAAAACCCCCGTGCTGCATATTAGTTCTGCGGCGTACACACGTATTGCATTCTTAAACTAGTGAGCCTTTGACAAGAACATAATGTTAGTAATAGCGGACCATTAAATAGGAAAATTACAGTAAAATAAAGAGGTGTCTTTTTGAAATCAAGGGTTAAAACGTGGGTCACTTAGTGTTTTGTTAACATAGTTTTGAAATCCAAAGAAAAATATGAATTGATTTTTTGGTCACAGGGGCCCTTTAAGGTCATTCTATTAGAATGTTAAAAAAGATAGCAATACAGCCATCGTAGAACTTTGAATTTGAACTTTTCAACGAATAAATGGTTTGATATTGTCCAAAGATGAAGTCCATCTGGTCGATATTTTGTCCCAGTTTCACTTCGAGATAACACAATATTAGGCCGCCACATCACGCTTGAAGCTACGACCACTATACAGATTATTCCCAGCTTTATAGCTGTGTAAACCAACTAGGAGTCCAT
>OX421445.1:30529848-30539848 GCA_949126865.1 Montipora capitata
GAGTTGTTTTTCATTGGTATGAAGGCAACTTAAAGGTAAGACGAATTTTAATCGTACATTTTTCTAATATTTTACGAAGTCCCACATTGCATTCTTTTGTTGACACGCTTCGAGTGTGCCCTTTTTAGAAATCGATTTCTCGCTTTGTGTTCACTTTGAAGTCTTCAATTATGTAACACTATATAGCATGACAAATGCACCCCCCCCCCCCTCCCCTTGCCCCCGCAACGGGTTTTGAGTTATTGTAGTCGAAATACAGCAAAAAGGATTGCAAGATTTGTTGTGTTAGCATGACAAAATGGCGCGGAATGTTACCTCTTTTCGAAGAGTACACGGGGAAAATGTGGCCAGATAAGATCTATCTTTCATGTTTTGCTGCGCTTAATGCTGCTGAAAATGCATGGAAACTCAAGGAGGCAGCACATATCATTTGATGATACGCCAGGGAAGCTCCCAAAACAAGCACCAAGAGTCAGTTCAAGCTCGAGGAAAACCCTGTTTCACTCTAAAACCCGGAGAACCATTGTTGTGTATGAAGTATTCTTGTTGATCAGTCAATTGTCCCCACAAGAGATAAGAGAGAGTGGTTCATGATAGAAGAACTTTTCGATTATTTAAGGTTTTTCTTCTTCTTTTAAGATTCAGAACTCACTCATCAAATAAGATTTCTCAGTTAAAATTTGTGATATGGCGCCAAATTACAACTGCTGATGTGGGTTCAAAAAGGCTCAAAACAGTATTGACACTTTAAATCGACATGATTAGTTGATGGGTTATTACAACAATACTGTATCATGCTTCCATACATACGTGAAACACCCAAATTATATTTGTGCTGCCATTGTGATAGCATGACGGAATCAATTGCCTATATTTTATCTTCAGGTACTTATAACTAAAAAAAACAAACTCAGCAAACCCAATTTTTATTCTTATAAAGTGATGAGCAAATTACCTAAACAGAAACGTCCATCTTGGTTTGCTGCTCAATTTTTGGCCAGTGCTAAGAAATGTTGCTATGCTTAGCTATAACATCACTATCATTTCATATAATACCATAATGCTGCAGTCCGTGGTTTCCAAGAATGTGCCATTTATGGCTGTAACTGCTACAGCAACAAGAAAAATAAAAGACAATCATAACCTCTTTTGATCCTTTAAATTTTCAATCAAAGTGGAGACCATAATGATTGAAGCTTCTTTAGGGAACTATTATTAGTACACAGCTTCATTGAATTGAGCTGCTGAACCAGATGTTACAGATAATCACAATATGTTGGTCAGTGCAAATAAAGTTTTCTTTACTGATTTTGAATTATCTTAACTCAACCTGTGCTTGATACAAACGACAGTGTTTCAGGAAATTCCTAGCCATAATTTGTTTTCCAGAGTTCTAAGAGTAGACAACATGCTCTCAATTTTGGGACTAATATTTCTTTTTGCAAATCTTCCCCAAAAATCTTGCAAAATTAATACTCCAAATATCGGTACTGCTATAAGTTCTTACAGAGGGAAACCCGCATGTTTATCTTTCAATAGTCCACTTATGCATGTTATTAAAGGCTTCTCAGATGCAACAGTTGCAATGGCATCAAGAACAACCTTTCTAACGAGGTACATCAGATGGGGAGAGAAAGGAGTGAAAATGAGCGACCTCAGACTGTCTGAGTGCAGTAACACAGCGCTTTCACTACCACGGAAAGTTAAGTTTCTATGAGACTCAGCAAAGTATTTTAATATACATGTACAATAAACAAATTGTTCATAGATTTTATACTTATAAATAGTTAATACCAGTAAATTAAACAAGATACAAATAGACAGTAGTTGTAATACATTCTTAAGCAATTCTTAATATTATTTCACCGAGCACTGTGGCATCTTGTCATAACGTACTTTTCCCACTTTTCCTTTCTTAGTATTGAAATTAAAGGGTTATATCCAATTTTCGCAAAAAAAAAACCATGATGAGGTGGACAGTTACCTGTACGTCAACAATTTCTCATTTTCAATTAGTGTATGCAATAAACCTGTGAATTCTCTGGCAATGTAACCAATGAAACCACCCATTACCATGGTTCAAGTCAATGGCTATGGCATTTTTGTCCTTTCCATTAGTTGGCTCTGGTCTCAGCTGCACTTGAAAAAATTCCTGTCTTGGCTTGTCGTGGGCACCACCAATACCTTAAAACACCAACGTGTACAGCACATTTTTATCTCCTGAAATTTCACTTTTGCTGAAAGTACTGTCATGTGAGCAATTTGACTATCAGGGGGCTATCTTCACAAGATCAGCAGCATTTCTCTGAACAAGAACCCCCAAAAAACAAATGGATTGATATCTTATTTCAGAAGGTAAGCATAGGTGACTTAGTTTATGTTAAGATATGTTTTGAAACATTACGATATCATACCTGAACTACCTGTCTACCAAGGGCAACGTTCAGTGACATGGTGAACTAAAATTATATTTTTAATTTTAAGGACAGACTATTTACAGTTTTCCAGTCCATTATGTGACAAACAATAAAACATCCATTCTTCATGAATGTCCTCAATTTCCTCTTTGTCATCCTTTAATGTTTGACCAAAAAATATTCCATGGCCAGCCGTTTCTGGAAAAGACGAACAGTTGCATCAACATTCATCCCGTCAACATCTAACAATGGAGCAACTGGCAAAGTTTTCTTTGGAGCTCGATGATGTAACATGAAAAGTAGGTTTGACCGTTTGCTAGATAATTTATAACAATGTAATTTGCGTTTTCTCATCTAAACTGGCGGGTGGCACACCTCATACAGTTTGATGTAACATGAAAAGTAGGTTTGACCGTTTGCTAGATAATTTGTAACAATGTATGTTGCGTTTTCTCATCTGAACTGGCGGGTGGCACACCTCATACAGTTTGATGTAATATGAAAAGTAGGTTTGACCGTTTGCTAGATAATTTGTAGCAATGTATGTTGCGTTTCCTCATCTAAACTGGCGGGTGGCACACCTCATACAGTTTGATGTAACATGAAAAGTAGGTTTGACCGTTTGCTAGATAATTTATAACAATGTAATTTGCGTTTTCTCATCTAAACTGGCGGGTGGCACACCTCATACAGTTTGATGTAACATGAAAAGTAGGTTTGACCGTTTGCTATATAATTTGTAACAATGTAATTTGCGTTTTCTCATCTAAACTGGCGGGTGGCACACCTCATACAGTTTGATGTAACAAGAAAAGTAGGTTTCACCGTTTGCTAGATAATTTGTAACAATGTATGTTGCGTTTTCTCATCTGAACTGGCGGGTGGCACACCTCATACAGTTTGATGTAACATGAAAAGTAGGTTTCACCGTTTGCTAGATAATTTGTAGCAATGTATGTTGCGTTTCCTCATCTAAACTGGCGGGTGGCACACCTCATACAGTTTGATGTAACATGAAAAGTAGGTTTAATCGTTTGCTAGATAATTTATAACAATGTAATTTGCGTTTTCTCATCTAAACTGGCGGGTGGCACACCTCATACAGTTTGATGTAACATGAAAAGTAGGTTTAATCGTTTGCTAGATAGTTTGTACCAATGTATGTTGCGTTTTCTCATTTGAACTGGCGGGTGGCACACCTCATACAGTTTGATGTAACATGAAAAGTAGGCTTGACCGTTTGCTAGATAATTTGTTACAATGTATGTTGCGTTTTCTTATCTGAACTGGCGGGTGGCACACCTCATACAGTTTGATGTAACATGAAAAGTAGGTTTAATCGTTTGCTAGATAATTTGTTACAATGTATGTTGCGTTTTCTCATTTGAACTGGCGGGTGGCACACCTCATACAGTTTGATGTAACATGAAAAGTAGGTTTAATCGTTTGCTAGATAATTTGTTACAATGTATGTTGCGTTTTCTCATTTGAAGTGGCGGGTGGCACACCTCATACAGTTTTATGTAACACGAAAAGTAGGTTTAACCGTTTGCTAGATAATTTGTTACAATATATGTTGCGTTTTCTCATCTGAGCTGGCGGGTGGCACACCTCATACAGTTTGATGTAACATGAAAAGTAGGTTTCACCGTTTGCTAGATAATTTGTAGCAATGTATGTTGCGTTTCCTCATCTAAACTGGCGGGTGGCACACCTCATACAGTTTGATGTAACATGAAAAGTAGGTTTGACCGTTTGCTAGATAATTTGTAGCAATATATGTTGCGTTTCCTCATCTAAACTGGCGGGTGGCACACCTCATACAGTTTGATGTAACATGAAAAGTAGGTTTGACCGTTTGCTAGATAATTAATAACAATGTAATTTGCGTTTTCTCATCTAAACTGGCGGGTGGCACACCTCATACAGTTTGATGTAACATGAAAAGTAGGTTTGACCGTTTGCTATATAATTTGTAACAATGTAATTTGCGTTTTCTCATCTAAACTGGCGGGTGGCACACCTCATACACTTTGATGTAACATGAAAAGTAGGTTTCACCGTTTGCTAGATAATTTGTAACAATGTATGTTGCGTTTTCTCATCTGAACTGGCGGGTGGCACACCTCATACAGTTTGATGTAACATGAAAAGTAGGTTTCACCGTTTGCTAGATAATTTGTAGCAATGTATGTTGCGTTTCCTCATCTAAACTGGCGGGTGGCACACCTGATACAGTTTGATGTAACATGAAAAGTAGGTTTAATCGTTTGCTAGATAATTTATAACAATGTAATTTGCGTTTTCTCATCTAAACTGGCGGGTGGCACACCTCATACAGTTTGATGTAACATGAAAAGTAGGTTTAATCGTTTGCTAGATAGTTTGTACCAATGTATGTTGCGTTTTCTCATTTGAACTGGCGGGTGGCACACCTCATACAGTTTGATGTAACATGAAAAGTAGGCTTGACCGTTTGCTAGATAATTTGTTACAATGTATGTTGCGTTTTCTTATCTGAACTGGCGGGTGGCACACCTCATACAGTTTGATGTAACATGAAAAGTAGGTTTATTCGTTTGCTAGATAATTTGTTACAATGTATGTTGCGTTTTCTCATTTGAACTGGCGGGTGGCACACCTCATACAGTTTGATGTAACATGAAAAGTAGGTTTAATCGTTTGCTAGATAATTTGTTACAATGTATGTTGCGTTTTCTCATTTGAACTGGCGGGTGGCACACCTCATACAGTTTTATGTAACACGAAAAGTAGGTTTAACCGTTTGCTAGATAATTTGTTACAATATATGTTGCGTTTTCTCATCTGAACTGGCGGGTGGCACACCTCATACAGTTTGATGTAACATACAAAGTAGGTTTCACCGTTTGCTAGATAATTTGTAGCAATGTATGTTGCGTTTCCTCATCTAAACTGGCGGGTGGCACACCTCATACAGTTTGATGTAACATGAAAAGTAGGTTTAATCGTTTGCTAGATAATTTATAACAATGTAATTTGCGTTTTCTCATCTAGACTGGCGGGTGGCACACCTCATACAGTTTGATGTAACATGAAAAGTAGGTTTGACCGTTTGCTAGATAATTTGTAACAATGTATGTTGCGTTTTCTCATCTGAACTGGCGGGTGGCACACCTCATACAGTTTGATGTAACATGAAAAGTAGGCTTGACCGTTTGCTAGATAATTTGTTACAATGTATGTTGCGTTTTCTCATCTGAACTGGCGGGTGGCACACCTCATACAGTTTGATGTAACATGAAAAGTAGGTTTAATCGTTTGCTAGATAGTTTGTACCAATGTATGTTGCGTTTTCTCATCCGAACTGGCGGGTGGCACACCTCATACAGTTTGATGTAACATGAAAAGTAGGTTTAATCGTTTGCTAGATAATTTGTTACAATGTATGTTGCGTTTTCTCATTTGAACTGGCGGGTGGCACACCTCATGCAGTTTTATGTAACACGAAAAGTAGGTTTAACCGTTTGCTAGATAATTTGTTACAATATATGTTGCGTTTTCTCATCTGAACTGGCGGGTGGCACACCTCATACAGTTTGATGTAACATGAAAAGTAGGCTTGACCGTTTGCTAGATTATTTGTTACAATATATGTTGCGTTTTCTCATCTGAACTGGCGGGTGGCACACCTCATACAGTTTGATGTAACATGAAAAGTAGGTTTAATCGTTTGCTAGATAATTTGTTACAATGTATGTTGCGTTTTCTCATTTGAACTGGCGGGTGGCACACCTCATACAGTTTGATGTAACACGAAAAGTAGGTTTAACCGTTTGCTAGATAATTTATAACAATGTAATTTGCGTTTTCTCATCTAAACTGGCGGGTGGCACACCTCAAACAGTTTGATGTAACATGAAAAGTAGGTTTGACCGTTTGGTAGATAATTTGTAACAATGTATGTTGCGTTTTCTCATCTGAACTGGCGGGTGGCACACCTCATACAGTTTGATGTAACATGAAAAGTAGGCTTGACCGTTTGCTAGATAATTTGTTACAATGTATGTTGCGTTTTCTCATCTGAACTGGCGGGTGGCACACCTCATACAGTTTGATGTAACATGAAAAGTAGGTTTAATCGTTAGCTAGATAGTTTGTACCAATGTATGTTGCGTTTTGTTATCTGAACTGGCGGGTGGCACACCTCATACAGTTTGATGTAACATGAAAAGTAGGTTTAATCGTTTGCTAGATAATTTGTTACAATGTATGTTGCGTTTTCTCATTTGAACTGGCGGGTGGCACACCTCATGCAGTTTTATGTAACACGAAAAGTAGGTTTAACCGTTTGCTAGATAATTTGTTACAATATATGTTGCGTTTTCTCATCTGAACTGGCGGGTGGCACACCTCATACAGTTTGATGTAACATGAAAAGTAGGCTTGACCGTTTGCTAGATAATTTGTAACAATGTATGTTGCGTTTTCTCATCTGAACTGGCGGGTGGCACACCTCATACAGTTTGATGTAACATGAAAAGTAGGTTTAATCGTTTGCTAGATAATTTGTTACAATGTATGTTGCGTTTTCTCATTTGAACTGGCGGGTGGCAAACCTCATACAGTTTGATGTAACACGAAAAGTAGGTTTAACCGTTTGCTACATAATTTGTTACAATATATGTTGCGTTTTCTCATCTGAACTGGCGGGTGGCACACCTCATACAGTTTGATGTAACATGAAAAGTAGGCTTGACCGTTTGCTAGATAATTTGTACCAATGTATGTTGCGTTTTCTCATCTGAAGTGGCGGGTGGCACACCTCATACAGTTTTATGTAACATGAAAAGTAGGTGTAATCGTTTGCTAGATAATTTGTTACAATGTATGTTGCGTTTTCTCATTTGAACTGGCGGGTGGCACACCTCATACAGTTTGATGTAACATGAAAAGTAGGCTTGACCGTTTGCTAGATAATTTGTTACAATGTATGTTGCGTTTTCTTATCTGAACTGGCGGGTGGCACACCTCATACAGTTTGATGTAACATGAAAAGTAGGTTTAATCGTTTGCTAGATAATTTGTTACAATGTATGTTGCGTTTTCTCATTTGAACTGGCGGGTGGCACACCTCATACAGTTTGATGTAACATGAAAAGTAGGCTTGACCGTTTGCTAGATAATTTGTTACAATGTATGTTGCGTTTTCTTATCTGAACTGGCGGGTGGCACACCTCATACAGTTTGATGTAACATGAAAAGTAGGTTTAATCGTTTGCTAGATAATTTGTTACAATGTATGTTGCGTTTTCTCATTTGAACTGGCGGGTGGCACACCTCATACAGTTTTATGTAACACGAAAAGTAGGTTTAACCGTTTGCTAGATAATTTGTTACAATATATGTTGCGTTTTCTCATCTGAACTGGCGGGTGGCACACCTCATACAGTTTGATGTAACATGAAAAGTAGGCTTGACCGTTTGCTAGATAATTTGTTACAATGTATGTTGCGTTTTCTTATCTGAACTGGCGGGTGGCACACCTCATACAGTTTGATGTAACATGAAAAGTAGGTTTAATCGTTTGCTAGATAGTTTGTACCAATGTATGTTGCGTTTTCTCATTTGAACTGGCGGGTGGCACACCTCATACAGTTTTATGTAACACGAAAAGTAGGTTTAACCGTTTGCTAGATAATTTGTTACAATATATGTTGCGTTTTCTCATCTGAACTGGCGGGTGGCACACCTCATACAGTTTGATGTAACATGAAAAGTAGGCTTGACCGTTTGCTAGATAATTTGTTACAATGTATGTTGCGTTTTCTCATCTGAACTGGCGGGTGGCACACCTCATGCAGTTTGATGTAACATGAAAAGTAGGTTTAATCGTTTGCTAGATAGTTTGTACCAATGTATGTTGCGTTTTCTCATCCGAACTGGCGGGTGGCACACCTCATACAGTTTTATGTAACATGAAAAGTAGGTTTAATCGTTTGCTAGATAATTTGTTACAATGTATGTTGCGTTTTCTCATTTGAACTGGCGGGTGGCACACCTCATACAGTTTTATGTAACACGAAAAGTAGGTTTAACAGTTTGCTAGATAATTTGTTACAATATATGTTGCGTTTTCTCATCTGAACTGGCGGGTGGCACACCTCATACAGTTTGATGTAACATGAAAAGTAGGTTTAATCGTTTGCTAGATAATTTGTAACAATGTATGTTGCTTTCTTTCATCCGAACTGGCGGGTGGCACACCTCATACAGTTCGATGTAACATGAAAATCAGGTTTAACGGTTTACTAGATAATTTTTAAAATTGTATGTTGCGTTTTTTTCCATCTGAACTGGCGGGTTCTTATTCTGTGTAACAACCGCAAAGTGGCCATCTTGGCCTGTAGTGATTCCTCGAAAAGGCTGAATTAGAATACATGCACATGATGCCACCCAGGGAAGAGCGGCCAAAAATCAGACTTTGCCGAGTGCGCTGGAACGCCTACATGTAGATATTTATGCTAATTGTTTTCAGTAAAAGACCAATCGACCCTTAAATAACGGTGAAGTGTGGTATAAAGTTGTCTTAATCTTTCCTTTTCTAGTACAGTCGCATGCTAATGATATGATTGTCAATGAGTCACAAAGAAGTGTCATTTCTTGTATTGTACATCTTTTTATGCCCCTTCACCAAGAAGTAGTTGTGTTCTTACAAAATCAGTCCTCCCAACGATTATTTACCTGTGCAGTGCACTCAACGAAACCTCAATTCTCTCTGGAATAAAGTTCAAGAGTCAAACAGGGCTGAAACTTGGCGGTCGTCAGAGGCGACTTGTAATACAGTTGGGCAACTCAATATTGGAATTGAATCGCCCAATGGACGACTACGATACAAAATATAAATTCAGCCCGATGTATTGCGACAAAATAACAAGTAATTTAGTTGGAATACCCTTCTTTTCCTTTCTCTCATTCTAATTTCTCTGAGTTCTATGATCTTTTAGTTTTAAATATAAAATAATTTAAATCCTAAACAATTCTGAACCAATTCATGAGACGCCATTTCTGTTGGCACGTGACTTTTGGAATACTAAATCAGCTGTGGAGATTTCTCTCTGGGTGTGAGCCTGCGACATTACCGATAAATTCCTATTTCGTTCGCCAATGAACTTAATATGGCAATCGCATGGAACTACTGGCGGGAACGTACAATGGTCGCTTTTCTATAAAATCCTAGCATGAGAAAGCTTTTTAAAAACGCAAAAAAAAAGCTAATATAAATGGGACCTCTCAAATCTGGATAAAAAATCATCATAGAGAGAAAATTTTGTTCAGTGCGCTATAAAGAACTGGTAAGTTGTTTTCCAATGCGGCGGTCAAAGGGAAGATTAATTAAATCCCATCATTAAGGTATGAAATGTCTCTAAAAAACTCTTTTAGGAAACGTCACCATAACTTATTAATTCCTTATTGAGGTCGATTAAGATGATGCTATCTTCTTTACAACTTACTGTCGCCTTCATTGCCTGGCCAATGCAAACAAAAATTCCACATACGTCAGCGCTATTAGCAAACCATAAACAGAATTAAAGACTAAAGGC